>JAWNPS010000307.1:0-600000 GCA_035047385.1 Drosophila tripunctata
CTGGGTTGTATTTCAATGCAATTCGATTATTTCAAGCAGATGACTTGCACATGATGAAGTTTTCGAATATATAACTATATGCTATACACTCGTAAGTAGATTGACACGATGATGTTGAGATGTGGATTGTTCCCAAAAACTGACGTACAATTATCGAATCAATGGGTTTTGTTCGACATGAAGCTGTACGAATCCAATTGAGAGTTATTCGGCTTCCTGTCAACGTCAACAACAATCGTTGCACTTGCACTTACACTGTTTACCCGTATAAATACCTAGACGTCCTTCTTCTTCTACACTGCTACAAAAAATGTTAGTATAAACAGACAGCAGCTAAGCTTGTGTCTCATAGCTTAACATATACTTTTATCTTCGAAACGAAAGTAGAAACTCAAGCATAATTTTTGCCAGTGTAGTCCTACCTCATTCATGCAACTGTTGTGCTTGTGGCACGTGTTTATTTTACAGATCTCAGGACAGGCAGCCACTCATCTGTACATGCAGCCCCAATTCCACCACATATGGGGCAGGCAGTTCGGCACGAAGTCGGAGTGTACCAGAGGGTCTGTCCACCATGTCGCAGCAGTGTAACTGCCGTCATGGGGCTGGCGGAGGCGTGGCCGCTGCGGCACCCTCCCGTGAGTTTATCTACGTGCCACACACCTACGCATCACTGCAGAGGACGCCGCATCGACAGAATCGTCACATCAATACGGGAACAGTAACGGGAATGGGTACAGGAACAGGTGCGGGAGCGGGAGCAGGAACAGTTACTGGAGGTTGTCAGGCATCGAGAAGCAATCCACAGTGTCGGTTGAAACGTTCACAATCGCTTAGCCGACCCGTGCACTTTGTCGAGCAAATCACCACCTCCGTGTAGTAGATATAAATAAAACAGAGAAAGAGAAATAGAGAGAGAGAGAGAGAGAGTGGCATGATGGGGAACGCTTTTCCCAATCCTGGAGTTAGCATAGTAGCATATTTTGTAGTAGTCCTTCAAGTTACGTGAATCGAATTCAAATTGTCAAAAAAATCTTTTCTAGTCTTTTGTCGTAGTTAGTAGCAAGTATAGTCCAACTCCAAGTCCAATTACAAGAGAAGTTAAAAGAGAGAAGTTGCATGAGAAATGGCAAAGAGCTGTAACAACAAAAAAAAATCCCACAATGTAAAACGATGAATTTTTAAAACACAAACTATAAACCTATTAACAATTTCTATACATAAATTACTTAACTTAAGCCATAAATCACAAACACACAGACAGACAGACAGACAGACAGACAGACAGAGACAGCAACAGAAACAGAAACAGTTAGCGAGGAGCAAACGAGAAGCTTTATCATTGTCTCGAAACAAAAGTATTCCAATTAACTTTGCTACCAATGCAACAATTTTCATAATAACAAAAGAAAACGAAAATATTATACGATTGAATAAACAAACAGACAAAGAATGGGGGAAACATATACATACACTGCCAGATCGAGGGGAACCGTTAACCGGGAGAATGCATATTAAATGGTCCATTTTAACAACGTACACATACAATTTATCCACCGATACCAATATATACGATATATGTACTCGAACTTGAACTCGTACTCAGATCGAGGCAATAATTATACGGCCGACGGCACAGTTTTCGCTGTGTACTTTATTATACCCTGTGCCGAGGGTGCAATACATTTTTGTAAAGTGTTGTAACAGGCAGTAGCAGATATATGTATATATTTTTGATTAGCAACTGTCTGTTTGTCCGTCTTAAAATGGTATGTCCTATTTCTATATGTATTTCTGATCGATAATGTTGTATCACGATTCTGAAAGTTTTATAAGAATCGCTTAATAATATCGAACGATAGAATCGAAGCAGCTCTGAGTCTCACACAGTAATAGGAAGGGAGCACAGCGCACTGCACTGGCACAGGGTATATTCCAGTCGGCTGAGCTCGACTAAAGTTTCCTTTCTTGTTTTGAAATGAAATACGTACTTACAAGCGTAAATGAATGTGCTCGAGATACGTTTAAATTACGGCCAAATAACTGAAAAAATATTAAAAAAAACAAAAACAGATAAGTAAAATAATAGGAACAAACAATTGCCAATATATATAGAACCATTCGTTGTGGGATTGAGCCTTATTTTAACAAAAAGCTGAAGCAAAGTAAAATGTTAAACAATTATTGTTTTGTATAATGGTAAAGCGCAGATTAATCGAATGTATCGAATGCGTATTTTTAACTCTAATTGGCACAACCACAAGTACACAAATTTTCTGGATCATGTTTACAAAACGTTTTGGGCCATTAATTAACCGCAATTAAAACAATGTGCATAAATAAGTAACACTATTAATAATAATAATCATAAAAATAATGAATACCATGCGAATTACATCAAAACGGGACATGTGTGCAAATATCTATACAATATAACATAAAGAACAACAAAATAAATTTATATATATATATATATATATATATATACGTATACTATTTGAACAGCTAATTCAGCGAATAAATGAGGCATAAATTTCAATTAACTTCAAATAAATTACTAAGTATTTTATTCATTAAATTAATGAATAAACCAAACGAACAAAAATTGAAAATTTCTATAAAACAATGTATGGAAACTATGCAAAAAGAGACTCGGCAAGTAGACATTAAATAACCTGGCAGTTAATTTTAATATAACCAAATTGACTTCCCAAAAATTGATATTCATTATTAAAACGAGATATCGTTTTTATCGAGCATACACATACATATATACATATATGTATATTGCAAATGGGAAAAGGAAGATATTTCCTTGAACAACCAGCAACTGCCAAAATCTGCAATAAACAAACGAATTAACTATGTGAAATTCAGAAACATTAACTTCATATCATAAACATAAAATAAACGACACTCGAAAACTCAGCTCAGCTCAGCTCATAAAATCTAATTACCCATAAATTCTTCTTCTTCATAATAAAGAAAAAAAAACGAAAACAAAACAAAATGTGAAAATGTGAAAACAATTTCAATAATAATAACAACACCTATTTTCGCCATTGCGTGTTCAGTGCAAAACTTTTGAATAAATTAAGCATAAATTGTGTGTGGTTTAAGCACACACACACAGACACTCACACTTTCACACCCTGTCACACACACACACACTTACACACAAATCATGCATATCTAAATGCCCCAGTCTAAAAATTTAAACCAGAAATTGTACGACTCAAACCTAATTCAGAATTGTTAAAACTACTTAGCTTAAGTTACGATTGTAGATAAATAAATTTCTAAGCTGACGAATGTATTTAAACTAGATATGGAAAATTTTGTCGTAGAAATCACTCATAAATTCGAATACTTTAATATGAATTTGTAACTCCTTATCGATAGTAGTTTAGTGATAAATGTTAATAAAAAAAAAACAAGTGCAAAATGCAAATTAAAAGATTTTCTTTAATCTGTTGGGAATTTTGAATAGACCGCAATAAACTTGGATTTACGATGTGCTAAAAATTCATAAGCCCTTGGCCAAAAGTTCAACTCTTAACCAGACCAAAAATGTCATATTTCATTAATTAATTAATGGCATTAACATAAAGCGTCAATTTGTGTCAACAAACACACACACACACATACACCCTCATACCGGAGTCTTTCTAATGCCGTTGCGATTAAAAAACTTTACTTTGGGCACCCGGAGCAACGTTAGAATGTAGCTACAGCACATTTTATAATATATACTCGTACATGGAACCCCAAAGGCGTCATTATGGAACGTGCCTAGACTGCAAACAGTTGAGCAAAGACAATCGCAAATGAAAACTGTAACTACAACAAAAAACAACAACAACAGAAACAACAACAACAACAATGGCAACAACAATAACTGTTGTCTATATGGGTAGCTGGAAGGACAAACAACGGCGTCAATGACATGCTCAATTTTTCATGCATTATGCTGGCGCACTACTGTGCGTATGCTTAATATTTGCTTGATATTGACTGGAGCACAAAGCACAGTTAAGCTTCGAATATTTGCTCTGTAAGCGCCAGACTAACACACATACATATATAGCGAGAGAGCGAAGCCCTAAAGCCAGCCTAAAATGCATAAGACAATTTGTGCTTGCCTGCCAAAGTCTATATAAATGTCTTACGACCATACTAAATACAGTCAACGACTATTTATATACCCAATTTATATACACGACCGTACATGTGTGTGTGTGTGTAGGTGTGACTTTGCTTGTACATATGTATATATGTATGTGGCAACTAAACAAACAAATCCAACAGCAGCTACTATTGTTGTGTATATAGACATTGGGTTAGAAGCTAAATCATCTCGGGTATTTCGAATAAGTCATGTCTGAGGTGACATCTGTTGAGACCTGTGAACTCTAAATGTGTTTTTACATGGCTCGTCTTATGTATGACATAATTTTCAACATAACTCACATTTAACTTATGACAACTAAGTAGTATGTAATCATTTGTTTAAACAAAATATGAAATTTTCTAATATTTTTAAATTGGCAAATTAAATTTGAATAATGTAGTTAATAATTGTTTAACATTATTATATCTAACTAATCTATAAGCGAAAGGTTCAATTTAATTAAATCAAACTTTTAATAAGCATGAACTTCACTTTTTAATTACATTTTAATATATATTTTTATGAAATTAAATTGTAATTGCAAAATCATCGAATTTAAAATTATTTCGAATTTTAGCCGCTGCCTAAAAGTATGCCGCACATTTTCGGAAACAATTTATGGCTTTAAATTATTTTGATAATATGATTAAAAGTTATTAATACAAAGCGCAAGAGCAAAGCCTCGGGGAAGAAGAGAATAAAACGCGCGTAGTTGGGAAATTAATTTTTTGTTGTTGCCCGTTATAGCGTTTTGTTTTTTTTTTTGAGGGTTGCTGACAAAGTCAGCTACCAAACGGAGGCCGCGTGAAAAAGCGCCGCATAGCAAAGTCAACTTCGCGCCGCATTGTCGTTTAATTTGGCTGCTGCAAGGTAGCTAAAGGGGGGGTAAAGAGGGTAAACGGAGGCAAGGGAACTTTCTCACTTAACAGTCGCAGACCAAAGCCTGCAGGCTCGTGTCGTGTCATGACGCGTCGTGTCTTAAATACTGTCCAAAACTGTGTGCGCTTTGTTGATACAGTAGCAGCGGCAAAGCCAGCAGCTGGCAGAGACGTTGACGTTGACAGCGTCGCGGCGTTCGCTGCTGCTGCGGCGTCATGCGCAAACGCACATTGTGTTGCCTGCTTCCAGGCGTCGTTCAAGTTGCCATAGCATTGTTGCGCTTTTAACGTTTTGCGGCCAAAAAACATCTGTTTTATGTTTGCCTTTTGCTTCCAGTGGAAACGTGCTCACGCATTGCGCACTTCTTACGCTCTCGCAAAAGCGCGCTCTCTCTCTCTCTCTCTCTGTTTTCGCAGACACTCTCTCAGCATCTTGGCAATGGTTTAATCATTGGGAAAGGATGCGTTGGATTTCAGTTCCAGCATTAACGCCACGGCGCACGGAGCGTATTCGCAATTTGCAGCTAGCATAACGGAGACACGCAGCAAGCAACGCACACACACACACACACAGTCTGAGACTGAGGCTGTGGCACAACTATAAGGAGCCAAGTAATTTTCAGTTAACAACTCTCCAAAATGTCTAAATACAATTAAAAGCGTTTCGTAAAACTCACAAAAAGCTGCGGAAAACAGTCAGCAGTTATTTTCACATTGCGTCTGCAATTCGCTTTAATGTTTCTTTCCTTCACTTTTTTCATTTTTTGGGCAGTACGAATATCGATTGCTGGCTGCTGCCTTGCATAAGTCTAGAGATTGGTATACCAAACGCAGTGCGGAGTAAGGAGCAGGGAGCAAGGAGCAAGGCAGCAAGGAAGCTGAAATAGCAAGAAATGCACAAGAACAACGAAAGACATTAAGTTTCAATTATACATATTGAACCAGGATAATGATAGCGATAACGTAGTGCCAAATGATGATGATGATGATGAAGATGATGAAGATGACGTTGCAGCTGCGAGCAAACACAAAGTGAATTTCAAACAATTGACAGCAGCAACAACAACTACAAACAACAAAGTTTCTATAAATAGCAGCACAGCAACAACAACATTTCGACAGTCAAAGGTGTGTGTGCGATTGTCTTTGTGCATGTGTGTGTGTGTGTGTTTTTGACTGTGTGAGTGCGTGTGTTTATTTTTGGGCCAAAATGGATATCGTCTTGCGTGGCACAACAACAGCAGCAGCAGCAACAACAACAGCAAGAACAGCACAGGCAGCAGCACCAACAGCAGCATCAGCAACTAGAACAGGCTCTGGTAAGTCCTTGAGAGTCACTGAACTGACTTGACTGAAAGTGTATGTGTGCGAATTTGTGTATGTCTCTGTGTGTGTGTAGTGCTGTCACAAACATGACAGTTCAAAGACAGGCTACAACATGTACCTACTATACTTGATTACGTGTGTGTACGTATGTCCTGAATCATTTGTCTACAACTACCAAAAAAAAAACACAAAAACACAAACTCACATACAAATTGAGTAACAACTAAACAACTAAACAATTCATTTGCAGGTCTACATCATGCCGTCTCATTGGGCAACATTGAGGTCTCCACGAAGGTTAGTGGTAATGCCACAAAAATATCAGCCGGACATTATGCGAGATTAATGAGCATATTAACCTGGGCCAAACTAAACCATTGACTAACTCAAATTAATTGCTGCAATTACACTGATTAATTATGCAATCAAACAGTTCATTTCTTTTTTTTTTGTTTTGGCAGCAATAAACATTTGTTTTAATTTACCTACAGAAAAGCTATCATTAACTTGTTATTTTCACTATATGTAAATTATTGTACGTAATATTTATTTAGTTTTGTGCTTTATTTCTAAATATTTATTTTTCAAGTTATTTTATATTTTTAAAGATCTTTTGTAAATTTTCCTTTGAAATTTTGAGACTTATATCACTAACCATACAATACATAGATGACAAATCCCATATTTTTTGATTGCTTTTGTACCAAGACTCATAGAACCCCTCGGCCGACAGCAGATCCGAGGTTTAATTCGCCTTAAGAGCGAAAATAAGCGCGAAGCCAGACGATTTTGTCAATAGTCTGTTTTAGTCAAACGATAAGACGGCTGTTTCGCTTGTGTCTCGTTTTTGCTGTATGCGTGTATATTGTATGCGCTAGCATATAGGTGTGTGTTGAGAATTTAGTTTTCAAGGCCACACGTCGATGCTAGCACAATTAAATTTTTCAGTTTTTAGCAAATCAGAGACAATGAATAGGGACATAAACAAGTGATGAGTGTATGTGATCCTTATTAGACGGTTGGCCAGCAAACTTGGCGGTGGCTGTACTGGTAGAGTCGCCGCTAGCTATGCGTGAGTCTGGGGTTCAAGTCCCAGTCTCGAGTTACCATTGTTCCCAGTTTTTTAAATTTCTAATAATTACTAATTTCTTTCTTTTTCTCTTTTTTGTGTAAATACAGAATAAAAATAATTGAATTTTTTTATTCTAATTATTAATAAATGTCATTGGGAATTTAAAAATGTAATTTTTAGTAGTGACCGCACTGGGATGCGAACCTGCAACCTCCTGCACACCGAGCGGCGACTCTACCAGCTCGACCACGGCGAAACCTATGTTTGCGCCGTCTAGTTAGGAACATATACGCTCATCAGTTGTTTATCTCCCTATTCTTTGTCTCTGATTTGCTAAAAACTGAAAAATTGAATTGTGCTAGCATCGACGTGTGGCCTTGAAAACTAAATTCTCAACACACACACTATGATGCTAGCGCATACACATATTAGCACGCATACATGCAAATAGAGCGAGAGCACAAGCGAAACAGCCTGTGCTTATCGTTTGACTGTGTAAAACAGACTGATGTGTGACAAAATCGTCTGGCTTTCGCTGCTGTATTTTCGCTCTTAAGGCGAATTGAAACGCTCGGATTCTGCTGTCGGCCGAGGGGGTTCTTGAGTCTTGGTAAAAAGCAATCAAAAAATATGGGATTTGGTTCATCTATGTATTGTATGGTTAGTGCTTATATTTTTTTTAAATTACACATACGTCACGTTGTCGCCAATGATCATTTATAATAATTTAATTTAAAGATCTTCGAAAAGTTCCTATTTATTTAGTTTGTTTAAAAAAATTATAATTTAATTATATCATTATTATTATTGTTTTTTAATACGTCACGTTGTCGCCAATGTTCATTTATAATAATATACTTTAAAGATCTTCCAAAAGTTCTTTTTAATTTAGTTTGTTTAAAAAAAATTATAATTTAATTCTATCATTAAAATTGCTGATATTTTAATAATAAAATCTGCTTTACTTTCATTATTTCTTTTATTTAAGACTGTAAGTCCATGTGACGTATACTTAATTTAAACTACAGATCACATTTTTGCTATGTTGCTCTGCAGCTTTTTCATATAATTTTATTACACAAGTTGAACAATTTTCTAATCCTTATTAGGCCACCTATTCCAGCCACATGGATCGCAGCTACGACTCTGAGGATGAACACACGGGTCGACGACGTTTGCGCCAAACGCTATCCACCGAATTACAGCCTCGCACCTCCGTCTATTCGCGCGGGGATATAAGGGAACAGGTGAGCTTAATAACAAACTAAAAGTTTACACTTAAAATATAAACCCTTTTCACCCCGCTTCTTAGTACTGCCTAACAGATCGCCAGTTGCATAGCATCGAGCAGCGTCCACGTCGAGAGCGTTTCTTTGGTTGTCTCTCGCGACGAGGTCAAACACAGGCGAGCAGCTTTCTGGGCGGCTGTGTGGGGCGTCGGGTGCCCTCCGATGAGAATCTAGCTGCCTATGCACCCTTTGAAAAGTATCCACGGTGAGTGCATTACCTCAGCAATCTTAGCGAAATGATCTTGCTAACAAATAGTGTGTACAACTTTTAGTTATCAGAATAACTATACGGACACACACGAATTGGATAGTTCCTATTTTCGCCGACAACCGGCATCGATCCTAAGCACCGGCAAATCAACTGAACCGGATTTGGGTGGTCGTTACAACTGGATTGGTCAGCAGGCACAGGCGAATAATAACGGCAGTGATTATCAAACGGAATCGAGGTATGAGTCTGACAATCGTATTGAATTGAATCCCATCCAATTGTAAAAAATCAAAGTACAACAAAAACATGCTTTAGATCATGCTTAAATTAACTGTCGCACTATCCGTAGTCTGTCTCTGTCACTCTCTACCTTTCTCGCTCGCTCGCTCTCTCTCTCTCTCTTTCTGCCTATAAAACTCTACATACTCGCTTGCAATGCTTGCCACTTGCAATAGCAACAACAACAATAACTAACAACAATATCATCTTTGCATTGTGCTAACCAGAAAACCAAAACAACAACAAACGCTTATTGCTTTCCAAAAAAAAAAAGTCTATCGCTTATATGTAAAATACACTGCAAGAAATATCAAACTAAAACTTAGACAAGTTAACAGAATGCTGTAAAAATATTTTCCTATACTTTTCGTTATTCATTCACCTTCCCCCACGTCTCTCTCTCTGTAAATCGACTAAAAACCAACCAAAACCAAATCAAATTAAATAATTGAAAACAAATGCAATAATTAAAAATGAAAAATGTGTAAAAAGGGCAACTTGTTGTACAGCACCACTTGAATCCTTTTACCAGGATATATTGCTACGGAATTATTATGTCGAGCTTTGCGCTCCACCACATCCTACACCACCAACATCACACACCAATCAAATCGCTAATGTAAATGTTTGGTATGTAAAGTGATTATAAACAAAATACCTTAAACTTAAACTTAAATCTTAAATCGAATATTGAAATATTAAACTAAGAAAACGTTTTAAAAGTGCGCTAATTTAAAAATATATATTTTTAATAATAATAAAAATGCTATGTGTCTGCACGTGACTTCAGAAACAGAGAGCAATGTTCTAGTTATAGTCAATATGCAATACATATTAAGCGATATAACAGTTAAGTAGTGATTGTTAATAGTGACTATTTGCATTCTGTTTCACAGTTCATACCACTGCCCCACATATGCCACAATGCCAACCACACATCATCAGCAACAACAGCAACAGCATCAGGCTGGCAATCCCAGGTGAGTCTAATGGAGAACGATAATAGTACTTGATTTTAGACTTGGGTTTCTTTGAAAATTTACTTTCTTTCTTTCTTTTCTCGTAGAACTAAGCACGTTAGTTTTGCCCGATCCCATACCCTAACCAGTTTCGATACTGTCAATGCGGGATTTCGTTCCTCGGGTCGCTTGAAGAGCGCACGCAGTCAGGAGCGTTTGATTGGTGGCAAGAAACCCATTATTGCCACCGGTTCCATGTATGAGACGCTGCAACCAATGCTGCCACATCAGCTTAATATGCAACAACAACAACAACAACAACAACAGCAGCCCCAACAAAGCTCAACTCTACCCAAAGCTTGGGCCTTACAAGCTCCGGTACAACTTCAGACTTGTCAGCATCATCCAATACATCTGCATCAACAGTTGCCAGGTAAGACAATTGTAATCTAGCATCTAATCGAAATTAATCCAATTTTGCTACTTTAGACAACATGTTGGGTTTGATTATACCACAACCGTTGCAAATGACCTTGCCACCGCCTAGTCCAGAGGTGCTCATTGTGGAAAAGAAGTTTCGCAATGCCATGAAGACGCAGGCAACGCAAACGGATGTGGCTGCCAGACGAGAGGGACTCTCCAGCTCACAGTTGTTGGCCCTTAGTCCACGACCGCCACATCGTATTAAAGTGATGTCACAGGGAGCTCAGACGAATGGTCTACAGAATGGTAAAAAGCTCACAAAGAGTCTATCGGAAATACCCAATGGAAAGGAACTAACGCAACATCATTATCAGCAGAGGTAAGGGACTTTTGTTGGAGTGGTCGTTGGGAGGCTAGGGCGACATCCCTTGAGAACTTCATTTACCCTCTCAGGTGTTTCTTGAAGATCCCTTGATAAATTCCCCGAGATGTTTTGAGGAATTCCTAGAGGTTCTTTAGATTTGTTTGGGAGAAACCCAGATATTCCTTTACCAAATTACTTATAAAGTCTTAGAAGCTTTTTCAGGATACTTTGGGAGATTCCTTAATGTTTCCCCAAGTCATATTAACGAAATGATATTCTTTTTAGCTCCGCCTATCCGCATGAATTGATCTATCGTACTCAATCCCAGGATGTAACCCCATTACAAACTATATCAGATGCGCAGAACAACATCATGTACTATAAGCCGCCTCCTCCATTGCTCGACGCTCATAGCTATGGCCTAGGCATGGAGCATTTGAATCGCAGCCGAGCCGAGCAAAATGTGGAGTATGTGAATGTGAATGCAGCTGCCATGGCATTGAATGAGAGTTTTGATTACGAGAGCAATAGCTTGCCACGGCGAGCGTGTACCTCTCACGCTCGTACCGAAACCGATTACTACTCCAATAGTTTGCCACGACGTCCGGATGCACTGCATAGTCACGATGTGTGTAAGCACATCACCGAGTGCGCCGAACTGATGACAGACAGTGTTCCATTGGACTTTACAGTGCCCCACCTACTGCCTCCACCGAGTGAGTATTGCAAGAACGATGAGGAAGTGGTGGAGGAATACTACGACGATGAGGAGGAGGAAGATGTCAGAGCCCATGAGACAGAGAGTTACAGTTCGGAGGTGTGCATGGAGCAGGCGGTAGCAGCTGCTGCTCAGAATCGTCGCCTATCCATGTTGCCCATGGACGATTCGCCCTTTCGACGGGATGATTTAAGGCGTCAGTCCATGCCAGTCTATGGACAGACAGAGAAGCTAATCGATGGCTTTGGACCACGTACGTCTTTTCGTCGTCGGGACAAGGTCAGTTGCTTTGCGGACGAACCGTCGCCAAGGGATGAACAGGAGATCTTTATTGACTTCAAGCCACATGTATCCCCCAAACCGAGTCCCAAGCAACAGCTAAAGCATCGCAAGCAGCACAAGGCGGAGATTGCGATGCGTAAGATGCAGCAACAGAGATTGGCACAGGCGGCTGCCTTAACACTGCCCAAACTAAAGCAACAGCCAGTCGAGCATGAGGCTAGAAAAGTTGAGCTTGTGCCCAGCGACGATGAGGAGGAGGACGAAGACGACGAAGAAGAGGATGAAGAAGATGAGCAGGCACAGCAGTCACAACAGTCACACCATGACTCAATTATGGATCAGGAGCATGCCGATGATGATGAACCACTCTATGAGAACATTACGCCTTGTGGCTGCAAAGTGGAACCCACTTCAGATTCTATTCTGGATAAACGAGCGCAGTTTCGGAAACGTTCTGTTAGTCTCGATGATGATTATGCCGCCATGACAGCGGCATGTCCACCGCCTGGGTTAAGACTACCCTCCACACCGGCTAGTCCCAGTCGGGACGAACTGCTGCTGGCCAATGTCTCAACTTATCCATCCTCAGACTCGCTGGCCAATGACAACACACGCGATCACTCCGATGGCATTTGGAACGAGTCCCAGGTGACAGTGCTCACCGTTGAACAACGCGACATCTCCGATGGTTCCTATAGCTCCAATCTGCAATTGCTGACACCTTCTTCAAAACGAAAGAATCTGCTGTTGCAGCATCAACAGCGCAGTTCCGTTGACACCGATGCACTGGACTTTGAGGATCAGGTGAGCTAATAGATTTCCTTTTCTCATTTCTTTATGATTTAATTGGTATTCCCATTTGACAGAGTCCCACCTACGGTCTGCAAACACTGCCCAAGATTATCAGAACGCCCACTCCCACCACAATGAAGCCAAAGGAAGCACCTCAACTTGCGGTGATCACACCTGCCATTGCCGTGACACCCTCGAGCAATCAGCTAACGGATATGATATGTTCTCCTCTTCCCAAGCGTAGCATGGTAGCTCGAGGCTCTGTGCCAGATGCTCGACAATTGATGTATGTCACGGGAGTTCCTAAACAACGGTTCGATTGGCTGTTAAAATGATCCCAAGAAACTATTATTAACTTTATTTATTTCCAATTTAGACACTCGGATGCCTCGTTTTTGCCATCGTCTGGAGGCGACTACGCTCGCAGTGCGGACATCTCGGAGTGCAGTACAAACACAGATGAGTATGCCACCTGCACGGATAATTCGAAACGTACACCAGGTATTAAGACACCGCCGACAGCGACAAGCTCATCGTCGACCACACAAGTGCCAGGTTTGGGGCCCATCTCAAAATATTGTGTGTTACATCCATGAATGTTGTGTCCTGTGTTACGTAAAGAATACATACATATATCCACACCATCAGGGAGTGGGTCAGTCAGTCACAGTGGTTCACAGATCATCCAACTCCAAACTCCAACTCCAAATCCTCACGCTTGTTGTTGCTTTAGTCCTTACTATACTCTACTATACTTCTACTATATACAATACTATATACAGTAGGGAGCAAAAGTGTTTCCATAGTTGACACTTTGAACTTTGTAAGTCCATAAAATCCAAACGAATGAAGCAAATCAAAAAAACTTTTTTTTCCAATAATATGTATTTAATTCCTAACAAATTGCCGTATATAACATAAACAAAAACAAATCAGCAAAATATTCAAACAAAAAAAACTAAAGCCAAACGCATGTGTACAATTTTGCACCTTCAGTGAAAAAACTTAAATATTATTCCAAATCAATATTTTGTCCACAGACCCTTATTGGCTATTACACTTTTTACTCTTTTTGGCATGCTCTCGACTAACTTTTCTATGATTTCCTTTGGAATTCGGTTCCACTCCAGTTCTCACGCTTCCAAAGATCGTCTAGGTTGGATGGCATTGTTTGATATTGCCCGAGCCGTCTCTTCACGATTGACCACAGGTTCTCAATCGGATTGAGGTAGGGACTTTGAGCTGGCCACTCCATCAGCATAAAATCTTGGTTTTGCAACCATTCGCCGACAATTTTGGCAGTGTGCTTCGGGTCCCCATCTTGTTGAAAAAGGATTTCCTTTACGGGGTATGCACACTTGTCCAGAAAATTGGGTAGATAGGTTTGCAAAATATTGAGATAGTCTTCTTTATACATTATACCGTCAATTTTATGCAATGGTCCAACGTGCCACCAAGTAAAGCATCCCCAAACTTTGACATTTCCTCCTCCATGCTTAACGGTTTGCTTTACATGGTGTTTTTGAAGCTTGTCCCCGGGCCTGTGCCAATAGTATTGCTTGCCATCCGACTGAAAACGGTTGAACTTGGATTCATCCGACCAGATGACTCGCTTCCAATCATCTACAGTCCAGTTCTTGTGTTCCCGGGCGAATTTCAATCGAGCCTTGACATTCTTCTCGGATAGAGCTGGTTTATTTTTTTTCACACTTGCCACATATCCAACCTTAGCTAGTGCTCTTCTAGCCGTCCACCGACTCACGTCTTTTCCTATCTCCTAGATGCCTTCTTCGGTGTTAGGAACTTATCAGTTCTCATTTTTGACATCATTAGTCTGGCGTCAGAGTCCTTTAAGAGGCGTTTGCGGCCTTTAACAGTGTTTTTGGATGGCACACTGCGTCTTTTCTGGACCTTGGACACCGCTGAATGAGAAATATTAAGCTGATCTGCAATACTCCGAGTCGAACAGCCACTTTCAGTTAGGCTAATAATGCTATTTTCGACATCTGACGAAAGCCTCTTCATTTTTTCGCGGTACTTTATAGACTAATTGACAAAATCACCAAATCTGCTTCGAATAATAAGAAACACGTAATTTTCTGGATCATAAAAGTGTAGAATGCAAAAATAAAATATATAACGGTGAAACTGCATGTCTATTGCCGATAAGAGAATTAAGAAATCAAACCAAAGTAAGAATAACGGAAGGTGCAAAATTGTACACATGTGTTTGGCTTTAGTCTTTTTTGTTTGAATATTTTGCTGATTTGTTTTTGTTTATGTTATATACGGCAATTTGTTAGGAATTAAATACATATTATTGGAAAAAAAAGTTTTTTTGATTTGCTTCATTCGTTTGGATTTTATGGACTTACAAAGTTCAAAGTGTCAACTATGGAAACACTTTTGCTCCCTACTGTATATAGTCTATAGTCTATAGCCTAATGCCTTTAGCTCATCCACACCTCACACTCTCTAAATAGTGTTTGTTGTTGTTGTTGCTTGATGAACGCCTTGCCCGCTCTGCTTTAGTTGTCTATATAGTGTGTAACCTAATCTGTTTGTCAGTTTCTCAAAGGAAACAAACTACACCTGAATCTCTCTTTATCATATTTCATAGTGTCCACCCAGAGTTCACAGCTGGAGAAAACCCATGCCGGCTCGTCCTTCGAAAGCGCCAGTTCCCTCTACTCTATGCGCGAGGATCTGCTGCAGTACGATGAGAAGGAGAAACAGGATAAGCAGGAGAAACCCTCTATTAAAAGCAATCAACTCAAGTCTCCAATTGGCTCATTGGCCGAACTGGCTAAAAAGTCTCCCTCCCACTCGATAAGCAGTACGACTTCCTCGGGCAGCTGTCAGATCTCTGGACAGGCAATCAAGTCTCCCGCCAGGGAGTGCCATCCCCAGACAGTTAGCAGTGTAGCCAGCAGTCAAATGAAGGTCAGCGCAGCAGAGACTGCTCCAGCACAGCCTAACAAACCCAAGCCAGAATCCATATCGGAGGATGAGCGTAGTGAAATACGTTACTCCTCCTCCGGCTACTACGAGAGTCCGCATGAAGAGGACGACGAGGAACAGGTGACAACGCCCAGCTGTAAGGCACGACGTCAGCGCCAGGAGGACGAACGCAAGAGGCGCAAAACTAGCATGAAACTGGACATTGAAAAGGAGAACATGCGGGCGTTGACGAGTCCCGTCAAGAAACCCACAGGCGCTGCCAAAGTGCAGTCACCGGAACAGAACAGTGCTAGCATCAGCATCGATGGAGGTAGTCCCAGCAAGATGAAGCGATTCCGTCCCAAGATCAGACGTCAGTTGCGTAAGAGTTCCCGAGAAGATGTCCTTGCCGCAGCAGCTGCCCGACGTGCTCGAGCTACGCCCACTCTCTATGGCCTGAGCAGTGCCAGCGGAGACACCGAGCTGCTTCTCGATGCCAGCATGACCAGCACAATGAGCCCCAGAGTTGCCACAACAACAACAACTGCTGCTGCTGCTACTGCTGCTGCCACCACAGTCACAGCACCAGCACCAGCCACAACATCGGCCTCATCTACCACCGGCACCGCAACGCTGCAGGAACAAGTTGCGCCACCGCCGGTGCGCAAGCCTACAAGCTGTGCCACGCCCACATCCCTATTGTCACCTAAACTGCCAGGTGTCGCCGCATTGCCCGCAACAAAATCCGCTTCAGAAGCTGGACAACTTAAAGCGAAATCCATTGAGTCGCTGCGTTCCGTTTCTCCTGGCTCGGACTCGGTGTTCTACAGCGAGGCAGATGGCAATGCGGTCAGCGGAGATCAGGCACATTGTTTGCACTGTGGCAAGGATAAACAGCATAATACGGTCAGTGAACAAGTCGGAGATTCTGTGGAATCCATACCCTACATTGAACAAGAGGCGGACATTGTGAAACCACCTTCCGATTTCGCTGACTCCCCCGTTATAACGAAAACAACGCAGCGACTCTACAAGAAGATGGATAAACGTTTTCGATCCGAGGAACGTTATCATGGCGAAAGAGGAAGACACTACAAGACTAGACAGGAAAACATACGCGCTAAGGTAGGCAAAACAAGAAAGAATATGTCAGTCGGGCATACCGACCGTGAAATACCCTCTGAGCTTCGTTTCCAATAATATGAGTTTAAATTGGAGTAGCTGCTGCAAGAACTTAACATGCACACATATTTGTATATCTATCTCGCTCGCACGTTTTTCGTTTTCGTTGCTTGTGTGCAGAGTTCAGTGCAATGCACGTGGTTATGCCTTGCTTGAAAGTACCGATTTTCGTTGTATGACAAACTTTTGTAATTATAGTCCGATTTTATTGAAATTTTCACAATCGTTTGATATTATTTGTCTGCAGGTATATACAAGGTTACAAAACGTTACGTTAAGAAATAAGTGTCATGTCACGGCATGCAAAGTTACAACGCAATTGTGCTTTTTGAGCGAAGGGGGCGTGGCATTCGAAAACTTTTGATATCATTGTCTTTATATTGTATCCAGCAACCTACATGCCAAAATTGGTGTCCATAGGTATTATAGTTTCTGAGATATTCGTCCAAAACACATATTTTTTCCGAGGTATGTCTGGGTTTTCGCTTATTGTGGGCGAATGGGGCGTGGCATCAAAATAAAAAAAGATTGTTGTATTGACTGACTAAAGATCAATACTGACCAAAACGGATATTGTAGCTCTTACCATCTCTGAGATCTGTTTGTTCATACGGACAGACGCACAGACGGACAGATGGACGGACGGACATGGCTATATCAACTCGGCTTGTGATGCTGATGAAGAATATACACTTTATGGGGTCTGCCACGCCTCCTTCTGCCTGTTACATACTTTTCACAAACCCAATATACCCCTCAGAGGGTATAAAAATATAAAGTGAACAAATGGGTTAAACAAAAATAATTTTCATTTAGAGTGAAGAACGCGGTCGCGCTCCTAGTTTGCCCAACACTCCTATCCTACGTCCAGCCGGCTCTAGTCCCTGCGTTCTACCCGACATCAACACGGAGCAGAGCCAGCATATTATCTATAAGGGTCACTACGATGCAGGCCGTTATACGCGTCTAACTGACGATGATTTGTGGACACAGCTGGATCATCAGTGCTTTGGTAGGTCAAGAACTATTTCAATAAATACTCAAGGCCCTAAAAAACAACTCGTTATCAATTGCAGACCGTTCGCGGGAGCGTCGTGCCTCGACAGAGTCGGAGAAGGGATTCCATGCCAAATACCAAGTGATACTACATCGTCTGGTACAGCGACGTTGTACACTCGAAATGTACCATCGACAGAAGCACAACAATTTCCGTAAGTAAGGCGAACACCCTGTATTTTGGTTTCTATATTTGGCACAACGTGCGCGTAAAAGTTGCTGAGAGCGTTGGGAGCAGTTTGTGATTGTGGGTCGTTTGTTGGGTCGGTCGGTCAGTCGGTCGGTCAGCCGGTCGGACAGTCGTATGGTCTGTTGGCGCTCTGGCTTTTCATGACCGGCACTTGGCATACAAAAAATAAATATATGTATGTAGATATATAAAAAATAGCAGCAGAGAAAATAGTTTTTTGTGTGTGTTTCGGTCGTCTTATCGAAAATAGTTGCGGTGCGTACTTTGTTGTGTGCCGACGGTACGTCGAGATCTCCGTTTATATTATCAGATGTGAAAAGTGCCAAGACGCCAGTTTTGTTTCGTAGACTATTTGAAATAATTATTTACACAACTCTTTAGACCAAAAAATGATTGGTGGGTAAACAAAACCGTAAATATGTAATTGAAATTGGGCAAAAAAGCTATTTGAGGCATATGTTTTCCCAAATCGCAGAATTAATATCGTCGAATTCTCCGCCGGATTCATTGCGGCGCAAACTTGAGGAGGTCTTGAAGTTAATGCTCTTGGTATGGGCACGTGAAAGTTTCGTCATATCCACTCTCAGCAATGGCACGCACGGTAATAATGTCCGGAAATAAAATCACACAAATCATATCACAACGCACATATAGTATATACTATATAAATCCTACGTATAAATTGAGTATAAGTTTCTTTCTCTCTCTCTCTGACGCAGGCGTAGACAAAACGGTTG
This sequence comes from Drosophila tripunctata, assembly GCA_035047385.1. Classification (NCBI taxonomy): domain Eukaryota; kingdom Metazoa; phylum Arthropoda; class Insecta; order Diptera; family Drosophilidae; genus Drosophila; species Drosophila tripunctata. Next base: position 18,870 of record JAWNPS010000307.1, read on the forward strand.
TGGTGAAAAGCGATTCGGGTGAGTTCGGTTTTCGCATACACGGTTCCAAGCCGGTTGTCGTCGCTGCCATTGAACCAGAGACACCAGCGGAGAGTTCCGGCCTCGAGGTGGGCGATATCATCATATCGGTTAATGGCGTTCAAGTGCTGGATAAGCATCACACAGAGGTAGTTAAGATAGCACACGATGGTTGTGAGAAGCTTGAACTACAGGTGGCACGCACCATCGGTGTCCTTATGCACGAGCAGCTGGAACCACCCAGTCAACCCATCTTCAGTGGCTACCTGTGGCGTCAGAGCGGTCAGGCCAAGGGTGCTCCCAATACCAAGAAATGGGTACGTCGTTGGTTCTCGCTGCGTCCCGACAATTGTCTCTATTACTATAAAACGGAAGAAGTAAGTGAAGCAATCAAGTATTTTCTCAATTTTTAAGAACTTAAATATTTAATTTGTTTAGGACTCTCAACCGGTGGGTGCTATGATAATGGCCAAGCATACAGTGGACCTATGTCCGCTGGATATAGGCAAACCCTTTGCCTTTAAGGTGGACTCTGGCGAGGGTATACCGATGTATGTGGCCGCTGACTCTGATGAACTATTGAACCGTTGGCTGAACCTATTGCGTCAAGCGGCGACACAGGATAATCAATGGTTGGATAAGAGGTAGGGGCATTGATATTGGAGAAGATATTAGAAGACACTATCTCTCACATCTCTTTCCCTCGTAGCGCTCGGTGTTTATATCAGAGTCCTGGGACCATTTTGCGACCAGATTGTTTTGGCTATTTGTTGAAATTAGGCTCAAGGTGGTGCGGCTGGTCGAAACGCTATTGTGTACTTAAGGATGCCTGTCTCTATTTTTATCAAGATGCAAATAGCAAAAGTGCATTCGGTGAGTCACCTCAGACACCAGAGAGACAACACACATGCAGCTAATTAATTACAAATGCTTCTTTGCTTTTTTATTGTTTTCATTTTCATTAGGCATGGCCTGCTTGCATGGCTATAAGGTGGCCTCAATGTCCGCCAATGCGTCCGGCAAGAAGAACTCATTCGAGATAATACCACCCGAAGCGAAATTGCGTCATTATTATTTCTGCACCGAAAGTGAAATGGACAAAAAGCGGTAAGCATTAGAAAAGAATTAAACTAACATATAGGTTATCAAATAACACTTTCTTCAATTTCTTTCTGCAGTTGGATATCCGCACTGGAATACTCCATTGATCGGTGGATCAAGTCCGGGTAACTAAGGTTAAAAACACGCTCCAGATCGGTTTTAAGTAGCCGACGCAAGCGTCGCAGCTTTAGTTACTTTATGGATTAGTTAAACGAAAGCTGAAATTCTGAATTAGGACATTAGTACGGGTACTAGGTACTACCAACTAGCTTTTAAGCAACTACAACAACCATAAGCTGCACAGCAAACCATTTGAGATAACGGAAGAAGACGACGAAAAGTACTTAGAAAATAGTCCAGTGTTTTTTTTAGCAACTAAGACAAGGAATTTAGAATGCCAGTCAAATCGGGTTTAAATATATAAAAACAAAACAAAACACAAAACTATTTTGAATAGCCCTTAAAAAATTATAATATAAAACTTTTGGTGTGTATTCTTGTTATATATTATAGCTTATATATACATACTTATGTTTAGTGAGGTTGTCTTGTTATACACACATACAAAAACACATACACACAATATACACATATATATATATATAGCATATATATACTTATATATATATATAGATGTAATACCATGCAAGCAGACCAAAAACAAATTTGTCTCTAAAATGTGGGAATATTTACAACAACATACTAGATACAAATAAATAGAGAAGATTGAAAATTACTTTTGGGGTAAATGTCAAAAACTCATGACCAATTTCAGAAAAAAATCAACCCATAATAACGACTAAAGAAGGTTTAAAAAATAGTAAATTAGTAAATAGAAATAGTAATTCCGGAATCTTAAAGCTAGTTATATATACAAACATACATATGGTCTGTTCCATATTGGGTTAATACTTAGTTCGAGTGCTTGAGCGCCAAACGGTTTTCGTCCTTATTGGAAGAATTTGTAGTTGGGGAAACAAACAAAGAGGTTTATTAGTTAGACACAATTATTATTATATATGATATATGTATAGCTTTTTTATCAACACGATGAGAACACATTGTAGCTAAGCTTAGTTTTTGATAGGTTGAGTTTTTTTGTGTATAAATCGAACGTCTGTCTGATATACATATTAAACACATAACAATAATATGGAAAATGCTTTATGAGTAGTACACACACGTACACGTACACTTAACAGTGTACACTATGTTATTATTCAGAATCCAGTAGTTACTTTGTCATATATGCAATATATGATCTTTTTTTGGATCGATGTGTGCAAATTTTTAGCTTGCGTTTATGATATATATTTTAAATAGTAATTTCCAATTAATGAGTGTGCTGGTTCGTTTAGATAATACTTACTTATAATATTATATTACACACATACATATATATAAACTCATGTGACAGCCATATTATGTTATGTAAGTTATCAGTGGAAATGACAAATTGAAATAAAAAACTAAATAAGAGCTTTAATTATTAAATAAAGAATCTACCAACAGAACATATAATTGATAAATGCATTGAAATTCTATTGCTGACAGCTCGAGGGCATTGAAAGATCATTAATTAACATTAGGTTAGCAACCCTCCTCTGCAGTTGCTTCCTTTTACAATTTTACCTGCCCAAGAAACTAACTGGTAGCATTTCAAATGCGATCAATGAACCTGTCAGCTTCATTGGCTTATGGTCCCCGCATGTTTTACACAAATTTTGAGTAATTTATTTGAGATCGTAAAGTGCTGAAAATTATGCACAAGGCTCAATGCAATCGGCACCCGATTCCACACTCGGTAGTTGGTACTCGGTTGCCGATCGTCGTCCATCGGCGGCATCAAGAAGTCAACGACTAGCATAACAATTCGCTCACCCTATGAGACTGCTACCGTTTTTTCTTATACTCCTCCTTCTACTTCTCCTGTTCTTGCTTTTGTTGTTGTTTGTTTCTACCTCTCTCACTCTACCTATGCTTTGCCACTGCATTTAGTAGTAGCTCGCTTCGGTTCGGTGCGCTTCACTTGCTTGATTCTTCTTCTTTAGATACCAACAAGAATAATAATTTAGTTCCACTGTGCAACTCGGGCCACCTCTGCCAACTGGCAACTGCCTTAATTATCGCTTATTTCTCCCGTCAAGTTGAGCCTTTCTTTGCATTATTTCATTTTCTTCTGTTTCTTCACAATTTTCTCTGCTACTTTTGAAACAGTTGGTGGTGGTGGCTGCTCTCCATCATCATCATGATCACCAGCATTACCTGTCTGCTCATCATCGTGTTGTAGCAATCATCGTTTCGTCAAAAGGTAACTCCCTCTGCGTTGGACCACAGTCTCTGCAGTGGCAGCTCACTAAGACCCTGGACCGCATTTTTTTTGTCTACTTCTTAAATCTCAGCCGCATACCTTTGTTTTGTTTTCTTTCTTGTGCATGTGCGGGAGAAAAGGTTGCCAGACTGTTGCGAATTGTAATCGTATTTACAAAACAGGTAAAAAGGGTTAACGTGAATGGGCTTACATTTTTTTTTAAGTTTTAGAATGAATAAGTTTACTAATTTGTATCTATTTTTTAAGAATACTACTATTATATTGTAGTAGTATATTTTATGTTCTGATTGTAAATGTATAACTAAATGTACTTTTATTATTTTCAATAACGTTCCAAATTATTCAAACGCTGCACCCCAATAATTCGTAAAATAATTCGCCCCAGCAGAGAGTCGCTAAGTCAACAGTCAACCGAGTTACTCCACTGCCGAGTCGTATTGGAGGTGAAGCCACTCCAGTGGCTAAATGCAATCTGGCAACCCGTGAGTTTGTTCGTCTACCCTCGAAAACAGTAAGCAGTCGGTAAACAGGTAGCTCTCTAACTGACAATAACTCGTCGTACGTATGCACGTTCCGACTGTCTGTCTCTCTGTCCCGCTGTCTGTCCGTCCGTCCGTCTGTCTGTACGCTCTGTCTGTGCTGTCCACAGCGTGCGACTGGCGTTCGGTTAGTTGTTGGTTTGCCAGTAGTTGTTATTGTTGCTGTGGGGTTTCTTACTTGGCTGGTTTTGAGCATACGATCTCTCTCTCTTTTTTGTCTCTCTATCACACACTCCCACTCTCTCACTCTCTCTCTCTCTGTCTGTACTCGTTGCGGCTTACACTTTTGCGCTCTCACCCATTCGTTTGCTCTCTCAACGAAGCAACGACAATGTGATGTTGCGACCGTCAACAGCGGCTCGGCAACTTTGGATTAGTCTTCGAGTGTTGATCATAACGAACGCACCTGCGCGCGGACCGTTCTTTTCACAGTGCAACTCTCTACGTATGTGTGTTAGTATTAAGCGTATGCTTGTGTGTGTGAGGTAAAAATGCAGGCACAGTGAACTTGTTGCAGCGTCGCTCCATAATTCTCCCCCCTCTTATCGCCGCTCTCGTGCTTGTCTGAAAAGCGCTTTTCAATACGACGTCGTCGTCGTCGTGGTCGGCGGTACCCAAGCGTGTCTCGTGTCTGTGTGTGTGGGAAGAGTTTGGGACTACTTGAGGAGCGAATTGGTAGCTGCACTGGCTTCAGCTCCTATTTCAAACAAAATGTAGAAAAACACATTTCAGCTGCCGTATCTCGTTCGTTCGTTCGTTGGTTCGTTGCTGTTCGGTTCGTTGAGTCGCTCGGCTGATTCGTTTTGTTCGTTCGGTTCATTGGATTCGTTTCCTCGTGTGCTGCTTTTTTTGTTGTTGTTGTTTTGGCTCGGCTTCTACGTGGTTTGTGGTAGCTGCTGCTGCTGCTGCTTTTGCTCCCGTAACACCCGCGACCCGCTGGCGACTGATCGTGCCGTGATTGTATCACACATACACTTGTACACTTGCATAAAAAGTACTCGCGCGTGTGTGTGTTAGCCTTATATGCTATAATCAGTGTTACCCAAAAATATTTTCGAAAGCCTAAAGCTAATTTGAATTTTATTCCTTTTTTTCTAGTATCAAAATAAAATTCCACAAAAAAATTAAACCTAAAGTGCCACAAACAAAAAATAAAATATCTGTATAAAAGCAACAGAAAGAAAGAAACAAACCTAAAAAAAAAAACAAAACAAACTAAATAAAGCAAAACTTGTTCACATCAACTGGGAATACGAGTAATCTGGCCAAGCCAAGCTCCAAACAGAGCCGCAGGCGCTCTTCAAAATTGTTTTGCTGGTAAGTTTTTTTGCGGAGCTTAGTAACGCCCTATGGCAGCAACAACACCCCAACAACACAAGCGAAATATCCAAAAAGATTCCACACAGCACCGCCAACAACTACAACTACAACAAAATTCCAAAGTTACCTGCCTTCTTTTTTTTTTTTTAGGGTTTAGCTAATTATTTTCTTTTTATTTTCGCTATGGCCAAAAGCAAATCACAGCGAGTAGCAAGCAAGCAGCGAGTGGGCAGCAAGAGAGAGAGAGAGAGCGCGTCTCAGTGAGAGAGCAATTCACATACACTGAGAGCGTGAGTACAGCGAGTAGCAAAACCTGCTCCAAGCACACACTTATACATACAGTGAGTCTAAATTGTAACTCAACGTTGGAGGCTCCACAGTGCACAAGTCAGTTGGCGGTTTTTTGTTGTTTTTTTTTTGTTTCGGGCGACTGTCGGCTGCCGCTGCGGCTTCCACTACAACTGCATGTGCCACTGTCATTGCCACCGAACTCAGTGTGGTGCCTGGTGGATGCCTCTTGGTGGTGCTGCGTTCCATTGACAGGCGGCCTGGCGCTCGCCTGACTCGCCGCGACTCGCCACCAAAAAGTTCCAGAGTTTTTTCGATACGACTTGAGCTCGACTCGAGCTCGAACCTTCGCTTGGAATGTTTTTTTTTTTGTTTTTGTCTGTATTTTTTTTTTTTTTTTTTTTGTAAACCGTAAACCAGTTCACTTGTAGCCAGTGCCAGTGGCCAGCTCTAAGCCTCAACCTCAGCTTCAGTTTTAGCTTCAGCTTCAGTTTCAGCAGCTCTCGTCGTGCTCAATTTGAATCCGGTTTTTTTGGACTTGGTCGGCGTTGTTGTTGTTGTTTTTGTTGCTTTTGCTGTTGTCTTGGCCATCATATTGCCAGCTTGGCTTGCCGCGCGCTTTAATTGTTCAGAACGTGTGTCCAAAGAGGAAACGCAATTGCCGCAAGCTTCTGTTGGGTTCGGGGTTTTGAGATTTTTTTTTTCCGATTTTGGTTTGGTTTGGGGTTTGGCTGCTTCAGTTTCGAAGCCATCATCGTCATCTCCAGCACATCGCTGCAGCGATCTTTGTGCTTAATTTCCTTGATTTCTTTTAAATGTTTTTTATAGATCTTCCAAAACAAAAAAAAAAACGCTTCCCGCGCTCCCACAGTTTCGTTTTAGGGTTCAGAATGGGTATCGAGTTTGGGTTTTCGATAGGGTGTTTGGGGGAAAGAGTTGGGGTTCCATTCGTTGCGGTTCTATAGAGCCATTGGGCTTTTGTTTCGCTCGAGTGGAGTTTGAAGCTCTTCAATTCTGGATTTCAAACTCTTTGAATTTTCATCATTGTTTGTTTATAGGCAATTTGATTGTCGCTCGGTTCCCACTTTATTTTTGTTTTTATATATGCTATTTTAGCATAAGAATAGGCACATAAAACTTTATTGCATTCAGTATAGCATTTCTGGGTGGGTTTTTTTTTATTCAATGGCTATTTCGATTATTAGTGCAACGGATGCCACTCAGTAGGATGACTTCCAAATGTATTTTTTGTAGGTCCAGAAATGGCGCTCAATAAAACAAAAAAAAATAACACGAAATTAATTAAAAAATCAGGCAAATTAAAAGCGTCTAAATGTTGGGTTAAACAATAGGCGACACTTAACAGTGGGTCTATAAACCCCATAACAATGGCCCATACAATTGGCCATAAAAGGCGAAACTTTTTTCTTAACGGCTCTGACGCTCTGCCACGCCCATTTGGCACGTGTGTTTAACTGGCGCTTGATTGACTCTAGACAAGTTTTAAGTATTTTTTATTTTTTTTTATTATTTCGCTTTTTATTTTTTTCTACTTTTTTTTTCTAGTTGTCATTTTGATTTCCGATCAGTTTCTGATGATGAAATTAAATTCAGTCCCATCACAATATGAATATATTGAGTGGGGCGAACCTAATGTGAATAATCTCCAGTCTTTCCCCAAAAAGACCTGTGTTCATAAACCAGCTAGAATATAATATATATCGATTCGGCATGAAGTAACCCATGATTGGGCATTCGTGTTATAATGGACACAATAGAACACAGAGACTAGAGTCTAGTGACTCGAGAGTCATAAGAAGCATGACAAACGATCGACTTAAGGAGATTAACTTTTGTTGAATAGTGTAGAGCAAATGGCATAAAGGAAAAAAAACGAGAGCACAGTTTCTCAGGCTTAAGGAAAAACTTCAAGATCTCTTAGATAAACTCATAAATTCGCAGATTAGCATTATACCCACACAAGTAAACGAATACAAAATCTAAGTACAGCTACGATTTCACTCGGATTTACATATTGTTTTTTTTTTATCTTTGTAATTATAATTTGCTATACTATTATCTTATGCAATAACAGTAGTGTTCGTATTTGCATTTGTATTAGCATTTTCAGTAGCATTTTCATTATCATAAGCATTATATGATAGTATTAGCATTTACATTTGAATTTGCGTGAAGATTAACATTTGCTGTAGTATTAGCAATAGTATTTGCTTTGGATTAGTACTATCAAAGGGCATTAATTGAGATTTAATACTTTTAATTACAATTGGAATTAGCATAACAACAACATATTATTAGCATTTAATCTTAGTACTATTAATTAATAACATAGCAATTGCAAATCCCAAAGACTTGTACGATTATGATGCATTGTCAATAAAACGAATAATTTAATTACCATAAGCATTAATATTTTCATTAAAATTGCATTAGTTTCTGTAAGAAGTTATCGTTATTATTCGGACAATTGTAGAACATTTTTATAAATAATTAAAACAACATTACATTACAATGCATTAGCACATTCATTAGAATTATTATTTGCTTGGAAAATATAATTTAAATATTAATGTTTGTAAATCGTTATCAATAATAATTGTTTATGTTATTATAATATTCCTATCATCGTTAAAATTAACTAGTACATTGTTACATTGGCATTATATTATAACAAATTTATGAACAGTATTATTTTGCTTACAATAATTTTTACAATTCTGTTAGCCTTGAAAATTTTCATTAACAATATTGTTTTTTATTAAGAATTTTGTTTTCATATTAACAATATTTTATTTTTTATGTTAAACTACAAATCTGCATTTACGGTGATTCTAATTAGTATTAGAATTTTCCTAAGAAACTAACACCAATAATATAATTGTTTACATTTCCAAATCTGATTCAAAGTCATTTGCTTACTCGCACAATTTGATGCCTCTCAAGTCTAATTAAAGGCTTAACTAAATCAATGTGCATTATTTCAATCATAATAATTAAGAACTATGTTTTTCAATTTGGAAGAACAAGCTAGGTAATCTATAGAACATTTCTAGCCAGCTGCATTTCGAACCCATAAAACTTCATTAGCTGTTCTTTGAGGCTGCCACAAAACTGCAAAGCTCTCAAATTAATGACTGTGCACTAAAACACAGCCAGTGAGTAAGAAAGAAATAAATGTATACAGTGAGAGTGAGTGAGAAGGAGATAGAGAGAGAGTGAGGTATGTGTAAATCGCATAGATATTAATCAAGAAAATTATAGACACGCAGCTTCTATAGCAGATGGGGGAACAACTTGAGCTACAAGCGCTGATTATGGCTAGAAATTTTAATAGCTTTGACCATAATCGGTTTGGTTGCAAAAGCAAAAAAAAAAGGGTTGCCAGATTAACGCATCTAGACATCTGAATGCACTATAATTATAAGTTAGCCCCTGCCCCGCTCTCTCCGCCGTATACTTTTCTGTTGCTTCTACCTCTTTGGCTTGAGGTTCTGTTTTTTTCTTTCTCTCTGTTGATTATTAGCTACCTTCGAAGCCTGGCCTAAAGGGATTAAAAAAAAAAAACACAGAGCCTGACCCTTTTTTTTTGCTGTATTGCATGTGAGTTGTTGTTGTTGTCTGTTTGTTGTTGTTGCTGTTTTGTAAGCAAAGTGAAGTAGTGGTCCAAGCCAAGATATGAGCGGGACAAAAACTTTGTCTTGTTTCTATACAAACATTAAATCCCTCTGTAACAGTGTGTGTATACGTTTCTTTTTTTATTTTTATCAACTGCTTTGAACCTTTTTCCACTGTTGTTGTTTACACAAAGCCCAGACCCAGGGCCCAAAGACGCGCAGCGAGTGAGACTCGCATCGAAAGAGCCGCAGACGCAAAGACTAGAAGACTGCAAGACTCGAAGACTCGAGACCAGGCAGCAGAAAAAGTGGCAGCCAAATTGCTCCTCGATATCTTTTATTTTCTTTGCCAGTAGTTGTAGCTCTCAGTTGTTGCTGTTGTTGTTGTTATTTCTTATTATTATTTTTTTCATTTCATTTTTGTTTTTATTATATGTACACACACATTTAAGCCTTTGGCTTCATTTGCTGCGCAACCGTTTGCGCAAACGTTCCCTATAACTGAGTGTGTATCTCTTGTGTGTATCTGAAAGTACACACAACTCTCTACCTCTCTCTCTCTCTCTCTCTGCGTCTCTGCTCTCCCTACTCCGATCTACGTGCGACGTTGTCTCGACTTCGCATTTTGCTGATGATGTCCATTATTTACATTAATTTTATTTGTTTTTCTTATTTGGCGTTGACGTTTCAAAAGTGCCGATGTTTCAGAAGATAATGAACGCTTCAATCGTTTACTGTGTGTGCTGTGTACAGAGAAAGACAGCTACATAAAGATAGCTAGAGAGAGAGAGAGAGTTAGTTGCAGGCAGGGTCGAACAGTTAGACAGTTACGATAGTTTCAGGCAGTTTAAACACACACACACCAGACATACGAGTCATAAATGAATAAGTGAGAAAAATAAAGTTAAAACCTAGAAAAATATATATAAAAATAATATATATATGTATATATATATTTATATATATTGGAACAAAAAGATACAGATACTACAATGAAAAACCCCAAAACGGGTTACCCTAATGCTTTTTTTTTAAGTTTTACTGTCGCGCTGAGTCGAGGCTACCAGAGATACGTATCTGTATCTGTATCTGTTTCTGAACCCGTATGTGGTGTGAGATATGCGTGATGTGGTTGCTTGAGTGGAGTGGGAGGAGCAGGGGTTTAAGGGGCGTATGAATAATCTGGGCAAATGGCACAGCAAAAAAATGGTTGAGATTTCAGTTTAGTGAGACGATAGGATTACAATCAGCTACAAAAAAACCAAAAAAATACTTTATAACAACAAGAAATATTCAGTCTATCCTTTAAAACACGATTGTGACGAAAGCAGATACCAAAACGTAATAATAAACGCAAAGAGTTAAAAGTAGTTTTAATGAAAAAAGAAAAATTTAAATAAAAATTTGGTCCTTCACAAATTCCAATTCAGCAAGAATTCAAATTTCAAAATTATACTTTAAGTATTAACTTTTTATCAATTCAAAATGTATCAGCAAATATAGAAGAAAAGCCCTTTAAGAATTTTCCAACTGCTAACTAACTGAATTTTATTAGATCATTTAATATTTAACTTAAAATAGTTAGCAAAAGTTTAGCAAAAACTTAAAGTTGAACACTTGTTAAAGCAATTTTAGTCAAACTCGTGCCATTTCCAACAATCCATCTTGTTTGTCTGCAACTAAGCTGACAGCTGAGCCCAATGCTCCCCTCCCCAAAACTATGCACAGAGACAGAGACAGAGTGTTTAAGAGAGAGAGTGAGAGGGGGGATAGATTAGATGAAGCCTACGCTAGTGTCTACTATATAATGATGCAGCACTTTCAACTATCTAAATACGTTTACTAACTTCGTCATCGTCATTAACATCGTCATGATGATGATGATGATGATGATGGCAGACAGGCAGAAAAATATGTGAAAATCACGTTGTCAAAACTGATTTTCAAGTCGAGAACATTTTACAGCAAAATGATAAGCAAAACTGTCATTGCACAGCACAGCACAGCAGAAGATTCGTGTAGACTGCCTGAAGACTTGTGTAGACTGGTAGACGGTGAATACTGGTAAATTGGTAGACTGGTAGACTGACTGCCTTGTCTCGAGGGAGCTGGAGCAGTTATTTTTCTTCATTTTTTTTTTTATTTTTTTGCGCTTTATGCACAACTGGTTATAATACATTTAAATGAGGCTTTAACGCAACGCAAAGTTTTATGGACGACACAATATGATCGTCATTATCATTATCATTATCTTGGCATTACTTTTTTGGTCCCTCTTTTGTTTCTTTCGTTTCTTTCTCATAATTATCATGATGATCACGTTGCCAGATGCAAAACCCCCCCAAGAGAGAGAGAGAGACGCTACCAGAAGCTGAAGCTCCTGTTGCGTAAAGCCAGTAAGCAAACGGAATCGGAGACGGAATAGGAGACGAAACAAACGTAGTGAACGGCGTCGGGTTCGGGATGAAGATCGGGTTTTTTTTTTTGACTAACTGACTGAATGTCTGTCTTTTCGTCTGTCTGTGTGTCTCAGTTGATTGTCGCTTAGGCTACCAGTTGCATTTCTATGGCTGCCAAATGCTAGTCTCTTTATCTCCATGTGTTTGTATCTTACGCTCCACGTATCTGTATCTGACTGAGTGTGTGGCTGTATCTATGTATATGCATACACATATGTATGTGTGTGTTTATATCGTTACTACTGTGCTGTTCCTCCGCTTACTGACTCAGTCAGTCAGGTTTTCAGAGCCACAATCTTATCTAACCTGGCACAGCGTCGACTCGTTTCAGTTTTAGTTCATTTCTGTTTAGTTGAATTGAGTCGAGTCAAGTTGAGTTTCACTTGCCGCCGCCGTCGCGTTTACTGATAAAGCCAAAAAAAAAACAAAACAAAAACAAAAACCTAAAAAATAAAGTAGAAAAAAATATTGTACATAAATAACAAAAACTAGACAAGGTAGCTTTAGAAAAGTCAACCAGAAACTGTGCATACTCTTTGCGAATTTTGTGCTGTATTTTCCAGTTTAAACAGAAAAGAACTGACAAATAAATGCATTAAAAATGTGAGTTATTTTAAGAATAAATGAGAGTTGTAAAAAGTCAGTAAAATATTTAAGCTAAAATCTGTTTTTGCATTAAAGTTTGTGAATTAATTTTATTGTGAAAATAAATTGTTTGGAATTAGGAAAACAATTGATAATGAAGAATTTTTAAAACATTAAATAATGTTGTTAAACATGAACTGTTGAAACAAAAAACTAAATTTGATATGAATGAGAATTTCGTTAGAAATATATTTATGTTATAAAATATCAAGGTTTAGTTTATGTAAAATGCAAGAAATTCATATGCTAAGAACAGCATTTGCCCAGAATATTTTGCAAATAATTAATTCAGAATAATTGTACAATAAAATTAATAGTCCTCCACTTATTTTGCTATAAATGTACATATTAAGGTACTTTAAATAAATATTTAAACAATTAACTTAAATTCAAAAGCGCTAAGCTTTAGGAATTTTAAATTTTCAAAATTTTAGAAATAAGTTTGGGAATTTTCTAAGCTTTAGGAATTTTTAATTTTCAAAATTTTAGAAATATTTTTGGGAATTTTCTAAGCTTTAGAGAGAAATATTTTCAATAATTTTTAAAACTTTTAGAACTGTGGCATATGCCTACACACACTTCATTTGCAGGTGCAGCATACCCAATAGCAAAGCAATTGCTGTGATAGGGTATGACAACGTGGGGGGAAATAAACAGTTTATTGGACTTGACGAGCAATTAAGATAAACCCATAGAGCCCAATAAGCCGCAAACAATTAACACAACATTTGACTAATTGTTATTTCTTCTACTTTTTTCTCCCCTCTCCCCCTCACCCATGCCCACCTCTACCCACTGTTCCCCTCTTTATCTTTAGGTGAAGGTCTGACGGCATGTGAGTAGCATAATGCCCACGGATAGCACTGGGAGCGAGGGAGGCGGCGGAGGAGGAGGCGCCATTCCAATGCTACGCGCCTCTCGCATGGATCAGTTTATGTCGACGGTGGCAGCAGTGGCAGCCGCAGCAAGTGGCAACTCTGCTGGCAGCGGTGGTGCAAACACAAACAACTCTGATGGATCGTCAAACGGTGGTGGTGGTGGCGGTGGTGGCGATTCACGTAACTCATCAGCTAGCAGGATCTCGGCAGCAGCAGCTGCCTACGAAACCCAATTGGCCTATCAGCAGCACTTGGCCGCCTCAGGGTTGCACGGTGGACCGCCACATGGACCGCCGGGTGGACCAGCACATCATCGGGAAATCTCGGCCTTTGTGCCAGTGCTGCCGACGACAAAGGCGCGTGTCGGTAGTAATTCCAACTATGAGATCATTGCCATGATGGCGGACAAACGCAAAGAGTTGGCGCTTCGCGAGGCAGCAGCGGCGGCCGCCATGTTGGGACGCGCCGGTCCGCCCGGTGGGCCCGGTGTGCCACCACCAGGTGTGCTCTACGCGCCGCCCCCACCACCGCCATATCTAACTGGACCGGGTCCCTCGCCCACGGGTGCTGGCAGTTTTCCCTTTCCACCCGGAGCTGCGACAGCGGCCGCCCTATTTCCGCCTGGTTTGGGACCTGGGATGCATGCGGGACTGGATAGACGGCTGCTGCGTGCACCTGGTCGTGCCTCGAGGCCCAAAAAGCAGTTCATATGCAAGTTCTGCAATCGACAGTTCACCAAGTCCTACAATCTACTGATTCACGAGCGAACGCATACCGATGAGCGACCCTATTCCTGTGATATTTGCGGCAAGGCTTTTAGGCGACAGGATCACTTGAGGGACCACAGGTGAGTGTCAGCTGGAGTTAGGGGGAGGGGGAGCTGTTGCTGGAGACATGTGGGTAGTGAGTTGGGAGAAGACCGGAGACAGCAGGCGTGTCTTTTGCTGGTAATTGCTGGCGTGCTGCTTCAAGGCAGAAGCAGCACAAGAACAAGCTTAATATGAAGACGAGGGGAGGGAACTGAAAGTGGAGTTGAAGTAGAAAAAAGAAGCAAAAGAATTTAAGTAAAAAAGAGGGACTAAATATATCTTAAATGTGAGCCGACTTATAGATACTCTAGCACAACAACAAGACTACTGAAAAGTATACTGAAAAGTAAAAGTATTGCAATTGATCATACTGGGGACTAAAGCACTAAGAATCTAAATTTTTAAAAGAATACATGTAACTAATTACAGTAAACATCTGATATTCGTATATAGACCAAGTGCTTGATAAAATGCATTGACTCTGCCAAAGTGTTAGCCAAGTTAGTGAGCAAGAAACACGCCCCAAAAGACAAAGTTAATTAACTTTGTTGGTTTTCATTTCTTTTCAAAGGCAATTTAAGCTGAGAAGCGGGGGGTTAGCGGAGTCAGGGGACATGGTATTGAATACTGTAGTACTTTATAAGCACTAGAGAGGGAAGCAGAGAGACAAAAAGTGAGATAAAGAGAGCAAGAGAGGGAAAGGGAGAGAGGGCACTCGTTATGTTTCAGTTGGGAAACGGGCACCAGCAGCTTGGTCAGCTTCTTCAACTGCTTTGGCTTTTGTCCAACTCTGTCCGTCTGTCTGTCTGTCCATCCGTCCGTCTGTCCGTCCGTCCGTCTGTCTGTCTGTCCTACGAGACGTTCTGTCTTTCTGATCGCTTCGGTTTCGGTTCATTTGTCGTTTGTTTGCTTTGCCGCGAGGCTAATTCTTGAGACAACGAACGGCGTAGAGTGGGGAAAGAAAAGAGGTAGAGAGTCAAAGCAGAAGAAGAATCTCGGTTTGCGCCTTAAAGAGCCCCGAAGCAAAAGCAAGTGGACTCTGAGATCTTAAGCTGAAGAACCTGTTTTTTTCTCAGCAGCAGCAACAACAGCAGCCTCAGCATCAGCAGCAGCAGCTGCTGCTGGTTGAGATAGTTGTTGTTGTTGCTGTTGTTGCTCTTGTTGTTGTTAGCGTGGCCAACAACAAGTGGACGCCATTGCCAAAGATGGCGGCCATAAACATAAAACATGAAATATATCAGCGCACTTTATCTCTGGTGCCTCAAAGATAACTGTCAAAGAGTAGAGCTACCAACCAACAGCTACCACCAGCAACAACAGCAACAACAACCTCCCACGCATTTAAGCCAAGTTGTTAACCCCCCCCCCACTCCTTTGTTCCCCCTTCTTCCTCGCAGGTACATACACTCGAAGGAGAAACCGTTCAAGTGCACGGAATGCGGCAAAGGATTCTGCCAGTCACGCACCTTGGCGGTGCACAAGATCCTGCACATGGAGGAGTCACCGCACAAGTGTCCAGTCTGCAGTCGAAGCTTCAATCAGCGTTCGAATCTGAAGACCCATCTGCTAACCCACACGGATCACAAGCCCTACGAGTGCTCCTCCTGCGGCAAAGTCTTCAGACGCAACTGCGATCTGAGGCGCCACGCCTTAACCCATGCCGTCGGTGAGGTGAACAGTGCCGACTATGTGGATGTCGGAGAGGAGGATGAGGCGCGACACCTAAGCGGTGATGAGGAGGATTCATTGCTGGAAGTAGACTCACCACGTCAGTCGCCGGTTCATAATCTCAGCGAGAAATCGGAGAAGGGTGAAGCCGAACGCATGCGTCTCAAGAGAAAGGCAGCTGGTTCCGGCTGCAGCAGTAGCAGAGACAACGTCGCCTACGATCAGGAGGATAGTGAGGAGGAGTTCGATGACTACGATGAGGACGAGGAACTCCATGAATCCAACGGCGGCGCTCTGGACTTGGCCGAGGATGAGGACTTGGAGGCTGAAACCGATGAGGAGAAAGCCGAAGTGGCTTTGGTGGCACGTTTTAAGGCGGCTGGACAAGCTACAACAACCTCTACGGCAGCTGGTAAACCGGAACGTCAGGGGGTAACCCACTGCCACCACGAGGGCGGTGAGACCTACACGATGCGTCCCCATGGTGAGCGTCCGCTGGAGGAGAACACACAGCCAGCAAGCGGTGTGCCTTCATTTATGCCCAGCCTACGCTATGCAACACATCCAGGACCACCACCTCCGGCAGCACCACCACCGGGTCTAACTGGCCATCATGGACATCATGGACATTTGCTGCCTCCGGGCAATGGGGATCCCTATTTGCCTATGCTTCATGTGCGTCGTGATCTGCACCACAAGACGCTGAATCTAAGCAAACCCGCACCACCACCACCCCCACCGCCCAACAGCAGCAGCAGCAGCAGTAGTAGTAGCGCCACCAGCGCTGAACCATCACGACCGCCATCGCAACCACTGCACTCGCCACACGAGGCCATGCCCAGTTTTCTGGGCTCGATACCGGTGCGAAAGAGAATATTGCCACCACCGCCACCTATGGTGGACCATCTAGTGGATCATCACCATCATCATCATCATCATCAGCGTTCGTTTCTGGAGAATCAGAGCATCTATGCCTTGAACATGTCTCGGCATCCACCCCGACAACTGCTCTGCAAACCACCGCCGGTGGCGGAAACGGAAAAGGCTGTGATTTCTGCACCACCGCCACCTCCAACAGTGGCAGCACCACCACCACCGTCAGCAGCAGCTCCACCAACCGTAGCAGCACCAACACCAGCACCACCACCGTCCGTTCAAGCACCGCCAGCACCACCGCGACGCACCGGCTTTAGTATTGAGGATATAATGCGACGTTGAATTCGGTCTAGAATTTAGTTAGGATTTTAGTACACTAAGACAAGATTGTATCGCGGTTAGATAGCATCCAGTTAATGGAATCCTTCTACCAACCGCACGCTATTTAGCCATAAGTGCACTTTTAGTACATTTTAGTACAATGTCTGTCTAGGCAAGGCAATAAGTATAACTGTAGTGTTTAGCATAGATTTTAGTACACTTTGATATAAGTTGATGAAGAGCAGAATATGGAAAAAGTGCCACAGTTTGTTTTGTTGCATTTGGAAGCAAAGTATAACAATATGCTTTTAGTACAACTGAAGTCTTAGTGCTTTTAGCACATTGAGATCGACAGTTATAAGTTAAGCTATAGAGTGTAAAGGCAATTGTGTATTTTAGTACATTTAGTACACACACACAGCGAGATACACACCCCCCTTAGATCATCTTAGTTATTTCATTCGAGAGTCTATCCGATTAGTTTAGCCCCAACACTAAGTGTTGTTGTTTCTTTTTTATTAGTAATTAACAACAAAATCAATACGAAATACAAACAAAAAATAAAACATACCTACATATAAATAAATACTTGTATACAACTCTAATTTATGTTTTATGCTTAAGATAATCTTGGATCGTTATGTAAACACGAAATCGTATCAAGATTTTTGCTGAGGGAAAAAAAGGTTGAAAGTAAAAGTAGCTTAAAAATACGCGAAAACTAAAAACTTAAACTTAAAACTAAAACAACAACAACATTATATACAATAATAATAAACAATATCTAACATTCCAGTTACATTTCATAGGCTTAATTTATAGATTAATCTTAAGCTTAATAGTTGTAGATAAAGTTTTTATTAGTACGTCCTTCTATCATTCCATGGTCTTCCTACAATTTGAAATGATTTCTTTAGATTTATATATACACATAAATATATACACAAAACTATATATATACATATATTTAAATAAAGTTTGCATTGAAATTAATTGCGCGTATTTTAATGGTATTTTGTTTGGTATTATTTGTTTTTACTTTAGTATTTTTATTGGCTTTCAACTGTGATTCATTCGCCCCGATTGATGAAGCCCATCAATCAAGTGTCAGCCCATAGCCATTATAAACTTGTACTTCAGGCACGTTTCGCATAGATCTTCCTAGACGGGTTTTTTTTGTTTATTTTTGCGGTTAACCAGTGGAATCGGAGGGATGGCGGAGTATGGGAGATTGGGAACCAGAGGCGGGGTTAGGCCATTGCCACGCACAATTCGTGGCTCAATTCAAGGCGGCTTCAAAGTGTTGCACTCGAACACGTAGAAAGTTCAATTAATGCGGCACGTAAATTGTTGTCATCATCAAATTGTGGCGACAGGAAACTTTATAGGTGCCACCACCACCAGCACCACCCCGCCAACAATTGGCTGAACTATAATAAAAATTTAAGCAGAAACACATAATAGTATTCACCAAGATGAGACAACAATGATATCATCAGCACGTGAGTTGCTTCAACAAAAGACAATTCTGGCTTTCTGTGCGAATTCGTGAGAATTATGAAACGATATGGCACAAGTTGCCGAAAGGAAGTCACCAAAGCATACGAAATGAATTCACAAATAGTGTCGAAAAAGAAAATAATAAAAACTGAGCCATTTTAAAGTAGTAGAAAAGCTAAAATTACATTCAATCAATTGTGATTCCTTGAAAAATTGAGGGAACAACTTTTTTCTAGCTGCCTAAAAGCATGCAGCATTAAAAAAATTATTGTATAGTCCGCAATTCGGCACGCTAGATGGCGTAGCCAGGAATCAGAAATTAATAAGAGGGAGGCAGTAGCTTAAACAACGTTAAATAAACTTAAAAAAATATTCATTACTAAATATTGATGTTATACAGTATAATTTGATAGTACATATTTTTTGTGTGGTACAAAATGTACGAAAAATTAATTAGCCGCTGCCCAAAAGTATGCTGTTAAGTAAGTTGTAAGTAAATAGTTACATTTATAGGCGCTAGATGTCTAATAAGAATTAAATTGAATGGGACTTTATGTGTATCTGATAACCCCTAAGAGTATGTAATACGAACATTGTTGAAATTATACTCAGTTAATGGCTATTTAAGTCCTAAGATTGAATTAATAATGTAATATATCTAAAAATGTTAACTATTTCCTCGTTGTAGCCATAAAAGAGACCAAAAAGTTTATTTGAATTGTAGATTGCCGCCTGAAAGTATGCTTCAGAATGGAAAATTGGCCTGCAATATTAAGTCCTCGCACAGTGGGTATAATTTATATTATGAGAAACAAATGTAATTTATATGTATATTGGGTAACTACAAAAAATAATACAATATATTTCTTTGTTTTCTAATTATTGTTACGTTTAAAACAAAATTTTTAGGGTAAAAAAAAAGTAACTAAGGCCTTAAAATAATTTTAATAAGTATATAGTTAAAGAAGTGGAGTTGAGTTCGATTAACATTTGAAGCTCAGAACTTAGAACATTAGAACACCAAATACATGCCTCTTCTCCCCAGGGAAAAATTAATTGCAATACCAAATTAGCTTATAAATGGTAATGCTCTGCTTTTTATTTTCTGTTATACAAAAACAGCAGTATTTACTGTAACACTAAGCTGAGTGGCAGTCAGAGCGCAACATAAAGTAACAGCCTCAAACAACAGAAAACTGTTAAGTTAACAGCGCGCATTAAGCACATAGCGCATGCACAGGCACTGTTAACAGCTCATGCCAAACAACAGGTAACAAAGCAAAAGCTGTAAATGCTGTTGCTGCTGCCAATGCTGTCATTTCGGCCAAGGTAACTGCGAGTCGGGTGACGCGCGCTCAGAAAAAAAACAGAGAGCGGTGAGCAGATAGCAAAGAGCGCCAACAAACAAATTACAACAACAACAGTAATGGTTAACTGACATTTCGCTTTGAATGTAAAGCTTCTCAGCGTATGTTTTGAATATACAACAGACTGCAGAACTTTAAGTTGGCAGCAGAGCGAAAAATAGAGAGAGAGAGAGAGAGCGTCGAAAGCGAGAGAGCAAGCGATAGAAAGATTTGACTGTGAAGCTTCTCTGGGCGACTCAGTGCGCTCAGAAGGTGTTCAACGACGCGACCGAACAGACGTGTGAGTGCGCAAGCCAAAAAATATATACATATATATATTTGATCTCAACGGTGCTTAATATTGTCCGCTCTCCTCACTCTCTGTTGTCACCTATACTTGTGATTGTGTATGTGTTTGTGTAAGTGATCGCTTTTGACCGCGCCTTAAAGCCAATTGAAAAGCGTAGTTTTATGCGTATTTAATGCCAAAATATACAAAATGTTAACAGAAAGTGCAACAAGTGTGTCAAGTGTTGAAAAATTGCATTTGCAATAGAGTTGGAAAGCTTCGAAAAAAACCAAAAACCACAAAAAAAAAGCTGCCAAGAAAATTCAAAAAAAAAAGTGAGGTTGTGTTAGTGCGTCGCTCGCTCACTCGTTCGCTTTTGCTGGCCAACAAAACGAAGTATTACCAAACACACCAATACAGCATAACCAATACCAACACTGGCCAAGAGCAGCGCACAAAGAAGCAAACGAATATATATGTATATACATACGTATGCTTCAAACTGAGTTGAAAGCATAATTTCTGGTACTTAATTAGAACATTATTGTGAAGCTTTATGGCTTGAAGTGAAACCGTTAAGAGTGCGCTCATTAGTGCGAATCTAAGTTAGCAGCGCGTAAAGATG
Source organism: Drosophila tripunctata (assembly GCA_035047385.1). NCBI lineage: Eukaryota > Metazoa > Arthropoda > Insecta > Diptera > Drosophilidae > Drosophila > Drosophila tripunctata. The sequence goes on from JAWNPS010000307.1 coordinate 39,519, forward strand.
CAACTCTAAATCTGTTACCAATTGGGAACTCTTTTTTTCGGCTCTGTTGCACGCTTTCATGCACCTCTAATTGCCACATGCCACATGCCTCGACAGCAACAACTACAACTATTTTGTACTATCGCTATTTTTTGTGGCCAATAAACTCAACAAACTTTGCCAACTGCATGCGTGCAGCGAGCCGCAACAGCGACGGCGACAGCGCTGTAAGCGTCGCGTCGCACAGTGGGTCAAAAAAAGTGTGACTTAAGTAAAGCACAAAGAAATTTTTAACATTTTTGCATGGAAAATATTAAATTATTTTGTTAAAATTCGTAACTCTATTTTGTAATAAATAATTTTGGACTTTCCTAATCAGCTATTAGAACAATCTATCCCACTGTGCATTTGCTGCTACAATTGCAGTCATTCTGGCAGCCCTGGTACTTCCACAATTTACTTCCGTTCACTTGGCATTACATTACTCACTTCCACTTTGCTAGATAGAGAGAGAGAGAGAGACAGAGAGAGAGAGAGAGATATATAGAACTGATGACGCGTTTCGATTCTTTTGTTGTTGGCAAAAGGAAGTGGACATTATCAATCAGCCATGTCAAATTGTTTAGGCCAAGTCCAAGACAAGTGCACTTAGTGGGCTTACACAGATAAATGGCTAAAAGCAACAAACAGATAAGCAATTGGCAAGACAGACAGACAGCGTGTAAGAAAGAGAATGAGAGCGAAGTTGTATATGAAAGAGAGAGTGTGGGAGTGTATGAGAGACAAAAAGAGAGAGAAAACATAATTGTATTTGATTATAATATGAATATATTTTCTGTCGTTAGTCACTGAAAGTGGAATGCAAATCGCGTGTTTTGATTCAAAACTAAGTAAGCGTCGATTCTACAGATGACTAAAGGTGACTAATGGGTCAGACAAGATGAATAAATGGCAGATAGACTCTCTGAAAACCACATGAAGTGCCGGTTAAATTGTACAATTGAGCTTCATTTTGTTGTTCTAAAGCAATTTAACCAAAAAAAATAAACTGCCAAAAAAGTAAGCAAATAAAATGTTTAATAAATGGCGAGAAAGAAAGTCAGTAAAAGGTATTTGGCTCATAAGTGGAATCTATGAAACTAGAACTTATAGTAATACCACAGGTTATTGAACTCGAAATGAATCTCTGGCAAAATTGAGCAAATTTAATGCTTGATGGTTAATGCCACATTTTCTACAAATAATCTATGTACACTTACTTCATAGCCTTAATTATCTTATCTATCTAGAAGGAAATACCATCAACATTTAAAGCCCATTATCTTACCAATTCGATTGCCCAGCTATCAGAAGTTATCACTATTTTAATTGTCACATAGTTAGTTATAGGGCTTTCAGTGGGTTACACAGAGCTTATCAAAGTAAAAACACCTCAGAAGTGTTTTGCAGAGAGCGAGAACTTTAGTTAGCCACTTTACAAAGCAAAATGTAATTCTTGGCAAAAGCATTAACGTATTCTAAATGCCAAACAAAGTTAATAAACCCATAAAAGGCCTACAATCAACTTTAAAATGCAACAACAATAGACGTTGAAACTTGGATAGCTTGCAGCTGAGTCACAGTTGCATCGATAATAACGCATAAGACCCCGAAGCGCTTCAATAATGCACTGCGAGAAAAAAGTACAAGCAGACATTAATTTAGCTTACAATAGAGTAGATGAAAAAGCTAAAGTAACAAATACTTGCTTATTTAGTAAAGTAAAATATTATAACATTATTGAATAACTAAAAGGAGAAGTTCAGTACAAGCAGTATGCCCGACCGTGCATTATCCTCTGTTGTTTTATTTCCGATTATATGAATTTAAATAGGGTAAATGTTAAAAATCGACCCCATAAAGTATATATATTCTTAACCTACACAAAATTTCTAATCGATTAAAATTATGTTTAATGACAAAAAAAAATTTTTTTTTTAATTTCTTAAAAAATTGTAAGGGGTAGGTATGGAAAATTTTGAAATTTTTGAAAAAAAATCAAAATCAACAAAAATTGGGAATTTTGATGCAGAATTAATTATGCGGTTAAATAAATAGTAAAATGGTATTTCGCCCGACAATCGGTGAATTTTTCGCAAAGATATCGTAGTTTAAAGTTATAGAAAAGATGGTATTGGGATTTCAGCCCAACCTGAAGAACTGAAGTTTAGTTTAGCTATAATTTCTCTCACTGCACAAGCCGCGCCCGCAGCTCAAGAACAGAAAAAGAAGAACAACAACAACAACAAAAAAAGCTGCTTTGCATATGCCATAAATAAGACCCTCAACTCTGGGCCTCGTTGACTTGGGGCCAAAAGTGAAAAAGTGAGGAAAAACTCTGGAGCCCAGAGATAGAATCGAGAAGACAGTGGCTTGGAAATGCTTTCTTTCAGTTTGTCTGTCTGTCTGTCTGTGTTGTTCTTCTTCTTCTTCCGTTTACACACTCTACGCACACGTAACCCGTAGAAAACAACAACAAAATACCTTTGGCAGTGCGTGCGACGCTATCTCTCTCTCTCACTTGTTACGCTCTCTTAGGCTTGCTCTCTCGCGCTCACTGCATGAATGAAATGCCTACACATTTACAGTTACTCTACGTGGAGACAACAACAACGATTGGTTCCCCAACTCGTCATAATACATAATGCAAGCAAAGCGCTCAGTCGCTGCTAACGGTTCTTTGCGTATAGACGTGTTTTTTTTGTCGTGTACGTTTAAATTATTTTCGTTAAATTTTTGTGTGCATGTGTGTGAGTGTGTTGGGGGGGAGTGAGAAACACGACCCAGTCTAGCGTTGTATTTGTGTGTTTTGGTTTTGAAACGTTGTCAAGTTCTCTCTCTCTCTCTCTCTCTCTATCTCTTTCTATACGTGTTTCTGAGTTCGGGCCAGTTTTGTGGCGGCTTATCAGAGATTGGTAACAATGCCAGAGACTTGTGGCTTTCAAACCATATAAAAAACCGTCCAAACAATTGTGTTTTTGGTGGTAAAATTTTTGGGGAAAAACAAGGTGTTAATTTTGTACTGACAAATTATGTGAAAAACTGTGGAAACTCTGTGAAAATACAATATTTAAATTTAAAAAAAATAAACTTGTGTGAAAAACTAAGAGAAAAAACCTAATAAAATGGTTTAAAAGTGAAACAAAGTTCAAATAAATAAATAAAAAATATAAAACATAGAAATTCTTTAAATATAGAGAACAAATTAAATTATAAACCATAAAGAAACCTAAAAAAAAGTATGAAAGTTGAATAAAAACTAAAATGTTTTTAAAAGAAAATTACTAAAATAAATAAAAATAATAAATAAAAATTAATCTATAAATTGAAATTAAAACAGTCTTAAAAAAGTTTAAAAATATACAAAATAACTGCAAAATTACCAAATTTAGTTTAAAAAAATGATAAGAAAAAATAAAATAATGTGTTTTTTTTTTTTCTAAATTTTTGGTTCCTCTGCTTCTTAATCAACAGCATAAGTGCAAAACAATGCATCAGAATAACAAATAATTAGCACACATAACCTCAAATTGTGCACTAAAAACAAACCCAATCGAACAAAAAAGTTGATAAAAAACAATGCACAAATGACGCTGCAACGACATAAAACGAACTTTCATCAACAACAAAGTAAACAGCAACATAATAACAACAGCAACAGCAAGAAGAACAAGCACAAGAAGCACAATAACTGCCGCTCGCCCATAACCTCCAAATGGGTCAACACAATATGCACAACACTCTGCCTCCTGCTGCTGTTATCGTCCTGCCAACTGGGTCGAGCACAAAGGCAACAACAGCAACAGCAACAACTACATAAACGTCAGACAGAACTGGAAACCGTTGAACAGGACGACAACGACAACGACGCTGACAACGATATCGAATTCGCCAGTCTAGATGGCGCCACACAATTGCTGCCAGCAACACGTCATGGCGGAGACGCCGTCACAGCGGCGCCACCATCGACGCCATCCTTGCTGCTGACATCATCGTCCAATTCATACACTGAGCTACCCGGTGGCGAAATACTCAGCGAACGCATTCTACGGCTCTCAGAGAGTCCGTACCTGGCACGCGATGACCTGGAGGTGGTGAGGGGCGCTCGTCTGACCATCGAACCGGGCGTGACTGTAGAATTCGCTCCCACCAAGGGCTTAAAGGTGCGCGGCGTGCTGCAAGCTGTGGTAAGTGCAATACAGAAACAAACTAACAAATCTTGCCAACTTTCATATACCCTGGGGAATCTGGGGGTTTGTGGCTTCAAAGTGTGTTTTTCATAGACAGAAAATCGATATTGAAGTAGTTTGTAAACCTTTAGCCAGTTAGTCCTGTTGCTTAGAACTTATGTTTATGTTTACATTTAACATACTGAAGATTATGCAGTTAGAAATACTTTAAAGACTTTCCTTAAAATATCTAAAAATTATTAGCTCTTTCCAAAATTGTATTTGCTATAATTACAATATTCACAACAATTTTCCTTATTCTATTCATTTAGAGTTTTAAATATTTATTAATTTGTCAATTCTTATTAAAAATTGTAATTTCCTTTTAACCTAGTTACTATTATGAAATAAAAAATTGAGTGAACCCTAAAATTTATTCTTCTAGCTATAGCTTTTAGATTAAATCAGTAAATCGCGCATTCTTTCAATAAAAATTTAGATTCCGAATCAAAACTTAGGAAATTAAAGATAATATACAGATATTTTATGACAATTTAAACACAAATTCCCTAAAGAAACCTCTTCTGATTTTACGTCTCAGTTCGTTTCAATTAGCGGGAAGGTACCTTCTAAGCTAGCCAGGAATACCTAAAGCAAAAATTTAAAACATATTAGTTCCTCTTCTTCTCCAATCCCTTTTCAGTCAACAGTAGGATATCTTTTGTGTCGAACCCGGTTAACGATTTGTTTGCCATAAATAAAATATTGCAAATGATTAAGCGCTGGCGGGGCACCTGTTGTTATCAGACAACAGGTGAATAACGGTAATGATAGATAAGCGTTAAAGTTTCGTAGCAGTGTTTTTTTTTTTGTATTTTTTGTTATTCCTACTATTATTTACTTTGTTGACTTTTGAACTGATAAGATTGCCGATTGCTCGATTGTTGCACAAAATGCGTGGCTCTAGCTCTCTTATTCTCTTATTCTCTTTCTCTCTTCTCTCTGCCTCCCTCTCTGTCTCCCTCCTCTCTCTATATTTACTTCTCTCTTTGATAAGAACCCTTGAGTGCTTTGCTATCTCAGTTGTGTGTAGTGGTAGGTTAGGGCGTCAGCGCATGCGTCGTATCTCAATCTGCATTCTCAGTTGGGTCACCCAATAATTAGGTCAGAGCAAGTTCACTTCCTGAGCTCAATAAATCGTTGCACGATTTCAATTCCACTAACAATAACAATAGCAATAACAATTATAGTTATGGTTGTGTATATATAGAGTTACCGACAACGACTTCAAAGAGTTTGTTGCATTTACTTTGCATGTCCGCTTTTCCGCCGTCCATTCCACTCCACTCCACACCACACCGCATTCCACGGAACCGTCACTTAATCAGCGGTCAGAGGGTCATTAAGGGTTAATTAGATTTAAGTGAACGACGTCGCATAATTGATGTTTCTACTGGGGCATGGAAATGGGCAAATTAGCTCGCCTTTAGCCTGACTTTAAGTCCAATTCGAGTCTTAGTTAAGCTGCCAAAAATTGTATTTAGATCGGTTCCTACGTATGTTACTTATATGCAAATGAGAACTGAATCATCTCAACGTCTATGCTTCTAATTTGACCTGCCAAAAGTTCGAGTCTTCTCGAGTTTTAATTAAATAAAATTGTTTGCCGTTTTCCCAATTGTCTGTGGGCGTCGCTCAGCATGATCAACATCATCATCATCATGATCGTGTTCATGATCATCACAGAGTACGCATAGGTGTTAATTAACTCTACAAATTGAGGCAAGATCATCAACTGCTGATGATTATTCTCATTGGAAAACGAAGGCCAACTGGCGTGAAAATAATAATTATAATTGAAAAATGCGAAAAAAAAACTAGTTGAAAAAGTAGAAAAAGTAAAAATATAAACTATTTTTTTGGTCTCTGAGCTGTCATGATCGTGTTGCGTGTGAGAGTTGAAAAACCTGAGGTGAAACCGAAAGATAATTATGAAAAAAATTCACACCTGAAATGGAGACGAAAATGGAACGCAAAGCAAAATGTGCGGAAAAGTGTTTTCTTGAAAAGTTTTTCAGTTTTGAAAAATTAGCATTGAATTTGTAGAAATACAGACTGCAGGTTTATTATTATTATTATTTATTATTATTATATGTATTATTATTATTTTTATATATTTCTTGTACTTTAGTCTTTATAGTTTTTACCTAAAATTATTTCGTATTTTCTTCTACAGGGTACTCCCACAGCTCGCATCATTCTAAGATCACAAAGTAATGCCGCAAATTATAAAACGGAACTGCCTGATGATCAGGAGAAAGGTATACGCTTAGTGGATGGACCCACTCCAGTAGAGGGAAGACTTCAGCTGTTCCATAAGGGCGCCTGGCGTTCCGTTTGCTCCAATTCCAGAAAGTAAGTCAAATGAATCTAAGTGAATTCTCAATCCTAATGAACCTAACCCACTTACAGTTGGACCTTGGCGGATTATGCGGTGGCCTGTAAGCAGCTGGGCTATAGAGGAGGTCGCTTTTGGAACTGGGTGGAGCGAACACCTGGCTATTATCCACGATTGCTCTACGAGCAGCCCAAATGTCGGGGAGGGGAGAACAGTCTGATGAATTGCGCTTGGAGTTCAAGGCAAATGGGTGCTGGATCATGTGATTATCACAACGATTTGGGCATCCAATGTCACCCTGTGCACTCGGAACCTGTGGCACATTGGCGTGGCATCTACTTTGATAATGCCCCGTCGACCAAATCCCTGGGCAGGGATAATACAGTCTATGCAGCACAGTCCGAGTCCCGGCTAAAGTATGTGGACATCATTAGAGGGGGTAGTGGAGAGGGATTTAGTGCCAAGTCGGCGCTGGAGGTGCAGGGATTACCACCACAAATGGAGCACGTGGTGATCAGTCACTCGGCATACACGGGCTTCAATAGTACACGACCCTGGGCTGGATTCTTGATGCAGAATGTGACGGTGCGTAAGAGCAATGGCATTGGCATTTTTGTCAACTCCAGCCAGGGATTGGTGCAACTCGAGGGGTGCTCGATAGTGGACAATGCGGCCGATGGTGTCAAGTATGTGGGGCACGATCTGCGTGGCACCGAGCGCACAGATCGTGCAAGCATCTATGATTTTTGTACACTGCCCACGACATCGGGACAGACGTACCCCATCTCGCTGTCCTTCACCCAGAAGTATTACGCGGGATCGGCCAAGGAATGTAGCAAGTTCTTCTTCACCCGTCCCGGATATCTACTCACACTACACTTTGAGCACTTTATGCTCCAGCAGAATGGAACGGGAACTGTGGAGATCTTCGATGGTGCCTCGGTCAATGATCGTTTGCTCTTCAAGTGGGAGGCAAGAAACTTTACACGTCCCCAGAGCGTGACTAGCACCAGGGAGAAGATGTTTGTCAGAATTCGAGCGGATGCTAGACGGGAATTGAATGGATATTTCCGTATCACTTCGGGAGATTCGGTGGCCTATGATCTACGAGTGTCCCAGTCCACCGTGGAGGACAATGGCGGACGAGGCGTGGCCATTGATAATATACGCTCTAAGCTGCATGTACATGCCAGTTCCGTGTCTGGGAATGGACATGTGGCGGGTGTGCATGTGACCAGCGGAGCAGGCGATGTCAACATCACGAGCAGCAACATTAGCTTCAACAATGGAGCCGGAGTAAACATCACATATTACGGCGGGAATCGAAATATCTCCCGCTCCGCCTTGAGCTCTAATCGGGGCTATGGTTTTGCCACCTGGTTAAATCATACAACAGATGTGGAGCGAGTGGAGTATATACCATTTAATCAGACCAGTGTTGTGGAGTACTCACAGATTAACGGAAATCTTGAGATGGGCGTCTTCCATGGCAATTATTGTCGCCCCATTTGGGTTAACATCACCGGAAATACGTTCAATGGAAGCCAACAGAATGATATATTCATCGAGTCGTGTTATCAGGCGACAACTAACGGTCAACCCAACATGCAACTTCAACTGGGACACAATCTGTTCAAGTACAGTCAGGCCAATTCGATTTATTTGAGTCCCGTCCTCAATCTTCAGGGACGGATTGAGTACAACATGTTCCGTGTGGGTTCATATGGTTGCATCTATGTGAACAATGACTACATCTTCCAGGAGTTTAATAATCTGCCGGTCAAGCTGATCATACAAAGCAATTACTTTATGAAAAACAGTGGCGTCCATGTGGTTTCGCTAGCTCTATCACCCTATAGCAGAGCTGAGGTCCAGTATATACTATTTACTCGCAATTTTGTGAGGGGCAACAACATCACGGAAGCGTTTGGACCTCTAATTGCGGGAAGTGAGGGTAGTGAGGGAGCCGGGCGATTAAATCCTCGTTCTAGAGTAGCTGCTCCGGTTGTCGTCGGCTCCAGCAACGTTGAGATCTTCAGGAATATCCTACACAATCTGGATTCGCTGTACGAGATTGGTTCTCAGTTGACGGATCAGAGTCAGATCATTAATGCCACGTACAATTGGTTGGGACACACTGATGAAAAGCGCATCTATGCCCGGCTCTTTCACCGCAACGATCGCTACAATCTGGCCAAGATCAACTATATTCCATATCTGCTGCACAGCTCTAATCCTGGTTCCACGGCCATGATCACCGTCTCGACAGTTGTGCCACGTTTCTTCCTTGAGGGTAGCGATGTGATAGGCGGTGAGGTCGATGGTCAGGACATGGTACCAGCCGGCACCTACACTGTGACCAAGGATATTAATATACGTCCGGGTGGTAAGCTCATTCTCCAGCCAGGCACGACGCTACGTTTCGAGCCCAGTGTGGGCATGATGGTGGCCGGAAAACTGGAGGCAAGAGGCAGAAGACCCGATGACATACTCTTCACTCTTAAGAGAGAGACCATCATGGGACAAAACGAGACGGAAACCATTGATTTGGATAGCGAAACGGAAGCTATTGATATGGAAACAGAGCCGCTGCCCGCTCTCGATGGAGTGCCTAGAGTACCAGTTCGCCTTGTGGGTGGACCGAGTGCTCATGAGGGTCGTCTGCAGGTTTACGTGAAGGGTCGCTGGGGAACGGTCTGCGATTACGGCTGGAATGTTCTCAATGCGGCCCTAGTGTGTCATCAGTTGGGTTACTCCCTGAATCCACAGGACTGGCGACTGCTGCGTTCGCAGCTGCCCAATGCCGGTACCTCGGAGGACGTCCTCATGGCAAATGTACGGTGTACACCCCACGACAGGGATGTGACCAAGTGCCGGGCAGAGTACGAGTTCGAGAACAGCTGTAGCCATGAGAATGATGTGGGATTGAGGTGCTACGAGGGCGCCTGGGCAGGTCTAAGATTCAGCATGCTGGCGGAGCGAGCAGACCTACAGTATGTGACCGTCGAGAAGGCGGGTCTCTTCGACTACACCACCAATTCCTTTAGGCCTGCGGTGCAGATGGATCATGCTCGTCACAATCTGGAGAATGTGCGAGTGGTTAACAATTTACAGGATGGATTGGGCATCATCTATGCGGACATCTATGCGGGCAAGTCGGTGAATAACATTAAGAACTCGGAATTTTCGGGAAATCAAGGCAGTGGCATTAGTCTAAAGCAACTGGACTTTCGCATTTCCGGCTCAATTATCAAGGATAATCGGGGAAGTGGCATTTCCCATGATGCAGTAATTGCCTCGTTGGATCAAAAGGAAATCGGCGGTTGGTTTAACATGGCCCAGGATTTCAATGCCTATGATACGGACTATGAACCCTATCGACTGCCCCATGAAATATCAAACATTGATCTGGGCACCTTTGAACACAAGTATATACGCACGGAAGAATTGCTGGGAGAATCTCTGAGTCGCAAAATTGTGGTGCAATGCCCAGCTGGTTATGTTATCGGCATTCAACTGCTGAATCCCATCCAAAATTTGTCCACAGAGAGCATTAGCATATTGAATGCTCGCACGGAGAATATACGCAGCGATTTGTGGCAGGTGAAGCGGGATCTTAATGTATTTCCGGCTACGAGCAGCAGCTATGGCATTATTATATACTATGAGAGTGGTCTTCGGGCCTTGGGTGGAGCTGTACTAATGTTGAGTACAGTCACTGCACCGGTTCAAAACATACGCAATCGTATTGTTAGTGGTCCGGTGCCAACATTGACCATACGATCCACGAAGATACAAAAGAACTTGAGAGGCATTACAGGGTATTACTACAACCGATATGTGGGTGACAATGGAGAGTATTATTTGCGCAAGGCCAACGAGTCCATCAAGCTAATCAATTCGGAGCTCAGTTTCAATGAGAGGGAGGCCATCTTGATTAAGTCTCCCTTCTGGGATGTCATCTCTAGCAATATTTCGGAGGTAACGCTACACATTAATGGCTCGTTGATCAGTCAGAATGGTCATGGCATCCGGCAGATGTCCAAGGATCTTCGCTCCTCAAACAATCTCTTCCATTATGTGCTACAGGATACAACTGTGGAGCAGAATACACATGGCGGCTTCCAGGTGGCGCTACCCTATGTCTGGCAGTACAATGAGAATTTTACCCATTCGATATACTTTGGTAACAGCACCTGGCAACGGAATCGGGACTTCCATGTAGGTGTGTTTGGTCACTACACGGTCTTCAACATAACCTCTAATGTGTTCCGGGAGAACAATTGTCCAGGAGCACTTATCGTGCTGGATGGAATGGAAAAACGTCTGCGCTTCGATAACAATCGATTTGAGGCGAATAGCGCTAAGTTTGTGCTACTTCTGAAGGCGGACAGCTTGAGTGAGATCATTGGACAGGTTCCGGCTAGCATCGAGTATAATACCTTCAAGGCAAACAACATTGTGAGCATGACAGCGGACTACAGGCATTATATGAGAGCGGCTCGCCGTATCCGTAAGCAACATCAGCTGCCGAGTGCCGTCATTCGGCTCGATGGAGTTCAGAACGTGCGGCTCTATCGAAATCTCATTGCTGACAATGAGATGGATTACAATCTGGTGGCGGGTGTAAGATCTGCCCGATTGAATAACTACTTCCAGGCAATGGAGAACTGGTGGGGATCCAAAGATTTGGCCTATATTGACTCGAAGATTTTTGGCTTTGACAATTGGAATGATCACGCCGATGTGATCTATCAGCCTTTCCTCATCGAAGACAGCTATGATGCGAGTGTCTCGGTGGTGTCGCCACTCAACGAGGAAACCATTCCAGCCACATATCATGGTGGACGTATCTATCGAGATCTTACACTGCCCAAACAGGCCACACCCTACTATATAGCCTCGGATATCACTGTGATGCCTGGAACTACGCTCACCATACAGCATGGGGTAACGCTGGAGTTTAATCCAAATGTGGGTATTCTGGTGCTAGGAACCCTAACAGCCATTGGCTACAAGGAGTCACCGATTGTGATGCGTCCGTTTAGGAATGCCACAAGAGAATCACTGATGGCATCGCCGCCGCCACGCAAGCGTGCCCTGGAGGACATGAGTGCTGCTCTGACGGATTTTGACTCAATACGATTGTGCACCAGTTCAAATAACTGTACTGGCGAGACGGATGGACTATATGGATTGAACGAGGGATTCCTCGAGTACTTCAATCACACGACACTCCAGTGGGTGCCCATTTGCGATGGTCGCTTCACGGAACGCAATGCCCAGGTTGTTTGCCGTGAGCTAGGCTTTGATCCACTCAATGTTTACTACGGTCACGATAGGCGCATTGAGTTCCATACGAATTCATTGACTCGCATTTGGTCCTGGGTGCAGCCCCTTGAGTGTCGTGGCGATGAGGAGCGCATGGAGGATTGTGCCGAGCGTCTGAATGGACAGCTCTACGGACATCGTCATGAATGCCGTTGGGATGACGTCTTTGTCTTTGTCAGCTGCAATAGCATTGCCGACGATGAGGTCTATTGGGGAGGCATACGATTCTCCAACTCGAAGTTTGAGGAACTGCAGTACGAGCACCGCATGCAGCACAGTACACGCTCCCATGGCCAGTTTCCGCAGCGGGAGAGTCAGCTGGAGTATGTGAGGATCGAGCAGGCGGGAATTTTGCATAATCACAAGGCAGCTGCCATTCAGGCAATTCACAAGAATCCATCTATAAGCACCGTTAGCATTGAGAACTCGGCAAATCATGGCATCAACTTGATAGCACCCAGTGGAAAATTGAACCTGAATAATCTGAATATCAATAAGACTCTGGGTACCGGCATCAGTATTGTGTCTCTGAGTGGCGAGGGTCGGGATAGCGATGAGTCTAGCTTTACACCGCTCAAGAAACTCGATTTACCATATAAACTATTCTCCCTCGTGGACATCTGTGATCCCCAGAAGGTGCTGACCATTGAGGAGCGCATGATTGTCTACTACAAATACGACAATAATCCCGTCAACTGCGTCAAGATCTTTACATCGGCTTTTCGTGCTAAACCCATTGGTTTCCGTCTGCTTCAATCAAATCTCTTCAATCACTCCAAGCTCTATGGACGCACTGATTTTATAAAGCTATACGATGGCGATATTTATAATATAACCGCTACGTATCTGGGCAAAGTTGAGTCGGATACAGACAATCAACGTTTCTTCTTCAAGACCAAAGGACCGACAATAAGTCTACAGCTAGTTGCAAGTGGTGCTCCCGAAACACACGGCTTCATAGCGGAGGTTGTGACGGTTCCCATTTCCACACTGGGACAATGTAAGTAGAGCATACACCCAGAGAAAAAACAACCTAAAATCAATAAAAACCACATTGATTCAATAAGAAACATTAACGATAGTCTAGTAAAGTTGAAAATTTTTGTTTCAATATAGAACAACCTTAATTTAATGTTGCACAATATTCATCATATTTATATGGAAACATTTTAAAAACAATATTGAATTCTTATCGATTTAAGATGTTTCCAAATTTAATCAATATGAACGCATTATTGACTTAAAAGTAGGTGTAGCTGATTTAAAAGAGAAACAATATAGAATTCAAAATGAAAATTATTAAAATATTAAATGAATGTATTTAATGTATTTCAATATTATTTTTCCCCTAAGTTGAAAATTATTGAATTAATATGTCCCGTTTGTGATTTTAAAATGGAATTTTTTGGCTCAGTATAGTTTCCACCTCAAAAAAGTCTCTAATTCTCTAAGCTATTCCTCTATTTCACCAGATCGCGATGCTCTGCATAATATTACGGATACACATATATCGGGCGCAATGAAGGGGGCTGTAAGCTATGCCTCGGCGGGGGAGGTAACGCCCACTTTGACCCTAATTGGAAATCGCATTGAGCGCAACTGTAAACAATTGTATGGCAATTTCTCCACCTGTGCATCAGCTCTTAATCTGGATGTACAAAATATGAATTCGCTATACTTTATGGTAGGTTCTTAGAGGTTTTCTATTTTTAGTACATTTTCTTAACGGTATCTACTCTACTGCAGAATAATCTGTTGTTGGAGAATCAGGGAGGATTGCGTATACGTGCAGATTCTCGTGGTTCGGCAACCTCGTTGCGTGGCTTTGTACACCATAATCTCTTTATGCGGAATCGAAATCGCCCGGCTCTATTCGTAGAGGGTCGTCAGTCATCCCCATACCAAGAGGTTGAACTCTATCGAAACTACTTTGCTCAAAACATGGCTGGCTACGAGGAAGTCATTCGCTTATGCCAGGTGGTGTCCAACTTTAGCTACAACTATGTGCACAGCAATGTGGGTGGACGCATCATGGAGGTGTCTGGCTTTGAAAAGGTGCGCCTGCAGATCTATCAGACAACGGCGCATAATGGTTTCTATCGGTAAGATATTTGGAATGAGCTGTATGTCCAGTATTTTAAAACCTGATTGTGTGTTGTTAAAGGAATGTGGCTACCAACTGGATGTCCAGAGCGACCATTGTGGCTGGCACCGCGGGTCAACAGTACGTGGACAACATATTTGAGAATTACGAAAATGACTACGAGCTGCTGACGGTCAATAACTCCATGTAAGTAGGATTGAAATGCTCTTTAGATTCTTAGCAGCCTTGCAAAAATAAATCTGCCCGAAGTTCTTCTATCTTAGCCTAAAAGATTTTTTGTTGTAATTTCTTCACTCACTTTTTTCTTTCCTTCTCTTTTTCCTCTCACTCCTCTCTCTTCTCGCCACATAGTCTCAGCTTCGACTATGAAAACAGGTAAGCTTCTCAAGCGTAAGATCTATTATAGAATCTAAACTAAATTTGAATTTTCCTAGGACCTTTGAGACCTGGAGCTCTAAAATAGATGCACGTCACAATTACTGGAGCTACAACAATACCATTTCGGTACAGTCGCGCATTAGAGACAAATCTGGTAAGACATTAACAAGAAAGAAAATGTTAGTCGGGCATGCCGACCGTGTAATACCCTCTGAGCTTTGTTTCCAATTCTATGAGTTCAAATTGGAGTAGCTGCTGCAAGAACTATAAATTCATAAGTTCGATAAAGCAAATCTCCAGAGGGTCCTCAAGAAAAAAACCAATGTGTTGCTTTGACATCTTTATATAAAACAGACTTATTTGTTGCCTAATTTTTCGCTTCAAATTGGAGTAGCTTCGGCAAGAACTTAACATGCACACATATTTGTATGTCTGTCTCGCTCGCACGTTTTTAGTTTTCGTTGCTTGTGTGCACAGCTCAGTGCAATGCACGTGGTTATGCGTTGCTTGAAAGTAACGATTTTCGTTGTATGACAAACTTTTTTAATTATAGTCCGATTTTAATGAAATTTTCACAATTGTTTGATATTATTTGTCTGCAAAAATGTGCAAAGTAACAAAACTTTACGTTAGGAAATAAGTGAGCAGGTGCAAAGTTACAAAGAAATTGTGCTTTTGGTGGGCGAAGGAGGCGTGGCATCCAAAAAATGTTAATGGCATTATCTTTATATTGCATTAAGCAACCTGCCTGCCAAAATTGGTGTCCCTAGGTGTTATAGTTACCGAGATATTTGCCAAAAACATGTATTTTTTCCGAGATATGTCTGGTTTTTCGCTTATTGTGAGCGAATGGGGCGTGGCATAAAAAAAAGGAAACAAACTTGTATTGACTAACTAAATTTGTGGTCGATACTGACTAAAGCGGAAATTGTAGCTCTTACCATCTCTGAGATCTGTTTGTTCATAGGAAGAGGAAAAAGACGGACATGGCTATATCGACTCGGCTGTTGAAGCTGATCAAAAATATATATACTTTATATACTTTATGGGGTCTGCCACGCCTCCTTCTGCCTGTTACATACTTCTGACAAAATCAATATACCCCTAAGAGGGTATAAAAACTATGCTAGTTACGAGTAGTTTCTGTAATAGATTATTTTGTTTTTTCCTAGATGATCCAATGCTGCTTGAGGTGCTGGCCGTGCCTTTTCAAATGAATAACGAGACCATTTTGGATGGCAAGTGTCCACCCGGTTGGGCTTTGGTGCAGGACACTTGCTTCATCTATGTCGGAGCTCCGATGACCTTCTATGAGGCGCGAGATTTCTGTCGCTCGGAGAACTCCACGATGCCATTTATACGCACCGATAGCACCACGTTGTGGAAGTATCTGCGCAGTCAAATGGGACATCTAAAGTATCCGAATAAGGTGTGGATACAGGACTACAATCACATCGAACGCTGCACGAGTTTCGTCTATGGTAGCATCGATGTGGAGGATTGTGCCTCGGAACGTGGTTTCATTTGCGAAATGGATCCAAGGGTAATTGAACAGCAAAGTCCTATTGTTATCTAGAGTGTTTTAAAATCCATGTTTTCCTTAGGTCATCATTGATCCATTGTCCTGGCGTGCGGATATCTTTGCCATAAGTATTATCTCGGCCTTTGTGCTGGCCATCATTCTGTTGATCCTGGTGGCCTTCTGTTGGTTCGCCAAGTCCAAGCATCGTCATGTCCAGCGTCTGCAGCGACGGAACAGCATTCGCCAGAGCTTGCGCAGCTTGAACAGCATTGATCCCCAAGGGTCCCTGCGCCGTCGTCCCAATTATGTATGATTTAATTTTTTTGGCATTTTAAGTTTTTCTCAGTTGAGTTTTTTTTTAAGCCCTTTATTTTATTTTTCCTTATTTTGCTTTGCTTTTCTTTTTCGTATGGTTTCATTAGAACATGTCCAGCAATGGTACTCTGTCCAAGAGTCAGGATTACAAGCAGATGGTGGGCAACGGTTCCATTGATTCCATGGACAAGAGTGTGCTCAGCTCGGAGGCGGGCAGCTTTGAGGGCTACGAACAGAAGCCCAATTACAACGAGTATGTGAATCAGAATGCTCTACGTCCGGCCACATCGCCGCAGGATCAGCAGCAGCAGCAGCAGCCCCACAAGGTAGCCACCATCTCCAAGGGCAGCGCCCATCGAGCACGTGCCGCAGCGGCTGCTGCTGCCGCCCTGGAACCAGATGCCTTTGAGCTAAGCTATCGCAACGAGGGATTCCGGGATAATTCCACTTATGGCGGTGGCACGCGAGCCAATTCCATTAGCACAAGCATGGCGGAGGACACGCCCATTATACATCAGACGGATGCGGACACTGAGGAAATTGGCTCCGATTATTATGGCAATGCCAGCACACTGCCACTGCGCACGGACAGCGTTGGCGGAGGAACTACCGGCACAGGAGCCGCTTCTGGCGGTCGTCGTGGTCAGCCGGGATTGGCTTTTCTCAGTGAGCTAAAGCAGAATCTGCCGGAATATCAACGCAGCTCGCACAGCAGTTTCATGCCACAGTCACGCAACAGCGGCGACTCGTTGCCTTTTGACCAAAAACTGGATCAGTTTAACTTCTCCACAGAGTCATCGCTCTATCGTCCGGCGCCCGCTGTGCCGCCACAGCAGGTAACGCCGGCAGATATGCGGCGTCCGGACTCGTATTACACTGCCGTGCGAAGCAGCAAGGCGCCCGCTTCACATTATCGCACACCCAGACCGTTGGCCCAGCCACCGGCAGCGCCCACAGCGCATACGCCACGTCCAAAGACTGTTTATCAAACGGCGGGGCAGGATGCGACATCCACCGCAATGCCAATGCCAACGCCGTTGGCCACTGCCAATCCCTATCATCGCTCCAAGTCAGAGGCGCTGCTCGAAACGGACTTTGACAGCGAAACGGGGGACGGAGGACTGACGCCCCTGCATGCCAATGGACGCAGTCACAGCCAGCCGCTGGAGACGGCCATGTAATGCATATACATACATACATCTTCCATCTTCCCTTTCATTCTATGTTTAGACAACTCGAAGTTTTTAGATATCATTAAATACATTTTAAGCAGAGATTATGTTAGCTCACGACGACGACGAATGACGAACGCCCCACGTTGTTTTTTTGTAGTAAACTTAAAGCATTCCATCCATTAGATATACAAATTTAAGCATAAACATACGCAAGCATCAACAAAACGAATTAGTATTAAGTTTTATGTATATAATTGCTTATAATTCTAATCAATTCATAAGTAAAAGCCAATATTTAATCAAAATAAATGTTATGACAATGTCATTGTCTGCATGTTTACAAAATTTAAAAAGCGCGCGCTCTAAATGTTGTTATTTAGCAGTTTGACAACACTGACAATTAGCAAGCAAGTCTTGTGCCGCCCTCTAAGTGCCTGCATATACTAACTGCAAAAAAATACTAGCACCACAACTGCTTATAGCTTTAGGTAATCTTATTTTTATACTGCGTGGTCACACAGTTTTTATTTTCAAACAAATTGATTTAAAATTTTTAAAACAAAATTGTAATGTATTTAATTAATAATTTAATATTTAATACGCTTATATTATTACGGTATATTGTAAAAAAAGTGAAGGGTTATTAATCTGTTAGAATAAGTAATATCAACAAATCACCGACACCGCACTTTTTCTTAGGAGGCACATGTGTAAAACTTATTTTAAGCTTAAGCAACGCATTACTTGATTACAAAATAATTTATTACTAATACCACTAAATCCAACACCGCACTTTTTCTAATTAGGCACAAAACTTTTGTGTAAAGCTTAAAATAAGCTTAAACAGCGCAAAAAATAAAATTATTTATAATAGTCGCGTTTCAACGAAATCTAATGCTTCTACTTTTGCGCTGACTGCAGTTGCATGCTTGCGTTTAACTGTATTAGTTCAACAGTTGGTCACACTACATACTAATTGTAGCGGCAAGGCATTGTTTCTTATTAATTTAAGGTCACACCGTTTTTGCTTCTCACATGGAGTTGCCTTTAAAATTAATAAAAATACGTGATTATTTTCTTTCATTTCCAAAAATATATATTTTATGCCAAAGGTCCAAAAAAGTGATGCCTATAAAAAATTGTGATACAACTAGAATTTTGAATTTATGCCAATTTGATATGGGTAGAAGAAGAACATTTGAGATTTTTCGCTGTGTTGAGAGATGGTCGCATTGTTTTGAAGCGCCACAAGTTTTTGCTTGATTGTATCTCAGTTTTCTGTGATTAGTTCGTTCTTCGTGTTTGGACCGAGTGTTTTTAATGGTTCCACGATATTAATTTTAACTTTGATCCAACTTGCTTCCAAACTTTGTACCAACCAAAACGCTTTCACAAATACATTCCGTCAAATATGTCCGCTTTTGCTTTTTTTGCCTATTATGGGCTCGTTTTTTTTCTTTCTTGTAAGTAATATTTTTTGTTTCGGACGTTCAACTAAGGTACTGTGGAACTGTGTGCATTTGTTTCCCTGACTATTTATGTCATATTAAACAACACCAGACTTTTCGCTTCCTTCACGCGGTTCCACTCCAAAATTTTACGGGGGGAGCTTGTGCATCAGAAGCCACCTGTGGAGGGCAGAAAATAAGTGGATATCAATAAAGATGGCTACGGCAACTACTTACAGTCTGTTTCAAAATATTTCGAACGTGATAAGTTGCGGTAAGAATACTTAAACACACCGAGTGTTGTGTCGCTTTTGTTTTCAAATAACAGTTGACAACTGTGGTGACTATGCGCGCAGTGCTAGCTTGCAAAGACTGACTGCTCTAGCAGCAACATTTTGGTGGCGTATTATAGCAATGAGCTTTGCATGGTGCACACCAGACACAGGGTAATTCGTCTTGATTGCGCTTAAGGTAGCGTGCCGGACATGGACAGCCGCCACCTTCAAATGCAATTGTGCAGGGAAAGGGGGGGAATATTAAAATCTGACTAAATGGTGAACTAGTGACCTCATGCTGTGGCTCGTTTAGTACAGGGCGATGCGTCGGTTATACATACAATTCTAATACCGATATTTTAAAACTATTTGCAGACGGACACGGGGACGCGAGTGCGTTCACTTACATGGATATGTTGGCGGTGTATTACAACAATTCCAAACACGTGGATCGGGTATGCCGCCCTCGGGCAATGGCGGAGCGCAACAACCGGGCGCGGGTGAGCATGGTATTGGAGACGGCGCACCGCACGGAGGACTATGCGGGCCACA
Source organism: Drosophila tripunctata (assembly GCA_035047385.1). NCBI lineage: Eukaryota > Metazoa > Arthropoda > Insecta > Diptera > Drosophilidae > Drosophila > Drosophila tripunctata. The sequence goes on from JAWNPS010000307.1 coordinate 59,204, forward strand.
GCATGCACAATCATTACATGGACCACATCCACCGCCGCCGCCGCATGGACCACAACAACCGCCGCCGCCAGAGCAGCATCCGCCGCAGGCACGTGGCAGTCCGCCACCGCCAGCGCAAGTGGCAGCAGTGGCAGCGCAGCGCATGCGCTTATTGTTCACGCCCATCGTCATGTTGGCGAACCGCAGCGGAAATGAGGCCGGGCAGCAGGTTGGCGTCGGGCTGCACATGCAGGCGGGTCGTCCCTGGCACGCCGATCTCGGGCACTTGTCCTGCAAACCATTGCGCTTGATGCAGTCACAGGTTGTGTATAGAATGCCACAACGCAGCTCGCGACTACGGCAGCCTCTGGGCTAAAAGGGGGAAAGAGGGGGGAAAATTAGTAATTAATATTTATATGTGAGAGATTAGCAATTGCCTTGGATACGTGTACTCGATAAGGATGTTAATGTTGTGGAATCAAGGCGAGCAACAGAGGATTGCAGCGCCTTGATGTACGAGAGATTGATCACGTATCAAAGCAAGTGCAATCGGTGTTGCTCACCTTGATAGAGTCCAGAAACAGGAACAAGGAAGACAGCTCCACTTGAAGGATACACGAAGAATATAAAGAAACATAAGGAAACGGATTACGAAACTGTAGGAAAGCAAGTTGCAAGTCACTAATTAACATGGTCCACAGGGTCCGCAGGTCATGCCACACGGCAGGCAGGGTCCACTCTGACCACAAGGACCACAGGGGCCACAAGGCCCACAGGGACCACAAGGACCGCCGGGTCCACAGGGACCACAGGGACCACAGCGTGTCTCGCACACTGGATATTGGTTGGTTGAAAAGCAGGGCAAGGGGCAGCAAGCACCTCCAGGCGCACATGGTCCAATTGGACAGGGCGGACAAGCGGCACTGGGCTTGTAATTGATCGGTCCATTTGGATAGCAGCAGTATTCACGTGGCGGAGGAATATCAATCGTTTGAGGCTTCGGCTGGCAGAGAATCGACTGACAGACCTCACGTGGCTCGCAGACACGTTTCGGATAGCACACCACATAGGGATCGGGTATCATCGATGGATAGTATATCACTCGAGGCTCACGCACCATCTGCGATACCCACACCAGTTTCGGCACCTTAATTACACGCGTCGTATCCACCACTTTGGGTATGGTGATCTGACGGCAACGATTCACCACCATGGGCTCTGGCACGATCTTCTCGGTGAAGACGACGCGTTTCTTGCAAATGAGACGCGGTGGCTGCTGTACCGTTATGCATTTGGGAAAGGGCGGTGGTATACGGGGCGCACACTGGGGCAACGCCTCTAATTGGGCTGCATTGTAGCATTTCGGGGAACACTGAATATGCAAACAATACAAAGTTATAACGAGTAGTCCTTATCGAGTACACTTATCTGGAAGGAATTGCAGCACCTAGAAACAGTGTGTATGACACTTACCTCAAAGGGTCCACAGCAAGGATCACACATCTTGATTTTGTTAAATTTTGTTTCTAAGTGAAAAAATACATAATTAATTTATTGAAGAAACTTTTCTGTTGTCTTTTTTTTTCACTCACTTTAGTTGGACAAGTTTTGAAAATATTTTTAATTTTTTACTAAAAATTTAGAAGCTAGTCGAAACGAAAGGTTCGAGATTCAGAAAACTAATGACTACATTTTGTTAGCTTCGTAGGCTTGTTCCAAAAAATTTTAGTCTCTCAAATTCGTGTCAAAATCATGGCCAACTCTGTGCATTTCAAGGAATACTTTGTTTTCAGAGAATTTAATATATGTATATATTAGTAGTACACTTATTCATTATACCCTCTGAGGGGTATATAGGGTTTGTCAGAGGTATGTAACAGGCAGAAGGAGGCGTGGCAGACCCCATAAAGTATATATATTCTTGATCAGCATCAACAGCCGAGTCGATATAGCCGTGTCCGTCTGTCCGTCCGTTCGTCTGTCTGTCTGTCTGTATGAACAAGCAGATATCAGAGATGGTAAGAGCTACAAGTTAAAAGTTGGTCAGTATCGACCAAATATTTAGTTAGTCAATACAAGTTTGTTTCCTTTTTTTGGTGCCACGCCCCATTCGCCCACAATAGGCGAAAAAAATATCTCGGTAACTATAACACCTAGGGACACCAATTTTGGCACGCAGATTGCTTGATGCAATATAAAGATAATGCCATCAACATATTTTGGATGCCACGCCTCCTTCGCTCACCAAAAGCACAATTTCGTTGTAACTTTGAATGCAGCTGGCTCACTTATTTCTTAACGTATAGTTTTGTAACTTAGCATATACTTGGAGACAAATAATATCAAACGATCCTGAAAATTGCATAAAAATCGGACTATAATTATGAAAGTTTCACATACAACGTATGTGTTTTATGTTGTGTTTATTGTTAAATATACCCTTTTGAACCGCTTACCGTTACCGCCTAGCTAGGGTAGCCGATACAGCTCAGTCTCTCTCTCTCTATCTCCCTCGATTAGCGTATATTTCGGTCTTATCTGTAGTGGTATACAAGCTGATTAGGCCCCTTTAGCATTATCTGCCCATTTAGTATAGTTCGTGCATTCATCGCAGACGGAATCATGTTGAAGGTAGCTGTTCTTGGTGCGGGTGTCAATGGTGTCTCGAGTGCAATTAAAATTTTAGAGCATTATCAAAGCGAAAAGAAGATAAATGTGCAAGTGACCATCATATCGGATGAGTTTTCACCGAATACAACGGGTGATGGATCGGCGGGATTGTGGGGACCTTTTCTACTGGGCGGCACAGATCAGTCAAAAGTGCAGTGAGTAAAATCAAATGGAGAAACTCGTTGCACAATTAATATGTTTGCCTACAGCAAGTGGTCCAAGGATGTGCATATGTTTCTCGAAGAGATCTGGCTGAGTGACGATGCCGGGGAGGCAGGAGTGTGTCTAGTGCCTTGTGTACGTCTGAGCACGGAATCAAATGATGTTGGCGACTTTTGGCGTGACATTGTCTATGGAGCTTTTGATCTAACAGCTGAGCAATTGAATGAATACAATAGAGGCAGAGATAATAAGTTCACGTAAGTAATTGTATGCTCCAAGGTTATCAATTGGCTTTTAATACTGGAATTGCAGTGCGGGACTTTCCTTTGTTACATACACTTCCGAACCCATTAAATTGCTACCCTATATGATGAAGCGCTTTGTGCGAAGAGGAGGAAAGATTGTCAAGCAGCGTATAACAGATCTGGAGGGTTTTGTACGTGATTCAACATACGATGTGATTGTCAACTGCACTGGACTCGGCTCCAGGCAGCTGCTGAGCGATGAGCAAATGTATTCCGTACGTGGTCAGGTATCTAGAGTGAAGGCCAATTGGATCTACTCGGTGATCTTGGACGAGAGTGATGATGGCAACTATATTATACCCAAGTGAGTTTTAAATTTAGTCCACCATAACTCTGACCTCTAATTTTGGCTAGTTGTTTCCAGCACTGAGTCGGTTGTTCTTGGTGGTACGCATCAGGAGAAGGACTACAATACTCAAGTCTGTCCGAATGATAAACGCTTCATTATCGACGGCTGTCGTCGTCTCTTGCCGGGCTTAACCCACGCCCCTCATCTGTTCGATTGGGTTGGACTCCGGCCGGGACGTGTGGAGCTGCGCCTTGAATCGGAGCGATGTGGCTCAAAGCTGCTCATACACAACTATGGCCATGGTGGCAGTGGCGTCACCCTGGCTTGGGGCTGTGCCGAGGATGTTCTTCACCTGCTTCTGGCGTACAAAATCAACTCAAAATTGTAACAAACTCGATTTGATTGCATCGATTAACATAGTGTATTATCAGCAGCAAAATCAAACACTTGATGCAATACAATACTAATTGTCCAAATATGTGATTAGATGGCAATATATACAAGTATACGATGTCTGTGAATAAAAAATTATATAGAGCTTATCACCTATATATATGTACATATTATTGCCTTATCGCAAGCGGCGATTCATTTTGCGCTCAAGTGGTTCTTTTGGTGAGCGAAAACTGTAAAATTGCAATGCTTAAGGCAACTTATTTAAATGTAAACAATAGAGAGTGCTAGGCTTGCAAATGCTCTGTACATTATTTGGGATTTTAAACAACTTCTCTAAAACTGAGAAGAAGAGGAAAGTTATAGTAGTTCCAAGTACAAAAAAGTGACAACGGAACTTCAACTGCCCATACCGAGCTTAAAACTCATTTCCGACCCCAAAGAGTATTTATATTCGTAAACTACACAAAATTTTTAATTGATTAGAATAGTTTTTGCTAACAAAATAAAAAAAAATGTTTTTTTGGTATTTTTTGAAAAAAACGTCAAGGGGTAGGTATGCGAAATTTTACAAGTTTTTGAAATAATAATCAAACTACAGAAAAGCTTGAGTTTTAGATGCAGAACTGATTCTGTAGTTAAATACAGTGCAAAATGGTATTTCGATCGAAAATCGATGCATTTTTGACAAAGATATCGTAGTTTAAAGTTTTAGAAAAGGCGTTAACGGGATTTCAACCTAACCTAAATGACCAAATTTTAATGAAACCACCTGGAGCTTCGTGGTAATAATACATAGTTTTATTTATAGACTTCACAATGCTAATAAATTTTACATATCATTTTGTCGCATCAGTTCTTCATCACGTTCCTTGCGCTCTTGAGCTTTGAGGGCCTCATGGAATTCCTCAAAGCCAGGCATTTCTTCATAGATCAAAATCGGTTCTAGCGGTAACATAAAGAGCAAAGCGTACATTTCATCTAAATCGCGTAGAACATCAAATGGTCGCTGATTGCCGACCTTATAGATAGAGTATATGGATCGGCCGTATTCGGAATATTCAGCCATCTCAGCGGCATCTTGTTCCTGTACAGTTAGGGCTATAAAGCAGACCCGTGGCATATGCATATGTTGGGCTACCGAGCCAAAGACATCGAATATACAGATCTGGAAATCATGTTGGTCGAATAAATCCTTTGGAAAACCCACTTCATGTACCATCAAACAATCAAAGTTATCCAAATTCATGAGGTTCTTTGTATTTATCATAAGTTCCTTCTTCAAATAGATGAGCTGCTGGAACAGACCTTTCGTAACTGTTGAGGGCAAAAAGGTCCTAAGAAATATATTGTATATGATACAGCATATATAAGACTGGTACTAGAGAGTCTTACCATGAATGCCATTCATCTGTCATCCATTCTAGCAGGGCTACCGCAACGATTTCTGTTTCCTCGGCATTCATCATCATGACGGAACATTCATTCCTCAAGATATGCATACAATACTCCCTATAGTTCTCCTTCATGCCCTCCACCTCATGTAGACCCACGCCCTTGTACACAACATTCTGCAGAAACGAGTTCGTCCACATAAAATCAATTACAATATTATAGTTCCTATAAATATGGAGTAATGGGGTATAAAGAGTATGGGTAAGTGGACCTTTGAGGCAACTTGCTTGAAATGTATGTCTGTTATGGGCATGCCTTCATATTCATCCCATTTGATATCATATTGCAGATTGCGCACATCTCCCATGGTAATTTCGTAACTTTAATACTAAACTACTTCAATTTGATGAACACACAATTTTTTTCAAATAATATTTCTATAATATTTTGAAACTATTTACAGAACTAATCATACTCGTTATAGAAATTTCTACATAACCCTCTGGTTATATCATTCTCTTTTATTATCCCAAATGTTTCCCTTACTCCTATAATTGCTTGGGCTCGTCGCCATAATAATAAATGTGAATGTGAATTAAAAAATGCAAATGATATGTGTGTGGTATTTGGAGTATTTTGAGGTAGTCAGTTTTACAGGGGGAAATACTATATGAAAATGGCATAATTAAATGCATACTAGCTCGGCTGAAAAGTTCGTATCGTTTCTATTAGAGGGCGCCAGTAGAATAAAATCTATATCATTTTTGAAGAGTACCAACCTTTTAAAGATATATGTTAAAGTTTCATAGGTGTCAAACTTATAGTTTTTGAGATATAGCATTTTAGGTGAAGCTACTTTTGGTATTTTGAAAAAAATGGATAGTAAGGAATTTCGTGTGTTGATGAAACATTGTTTTTTCATGAAAAAATGCCGCTGATGCCAAAAAGTGGCTTGATAAGTGTTACCCGGACTCTGCTCCAGGAGAAGCTACTATTCGCAAGTGGTTTGCTAAATTCCGTACAGGCCATATGAGCACCGAGGACGATGAACGTTCTGGACGTCCAAAAGAGGCAGTTACGGACGAAAATATCAAAAAAATCCACAAAATGATTTTGGAAGACCGCAAAGTGAAGTTAATAGTGATAGCTGACACTCTAAAGATATCAAAGGAACGCGTTGGACTTATCACTCGTGAATATTTGGGTATGCGAAAGCTCTGTGCAAAGTGGGTGCCGCGCGAGCTCACAGTTGACCAAAAGCAACAACGAGTGGATGATTCTGAGCAGTGCTTAAAGCTGTTCAATCGTCAAAAGTCAGAGTTTTTGCGTCGATATGTGACAATGGATGAAACGTGGCTTCATTATTTCACTCCGGAGTCCAATCGACAGTCAGCCGAGTGGACTGCACGCGATGAACCGACTCCAAAGCGTGGAAAGACGCAACAGTCAGCTGGCAAGGTTATGGCGTCAGTATTTTGGGATGCGCATGGTATAATTTTCATTGACTACCTCAAAAAAGGAAAAACCATCAATAGTGACTATTATATAGCATTATTGGAGCGCTTAAAGGAAGAAATCTTGGAAAAACGGCCCCATTTGCAAAAGAAAAAAGTGCTGTTTCACCAGGACAATGCACCGTGTCACAAATCCATGAAAACGATGGCAAAATTAAATGAAATGGGCTTCGAATTGCTTCCGCATCCTCCATATTCTCCTGATCTGGCCCCCAGCGACTTTTTCCTGTTTTCAGATCTCAAGAGAATGCTCGCTGGAAAGAAATTTAACGCCGATGAAGAAGTCATCTCCGAAACTGAGGCCTATTTTGAGGACAAAGACGAACGGTACTACAAGAATGGTATCCAAAAGTTGGAAGATCGGTATACTCGCTGTATCGCCCTCAAGGGAAACTACGTTGAATAAAAAAATCGAATTTTGACAAAAAAGTTAGTTTTACTATTAAACGATACGGACTTTTCAGCCCAACTGTTATACAAGCGATAACAATCAAATGAAATAGGTGTAAATTTAATTTGTCTAATGTCTCAATTTGAATAAATATCCAAAACAAAAAGCCATGTTAATAATAACGTAAATCTACCCTGCCGTCAAGTTGCAACACGTTCCATACACACCTCGAGAAACCAGAGCTCCCTTCCTCTTCTCCTTACTACCTTTCTACCTTTCTACTTTGTCTTTTCTTTAGCCAAAAAACAGACCCCTTCGGATTTTAAAATTCAGAGCACTTCGGGTGTCATTTACAGGGCAACAATCAATTGGCAAGTGGCTTCTTTGGGATAACTGAATTTGGGCCATTGCCAGCGCATTTTTAAATGTTTCCAACAACTGCTCAAACTTCCCTCCCTTTGTGCTGCTGGCATTCTTTCCAGTTTTTCAGCATCCATATCATGCCGTCAATTGGATATTTAAATACAGGCGACACTTTTAATGTGCAAAGTGTCAGCTGTGTTGGTCGGTTTGGGGCGGTTGGGGCAATATACCAGGGGCGTGGCAGTTCTGTATCTATTCCGAACACGTACTGGTCCCGTCTCGTGCCTGTTGATAAATTGAATATTGAAAAGAAATAATTTAATTTGCACATATCTGTGGGTCACGTGACAACTCTCTAGAAATTCAATCCATTTTCAAGTCTAGCGCATATAGCAAAATTTTTAAAAATTTATTTTTATAGCGATTACATTCGACAAATATTATTATTTGATTTAAACTATAAAGTTGTGGCTAAAATTTGACTTTATGCTTGTTATTCTTGTAAGCTTGTTTGACATACCGATTTTTTACCATCTTTTTTTATACCAAAATATTTAATTCTAATATTTTTAAATATTCTAAATTTCGAGTTCAATCTTCTATCAATCCCAAGAGAATTCAAATACTGCCATAAAAGTTATACCAAAGCGCAGGCCTATAAAAAGTTATGACTGAAAATCAACCAAAATTTCTTAGGCAAAATAGATATGAAATTCTTGCGGTATTTCATAAGTAACAAAGTATTTGGCGAAATGGATTAGAGGCGAATTCAATGGAGTTTATGACGTGGCATAAAAACGTCTCATTTGGGGCTCGTTTAATCCGCCAAATTGTTTACAATCCAATGCCAAAAAACCTAACCCTAAACCATTTCCAGCCCAAACCCGCGATGAGATGAGAGCAACAATCGCGAATTTGAATTCATTTGAAAATCGTTTAACGGTCGTTGAATGTTTTTCAGTGACACCTGCGTATTTCCCAATGCTGGAAATAGGTATGGAGGTATATCTCCCTTTCCCCACCACCTTGTCGCCTTGTGGAAAATCGTGACTTGCAACCGCCGTGTGGATCTGTGTGGTTTTATTTAAAATCGAAAATGCGGAAATACAAAACAACAACAACAACAACACAACATGAAAATGTAAAACGGTTACGTTTCTTGATTGTAATGGCTGTGCCACATGTAGCAATGTCAGCCATGGACAACAACTGGTGAAAATGTTGTGCAGCGACAAGTGGAAATGGATGCACTTGCTAGCCAGCCGCAAGGTGTATGCAACTGTGTGTATATGGAAGTATGTGTTGTCGCGTGGCAAACAAATAAACAAAGGGTTCAACAAAAGCAACCGTTCAAAGTAATTCAAAACAAGCGAGTTATTGAAATGTTTGAGCGAAATGCAAAAAGCTTACGAATTAACCACATCTCGCCATCCCTCTCATCTCACACTCTATCCCACTCTTTCTTTGGCATACTCGTATGCTGCACTTGTTATTTTTTACCCACACAGCAAACTTCGCATTCATTGTTTGTTTACGTTTAAATACCGTTTAATCCGCGTTTTGTAGTGGATTAAATTACCTTTTAGATACAGAGATACTGGAAAAGATATATGTGATATACATTTAAAACACATTACATTAGTTGGACAACATAGCAGTTGCATACACATTTTATTTTTTTAATATTACTCCAATTTACTTTAATTAATTATGATTTTTAAAAAACAATTTTAAATTTTGTACAGCTTTTTTAAATTTTGTTTAATTATTTGTAGATAATATTTTTGAACACACCTTCTCACGTAGAAGAGTTTATCGTGTAGTACTAAAAATCCAATTCATTTATTGTAGCATACTTTTAGGCTGCCTTAAGAAAGAAATTACATTTGTTTTTCCAGTTTCAGATCCACTTCCAGTACTAGTTCCAGTTCATGCTATGCTCCACCATGTTTTTCAACCTCGTTTGCTTAGCAGTATTTTCATAGCATTTATGACTCCCAGTGCATTGCTCCAAATTGCCATTTCATGTCATAATTGCGCTTATAAAAACAAATTAAACTTCAATTTGAAGCTGTCGAGTTTCGGTTTCGTGTGGATTGTCTGTCTAGCGGTTTCTGTACTCGCAAAAGTGCTTGTTACATGGCCCAAAAGAAGAGGATGTCAGACAGCTGAGAACAGCCTAAACTTGGCAAGTCAAGTCTGGGATGTGGGGGAAACACTGGGAAACACAAGGAAATGTTTAACAACTTGGCGCTTTTCGGTTAAATGAAGTTAGCTTGTTGCGACTTATGCGAAAGTTTCTCAATTGCCTTTTATTATTGTTGTTTTCTTTTATTTTTATTGCTGCCTGCTTCAAGTGAAATGCAAATTTATACAAAATGTTCAACGTTTCACAAAGTTTTCGCCACCGCCAGTCAGAGAAGTCAGAGAAGTTGTCTGGATTAAGGGAAAACGGCGATAATTAAATACCATTTTTCGCATTTATATTTGCATTTTGTTGAATAATTGCGTTTATTTCGTACTCCATTTGTGTTTGCATTTCAATGAAAGGCTTTAACTTTCAAATTTAAGCTAAAAGCTTAAGTTGTTTAACAGAATATTAAGTATACTTCATTTTAGTTTCAATTGTGCTAATAAATAGACACAGGTAAATAATTAATTTGTATTTTGAATGTTGAGTTTAGAATTGAAAATTTGTGTATTTTAGAATTGATTGGTTTTAAAAAGTATATGAACTGCCTAAGTCTCTTGTACATAAAAAGACTTCAAAATTCATAAAATAAAAACCGATTTAATAATAATACACATAATTATATATTTCAAGGTAACTCCCAGTAGAATCGATAGTTATAGCCCATAAACGTTGTGAAAAACCAGAGGAAAGCAAAGAGTTGAGCTCATTAGCAGCACGCGATAGACAAATAAAAAGAAAATGACAAATCAAATGTTCAAAATAGTGGAAAACGTGAAATGTGAAAAGTGGAAAAGTGCAGACCACAGCAGAGCTGACGAGGCGCAAATCAGTTACACTATGGACAGTTATCTCAGCGGGTCATCTCTTCACGAAAGGACAATTATGAGTGGACATGCTAATTTGTGCGTGGACATCAGCCAGGACATAGCACACTCCGATGAACATGGCGGACGGACATGGCAAAGCAGAATACCTCAATATTTGTTAAGCGAACGTGATTTGGCGCATTTGCCATTGCCAAGAGCAAGAGACGAAGAACTAAGGACATGCTGAAGCACCGCACCCAAAAGACAAAGACAATCCTTTAACTACGCACAGAAACGGCTAAACTAGTAGACAAAGTAGCAGTCTGTAGCAACCGACTGCAATAGACCCAGCCTTTGTACTGACAAATAAAAATTATAGTAGACATAGAACCCATGAGGTTTGAGATAAAACATACAACTTCTAAGTTTTCTGTACTCAACATTTATTTTCCTGTTCTGAAATTAAAAAACTAAAACTTATGTTTAATGTAAACATTTGGTAACTTAATAAACACTTTGTTCCATTAACTACAGGGTCTTAAAACACAGTCACAGATATACACGCACTCGCGTCGCCTAAAAGTATGCAAAATGCTTTGTTAAGGTTGCACAAACAGGCGCTTTCAACTGAGGTAAGGAGGTTCATGGTGTTCATGAAGCGTAAACGTTCCACACGCAAAGGGTTAATTAATTAAATGCGCTTTAGCTTTGATATAAATATGTAAGTATACATATATATATATATATATATACAGTTATACATTTATATATTTAAAGACAGTGGCATAGAATTGAATTTGGTAGCTGCCACTGAATTGGATTCTGACTCCGCCCCCTTTGCGACTGAACTTCCAAATACAAGACACACCCCTTAAGAAGTTGCAGTGCCTCCTTTTTCTCCAGCTTCTACTCCAGCCAGTTTTTCCGACATCTTTTGATGTCTTAACTTCGTATCCGCAAAAGTCTCGTTGAAAATGCCCGCAAGCAGATGGTTTTGTAATTTTCCAAGGCAGCGAAAAGATGTTGGAAAATTGTTACAAAACGCGCTTGATGCGAAATAAAGGTAAAAAGGCAGCTCTTGACAGCATGACGTCAATGAAAAGACACTTGAATGTTAATTAGAAGCTCATTTTCAATTAATCAAAACGCCAAAAGTAGCGCCAATAACATCAGTTGCACAAGTTAACGGCATCGCGTGTTGGTAAAAGCAATAGAGAGAAAGGGAGTTTGGAAGGGAGAAGAAGAGTCTGCCACACTGCGGCAATGTCAACGCCAATTGATTGCCACATGGCATTAATAATTCAACAGGATGCTGCTCCTTCGAGCCGTTGATTTCAATTGAACGAGAAGTTGAAGTCGTAGTCGAAGTCGATGTAGAGCATCTCATTTCATTCACTAAATTATTCGAGACTTTGGGGACATCAACAGCCTATCCACTTGCCATTAACTCGCCAGGTTAAGCTTGCCAAATGCCGCATGCCACATGCTGCATGCCACAAGCAGCACACGGAACACCTATAAACATTAACTTGTCAATAAAGGTAATTCATTATGTCGCTCTCGAAATGCTCCGGGGAATGCTTTCGTGGCCAAAAACAAATTGTCTGCCTCTGCAACTCCACGCCGCTCATCTCTTACCTGTATCCACTGTAGCCACTGTATCTTTTTAGGCCGCATCCCATTTGACATTCACACTCAACTCAACGGCGGTCGGCATCGCCATCGATGAACAATAAAATATTTCTCAGATGGGTGATAAAAAGCTTATTGCTCATTGCTTAAGGCTAAATGAAAACGCAACGATTTGATACCAGTTAAGGGAAATGTGTGCCTACAATACAGTTTAGGCCAACTCTTTGCTAGCTTCGTCTTTTTACCAGTTCTTAACTGTTGAGGTTCATTTGCTTTTGGATGAAATAAATAAAGTTTGAATACTAAAGGCTTTTAAATTATGTGTTTATAAGTTATGTTTAAGTTGCAAGTTGCAAAAATTCAAGTTCGTAGGCTTTATGGCTTTTATTGAACATTGATCAGCTGTTGTAGAACTTACATTCCAAAAACTATTTACAATAGAAGTGTATAACTAACTTAAGGAAAGCTGAATTCAGCTACCTTGTGGTGTATATAAATGTGTGTTGACTCAATGCAGGCCCACATGCCGTATGCCGTATGCCGCAAGCCACATGCTGCATGCCACATGCATATGCAACAGAGTTACGATTTTCCAAGTAATTATTCATGCCAAGCAACAGCAATAATAAACAGTGCCAACTCAAACACGATAAGCAAACAAAACTAAAGAACGAAAGGACTCGGAAGGAAGGAAGACAGCAAATAGAACGAATACCGTTTGCATAGAGTGTGACGCTCGAGTGGCCGGCACTTAAGGATATGGTTAGGGACATGGCCAAGGATATGGGATGGCATTGAGTTGGCAGTTGGACTTGAAACCGAAACCATTACTTAATTATCATAACAGCCACGCTGTTTTTGGCCAAATACTTGGCTTGCCAAAGGGTTAACAGAGAGTTGCCCATACAAAAATTGCGCCACACCCAGTACATGAGGTTGTATGTGTGTGTGAGTGTTTTTTGGAGTACGGGTAAACACACGCCGCTAATAAAATAATAAATATCCTGGCTGAAGAGTCGAATTCGTCGACCGCCCGTTGTCGACACGCGTTTTCCTCCCGTACGCAAATTGTCGAAATGAAAACAATTTCATCAACATAATATAATAACGGAGAGGGGCTTGCAGTGGGAGGAGGGGCGGGAGTAATAGAGAGTTAGAGGGTTTGACATAAAGCTCACGAAAGAGTTTCTATAAATTGCCATATTTTATGCTGCTGCCTCGCTACGTTTCCATCTTTTTTTTTTGTCAATCGAAACGCAATTTTCATAAAACACACGTGCAGAGTGCGGTCTACACGTATCCGTCAGATACATTTTGTTGCACGTCTCTCTCGGTTTTGTCAACGCTTTGCGACCGAATATTTCCAATACTCCAGTTCCAATACTCTAAACTTTTGTCGGTTCGCCATTTGCCATTTGCCATTCAGCATTTTTGGCTGCCATTGGCCCCAATGGAGCCATTGCCAATGTGTTTTTGGCCAAAAAGCACGTTTCTGGCCAAACTCAAATGACAGGCAAATAAATTTCAAAGAATATATATTTCGAAAAATTGATCTGACGTGTCACGCGACCACACCGAGACGACAGTGCCGTTCAGTTCTTCTTCGACTTCCTGTTTCCCTCTTTCCCCATTTTGCTCTTCTGTTTTGGCTACTGAAAGTCTTGCAGAAAAGCGACACAAGTTATTCTAGAGCTTTGGCTGCGGTATAGAAGTAGGTAGTTTAAAAGCATTTTATTTATTTATTTATTTAAATGTCAGACTATGATCAGTCGACATATTTAAAATTAAAGTTACAAAATACAAATAATTTAAAAGTTTTAAATATAAATTTAAACTAGGGAAAAGAAAATAGAAATTAAAATTTAATTTGTAATTCAAAGCTAAATAGTCTGAACTAGTTCTATCATGTCCAGAAAACTGGTTTATTTCAGAAAGATTTTACCAAATAGAAAAATTGAATCAAAATTGAAGTTTTAATAATCTTTATGCACTTTTGAAGTGTGCATTTCGAACTTTTCGGAATTCAAAACTATTTTTTATTGTTTTAAAATCTTAAATGTTTGTTTGGAATAATATTTAATGATACATGTATCTCTATTTAACTCATTTAACGCAATTATGTGAACTAGTTTAAATACCATTTGTGGTTTATCTTCAATAAACTACGATATAAATACGATATTTTATTATTTCCTGCCTGCGACTTGTGCGATTGTGTGGAAGGGATTCGATACAATGCGATTTGTTAAAAGATTTCATTTATGGTTTTATGCTCACATGCCACTTAACAACTACCAAATACAACGATCGCAGATAAAATGTAAGTCATAACGCGCTACGATACCTGATAAAAAACCCAAAATCCATTGCGCAAATATCAGAGTTACCGTGTTTTATTTTTGTTCTGTCAGGTGACGATTATTGGATGGACTCTGAACAGGTTCCATTGAAGGTGCTTTTGGCTATGTTATCTGCATAGCTTAACAGTTACTACAAAGTTTGTTTAGGTTTTTTATCGTCATATCGAATGGTTAACCGTTTTGCTGATGGTGGTGGTGGTGGTTCTGGGGGCAAAGTTCAAAGCGCGGCATGGTTACCACAAAAGACCTTACTGCTTCCTAATTGCGCACTAAATTAGCCTCAAAAACCGAAAACAAAAAATAATAATAATAATAATAATAACGAGAGTATGTGTCCCAACGCACAATGAATGAAAACCGAAAATATGCTCTCCCAAAAAACCAAAAGAAGAAAAATAAACATGAATAGCACCGCCAATCAAAAAAGCGCACATAAAAATTACCCACCAGCAAAAAAAAACCGAGTAAAAAACAACTGAAATTTTAATATAATGAATTGAATCGATGTGGAGTGGTGCGCGTATAAATATGGGGCTGACCAATTTGGTTGGCTTTACGAGTCATTTCAATTTTTTGACTGCCTTCTGGCACCGCCTTTTGTGTCAAAACTACGACTGCTGATTTCAATTCGGCGCATCCGAGGCAAAACAATTGAATACCCCTTCCCTCCAACTTTTCATTGCACACCCTTTCGCCCACACATTTTAAGTGGAAATTATGATTAACTGCTCTACCGAAAAATATGCACAATATATCTTTTTTATCACACAAGTTTCCTCAAGAGGGCAAAACTTAAAGTTTGGTATAACATAAAATTTATGTTTGAGGTTTTGAATATTGTGTACTTAAACACTTTCTTTAACGTATATTAAATTATATAAATTATTATTATAGCAAAGATTTCATTATATACATTTTTTTCTTAAAATCAAATTTAAAGATTTTTAATTATGTACTTTCTTCAAAAACAATCATTAATATATCCATTATTAAGATAAAATATAGTTTTTAGTACATGCGAGAGTCTACTCAGGATTATTAGTTAAAATTTATTTTCCTCTGTAATTTTATTCTATTAAAATCTCTAAATTGTTTCTCTAAACATTAGAAACACACCTCGCTCTGTAAGGCATATCAAGTGTGGTTTCGCTTTGGTTTCAATGCCGACTTTGTTGATCGCCTTTGATCCACTTTAGAGTCACCCATACCGCAACCACTCCGAAGCTAAGAGCTCTCTTGTGGTAGTAGAGTGAAAAAGACTTTGAGGATTGGGTAGCGAAGCCAGCAATGTTATTGAGCATATATATATATATATATGTTTACGGATCCGTCTGATGATCAATTTAAATTAAGCTTGAAGATTTTGTTTTAATTAAAAATCTTCAAATACGCTTAATGACAATTAATTGGTCAACATCATCGACTCTCGATCTCTCGACTGTCCAGGGGATCCCAAGCAGTCTCCTACATAAATATGTTAGCTTTTCACAATTTACACCCCTGACTGTCCAGAAATGATCAGCAGATGGCCTCCAGTCACGCAACCATCATAAACTGAGGTTATTGTGCATCTGTATTGGTATTCGTATGCCTCATTTTCACAACACTTTTCTCAATTGAAGCAAATCAAACTGAAAAGTGATGACACACCCACGCAACGCCCCCGTCTATTCCCTTTTGAATCAATGAAACATTTTTATATAAAAAAAAATCACTCGAACTATCAAAGTGTTTAATTAAAAAAGCGAGTGATCGAATCATGTGATAAGTTTTTAGAAAATTTATATAAAGTTGGTTTATTTGTAAAATGCGTTGTACTTGAAAATTTGTAGAATATATGATTCTGCAGTTCCTAGTTTTAAATGCCAGCTGATACTCAGAGTGTAAGTTACTGCCTCCCTAAGGTATTATATAGTAGGGTAAATGTGAGTATTACTAACCTCGTTACTTAACTTATTACTCAACTTTATGGCTTTTATGCATACAACTAACAATTTAATGAAGTTCTGCTAAATTAACGCTAACCACTAGTAATGGTAAGTTCAAGTTCTGTTAGCGGAGGGAGGGAGGGAGTGTTAGTGGGGGTAAAACATGGTGAAGACTCAGCTGATAATCTCTGAACTTTACAATGAACGAATGGAGAATAAACTGACCTCGTGTCCAGCTGACAGTCCCAAAAGGCAAAACACAACCTGATGGACTGATGATGACATAATATGCAAATAATACAGATACACAGTTAAGGTAATACTAACACTAACACACACATATGCATATCCAGATATACAGTGCCGGAAAAAATAATAGCACCAAAGAAATATGTATGTACATATGTGTATTCTATATAGTTTTTAGCTTGATTTCTTTAGGGAATTTCTCGATTCTCTCACTCGTTTTATTAACTGACAGCGATTATTTCTGTAGGTGTAGAGGTGTGTGTGCGCGTGAGAGTACACTGTTAAAAAATATTAGCGCTTTTAATTCAGAAGTGAGGACAGGACTTTTGTACAAAACTAAAAAGATTTTAAAGTATATAGCTAAAATAGCTAGAAGAACTATAAAATTATAATAAACAAAATAAAGAAAAATACATTTTTATTTTTAGAATAGGCTGCTTGCAAATTGGAAATTTTAGTAACAATATAATTTAATTCTCAAGATATTATATATTAATTAATTAATTAATTAAATTAAAAATAATTAATAATAATAATTAATTAATAATAATTATTAATAATTAATTAATTAATATAAAATAAAATAGTTCTGTTTAAACTTCTGTTATTGTAAATTTAAAGTTCTATCCAAAAAAATTTAAAAATTTCGCTATACAAATTAAAATAATTTTGTTTTTAAGTACAACCATGGCTCCCCAAAAGATATATTTTTATTTTATTTTTATTATTTTTAGTTCTAAATATTAAGTTTACCATGTTAGTTTTTAACTGTGTATCTGTGCTTGGCGGTTTGCAGCTCGTTTATCTTTCGGAACTGGACTTGGTAATTTACTTAATTACTTTAACATGTAACTGGGAACCGTTGAAAGGTGCGGAACATTTTGTGGGCGTTGCGCTGCTGCTGCTACGGGGAGTGGGTGGTGCTGTGGGTGGGTTAAAGGTGGGTGGTGGGGGGTCAACTAATCGCCAGGCTTTGGCAGCTGAGAATATGTCAGCGGGTTGTGTGGACGAGTATTATTATTAGGTGCCATTTTTGCATAAGCGTTTGCGTTGTAATTAAAATAATTACCCCGTTACGATTAACCCAGTTTTGCATTATCTTCCAGTCTCTGCTTACACCCCCTTAAGCTCACCCCTCCCTCCCCAACCTATCCCTGTTGTCCCTGGCTGTTGTTAGCTGTGCCACAAAGCGTTGCTCAATTTGTTGCATTTGGTCGTCCATTAGCCCGCATTGTCTTCATTCACAGTGACAGTCAGGCAGTCAGGCAGTCGGACAGTCACAGTTTTTACAGTGAGGTTGCGTGCCTCATTGCCTGCCCCAGTCCCGCTCCCTGTTCCTTTTACCTCATCCTCTCCCTGGGCATTGTTATTATTTTGTCACATGTGAACTGAGGCGTAAGCAAAGCGATTACAACCAACCAACAAAAAAAAAAGGGGTGCATCCAGCAGCCCGAATAGACGTATACACGTATAGTCGTATACACAATGTGAAGGCATGATTCCATACTGTTTGCATACATTTATGAGGCAGAGTGGCTAAAATGTTGCTTGCGGCGCTGATTGTTCCTTTTGTTGAATCGCTGTAATCGAGACTTACCCTTTGATCCCTTTCTCCCTCTCTGCCTCACCCACTCACTGCTTTAGCTTGGCCTGATCGAACATTATCCCATAATTATAGGGCTTCCGTATGTTATGTGAGGCATTTTTGGGTTGCACGTGCCGCCGCCTTCTGTCTTCTTGTTGTTGCCAATATACTACTATTTATGCAACAATTTAACCGCAACAATTTATTCATGATTTTCCAAAAATTGTTTTAAAGCCACTGCACCCCTAGCAGCACAGCTGTTGTGGAACCCTTTTCTGCTCAGCATCAGATGTCGTTGATGTTGTGGGCAATTTTCAGATTAGCCGATTTATGTTTACAGTAAATGATTCAAACGTTTTGACAAGAATCATATAAAGGCAGAGCGAAAAGGAAAGAGGTAGTAGATCAAATAAAATGCTGAAACTCTTTAAATCTATTTTTACAATACAAAATAGTAAAAATAGGAAAAAATTTTAAAGAAAATGCAAATGTCTTTAAAACTTGCATTAAATAAATATACCACTAAGTTTAGCAGCTTAAATCTAGAGCTTTAAACAAATATTGATTATATTTGTTGACTTTATCCTACAGTAAGATATGTTAAGAATATCTTGAACATTTTTTATTTAAATCAACGAAAAACGATAAAAACTATTGGCTTTTTAGCTATCTGCCCTCTTCAGTAGCAACACTATATCTAAGAGTAGTACACTAGCCTTACTACCGTTTACTAATCACTCTTCTATATATATCTCCTTTAAATTACTTAATCTTTATTAAAAATATTAAACTATTTCGTTACAAACTTATATCAGTAATGTTGGCTATATAATTTGCTCTTTAGTCCCAAATTTGGTAGCAAATAGGTATTTACAAGAACACAAAAAATAGTAATAATATAATGACACATATAATAATATGCAAATGTTGTTAGTAAAATGGGTCTAACCATGTCATTAGGGTAAGTAGGCATAAAGGTATTGTTTCCGGTTTTCATCCTTTCAGTTTTGCTCTCTCAGGACTTTTTATTGTCTTTGTTTCCGTTCTATCCTTTATTCCGTTGCGCATGCGCCAAAGTGACAAGTGCCGAAATGTTGTAGTTAATAAAAGGATTGGCACAGTGTGACAAGTGTCATTTGTTTTTCATAAGCTAAACCGACATGATCCAACAACCACAATGGGGCTTAAACCTCTCAAAGTATTTTGTATTACCACAACGTGTCATATTGGCCATCATGGGCTTTCTGGCCATACTCAATGCCTACGCAATGCGCGTCTGTCTCTCTCAAGCCATCACCGTCCTTGTGATCAAGAGGAACAACCAGACAATTGAAGTGGAAAACGATCATGCGATCTGTGAGCCAGATGATGTTGACAAAGGTGCTGTGGCAAAGAGTGGACTTGGTGGTGGTGGCGGTGGTGGCTATGATTGGTCCGAGGAGCTACAGGGATTGATTCTGTCCTCGTTCTACATTGGCTACATTGTCACACATGTACCTGGTGGGCTCTTGGCTCAAAAGTTTGGCGGCAAATGGACACTGGGCGTGGGCATCTGCTCGACGGCTGTGTTCACCCTGCTCACACCCCTGGCCATCGAATTGGGTGGTTCAGATGGTTTGATTATCACCCGTGTGCTGATGGGTATCGGCGAGGGAACCACTTTCCCATCACTGAGTGTTCTTCTGGCTGCTTGGGTGCCGGCCAACGAACGTGGCAAACTGGGCGCCTTGGTACTGGGCGGTGGTCAAGTTGGCTCCATAATGGGTAATATGCTATCCGGTATTATTCTAGAATCTCATCATTGGTCTTTCGTCTTCTACTTCTTTGGGGGACTCGGCATCGTTTGGTTCATCATCTTTGTAAGTATTAAGCTGAATAAGCTACCAAAAATATTATTTGACTCTTTTTCGATTATAGGTCTTGCTGTGCTATAGCGATCCAAGCAGTCATCCCTTCATAAAGCCCACAGAACGCGACTATTTGATCAAGGAGATCGGTACGCTGAATCGTAAAGAGAAACTACCAGCTACTCCCTGGAAGGCAATACTTACCAGTCTGCCCATGCTGGCTCTGATTTCGGCTCAAATCGGACACGATTGGGGTTTCTATATCATGGTTACGGATCTGCCCAAATATATGTCCGATGTGCTGCGTTTCTCGATCAAGGCCAACGGTCTTTACTCCTCCCTGCCCTACATTCTGATGTGGATTGTGTCCATTGGCAGCGGATTTGTGGCCGATTGGATGATCCGACGTGGCATCATGACTACCACAAATACCCGTAAGCTGATGACTGGTTTAGCGGCTTTTGGACCCGCTATCTTTATGGTGGGTGCCTCCTATGCCGGCTGTGATCGTCTTCTGGTCGTAATACTGTTCACCCTCTGTATGGGATTAATGGGTGCCTACTATGCGGGCATGAAGCTCAGTCCACTGGACATGAGTCCCAACTATGCCGGCACCTTGATGGCCATCACGAATGGCATCGGTGCCATAACGGGCGTGATTACGCCCTATTTGGTGGGCTACATGACTCCAAATGCCTCCCTACTTCAATGGCGTACCGTCTTCTGGTTGGCCTTCGGTGTACTCTTTCTTACGGCCATTGTCTACTGCATTTGGGCATCCGGGGAGGTGCAACCCTTCAATGATCCACTGCATATGGAGGAGAGGGCAGTTGATGTTGAGATCCACGAACGTAAACCGGAAAAGAAATTGGAGGCAGATGAACACAGTTCCTAGAAGCTGCAATCATTCAAAGTGTTTAAGTTTATAGCTCGTAAACAAATATATTATATTTTATATTTTATTTTATAAGTTATGTATGTAAGCAAAATAAACTTGATTTCGAAATATTCTTAATTTTAACTTAAAAATTTATTAATTTTAATTTCCATTTTAAAAATTTCCTAACATTTTCCGCTGAAAAAACTCTTTTAAACACAACTATTCCCTAATTGTTTGCTCTCAATTTATCATCGCGATAATGTTTGTTCTTAAAATATTACAAAACTCCACTCAGACAGTTTAGAAAGGCAACAAAAAAATATATTAAACAGTTAAAAACAATTAAGAATTTGAAATCATGCAAAAGTTCGAAAATGTCAAACTCCAAAGCGTGAGAAATATTTTTGCAGTGAATCAAAACCAGAGAAGGAGAAGATATTTTTTTACAATTAAAAATGCGGTTAAAGTTTAAATTGTGGGAAGCGGCAAAAAGGCAATGCACTGTAAAAAAAAGAGTTACATTTGTTCTATGAGCTCAAATTATTATCATGATATTTCTGCACTCCAGTATTTTTGAGCACAAAACAACATTTAAATGTGGCATAAACGATATCCCATAAGCATTTCAAATGGAGCTACGTTGAATGCAGTTTTCAGAAACCAAAAATCAATCCAATGAATACAAACAAATTGACAACTTGACTAACTGACATTTGTTGGCAGTGTAAACCGTAAATCGTTTCAGACATGCGATTTTTTTCTTGGCACTTTATCAATTGTAGAGAGAGAGAGAGCCTCAGTCAGACATCAAAATGGACTGCAAGCATCGGAGCAAGCTTTGGGTCCAAGTCCGGAACGCAATGTATCCGTTGGTTATGCGATATGCGATATACTACTACTGTGCCATGTCACCCTTTTCATTACGTTCCATTAACAGTGTTGGGGGATTAATTGAATTTAATTGATTTGCCAAAGCAGACTAAATTGGCCACACTGTCTGGATTGGAAGCCAGCAAGCTGACAAACTGGCAAGCTGGCAGGCAGCAAGCAAGCGAGCTAACGAAGCAACAGTCAGATACAGATACGCAGTGTATCCATGAGATACATTACAGCTGCCTGCTGTCTCTACCGATAGCCATTGGCTGTTTGCACTTGGTTTTAGGTTCACTTGGATAAATTAATGAGTACATGAATGGATTCCACAACTCGAAATCATTTGATCATCTAACAGTGCTTGCAAATAGTCATTGTACTCGTTGTACATACATATGACATCATCACAACGCATTTTCTGCGGGTTTCATTATATATATAGATATAGTTCTTGTTGTTGTTGTTGCTGTTGTTATTGTGGTTGTTTAATTGCATGATGAGCTGCCTCCTCACAGCTTGAGTCTCTTCCCTCTGCACTCTTGGGTGGCTCTATCCATTTCATTTGTAGGCGTGGGATCTGGAACTCATAAAGCGACTTTGTTTGTTTTTCAACTCACCGACTCGCTGACACTTTTGTGTCCATGGAACTGCTTAATTAGCGTAGAGCTTGTCATTATTTGTTGCTTTGCATGCAACAATTATGCACCCTGTTCAACGGCTTCTAAAAATAGCAACAAATGCTCAACTGTCAGTTGGTTCTTGCTAATGAATGGTCACTGTACGTGCTATGTTAACTGACTTCCTAGCACTTCAAATGACTCGGAAAATGGGTCAGAAATGAGCAAAATTAAAATTTTCTTTAAATAAATTATAGAATCTGTTAGAAGAAGATACAAATTAAGTTTCGGAAAGCTTAAATTGTTAAAAAAATATACACAAATTGGTAATATACAACATTTGTGGAACTATAGAAATACATTAGTGCTAAGATTTGATTTGAAAAATTTTAGGTATACAAAAAAATATCTTAACATAATAAATAAATTATAAATTAATAGATTTTAAAGAAATGGTTTATAAATTCATGTTTTGAAATTTGAATTTGAAAATTGAAAATTTATAAGCTAAAATAATTATTTTAAAACATAATTATTTATAAAATAGTCATATTTCTCTTAGGATACTCTAGAAATTAATTTAATAGTAGGCGAAGTACTTATATGAAACTATAGCAATTAATCTTAATGAACTAATTAAGAGAAAATTTAGTTTTTAATTAAAAAAGTGTTCATTAAATAGTTATAATTTTTTTAAAGTTAACTAAATTTTATAAAATAATTTAAAATGATGTAAAATGTGGCTCAGTTAATATTTTAAAGGTACTTAAATAATCCACAAATAATTTAGTGCTTTCTTAGTTTGTAGAGTTCTTGATCTACTGCCGTTTAAACCACTTACTTAACTATTTATTAAAAGCAAAAATGCGATTATAGTATTCAGCTCTCACTACTTATTCGTGTTTTCTATATAGTATATTTCCGTTTTAAGCAACCATTCAAATTAAATACCTAAAAGCTCTTCATGTACTCGCTATAATCGTCAATAATCCGGCTATAAAAACAATTGTGTAGTCCGACATTTGTTGATTAAATTCCAATTGTTTGCTATGGGGATTTCGTAACAAATAAAATTGCCAACTGAATGTTGACATTTAAATCACAACTCAATTATTTAAAACGAGACAGAATGAAAAAAAAATGGTATTATTTTGAAAGTGGCCTTAACTAAATACAGTTCTATATATATATATATATGTGTGTGGTGTGCAAATATTTTTCTTCGATTTGTATTTGTTTTACCTTGATTTAAACAATGTATTTTTGGCTCCGCCCCGAACATGGCACTGGAATAATTCGTATATGGCTGCTCCACTTGCACAGGTACATATATACACCTACGCACGCTCTCGCTCACCTCTCTCTCTCTTTCTCGAGGTTATACATATTCCCCACATTGGCAGAGTGAGAGAGGGAACCCACAGCAGTGCATTGCGATTTGCCGACGTGAGATGTGAAGAGCTCCTCCCACTCGTTGCTTGGTCGCTGCTCGCTGACCCAATCACAGCGTTTCGGGCATTGCGCATGGTAGGGATTGCGATAGCGCCTCTGTTTTCACAGATAACAAATCTTTATCGCCGCAATGGTTGCTTATCTGGCAGCCAACTGAAAAATCAATCGATTCAATCGAATTCGTTTGTTTCGTACGGTAATTAGCTTTTCAACAACATTCATTGTGGCCATTGTTGTTGTTGTTTTTGTACTTGTTGTTGCTATTCTTGTTTTTGTCGCTGTCCACTTTCCGGTTTTTATTTATATTTTGCCAATAAGCGACGGCCGCTATTTTCGATTTGTGGTTAGAAAAACAATAGAAAACCTTATAAATACATTGCAACTAACCGAAATGCTAGTTGGCCAAATCATCAATCAGTTGTAAGCGTTGCGATTTTAAATCAAATTCTTTTATTATTCCTAGTAGGTATTTGGCTGAATTGAAAGCTGGAAAAATTGATTGATTCACTATATATGTAAATTCACTACACATATGTCGGTTGCAATAGGTTTGTAATATAGAAAATATCTTTTGTATGTTTAAAACATTTAGCCAAACAAAATAAATAATGTTTTTGCTTCTGCTTTCGTTACTAGCGTTGACTGTCGTCTACACTGAAGACATTTTGAATTATTTCTAAATTAAAATATGCTATTTACAAACATTTTAAGAGAAAAATTCTATTTATTTTGTAGAATATTGTTAAAAAAAACTATTGGAAACCTATAATAATGAAAGAAACTTATCTTATATACACAAAAGATATAACCAGATCACAGATCTTTAAGTTGTCTCCTTTCAATAATAAACCAAACTTTTTATGACTCTTAGTGTGTTTGTAGATTAATTTCTTAGCCTTATGGAACATGTTTAACTTTTCTATATTTGCTTTAACCCTTCTTTATAGCTTTCAGCTTAATCTGCTGTATTAATATTGATCGTATAATCGCATATCTGAGCTTTTTTTTATCTCTAGGTAAAGTTAGTGGCAGCAAATAAGAAACGAGTCATAAAAATAATTACAACTTATCAACAACAACAAAATACGTGGAGGCGACCCCCAGCAAGTCTAGAAACTCGACCAGACTTTGTGTCGCCATTGCCTACAGATAGATATATAGCATATAGCATAGTCAGATGTGTAGATACAGAGGGCCAGACACTGTTGTTGTTTACAGAAAGACGTAGACCGCAGTTACATGTTGTAAATTATACAAATATCAATCAATAAAGTTGCATTGCATTTAACGAATCGATTATTCTATTATTCAATTGACGATTCCAGAAGATAGACTATAGAAATACTTTAGACTGTTGTGTTCGAAATTTTTTGAACTTTTAACCATAGATTAAAACTTATAAAACGTTGCGGACTATGTTAAAATTAAAATAGAATTTTTAAAAAATTCATAAAAAAAAATTTGGGACATTTTTGGAAGAAAGTCTGTTTTATTTTAAAATTTCCTAAACATTTTTTTACAATCTATTTATATATATTTAACAAACTTTTTTCAATTCAATTTCTTTTAAATATTTACTTTTTATATATTTTCGCAGCTACTTTTTTAGACAGTAACTCCAAATGGTAGTACCTGTGACCCAGTTTAAGGTATTATCTGCCGCTTGAAGCTTCCACAGTGTGATCAGGAAACCGAAATAGAGTCAATAATTACAATACAAATTGCTGTTTGGGTAAATCGGGTCATAAATACATGTAGATTTGTATATATATGTACATATATAGGAATATGGTGTGGAATGGAATGGTCTATAGGGTTTGTGGTGGCTATAAAACCCGAGTTTTATTTCAATCTGCCGCCTCTGGGCGATATATATGGTACTATCAGCCCACCACAAGCTATCGATCTGTGACCCAACATAGCTATCGATTAGATAACACACACACCGCACACACCACACACACTCACCGCGCACTGTGCATTGGATAAGAGGAGGCTCGACCGATTCCGGTGCTGTTCTTAGCAGCCTGAAGCCCGTCTATATCCCGTTTGTCCAGATCCGTGGCATTTGGTTGCTGTCCACATACTTATGTGTATGATTGTGTGTGTGTACATCTATCGATCTATAAAGAGGCACTAAATCAACAAAACAACTGGAGTCAGAGCTATAAATAATTTATTTATAGCTTTCGGTGGTGGAATATTGCCACCACACAGAGGTAATACCAGGCACCAGTACGTACTGCGTACCGCTACTAGCCGGTACTTTCCCCATCCTCATCCCTCATTCCACTCTGAACACTGAACAAACTAAACACGAGGCAATCAGTACTACGATTGTTGTATTTGTAATATTTTCATCGCTGATCGTTTCTATACATTCGTGGGTTATGGCTTTCGAGGTTTGAGGTTTACTCGGCACCAAAATTTACTTTGATAACCGATTGTGTGCGCTGATAACTGATAGCCATGTTATTATTAAGGGCTATTAAAATTCTGATTGAAAATTCATGTCAAAAATATATTTTATTGCCATTGTAAAACTTCATTTAGGTCTTTATTATAAGCGTACCGAATCAATATCAATATCAATACTACCAGCACACAAAAAAAGTCTACCTTATGCTTAGACACAAACAAGTCTATAAGATTAGAAGATATTGTATTGTATGTTAATTCTGTTTACATCTTCTTATACATTTACATTTACGTATACGTAATTTAGGTCTTATGGCATTTTGTACCGCTTAATGGGTCGCAAAGTTATAAAGCAATATTTACACTTAGATTTTAAGACAAGAAAAATAAGAAGCAATCGAATGCATTTTCGGAATTTGATAAACTTAATAAATTAAAATAATTCAATAAATTTAACAACAAATCAAAATCTTAAAATGTTTGAAAAGCTTTAAAATTAATTTAAAAAAACATTTTTATAGCGAATAATTAAAAATTTTAATGTAGAAAATTTCAGAAAGATATTTTCAATATTAACTAAAGATTTTTTGTAAGTAATTCTTATATATTCTTAAAAAAAATTAGATTTTTTGGTAGTTTTCTTTATTTTTAATGATGTGAGAACCGCAATTAGTGGGGAAAGTTCTTAAGTAAGTCACAGATTTTTCTTTTTAATGTCTGCAGATCTGCTGACATCAGCAACACATTTTAGAGATGGAGAAACAGAGTGGAGAAAAATCCAGATCGATGTTTCTGCTCTGTTCTCAGCAGCTTTAGCAAGTGTCAGTGGAGAAGAGCTTTTTGTATGTCATAAATAATAAATTTTGACAAGCATCTAATTTTTTAAAACTCATGCATTTAATTGCGACATTAAAAGCCCAAAACTGATCGAGTACAGTGAGTACAAATGGCACAGTAACAACAAACAAGAACACTTAGAATTGTGGACCTCGAACAGTGTAGTTGATTTGGAGTCTGGGGTCCCCCCTCACTGCACAGCATATGTTCTTCTCACATTCCCCTACAAAATTATGACAAATATTTACAAACACAGGCAGCTAATGCTCCCATTTCAACATGCACATAAATAAGTGTTATGAGCTCCCCTTTTTTTTACCCCTCCCAATCCTACCACAACCACAATTTTTTGTCACAGATTTGTAGCCTCTCTTCTGCTTCTGCGTTCTGCTTCGGTCCAGATCCCAGCTTTGAATGCCAGACTATATAGAATAACATATTTGTGCCAGTTCAACTTGAGCGCCAACTGCAACACATGGCAACGATTTTCAGAATTACACACTAAATTTAGCCTGTAGTACCCCAACATGGGGCATATATTACTGCAGTCCCCAATTCAAGGTTCCTCGTACTTGCTGAAGACTCAATTAGACAACCACAAATCTGGTTGACATGCAAAAGAGTGACACGATTCCATTAAATTCTGGCTACAATGAATACTACTTGCCCCGCTTTGATCAAAGTTATAAATTTTAACAGTAGTCTTAAGGGTTCTGCAGTCTAAATTTTGATTTTTAACCCAATATATAATGTATCGCAGTTTATAAATGGGAACTCAGTGCTATTGATTCAGGGCGATAAACTTCATAGGTAGTTTTAGATTCGTTTTAGATTAGTTTTAGATTTTATCAATACAAAATATTCAGTTTGTCTTTTTTTGAACTTCTCTGAATTTGGACAAAGTTTTACCGAACTCTATGGGCACACTGGAAATTTGCATGAAATGTAAAACTAATCTGTATTCGATACAGCAATCGTGCTATAACTTAATACTAAAATAAATCTTGAGTTTAAAAGTTTAATCTTTATATGCACTCATTTCCTTTCTGCATTTTCCAACTGCCTCTTTAGTTTTCTTTCATTTCCACTTACGTCTGATCGATTTGATGGCAGCTAGAATTGAACTGAACTGTAGAGCCGTAAGGGATTGCAAAGTGGAAAGTCAAAGTCAAAAAGTTAATATGAATAGAGTGTAGAGAGGAGGGAGGAGAAGGGTCGGAAGAATTGCACGCAGTCAATTGTGAAAGAGACACTTAAGCAAGGTGCCAGAAAGCACTTGAAATTAGAAAATGGAATGGACTGCGCAATGCAGAAGACAACAACAACGATTACAACAACGCGTTGGCAATGGAGGACCAACCCGAAAACCAAAGGCGACCCCAACACAACACACATCCCACATCTCAAACCCCCCTTAACATTTCCCCATCCCCCAAAATTAAGCAATCCCCGCAACCCGTGAGTGGCGCATTGATTTGAACGAATCAAAGCGGTATGCGCACTAAAAATACCAACAACAAGTACCAAAGCAATACCAAATCCAGATTAAGCGTGACCAGCTGGAAAATGGGCGTGTACTAAAAAATCAACAGGCTGCCACCATGTGTTAGACAAGCGCAGGCAGCGCTTGCATGCTCAACTCACACACAAAGTGAGAGTGAGAGCGCAATAGCAATTGGCACAATGGTGGTGGGCTACATACATATGTATGTACATAGCATTCCAGCTGTGATTCCAACTGGAATGCAGACGACAGCAGACAGCAGACAGCTGTCTCGCTCTCGCACGCGTCAAATTGAGTTGAGTTGGGTGTTGTTGGTGTTGTTAGTGTCAATGGTGGTGGGTGCCGTCGCTCACACGCTGCTTATTAGAGAGTAGAGAGAGCGCACTTCAGTCGCTTTGAGGCGCTCAGACGGTACGTTAGGTCGCTCGCTACAATTTGCTCGCGTATAACTGTAAACCGCAAAGAAGAAGACTAAAAAGAGTGCGAAAGCGTGTGTGTTTGTTATATGTAGGTGCGCGCTCTCTCACAGCTTCTCGCTGGCGCTGACTGCGCTGTCGACGCTGACGCTCAACTTGATTTCTTCCAATCTTGACTGGGAAATCGGAATCGCAACAATTGGAATAGTGGTCGTGTGTTTGTGTGTGTGTATCGATAAGCAACAGTCGTCACCTCACCCCACCCCACCCCACACTCCTCTCTCCACACTCCCTCTCTCTCTCACAGCCACCGTGACTTCCAATTTGCGACGCGGTGTCAAGTGCAGGACGCGTCGCTGCTCTCGCACTCGCTGTCAGCAGCCAGATTCACTCTCAGCCTCTGCTGGCGCCGGCGTCAGCGTGTGCTTGTCGTTCCATGACTTCCAAGTTGGCGTCCAGCGCCCAGCCGTGATTAACTTTTACTGGTTTAGTCCGCTCGATGACGCCGAACTCAACAGTAATGCTCAGCAGCTGCTTGCATGGCGCGTGTGCCGTTTAAAACTACCGTTTTCAAAAAAAGAAATCAGTTCCCGTTTCTGTGTTAGTCGCGCGCGTGCAAATCAGAGATTCCCAATACCAATACCGTTACCCAATCCTCTGCCGTCGCGTATACAACGAGTGCACCAACAACAACAAAATAAATATTGAAAAAAAAAAATAAATAAATAAACTCATGAACGTTGGCAAGATGCAAGCGCCTGGCCAGCATCAGCATCTGCTGCATCCGGCCACCTCTGCTGCTCCGCCCAACAGCCAACAGCTACATCTGCCCATCGACTACAGTCTGGGCAACTTTAAGCCCGCCATTGCAGCCGATTTTCCCGGCGGCCCCTTTGTGACCAGCCCCAGTCACCAGCAATCCTCGTCCTCGTCCTCCACATCGCCATCGACCGTCACATCATCTGCCTCGCTGCAGGTGCGAGATCTCAGCGTCTTGACCTCCATGGCAGCGATTCCCTCGCCCAACCAGCTGCTGCACCAGCGAATGCAACCAGCCCAGATAACGGTCGATGCCCATCAGCAACATCAGCAACATCAGCAACATTCACAGCACCAACAACAACAACAGCAGCAGCAGCAGCAACAGCAACAGCAACAGCAACATATGCCGCCGGCGGCTACATCTCCACACGATTACGCACCCATGTCCGCCTTTAAGGCTGTGCTGCCCAAGAAGCGAAGTGCCGACGGTAAGCAAGCATGAACTTGTTCAATTCTGTATTATTCTGCATGAAATTTTTTGGTTAACTTAAAAAGTGGATTTAAGAAAGTTCAGGTGTGTGATTGAGTGTGGCTGTATTGCTATTTTATTTCACTCACACTGAGAGAAAATTTTAAGAAGCTATCTAATGTGAGTCAAAAGCTTAAAACTTTGATTTTTTGAAAATAGGAAAGATATGATATCATTTTAATAACTGATTTGATGTGTAAAAAAATAATTATTTATTTTTTTAAGCCGGATTTGAAGTATTGGACATATGTAAGTTCGTTTTCAGTAAACATAAATATTGTTGATCGGAATACTGCTAATTATTTTTTTCGTTCCAAAATTGGGATCTAGAAAATTTCTAAATTTAAAAAATATAAGCAATATTTAAACTCAAAAAAGTTAAGAGTTGTTAAGTTGTTTATTTCTGTGTATACGATAAAATTCGAATAAATTAATCTACTAATAATCAAATTTGTGTAGCTTTGATACATGTTTAATAGATTGTAGTTTTACATAATTATATTAAGAACTTAAAAAGTAGTAACCAATTTATGCTTTGTTTTTTGCGTAACACTATAAGTATATTAAGTATATTAGCACTAACCATACATTATTGTACCATCGTACAAACCATATTGTATGGTTAGTGATATTAGTTAATAAATTAATTATAGACCACATAATATCAGTTAAACTTAGAAATAAGTATTTATTTTATTGTGCATTTTAAATAGCTACAATGAATTAAAATTCTTTATTAAATAACTAAAATATTAACAATTTATTTAAGTTTAGTTAGTTTTATGTAATTATAAATTTAGTTATTGAAAAATATAACTCTGACTCGCAAACAGGAAACGAAATCTATGTATATATAGTTATATATAATATTTGTATATATTTATAATTACTTTTAAATTAAAAATTGCAATTAATTTGAATGCTGAACCGTCTTTCGACCCACCGTTGTCCCAAATGCCACATTTCATATTCCCAAGTTAATTAAAAATATTGCCAACCATATGCATATCGCTCACGTATATGGAATGAAGGATGAAATTTTTAAAAATGATTTGAATAATGTGTGATTTTAAAATATGGCAATTCGTGTTGGCCATGGTCAACATGGAGAGCAGAGAACACCGAGAGCTGTTAACAGACAGTGCGGCCATTTGGCCAAAAGCCACCAAACAAGGCCCAGAACGCTGTCAGTTTAATTGAAAAAAATGTTGTGTGCTGGCCAAAAACGTGAAAACAGCAAAATACTGCGGCCCAGCGAAGGGGTTGAGTCAGGGGGGGAGGACGGTGGGGTAGTACCAGGGGTGCTGTGCGGTGAAAATATTCATTATTCCGTTTGTGTGTGGCGACGCTTAATGTGCAAATCTTCCGTGCGGACATGTAGGACAGACGGACGGACAAACGGACGGACAAACGGACGGACAGACAGACGGACGGACGTACAGATGGATAGCTGGACAAAAGGACAAATGGATATCGGGGATTGAAAAATCCATAGCGAACCACAGATACGGAAACGAATGCACACGGACAACAGAAGGCGGAAACTCATAGATACAGATATACACGGACAGATAGCAGGCATATGGATGGATGGATGGATGGATGTGGATATGAAATCTGTTTGAGTGTGTGAACGTATGTGTATGTGTGTGTATATATGTTTCACACTCAAACACTCATACATACTCATGCATTCATTCATTCATTCAACTTTCATAGTTGAAATTCAACAGCGATGGCGTTGACTGCCAGATACATATATACAAACACACACAGATACTCACACACACACACACTCATACACATACATATAGAGTGTCAGGCGACAAGCGGATTTCATTTACCGGCATTACATGTATCCAGCGGATATGTTTTTAGCTCCACAGCTTGAGCCAGGCACAGTCCGGACATGGATATGCCTGAAACAAAGATACACACAGATACTCACTCACACACACACATACAACTGCGGAGAATTTTCAATTCCGTTTGGCGCGCCACGTTTTTCTCTGCTTCCTCATTTTTTTTTTTCTGCCTTCTCTGCCATTTTCCAACGTTTTCTCTCGATTCGTGTTTTGCTTTTTCTCTTTTTTGCTGTCGCTTTTTGCTGAGCGAAAATGGATTTTGCTTTGTTTGTGAAAATGCTTCTTTTTTTTTGTGCCCGGTAAAATATTGGCGATAATACCCCGACTTTTGCTGGAGTTTTCCCACTGCTAGCGCTGACTGATTGGCCGCTGCTGTCGCTAGGATTTTCCCCAAGCGAAAAATTGGGTGCGAAAATAAGCGCAACAAAAATCTCAACAAGTTTAAAAGTAAATGTAATTAAATTTACCGTAAGTGTGCTAAAGAACCCCATTTTTTTTTGGAAAATTAGTAAAGCTTAGGATCTTGAGAATTTCAGTTTCAAATAAGTAACACTTTAAGCTGTTTCATTATAAATTTCCGTATAGATATTATTAAAGCAATAATTTTAAATTTAATTTTATTACCATTTTAAATTATTTCAAGCCTAGAATTAACTTTCTGTTTTAAGTGTTAAATTTAAAATTTTTCTATGTTCTTAAGTACTTCCTACAATGAATTGTGATCTATTAATGACTTTGTCTAACCTTGCGAAAAAAGGTCAGTAAAACGACTTTACTAATTTCCGTCTCGATTTCCAATTTTAATTGACGCTAGCGCCAAATGGATCATCACCATCTGAGGGGTCTGTCCGTCTCACTCCCTCTCTATGCCGTAACTCCCCTCCCATCTCACAAATAGTTATCATTCAATTAATGTAGAAAACTTTGGGTTACGTTACACCGTAGACACCGTGGAACAAAAGCATGAGTGGGTGATTCATGAATTAAGTTAAATTGAAATTGCCCACGGTCTGTCTGAGAAATAGATACCAAAAGCGGGGCGACAGTGTACTTAAAAGAGAATCTATCTACCCACTACACTACCGCCCCGCCTCACTTCTCCAAAGACTAGACTATGAGTCGTAGCGAGTCATTGGTCAAAGATCAAATGGCCTAATCAGAGAAGCTAACGCACTGATTCATATGGAGTGTATAATGATGAACAGTTATGCATAGTTCTCAAATGATATCAGTTTGTGTGTTTTTTTTTATGTTTTGAAAAAACTCATAAATACCTAGAAACTTAATATATAGCACTTAATTTGAGCTACATAAATTCAATAATAAATTGTTAAGCCATTTTCAATCACACCAAAACAATTGAACAGCGATTCGAATCAATTAAAAGCAATCGAAATATCCTATCGAATATATAAATCGATCCGTAGCACCCATTCAGCCTATGTATTGTACGTCAAGAGCCCGCTAATCAGCCAAGTGTTTGCAATGGGTTTCCAACTGACCAATATACCAACTATCTACAAAATTTACGAAGCCGAAAATATCAGTAGTACTATATGTAGCATGTTTAGTCATTGTGAACATCGCAATTCCCTACAGTAAAATTATTCCAGTTTCCAATTTCTATTTTGATATATTCGTAATCTAAATAAGTATAAAAATTCTAGTTTAATCGATTAGCAGCTAAATTGTATTATGTAGGGCATTCGTGGAACCACTCAAGCTGTTTTAACTTCCCGGTAATCCACAACAAATATTTATGCACTGAAAGAAAAAGAGATTAGAGTGCATAAAAATATGCATTTCTATAAGAAAAGTGAAAAACGTGTAAATTTTTTTATTTTTATGAAGAATCTGATAATTAAATGTATGTACACAGCGAGAAAAAGTCACTTAATTAAGCTCCAATTGTTCCTACCTGTATACAATATTTTCATATTGTTTTTTTCTTACAGTGTATTTGCCTAAATTTAGTGCAAAGCTAAACTAGTTAGCTTAAACATCTTAATGCTAAAAGTATTTTTATATATCATGACACATATTTAATTTTTAATTTCTATATGATAATTAATCATTTCGCTTAGTGTAGAGTGTGATACCGCTGTAGAGCTTAACCCTCGTACATTATTGATCAATAACAAATTGTCGCAACGAAAATCAGAGCAATATTTATGAAATATTTATGGCACACGTCGTAATCATTGGCAACTCATCGAATATGCGCTCAACGGCTGTCGTATATCTTTCAACTTCTCCCAAGTAGACGAAGAAATTGGGCATTGTAAATCTATAAAGATACCAAAAAAAAAAAGCAACACACACACATACAATAAACGATGACAACAACAAGAATAGAATGTCTAGGTGTACATACATTGCTTATAGATACTCATATATATATATACCTAACTCTACAAGATACATTTGTATCTGGTGGGTCGCTAATAACTACGCACACACCGCACACGCGTTATGATTTACGATCCGAAAGGTAAATACGTAACGACATCTAAACATGTCAATATCCTCGCCCAGTTGTAAAGTTGAAAGAGTAAAAGTATCGTAAAAACTCGACCGATAATAAGTAAACAACAACAACAACAATATCGTGTAGAACTTGAGGTTGTCGTTTAAACCGCAAAAATTATAGAACATAAGAGTTTACTATAATTTATGATGCGATTATTATTATTATAGATTTTTCCTTACAATGTTTGACAAAGAAAAATCAATTTTGGGTGTGAAATTTGTAACCCTTTAAGCCATTGCAACAGTTTCAAGTCACGAATTGTTATGTAAATAGGATCAGAGATTATCAAAAGTGTATATATATCTATGCTTGCTATCTTAAAACTCGATAGTGGAGCAACTTGTGAGGTACTGCGATTTCT
The DNA here is from genome assembly GCA_035047385.1 of Drosophila tripunctata. Taxonomy (NCBI): domain Eukaryota; kingdom Metazoa; phylum Arthropoda; class Insecta; order Diptera; family Drosophilidae; genus Drosophila; species Drosophila tripunctata. The sequence goes on from JAWNPS010000307.1 coordinate 94,310, forward strand.
ATGATATCGTTATTGATATCACATTTAACCCTCATAAAAGCTACTAGTCGATATCGATATATGACTCTGATATGAACACGCAATTCCAGCCCATAATTAAACCATGAGCAATCTATATAATATACCCAAAAATACAATCATTGCAATATCCTCGATGCGATGAGATCATAAATGGAAATTGTTCTTAAAATATATATGATATATGTAGTCTGCAGCTAGTTACAGTGTGTAGCCAGGAAATAGTGTGCCATATCATTATATAGACGCCATATAGTTAGAGCTGTTATCGATAACTGTTCTAGCGAAAAAAAGGAAAAGAAATCAGAAATGTATTTAAGCAAATAAAGAAGCTTCTACCGGAGTGTATCATAAAAATAAAAATAAAAATACGAAATGATTTCGAATCGAAGCGAATAAACACTAAAGAAATGCAAGAATGATAATATATTATTAAAATAAAACCTGAGCAATAACAAACAAACGTGCTTATTTGTCGAGTAAGAATTTTTGGTTTATGATCTTGAAATTTCGGTAGAGTTAGGGTTACTAGGGGCACAAAGGGGGGATGGTCTGACTGAACGTTTGCTTCATTCTTGAAAAGTGAAAACCGTGCAGCAATTAAATGTCATTTATCAGGGCAAGAGTCTAAAGTTTAGATAGCCTTCTGATTTATAGCCTCCATGCGATAAGCTAACCAAAGTAGGAATAGGGCTACAGATACGGGGGGGATAGTGGTAGTTTCAGCTGGATGGGTGCTAGAGGGTGCTATGTGGACAGTCAGTTCCTGAGTTGGCAAAGAGTCCGTCTGTCTGGGCTATTTGATTGACTTGCAGTCTAAAAATAAATATGTAATTTGTAATTGCAATACTCAATGCAGCTATGGAGTAGACTGCTTCAAAGGCTATCGTACCGACAGCAACAATTGCTGATAACGATTGCAACTGCAACTGCAACTGTTGCTTGTTTGACAATTGCAATCCCCATCTAATGCCAATTGGAGTGCACAGCATGAGTGGAGATTATGGTTAGGATTTGGAACCCCACTTAACACCACCCACCCACTGCCACTGTCTTTGTCACATTTCTTTGCCATGGCTCATAATCTGAACTATGGAATCGAAATTCGAAATCGAGTTTGAAATCTCATCAAATTCGTAAATCATACTCATACAAACATTCATTCACACACTTGAGTCCAGTGACCAAATCATGGCCCTAATCTATCGGCTACAGTTTATGATACCCACTTTTGGCATATCGGACCTTAGCTCAATATTTATTATATTGTTCTATATTATTCGCCTTCCACGTTTCATTTCAATTCGATTCGATTGGATTCGATTTATTCGCTATTTGCTTTCATATTTGCCGAAAGTGGCGGTTTTATAGCCATATATAGAACCAAGTTGGGCATTATGATAACTATTTGTTTTAGTATATACATAAAATATATATACATATAGTATATATAAAAGTTCTAATGATAGCCCCCACCAACTACTGTTCTACCAACCGTTTTTTTTGATCGATTGACTCTGATATCATCAAAGTAGTCGCAACTAATCCACATCAATGTTGTAAATTTCGCATAGATTGAATATTTTCTATTAATGTACAATCAGGAATTTATTTCTATGATAATACGATCTGAACATTAATTATGTTCCTTAATTTATTTTAAAATTATAACACTTTTGTATTTAAAACTATTTTTGAAAGCCAAAGCAAGCAAATATCCACTGTGCTTAACTCTACGCTTGAGACGAAAGTGCCAGCTTTAACATATTTGGAATATTCTAGAGTAGTATTTTATATACACTAAAAATATATCTTTTAAATAAATAGGAACAAAAGCTAGCAAAGTTTCAAAAGAGTTGTAGCCAGCAAAGTTACTCTAGTGACGAAACTAATGGCTAAATTACATTGTCAAGTCAAACTAATTCAGTTCTATCTATAAATATCTAAATAGTTTTGAATTTGATTACAATGCATTTGAAATAATTATCAGCTAACTGCAGAAAAGGTCCCCTTATCAAAATCGAGGCAAAACAATGATAATCCCGCCATAAGCCCGTCAATTGTTATGCTGTGGTGGAGGGGTTAACTGTGAACTTAGAGAGGGGGGGGAGAAGGGGGTGTACATAAACAGGACTACAATGATTTCAATTACCATGCAGTGTCGAATAATTATTTTACCTATTTTTTGGCAAGTGCATGGAGTGCGTAAATATTGCTCCCGGGCGTATAGAATGCAGATGAACAACAGAACGGAACGGAACCACATGGCAGGGTGGTCGAATATTGTTTGCCGGCACCCCAGAAAATCTGTAAGGGGAGGACAACAGGGAAGGACAACAGGACGATGGCTATGGCTATGTCTAATGTGCACAAATTTATGACTTTGCTGCCAACTAAAAAGCGAGTATCTTACTGCCAGGGTCGTTGAATTGGGTGTGCGTGTGAGTGGGCGGATTGTTGTTGTAGCTAGCAGTGTGTGTTGTTGTTGTCGCCTGTTTACATTGTCAGCCTACAGCATATAGCCTCCAGCCCTGAGGCCAAAACTGCCGCCACCCTGCACAGTGAACGCATCGAGCACATGCTTAAGCTCATTATTATTATCATTTAAACAAGTCGGAATACGTGAGCAACCAGGGCTACCATAGCTAAGCCACTTGTCTCCCAGTCTCCAGGGTTGATTTTTGCTGCCAGCGTTAAAACGTTAAACGTTTTCAATTTTTGTTAAAGCAAATTCTCATTCAATACTCTAAACTCGACGAATTTAATTTCCTATTCTGTTTTCGTTTTCTGTCTCTCTCTCTCTCCCTCTCTCTGGCTTTGTATCTCTTTCTCTCTCTCCACAGCAATGCTACCATCATAATAACTGGTAGCTCCAGCTGGTGGTTGTATTGCGATTCGTTTTGTGCCATGGAGTATTCACAGCTTTTGGGTGTTTCAGGTTATTCGAAATGTGAATACACCCGGGACAATTGTGTGCATAATTAGAATAAAGGGTTTTCGCAATTGACATTTGTTGTAATGGCGATGATTAAAAATTTGCCTACTCTAAAAGGGAAGAGGGAAGCTGCAGGCCATTACAGTTTAGTTTATTGGGGGTAATGTTTTTCCCCCTTTTTTAACAAGTCAGATTGTTTGCTGTCTAATAATTTCAACACTTTGATATTTATGGCCTGCAAATGGCAATGGAAAAGTTTTTTCGGATGCTAAGCAGAGCTTGAAAAATTGTTGAAAAATTTAATTGAAATTTAATTAAATTGAAATAAATACTTAATTACTTTAGAGCTAAGGAAGTTATGATTTAAAGTAAAATAAATAGTGGTTAGTGAAGCTTAGTTAAAAGTTCCATGTACTAAGTTTATTCCAGATTTTAAACTAGTTGTGCTTATGAGCGTATCTTTTTTTCTTGTCGAGTATAGAACATTTGTGTGTTAAAAATAAAGTGTATTTTGGTTCGTTGAATGCCTTGAAGTACTTAAAAAACTCTTGAAAAAACTAAGCGAACCACAACAAAAGCGACGCAGTAAAAACACTTGACACTCTGACGCCACAGAGTGTACACTTTACACATGTATTTCCTTACCACACCCCAAACACACGATGTATCTCTAGTTGAGCTAGAGCAGCTCCTGTATCTGTATCTATATATCTCTTGGATGCGAACTGGCAACTTGTTCAAATTTTGTTTCTTTGTGGGTTTTGTTTATATTTATTTGGCTTTGCGTTTGCCGCCTCACTGGCTGCAACAATCAAAGCCGCATCATCAAAAAAATCCGCCCCCTTGACGTTGTTGCCACAAGGCCACCGTTTTCGTAGCTCTAGCTCCCGCCCTTCGGGCAATGCCTGCGCAGTTACTTTTATCTGCGTGGCGAATTAGAATGTTGTCAAATTGTTATTCTTTTGTTTGCGATGCGTATTCATTCATTCGATTCGGATTCGCATTCGCTCTCCAGCCCCTGAACCTTTCCCTGCCCTGCCCCTGAACACAGATCTTACCCCTTTCCTTTGACACTTTTTATGCGCCTGCGTCGACTCGCGTTCTATATCGTCGTCGTTGTCGTCGTCGTCATCATCCTCATGTCTCTCTCTGGCAGTTTGTGTGTGTTTTCTGTTTTGTCATGCTCCATTTAGCCGAGTGTGGACCGAACAGATGTTCTATTTAAACGCACATTATTATTATTCCATTTCGACAGGCGAATCTGAGAATGCCATGCGCCTTCTGGCACACCACACACATTTGTCGCTTACGTTTTCGACAGTACATATTTAGAAATTGCTGTTCATGTTCAGTGGTTGCTGGAGATGAGAGTTGAAGCCATAAAAACTATAGAAATGTTTTTGAATTGTATATTGAGTGATTAATTGTTAAGTTTATCATAACAGAACTTTATGAAACTGTTTAAAAATGTATACAAATATAGCTAAAATGGGTCATAGTAGCTAAAAATAATAGTAGTTAGAAAGCTGAAGCCATAAAATACTACAGAAAAATTTTTAAACTTGATCAATTGAGTGATTTAATTGTTAAGTTTATCATAACTTAACTTTAGGAAACTATATAAAAATGTATGCTAAATATAGCTAAAATAGGTAATAGTGCTCAAAATAATAGTAGTTAAATTAATATATCAAAATTGAATGCCCTTCTTAAGAAAAGTTAATCACTTTGAATATATTATCATGTCATCAAATTGAAATTGTTTTCATTTGTCGGGTGTCAAAAGAAGTTTCATCCTGTGTGCTTTACCGGGTGACATACAAAGTGATGATGTTGCGGATGATGATGATGATGATGATGAAGGCGTTGATGTTAGATGTGGAACAGGCAGTAGAATGGGGAGTAAAGGCAAGCGGAAAGCAGAAAGCGGCTTGATTAGGGTGAATTAATGGTCATGTAAGGTGGATTAGGCGATTTGAAAATAATTACATTTGAAATTCGATATGCTGCCAACTGTTAGACTGTGAATGCCAAAATGGGTGCGAGGACATATGTATGCGGTGTGTAATACAGGTGCATGTGGGTGATTGATGATGTTGCACCCTTTTTTGCTCTGATTTAACTAATAGTTGACTCCTTTCTTGTTGCAGATGCAGCGCTACCCTTTAGCATAAGCAGATTGGTCAAGACTGAACACCTGACGGCGATTGCAGCAGCCGCAGGATTGAAGCCATCAACTCTAGCAACACACGGAGTCGTCAGCTTGGCGGAGGACAACAACAATTCCATCTCGATGCTGAGCAAAAATCATCAGCAGCCCCATCAGCAACAACAGCAGCAACAACAGCAGCCGCATTTGCAACGCCCCAAGTTGTTGCCCTACCTGAGTGCCAGCGAGCAACTGCGTCAATCGCGTTCTAGATCAAGATCACGATCACGCAGTGCATCGCATTGTTCCTCCCAGATCGACATGGACGATGCGGACAGCAGTCACGAGCGATACTCTCGCCACTCGCGACGTTCTCTACACTCGCGTTCCCGCTCTCGTTCCCGTTCCCGCTCCCGCTCCCGCTCCCGATCGCATTCGAGTAGTTCGTCTGTGGAATTGGAGGTGGATTCACCGCCGGGCAGTCCCAGCATTAGTTCGCCCAGTGCCGCCTCTCTGTCTGCCTCCGAACTGCTTATCACGGCCAACAGCAGCAACAGCAGCACCAAGAAGTCCGATCTCTTCTCCGTCTCCGCTCTGCTGCGACGTGATGAGCCGACGACGCGTCGGCATCGCAGTCCACCCCTTGGCGGCCTTGGTGGCGCCTCGAGTACCGCCTTGACGCTGCCCACCAATCCGCTGGAGGTCATGCGACAGAGCTACCCGCCCAACTATGATGCCGCCATGTTCCAGCGTCCCATCTTCTCACCCGCGCTGCCCTTCTTCGCCGCCTTTGCCTTCCACCAGGGACAGCAGCAACAGCAACAACAGCAGTCTGGACTTGCAGCTAGGTGAGTGTTTGGCAGTAGTGCACTGAGAGAAACTAGGGTCACAAAATAAATAAATACAAATAATGAGAAATTATTGAAAAGTTTAAGACTAAACAACTTTAATTTGACAAGTTTTTAATATGAAAATATCTATATAAAAAATTACAATAATTTGATAAAGTGCTAGAAAATAAAAATAGCAAATGAACTGATCGGAAAAGTAATGAAAGTAATGGTTACGTTTCTAAAATAAATTAAATTAACATACAAAAGTGTATTTCATTATTTTCTTCATCAATATAAATTTATAAATATTATTTATTTAAATTATGTAAAATTATTACAATAAATTAATAAAATTAAAGATGAAATTAATATAAATAGAGCAAATGAATTGATCGGAAAAGTAATGAAAGTAATGGTTACGCTTCTAAATACTTTAATAATAAATTAAATTGACATACAAAAGTATATTTCATTATTTTCTGCATCATTATAAATTTATTAAAATTATTTATTTAATCATGTAAAATTATTACAATAAATTATCAGTCATGTTGCTTTGACAAATTCTTAAAACTATAAAATGCAGTTCAAAACTAGCTGCAGTTTTCTCGCAGTGTATGTTGCACATACTTTTAACAACCTGTGCTAATTAAGCTGCCTTAATTAAATGCGTAACTAATGCCATGCTCTGTCTTTTTTCCGCTTTTCTCCATTCTGTGTGCAGTTACCATCCGGATTCGCAGGAAAATCTCTTCCGACTGCGCAGCCTGATGGTGCCACTCCAGTCTGCTGGTCAAAATGGCAACACAGCGGCTGCCGCGGCGGCAGCGGCAGCAGCAGCCGTGGGCGTTGGTGTGGGCGTGGGCGTGCCACCCGGTGCCGGACATTTGGGCTTGCCGCATCCCCCGCATCTGCATTTTCATCATATGGCCGCCAAGTGGCCGGGCCTGCATCAATTTAGCGACCTGTACTCGTGCATGAAGTGCGAGAAAATGTTCTCCACGCCACACGGACTCGAGGTGCACTCTCGGCGCACCCATCACGGCAAGAAGCCCTACGCCTGTGAGCTGTGCAACAAGACCTTTGGCCATGAGGTCAGCCTCAGTCAGCACAGGTATGTAAAGCACTCGGCCACAAGCATTTCGGTCTGGGAATGGAAATGGAAATGGGTATGGGAACGGGTATGGGGGGCGTGGCACTTTGCATATTTAATGAGTGCTCGTGCTTCTCGTGGTCATGGGACAGTTTTGTGTTACTTAATTTAACTGAAATGTTGGATTTAGCCTGGCCAAAATGTTTGCTTTGTGGTCTTGTTGTATTTAACATACAGCTCCGGGGAATTCTAGCTTGGCTTTAATTACACCAAATAGCCGCCAGCTTTTGTTATTAGTAGTAGTGTTTGCTACACTGTCCTCTAATAGTATTTTCCATTCCATTCTCAGGGCCGTGCACAATGTGGAGAAGGTCTTTGAATGCAAACAGTGCGGCAAACGCTTCAAGCGCTCCAGCACCCTCTCCACCCATCTGCTCATCCACAGCGATACGAGGCCTTATCCCTGCAGCTACTGCGGCAAGAGATTCCATCAAAAGAGTGATATGAAGAAGCACACCTACATTCATACCGGTAAGTAACGCCATAAACTATCCAAATTAAAAATACTTTAGGTTAAAATATATAATTAATAGTTCTTAATTAGGAAGGCTTAAATATAACTTTTATATCTTGATAGAATGATACCCAAAGTGTAATCAGATATTTTTATGATCGCTACGCTCTTAAATTTTCAAATTTTCTGATTAAATAGTAACTGAAAAGCTCTAAAATTTCAGGTGATTTTTAATTAAAATTAATATTTTATAAAAATTATATTAAAATTATTTTTTCAACCATGATCTTAATAAAAAAAAAATTTTAATTTAAGTCTAGAAATGACAGACTTTAAGAATATTTTCTCTATTCAGTCGCTACGCTCTTAAATTTTTAAATTTCAGATGAAAAGCTCTAAAATTTCTGTTCATTATTTGTATTTGTATTGATTTCCTATGCCATATATTTAAAATGAATATTTTATATGGTTTTGTAGTTAATTGATTCAAAACATATATTTCTCTATCCATAATTATTTTTCAGACATGATCTTAATAAAGAAAATTTTAAATTTAAATCTATAAATGACAGACTTTAAGAATGTTTTCTCTATTAATTTTTTATATACAGAAATGTTACAAAAAAAAACTTATTCTAAAGCCATATATTTTATTAAAGTTTGTTATACCTGATATACACACTAACTTCAATAGAGGAAGTAGATTTGCCCGGTTTGGGAATGACAGTGGATATTGCCAGAAATGAAAGGCATTTGTAGGAATTTGTGAGCGGCCATTAAAGCGGCGAACAAACCACGAAAACCAGGCAAAGCCACAGTCGCAGTTTCAATTACAGTTTTGCCAGAAGTTGACAGAAAGCAGTCGATAGCAGGGGAAGATGAGGGGGAAGAGTAGCAGACAGACGGAGAGAGAGAAAGAGTAGGGACAATATGTTACTAGTGCTAAAATGGAGCTGACGGCGCTGATAGCAAAGCGCGAAAACAGCTGAAAAGAGCGACAACTATAAAACGCGTGCTCTGCTCACTCTCCCAAAAGCTCAAAGAGAGCAGCACCCAAAGCAACAACAACACACACATACAGTTTATATATAGAAGCGAAACATGTAACTGATAAGAGGCAAAAAGTGAGGAACAACAACAATCAGCACTGAGGCTATGTATGTAGTATGTATGTACAAAAGTTCGGAGAGGCATTGGAAAGACAACGAAAAAGCAACAACTGCACACAGTCACACTGCCGAAACGCCTTAACGGCGCTCGCTGCCATAGCGAGTGAGTGTGAGCGAGGCAGCAAGCGTGCGAGAGAGCGTTAAAAAGAGTGAGCTAGTGAGAGCGGACAGAGAAATCACAGCCGACCAATGAAAAATTTAGTCAAGAGATTTTGATTTTCTGTTTTATACGCGCGCACACACACGAATAACAAACAGCGACAGCGACGGCGACTGCGACAGCGACAGCGAGAGTTGCGCATACACCCCTATAACATAACTATAACAAAAACAACAACAACAACTACAAAGCTCTGCCAAAAGTAGCAACTGCGCTGCCGCCGCACAGTTAGCGACGCCATTACAAAACTACGAACTGAAAGTCAAAGCAAAGAAAAGGCATCGATTTCTACAGTTATTTTTAAAGGTGCATGAGGAGTGTAGACAAAGCTATATACATTTTGATAGGTAATATTACTAAGCAGATTATATAATAGTACTACAAATATTATATAATCTGGTTTTTAATAGATTATACTCTACAATCTACATTTAAAGCAATAACTGAGGTTTGTTGGTTATATAATATGTGAAATGTATACAAGTTTCTATTCCATACTCACTGACTTACACAAATGATATGCACCTAAATAGCAAGAGACACGAAACCGATTTTTAGATTCAACATAAACAAACATAATATTTTTCTGTAAATATAGAAATTTTTAAAAATTCTCTACTCATTTCAACATTTCTAAAAACTTTCTGCCTTTTAAATAATTTAAGTGCATGTTAAATCTTAATTCAATTACTTTAACAAGCCAATAAATCCGATTCGTTTCATAACTGTATTATGATATTATTATATCATTTCAACATTTGCTCCTTTTGTAAATGTTTCGCATTTTGTTGCCTTGAAATCAGTTTTGCAAATTGCAAGGATAATAACCTCTAATAAGCTACACCCACCGCACTCCTAAACCACCCACAAGTTCAAGGCCCCCTATTAAGCCACACCCACCGCCCAGTTGGTAACCCTAACAGACGTATCCCTTACTTGTATTTAGCAAAACGTCTGGCCAAATCAGTGGAAGATGACTCTGCACAGATATATATATTTACACACACACACACGCACACTCAGTCTGAGAGACAGAAAAATATTTCAGACATTTTTATCGTTTTGGCGTCTTCGATTTAGGACGTGTGCCACTCCCCCGTTTGCCGCCCACAAGAGTCGGGAGAGCGTATACGTCTCAGGATTTGCGTTAGCGATTTTTTCCGTTTTTGTTTCTTTTGGCTTTAAGCATGGCTTAGTTTTTGTCCGATTTTTTGCCACTTTACGACCAACCTCAATTTCCACAGCTTTTGTGCTTTGTTCTTCGCTGTTTTCTTAGTTTTTCTTTAGCCTTTTTTTTGCTGCTTTTCTGCCTGTTTCTATTGCTAGCAATAACCAAAAGGCAGCAGATTTTTCCACATTGATGTGATTTGCCTCAAACATTTGCCTTTTTTTTTGTTTTTCCTACTCTTCATCGTTTTTCCCCGCTGTTGTTGTTGTTGAACATTTTCCACATTCACGTTTGGCTACGTTTTATTTGCTTTTTGTGTTTAGCTCGCATTTTCAGTTTTTATTTTCCTGCCTCAGATTTTTGTTTTGTTTGTTTGTAAATTTATGCGCCATAAAAGCGGAAGCAAATAAATTTTTTTTCCATATAAATGTGTGTGTATGTGAGTCTGTGAGTGTGTGTGTGTGTGTCTGCATTTTCCGGCTTGTTTATTCATTCATGACTTTTATTTCGAGCTGTGGACGCCACTTTAAAACTTCAATCGTTGTGGCTAAAAGCTGCTAAAACAAATCGATAAGTTAAAGCTCGCTTAAAGCGCACTCAAAGCAACTTAAAAGCTGTCTGTTAAATAACATATACAATTTTTGAAGATTTTTACACTTAAAAGTAACTAAAAGTATTTAAATTTAGCACTGAAATTAAAACTGAAACATTTTCTATGCTTTTGTAGCACTTTAAGTGAAAATCTGTACATACACATTCCACAGTACACCAACTAAATAGCAAAATCAATTTAAATTTCATTTGGTTTTTTCGAGATTTTTCTTCTACGCTTTTCTACTACTTTGTGTTGTTTTTTTGTACCACGCGGCGTATGCGTCATTTGGTTAGAGTTAAAGATAACACACAAATGGCAAGCGAGGCAAGAGCGAAATATAAAACGTGTTGAATTGAAAGGATTTTGCCAAGTATCCTGCTTAGATACACACAGAGAGCGGGACAGACAGACAGACGGACAGGCAGACAGAGAGACAGACGTACAGACAGACAGAGAGACAGCGACTCGTAAGATATTAGAAGAGTAAAAGAAAGCAGCGCAGTAGCAAGCAAAGATTTAAAAGAATTTCCACAATGTGATGCAATAAAAATCCTTGAAATCTGTACATACGAAAAACGGCTACCCAGCCCTGCCCCTAACCCCCACAACAGCCACACCCACACCCACATACACACCCCTTCGGAAATCCTTGGCTATATATCGTTTGCTTGGCATTTGCCAGTGTTGGTTAGCACTGGGTAGTTTCTCCTCCCAGCGCTTCGGCAGTGTTGAGCAGCAGCTGCCGTCGGCCGACGGGATTTGGTTTTTGGGTCTCGTTAGTTGTTCGTTGTGCTCGTTGTGCCGTGATAAATAATAAAAGCTGCTCTATAATCTCTGCGACTACGTGACGTTATTTGTGCCGATAGTGCACGAACGTGCCCCGAGAGCATTTTCCTACTGCAAAAGTTCGTTTCGTTTCGCAACATACACTCCTCCACCCTCTAGCCCCAGCCGGCCTAACTCCTCCTCCTACCTCTGCTGAGCTGCTGTGTGTTGCAGGGGCATGCTCCGTGAGGCAGCTTCACGTATTCTCTCCCCCATCTGAGAGCAAAATGACTACTCAATTTTTTGTTGTTGTTCTTCTGCGCTTTTCCTACAGCTGCTGCGCCCCACTGCTGCTGCTCCCACTGCTGTTGTTTTTCATCTGCTTTGCTCCTACTTTCCTTCAGCTTTTCCATCTGCTTTCCTCCTCGTCTCCTTTGCCACGGGAGTTAAAGTTGAATCAGAGCACATCCCAACGGTCGAATGTTTCAGAATCACGTCGCTGCAATTCCATTATATACTTACAACGACTACTCTTTCCAGCACAGATATATGCTTATATATATACAGTATATACTATATATAAATGTATATAGTATATGCTAAGCCAACAGTTGTCTCTGTGTTTTTATGCTAAAGTGGGCAACTGTTTACTTTATATATATATTTGTATATGTATATGTTTCTGTACATTTCTCACTCTACTCTCGCAAAATTAAACTCAAGTTAACATTCTGTCGTTTATTTTGTTGTTATAGCGTGTGTATATATATAGCAACGAATCTATTGCACTATCTCTGCCACAGATAAGCGCATATATATCTCTGTGCTACTATGGGAACTATCATAAAAACAAGCTGATCGAATGTTACGTGTCTATACTCATACTAGAATGTCAGCGATTTGTTTTGTTCGGGCTTATTTTCAATGAAAATCAAAATGAAATGTTACACTGAAAGAAAATTCTATGCATGTCAAGAGATGGCAATATTACTAGTATAGGAAGAGTATAAATTTGATAGTTTTAGCTTAATTCCATAAGTCGCATTTCTATATATAACAAAATGAATTGATTTTATTTCCATTTTAAACATAGTACAGAAAGCAAATCCTACAATACCTATAGAGAAGCAAGATAACACCCCAACTTAAACTTAATTCAATGCTAAGCTTTCTATATAACTCTAGTAAGATTTGTATAAATATTTTGTATCAGAAAAATCCTACTCGTATACTGTTAGATATACATATTTATTCCACTGGAAATCTCTGTAGAGCAGACGTCAAATGTTTAAATGCCTTATGTCTGTCTGTCTGCTTTGATAACTGCGAATCAAATCAAATCTCGAATGAAAATTTGATAGCACTTGGCGCCGACGAGCTACAACAACAGCAAAAACAGCAACAACAGCAAAAACAACAACAGCAGCTGAAATACTCATCATAAAAAGAAAAAAGAAAAGTTAAATTAGGACGAGAAGCAAAGCGTAATAATAATGACAGAGCAAATCTCTAATGAAAAATTTAACAGAATGAAAATGTGCTATAAATGAAATATAAAAGGAAAAACTGTGGATGTGGAAATGCTTTAAAACCTGGCCAAAGAAGATTCCTTTGGTGAAGCAGTTTCCTTTTTTATGTGGTTTGCCTTTAAGTGCTAAACCACAGAACACCACACAGATGAACCAAAAAGTTGAAATTTAAAAACTCAGCTGGATGAGAGGGAATCCATAAGATGGCAGCGAGTATAGAGTACAGACTACAGAGTGGGCGTTGTGGTGGGTGAGAGGGTAGAGAGGGCGTGTGTGGGGTTGTAACTGTGGTTAGCAGAGACGACGCCATTGCAGATGACGACAATGAGGATTTACATGGCTAGGATGTTGAAGGGGGGAAAACTGCAGGTTACCAAAGGGGAGATTGTCTGACTCAAAGTTCAGATACAAATTTTTGGTTTTATTTTTTGGGGGTTGACGAGCGACTTGTGAGCATGTGTGAGTAGCATATAGAGGGAGGAAATACAGGCAGGGGGCTGTTTGGGGGGTTGCCAGCCATGAAAGCAAAGCTTGTCTCGTTTCAAACTAAAATGGCGCGCACTGCTTGCCGTTTTTTGGACTTGGACAGGACAATAAAATGCAGTTCTAACTAGTTTAAGCATACGGAAGTTGGGTGTGGCGACTGTGAAAGACCCTGTACTGTGTCTGATAGAAAATAACGTTATCATTTTTTTTAAATATAAATTTTCTATTGAATGTTAGTGGCTTCTATAATATATAACTATTCGATTCTAACGCAACTTCAGTAATTTTTTCTGGTAAAGCTAAAAATGTTTTATACGTAACATTGGTGTGATTAAATGAGATACAGCTTTAAGTTTCTTATAATGTTTAGTCAGGTTATAAATAACTCATGTTAAATGTACGAAATGTATGTTTAATTGTGATGTTTTAAGCTTTGCGTCAAATTCTCAAGCTTACTTGATCTGCTCACATTATAGAGAAACTTTTAAGTCCAAGTAGGAAACTCTAGTTCTTACAGTATTAAAGCTAGGCTTAAATATATATATAAAATTAAGTTATAGAACTCTTCCCCCATTTACTTAAGCTTTATAGTCTCTAGAACTTTATACACCCTATTAAGACATTTTAGAAGACAGGGTCTAAAAATGCAAAATTGCAATCGATTTTTAGTGCCAAACACGTACTCATTTTCCATTTTCTTTGTGCTTCTGATTTTTGCAGGCGAGAAACCGCACAAGTGTCAGGTGTGTGGCAAAGCTTTTAGCCAGAGTTCCAATCTGATAACACACTCCCGCAAGCACACCGGCTACAAGCCCTTCTCCTGCAAACTCTGCCACAAGTCCTTTCAACGCAAGGTGGATCTGCGACGCCACAAGGAGACACAGCACACGGATCTGCGTGTCCATCTGGGCAAAGTGGACTTTATGTCTGCCGCAGCGGCAGCAGCAGCCGAGTTGAGTGGCGCTGGCGGTGGTATAGGCGGTGGTGGAGGTGGTGCTGTTGGTGGTGGTGGCGTTGGTGCAGGCGGTGGTGGTGCTGTATTGGGACTGCCCAATGGCAATGGAGGAGCACAGGCGACGACAGCAACACAAGTGCAGAAAGTATCACTTCTGGCATAACCACAGCAACTAGTTCCAGTACCAGTTCCAGTACCAGTTCCAGTACCAGTTCCAACCAAACGGAATCCATGTGCAATAGCAGTTGAGTTTAATACCAAAACTGCATTTCCATTTGCCGCCTCACATTGAAATTGAAATTGAAATTAAAATTTAAACTTAATGCAATTCAAATATTTGAAGCCGACAAAATTTCCATTGTTGCCAAAGAAAAAAAAGAATGAAAAAATCCAAAGAAAATGAAAATCAATTTAAAAGACAAACGGATAAATCTTAAAAAGAAATAATACTAAAACTGCATAGGAAATACCAAAGAAAAAAATACTAGAAATCCTACACTAACTTAATGAAATCCCCCAAAAAATTCTCAGCGCACAATAAAATGCAACAACACACACATGAAATAAATGTGAATTTGTTTAATTGTAAATTATTTAGTAATAATATAATATTTGTATGTCTGTGTGTGAGTGTGTGCGTGTATGTGTGTGTGTGTGTGTGTGTTTGTGTGTTTTTTGTATGATTGTATTTCTATTAAACATATACAAGCATATATAACTAATATATCTGCTAAGTTGCTAACAGATCAACAAAACTTTATATCAAACTATATATATATAAAGGCGCAAAATCAAATCAAAATCGAAAAAAAACCCTGAATCGTGCGTGTTCTTGTACTTGTAAAATGTAATTTAAAATATTATATTAAAAACTAAAAACCAAAAAAAAAACAAAAACAACATAAAAAGTTCCAAGTTTTCGCTTCTAGATAGTTGTGAAATTTTAAAACGCTGTACTATGCAAATATTTTGATATTATATCATTCCAATGAATTTAGTCTAATTAATACAATTTTTAACTTATTTATACATATGTATGTGTATGTATGTAAAAACAAAAAACAAAAAAAAAACCATAAAAACGATTGCTAAATAAATATATTTTTATTTTAATGTTCAACAAATACATACTAAATATATAAAAAATGTAAAAGCAAAAAATCCAAAAACTAACAGAACACAATCTAACATAAATTCTAAGTATTTTTATGTTTTCCAATAAATTAAATTTATTAAGCAATTAAAACTTTAAACAAAAACTGCATTTTTCTTATTGGTACTTTTAGGGGAGTTTTGGCGAATTTTACTAGCTTTTGTTCGGACTTTTTGTGTAACGAAAGTTTAGAATTTAGCTGAATAATCTTAGATAAATGGATTAAAATTGTTATTGAGCTGTCGATAACAAACATTGATTATTAAAAGTTTAGGACTTTTCTAATGCAAAAAATGCAAATTTAAAGTTTATTAGAATGGATTTTAAACTTGGTTTGAATTATGGGACTAACTAAAGAACAACTTTCTCAAATTCTAGCTTAATTTTGTAATATCACTTCAAGTAAAAGTGTCAGAATACTATTATGGAGCAAGTAGGAGCCCATCTTCAATCGGAAATGACAGCTGTCCAGGTGTGTTTTTGGGGCAAATAATGTGAATTTTAAAAGAAATTGAAAAGAAACAAAAGTATATATCGTTGAATATGAAAACCCACCTGAGTATTCATATGATTAAGGAGTCATAAGTGCCAAGACCTAGCCAAAAAGAGTAAATGGTGAATGTCTTCTTTGGTATTCCCCAAAGTGTCCGGCATAGAATGATATCGGATATCACGTACGAGACAAGGGTTAATGTTGGCCCCGTGTTGCAAAATTTGACAATAAAAGAAAAAATATAATAATAATATTGTAGAATGCAGACAAGCTGCCATTTTACGCGAATGAAAACGAGTGTGGGTATGAGTATGAGTATGAGTACTCGAATACACTCGCAATCGCAATTCCCAGGTCTGCAATTTGAAGTAGCAACTTGTCTACTTTGCAAATGGAGTCCGAAGCAAAAGCAATTTCATCAATAAAAAATATTTTGTCTACCTTTTCATTTGCTACACATACGAGAACGAATTTTCTTTTTGCTCACTTATGCATACGACAATTTTCCAGCTTACGTTTGGATGGAAAATGTCTGGGAAACTATGGGAAAAGTGGTATGTATGTAAGTTGTGGGTGTAAAACCAGCAGCATTTCGAGTATACAAACTTGATGGATTTATGTCGAGTTGTCAACTGGGAGTTTAGAGAGTTGAATCAACTCATTGCCATCATCACCACAAAGGCACAAAATAAAAATTGTAATAAAAATTAATATTATTTGTTGCATGTGAAGCAAATCGAACGTTAATTTATGCAATGATCGATAACATCCTGCGATTTGATCAAGAAATCAACAAACGTTTCTGCCGATCACCCACAAAGCAAAGCCCAAAGAGTCGAGTAGGTGATCGTAAAACATTGATCAATCAATCTTAAATGATCCCAAGTCATAAATATAACAAACTGAAATCAGCAACTTCCTGCCTATCAGATCATCGAACCTACTAGAGAGAGACAGAGAGAGAGTGGGAGATCTATAAGATCCACATTATTGGATACATATGTATGTTATGTATTTGGACGAGTCAAAGTCCCATTGGATATGCGGGTTCTTTGAACGAATTAAGCGCAATTAGCGAAGGTAGGGGATTGTGCTATAGGGACTTACATATACTGAGTATACGACTACACCCATCAGGATCAACGTTCAATGGCAGAAAACGAACCTCGACACGCAACTTGCATGATTTAAGGTCATCTTATTGGTGTTTTAATTTCTGGTTTTTAATTTTTTTCTTTCTTGTTTTTCTCAAGTCATTCGACATCTGCAGTCTTCAAGGCGTTCTTAATGCGAATTTATTGCCGCCATGATCGTTATGATCATCAGACATGAATATATGTGTGTACATTTCAAAAGATGACTAAAGACTTTTCAACAACTTTAGCACCCCTTTTTCGGTGGAAAATTCTGCTGGCACTGGGTAATCCAAAAGGGTAACTACTTATCAGACAGATAAGACAATGCAGTGTTAATTGCATTTTATTGTCTCAAATAAGTGTTAATAGACCCAAAATAACAAAAGAAATTGTCTTATCAAGGTATCGAAAGATGTGCGTGTTCATTACTTAATAATGGGAAAATTTTCAAGTTAAAGTTTGGAAAATGGAATTATTTACACTAGATGAAAGAATTTATGTTTTATATATATTCATTTTAAATCTACATATATTTGTATATAATATATGTATTTAAATAAATCGATAAATTTATATATATAGTATGATATATATGCTATCTGTTCTGTTTATTTCAGTAACTACAACTTTTTGCAACTGTTTGTACTTAAGCATAAAAAGTCAATAGAGTTTATAGCCTTTAATGATTTCGATCTGCAACATTTAGCCAACATCCCAATCGTATTGTGAATTTAATTCAGGGATTTTTAGTGCCACTTTCAGATGTGGCAGCAGCAGAGGCAACATCACAGTTGTGACACATTCGGGCGGCACTTAATGACAATTGCATTTTTATTACACAAACAGTCGACGAAATGTTTATTAATGGCCCAAACATAAAGGCATCATGACCTCTCTCTGTCTCTTTTACACTTGCTTTTGGCATGGCTATCAGCTGCAGCTTAAATTGATTTCGCTACATGTATCTGTAGCTGTAGCTGTTTTTGTATCTGTATCATTTAGTGTTGTTACAATGCATACGCTGCACCTGCTGACAATTTCAAGTGCAAGTGAAAGAACAACACGCACAACTGGAGAGATTCATTGTTGTAGTGGGTGAGGGTGAGGGGTTGCTCTGCTTCACCCCCCACACCGCGCACAGTGAGTAACCACATCAAACCGCAATAGTAATTTACGGATGCGCAACATCAGGCCGATGTTTGGCCCAAAACTAATCGCACGCTCAGCAGGACAGACATAGAGCTGAATAATATTGTAGTATTGAGAGATGAAAACTAGATGTTCGAGAAGGCGAATTGAAGTGTCAACCACTTTCGCGGGTGGTTGTTTTGTATGGCACAGTGGTTCAAGCGGTTCAAAGCCTACGGCAGCTTGTTGCCAATTGAACGTCTCAATTGTTGCCAATGCCGGGAGTCGTGCTGCGTGATTACACAAGAACAAAGTGGCAGTGGCAGTGGCAGTGGCAGAAACGGAGTCTGAGGCAAACAAACACAAGCCCTGCTCACCCCTCTCCTAGCCCAACCCAACACAGCAGCAGCAGCAGCAGCAGCAATCCCACTGGACTAATTCAAGTGTAACCCCTTGTTATCCCAACTCGCAGGCGCACTTGGCAGCCCGCAGCACCCGGCACCCAGCACCCTGCACCCCGTGTCTCACATCCCTTTAGCGTCTGTGAAAAGCGCAACGCCTGAAAATTGAGCAGTTAAATATTTTGGTGTCATAAGTCGGCATTAGTTGCTCCTTTTCGTTTCACTTACCCCTCTGGATTACGCTACATAACATACTGCAGCATGTGATATGAACTGTAAATTGATTTAAGCCCACAATGCTTATGGCAGATTAAAATAGCTGAAATTTGAATTGGAATCTTTGCGATTTACTTAATCAGCATGTTAACAAAATGATAATACCACACGATATATTAATTTATGCCGAAATAAAAGTTAAAGAACAAAAAAAATGCAGTAAAATATTTTTAAAAATTAAATTATTATTTAAAAAACTAGAATTATTCTTCGCTTTTAATTTTGTGTAATGGGTTATTAAATGGGTTATAGAATAAATCTGAATTATTTTATATTCTTAAACATTCTTATAAATATATATGCCCCAAATAATTCCGAGTAAGCAAAAATTCATAACTTTAGAGTTCGATATGTTAACATATAACAAATTTTAAGAATACATAAATAACATACTTAACAATAATCTTATGTCTTAGACTTTCATAATTTATAGTTCAGTTACGTAATATATCTGATGGCATTAAATGGAACATGAATTTACATATCATTTTATATATCAGCTAACTAGCCTATAACAATCACAAATATATAAATTAATTTTATAACAAACAAGCATTGCAAAAAGCATAAAACATTTCACCTTTTTTATGCTATAAAATGTAAAGCAAATCTGATATCATAAATATTTTTAGCAAGATAATATTACAGCGCTTGACCAAGACTTATTAACTGTAATTTAGCAGATGCTAATGCTATGTATAGTATATAAATTTCGGCTTTAATTAAAAAAGTGAATTAATTTGGTATTCGTGATTTATTTGTCTCTTGATTTGCGTTCTGCGTCCTGTGTCCGGCGATGAGTTATTGCCGTAAATCACGTAGTAGGTAAAAGCCCGTTTGTAGGCAGACAAAACTATGAATAAAAGACAACAAGGAGTACGTGAAGAAGATGGAGCAGGACCAAGAGCTGCTGCTACTGGTATTGCGAACCTGTTTATTAGTCCTCTAATGCACAATAATGCTTAGTGCCAAGGGTAGGAAATTACTGGATGCCTCGGGGGAATACTTATCGTGCTGGCAGCCAAATGTGACCTCTGTGCCACAGTCACAGTTAGAGCTAGAGCAACAGTCACTGCCTACAATATTCCGTCTCTCTCTCTCTCTCTCTCTCTCTCTCTCTCTCACACTGTTGCCAACTCTCATTGTGTTTCAGGCTGATATTGAATTACGAGACACGTCTCGACTTTCAGAACTCTGGACCAGATCCTTTGCCATCCATTGAAGTTAATTTGTGCCTCGACGCTCGCAATTGGCGCTGACATTTTTACATAAAGTGAATCGCATAAATCACATTTGCCCATTGCCACTGAGCAATCAGTTCAGTTTTATGGCAAACAAATTCTTTTGGATTTGTTGTGTTGGAAAGTGTTGCTGAAATATGAAACATTCAATGAGATTATAGACCAAAAACTCCACTCATATTAACACAAATGTCCACAATTTGCCACAAAATGCAAACACATGTCACCTCAACTTACATAGACTATTCACCATATAGCTCCGACTCATTTGGCAAAATACCTTATCATATTACGAATCACAATTTCGCATAAGAAACAAGAAGTAAAGTTCAGTCGAACATGCCTGACCGTGTAATACCCTCTGTGGGTATAAAATACTTCATCTTGTCGTAAAAAGCTTAAAATTAATTTCTGACCCCATAAAGGATATACATATTCGTAGCCTACACAAAATTTCAAACCTATATAAATAGTTTTAGAACAGAAATCAAAAAAAAAATTTTTGAAATTTTTCTGAAAAAATGTCAAGGGGTAGGTATGCAAAATTTGGAAAATTTAGAAAAAAAATTTTTTTCCAAATAATTTTGAAATTTAAATGTGGAATTAATAATAGGGTGAAATATAATTTATAACTGCTATTTCTTTTGAGAATCTGTTAAGTTTTGGCAGAGATATCGTAGTTCAAAGTGTAAGGAAAGGTGATAACGGACGAACGGACGGATGGACAGACATGTGATGCTGATCTAGAATATACATATATACTTTATGAGGTCTACCACGCCTTCTTCTGGTATTATAATAGTTACTTACAATTAGTTTATGTACACTTTTAGTAATTCTTTTATTTATTTATAAGTATTATATTTTTCTACTTCTACCTATAATATTCTGAAATAACCCTTTCGATGTTTGTATTTCATAAAACTCTGAATTTCCCACATGACAATGCAATATTTTTTATTTGTTTTTTTTTTTTTTTGTGTGTGTTTTTGCTTTTTGAATTAGAATTCCACTTGCTGCTGTGGTACATGAAAATCTCGTTGATTTCGTTGATGGGTGGAACAAGTGAACGGCAAGTGCCTTCCATTAACGGCGTTACGCCAGCCAGAAATCAAACAAAGTCATAAAAATTTGACACTCACAAAGCTTCCCACAATCCGCACGCGTCTAGGACCAGAAGCCACTCTCCTTCAACTTCCAACTCCAACTCCAGTTTTGAGTCCGAGTACCAGTTCCAGTTCCTGAATCACACCCTGTTTGTCTGAGTCAAGTGCAATCGGATATTGGTGCAACCAAAGTGGCTGCTGCTTTTTCCGTCACCAGTCAGCAGTGTTTTCTGGTGGTTGATACATATGTGAGAGAGTGTGTGTGGGGGTGTTCCGTTGATAACCGGATGATTGCAGTGCATATGGAGTGGGTAAACCATTTCGGATTGGGGTTAATCAAAGTGCGTGGCTGGTCACGTGCCGCAGACAAAAAGCCAGGCAACGAGTTCTCAAGATTCCCATGAAAATGATTGCAATGATTTTTTTTTCTTCTACTTAACAATTATTTTGATTATGATTATGATTAGTTATGATTATTTTTGAACAAGTGCAGCAGCAGCAGCTTCTAGTTTTCAGTTCCCAGGCAAAAGGCCGATGAGATTTGTATTGGAATCCTTTGGGATTTGTGTCTATAGTAACCCTAGTTCCACTCTCTCTCTCCTCAGTTGCCAATTTAATATATACACTTGGAATGTGTTTTGTGACTCTAACTGAATTTGCTGTCATAATTTGCCAAAAAATTTAATTAAAACTATTCACAATTCAAATAAACTCAACAAACATTTGTGGCTATACGAAACTTTAACTACGCCAGTCAAAAACTTTTTACCTAATTGCTTTAAATTAGTTGTTAGTGTCCGTTCAGGCCACTCAATGGCATTACCTTCCCCCAGTAACCAAGCCTTTTGGATAACCACAAGCTAAACAAATTCCAAGTGCTTTGAGCCACAGACGAAAAGTTGTCAACCGAAAACAAACCATTAAGTGGGTCCAAAACACTCGACACTCGACGCAGAATACTCCTTAAATTAGCATCTGGGTTTTTGGTACAGGTTCTGGTTCTGTTTATGAAAGACTTAATCCCAAATCCCATGTCATATTGTCAAGTGTTTATGTGTTTTTCCAACTGAGCAGCAGATTCTATTATCAGCGCAACCCTTAAATATATCCACTATAATGAGTGCCCACTGTTAGCATTTAAATTTTTTAATAAAAACTTTAATTTAGCAAATATAACTGTTTGAGTTTTGTGAGCCAAATGAGCCACTATATGCCCATGGTATACCAAATAGTTAACCTTAACTTTAACTGAACACAAACTTCGTTCAGTGCAAAACTTTGCAGTTTAAACTCTCAGACTGACAGGCGTTTAGTGAGTATTCAGGTGAATATTCAGGGGGATTGTAAAACTAATCCTAGTTGAAATCAATGTTAAATAAATTATGCTCAACTATTTAGCAATAAATTAATCTTCATAAATCACAAATCAACAACAACAGCAACAGCAACAACCAGAGACACCTTGGAGAGCAGCAGCTCCCAAAGACTACATTAAATTAGAAACGAGGCGTCGTCAGGATTCCGTATAATGACAAAAGCAATTAATTTTCATGCCCATCCAAATGCCATTCACGGGGCCAAAGGTGTGAATTTCAAACACACAGTGAAAGGGGTATACTACCCCATAACCAAACACATCCCCAATCCTCTGCTATCTCCGTACCTATTCACTTCTCTGATTACGTTCACAAATCGCTACAAGCACAAGCTTGCAGCAGCAGCAGCAGCCATATCAATGCCAAATCCCCACCCCCCAAATTACCCCTTTACCCCACTCTTGCGACATGCAGACACAACACACAATCAAAATTCCAGAGCATGTCTATGGCTCAGGTTGTAAGAGCTGTAAGCTCCAGAAAGCGACTCCCCAAGCTTTGCAATTAATTATGCGAATCTGACGAATCTTCCTAAAGCGAACAACTCTTCGACTTGGCTAACACACACACACACTCGCACAAACTGGCACACAACAAATGCTATTTGCTGTCAACTGGCTGGCATCATGATTTACATGGAAGCTCTAACAAATATTCGGAGTGAGAGGTGAAAGTTCAACTGTTCAGGGAGTAGAGGGATTTTGGTTTTGTGGAAGTTGAGGGAGTTGTGGCTCTGGATTGGGGAAAATGCAAATTTAAAGGCGTGAATAAGCCAAGGCAGACTCTAATTGTAGACAACCCCCTTAATTATCCGCAATGGAAATGCCATTAATGGAATTAAGGGATTCAAGTTGTACGGCATTCTGAGCTAGAAGTCCTTAACATATAGGCATATTTAGCAGAGCAGGATTTTCAAGAATCTAATAAAAATATAAATTATACGAAATGTGCAAAATGATATACAGAAAGTAAGCCGGTATTGTTTTTTAAAACTTTTTAATTATTAATAAGCAATTGCAAAGTATTTTAGAAATAAAAGAGGAGGAAAAATAGAAAAGTGCATATAGAATTAATAATGATAAGCAAGAAAATTTCTAATAATATTTAAATGCTATTAAGAATATTCCTAGATATTGTGGAGATAAATCACAGCATTGTTTGTCTCAAATTTGTTTAAATAAAATTAATTTAAGCAAAACAATGCAATTATTTCATAAGAAAACACATTGTTTTACTAGTAAAATCAGCAAAACTGACTTCTGCATAATAGCAAAACAAGAAACGTGTTTAAATAGTATTGAATATAATGACTATGCAATACCCTGTTATTTAATAATAACAGCCAAAATTAAACAAGAAAATCCTAAAGATTCTAGTTGCTTTAATATAAGTTTTGTTTTAGTTTTAAGCTCTAATACAGCGTTTGTCAAAATAAAACATAGATAAAGAGTAAATAAACCTATTTATCGAATGGATAGCTATGAATCTGTGTAAATGCTTTTGTAGTCTCTAAAGTTATACATCAAGCAATCCCTTAAGAACCTATTATACCATAGAAAATACTCCCCACACAAGCCACTGACTTACATTACAGGGTAAAATGACTTAAGATTTTGGTCTGTTCACTTGATCAGATTGTGGTCTACCTTAGGGAACATTGTATGTTCTTGTAAATCTTGTCCAGTTGAATGTCTGTTGTAATTGACACTCAGTTTGTCAACTGCATTTGTTTAGCAACATGTTTATATATGCATCCATTACAGACAGACACTTGAGGGGGGGAATATCTTATGCAAATAAAACAGACATTCAATGGGCCCAAAATACAAACAGTCTTAGCAAATTGAAAGCAAAACATTAAGAATTATACCTAAATGGATTTGCCAGCCATCGAGACATGAAGTGCACTCGGGAGCCATCTGGACACGACACTTACATCGATGCAAATGCCAATTGAAACTAAAATGCAAAATGCAAAACTGAAAATTTCAATTGAAAATCTCTTTGTGGGGAGAGGGGGGTAAAGCTAAAATTGTGCCCTTCTGGTTAGTGTACACAGTGTGTGTTGTCAATTCACAGATTTCCAATTGTAAGCATAAATATACGAGTGGAAAATTATGAAAACTGACATCATGTGTTCACCCCCAAAGTCAAAGTCAACATTTGTGGCAGACGACACTTCAAAGTGGGCTCCTTTTGTAAATTACTTTACAATTTATGCACCTACAAGACTTTTAATTGAAAAACCCAGTCAAAGTCTCTACGAAACCTCACACACATTCCATACAATCAGTGGGTTGCTATACTAAATAGTCTGGCACTCAATTTATGACGCACAATTAGAACACAGGATTTTCCAAATCGTCGTTCTTTTACGGCATAAAATTATCAGATTGGCTTCGACTAAATGGCTTAAGGAGAAAAAACTCTATTAAAGAAACCTTTTTTTAAGTCCTTTTAAATATGAAACAATTTCCATGTTTCCCAATTATTGTTTAATAGAAAATTTATAACAAAGATGTATGTTTTACAGTTTTCAGTTCTTTTACATTACCTTAAGAAACTTTGTTTTAAATTTATAATAGTTAACTATCTACATTGATAATTTCTCATAATTCCCAGCGCTGTATTTGCTACTAAACTATCTCTTACAACACTTTGTATGCTATCTCCTAAGAATCCAATTATTGTTAGTATTTATTTTTTACCAGCATAATCGCGTAACCAGATATGACACAAGTATTTACTAGATTAGTGCGATTGCATTGTCCTTGCGATGGGAATATGACTTGATTGTTTGCTTGTCCGATTGATAAACGCCCCAAGACACGCCCTTAAACCTATTCGGTTCTCACCTCGCAACGTTATCTAGGAGCCAATTCCCAGGGTCAAGGGACAGAGACAGATGGAATGATGATGGTGGTGGTAAGTAGTTGTAACATTTCTCTGTTTTTTATTCATTTCATTCAATCAATTAAGTCATCAGTTTGCTATTCGTATTGTTTTTCATTCCAGTCTTTCTTGGTGGTGGTGACTTCCCAGTGATAATCGAACGATTGTCACATTATCTTGCAACTTCTTCCCAACGCAATTCTTCTTTTCCACTTTTTTGTATGTTTTGTGTATTTGTCGCACGTGTCGATTCGGTTTTGGATCTTGTTTAGGAAATTTTAGCCTGGCTAAGCACTTAATTAAGACGAAATGCCGCTGTTTTATTATTAGTACAGTAAATACTCCATAAATACCCTAATGAAAACACTTAATGACACACGTCACCAACGCCAACACCAACAAACAAAATAAAATACCATATAAAAAAACAATGCGGGAATTCAATTTTCACATTTATGATAAACTCAAGGGGAGATTTTTATAATTCAAATAGTTGTGGGATCGCTGTTATAAGTGATAGTTACCTACAATTTATGTATATTTATGATTACAATTTATTTATATTGATTAGATCTATTAATGTACAGTTTGAGTAGACTCACTCTGAGAAAATCAGTAGGAATTCAGCACCAGAAAGTTGGAATTGTAAACCATATAGAAAAACAAGAAAGAAACTGTCAGTCGGGCATGCCGACCGTGTAATACCCTCTGAGCTATGTTTCCAATAATATGAGTTCAAATTGGAGTAACTGCTGCAAGAACTTAACATGTACTTATATTTGTGTGTCTATCTCGCTCGCACGCTTTTCGTTTTCGTTGCTTGTGTGCACAGCTCAGTGCAATGCACGTGGCGATGCCTTGTTTGAAAGTATCGATTTTCGTTGTTTAAGAAACTTTTTTAATTATAGTCCGATTTTAATGAAATTTTCACAATCGTTTAATATTATTTGTCTCCAAGTATATTCTAAGTTACAAAACTATACGTTAAGAAATAAGTGAGCCAGCGGCATGCAAAGTTACAAGGCAATTGTGGGCGAGAGGGGGCGTGGCATCCAATAAATTTTGATGGCATTATATTTATTTCGCAAACAGCAACCTGCATGCCAAAACTGGTGTCCCTAGGTATTATAGTTACCGAGATATTCGCAAAAAACATGTATTTTTTCCGAGGTATGTCTGGTTTTTCGCTTATTGTGGGCGAATGGGGCGTGGCATCAAAAAAAAAAAAGATTCTTGTATTGCCTGACTAAATATGTGATCGATACTGACCAAGTTTGAACTTGTAGCTCTTACCATCTCTGAGATCTGTTTGTTCATACGGACAGACGGACAGACGGACAGACAGACAGACAGACAGACGGACAGACGGACAGACGGACAGACGGACATGGCTATATCGACTCGGCTGTTGATGCTGATCAAGAATATATATACTTTATGGGGTCGGAAACGCCTACTTCTGCCTGTTACATACTTCTGACAAACCCAATATACCCCTCAGAGGGTATAATAAACATCGAGGAAACTTTTATGCTATTTATTTGAACACGGTGAAAGGAAAGATTTGGAAAGGAACCATTAGGAAACATGAAAATAGGCTCTTGGAAGTTTTTAAATATACAATTATATAAGCAAGTTTAAGAAAAGGAACATTTAGAAATCATAAAAATTAACTTTTGGGAATTTTTAATAATATTTATATATTAGCTTGGGAAAGTTTTGGTAAAAAAGCTTAACAAATATTTCAATAAATTACATATTATTTTATTACAAAGAATAAATATTTTATTTTATTTGTAAGTTTAGCTTATCCAAAAGAAAAGCTCAGAAAGTTTCGAATAATTAACTTTTCGAAATTGTTAATTCAATTTATTTTTACTCCATGAAAGCTGTACAATGCTTAACAATGAATAAAAGTAAATAAGTTGACTAAACAGTGAGCAAAGTAAGTCGAATACCAGTAATACCAACCACTTTATGGTTCGTGGCATTTGAAGCCACCATAATCAGCCAGAAGGCATACGGAATCCGGACATCGGACACACGTATATCATTCGAATGAAAGCAACATATGTCCACAAAGTGGTAGGAACAATTCAGAGGGTGGAGGTGTGATATGTGTGGAGGGAGGGAGGGGAGTGAGTGTAATATTTTGATCTGGCAATGTGTAAGAGTCACAATGGAACAAATCGAGGCTCGTTAATAGAAAACAATTACCAGAGAAAAAAGAGAAACTGTCCGCGAGGGTTAAATAAAAATAGTTTTGGGGTCAGGTCGAAAAAAGGACAACAGTATGTGTGTGGATAGAATGTGGCTCACGTATTTGCTAATATGTGAAATGAAAAGTCGAGTTTTAAATCATTTATCTTGTTTTTCCATTACTCCGAAAACCAAAAAAGTACAAAAAAAAAATGACAGAGGCACGGGAAGAAATGAAGCCGCTAAATGAAATTGGCAAGAGTCGAGCATGTTCTGAATGCCAAATGAGCTGTGTGACAGTGACACCAGCACGCAGACCCACACACAGACAGACAGACAGACAGACAAACAAATTGTTGAACCCTTTGACACCCTAACGAGCATATATATCCTTTCCCCAACCCTCAACCCTTGTTTATTCAAATTGCCGACTTGTCGCCGTTTTTGAGTGTACTTTTCGCATTTTTTAACTTAAAAATTGTGGCCATGATTAATTCACACACTTGGGACCACGAAAAAATTGACCTTTCTCCCTAGTTGACATTCTCACTACTTAACTTTTTACACTTTTTACACTCTTGACAAATTGTAGACAGTTAAAAAATTAAAAAGAAAATACCTTTCTTTTCAAATTAGCAACATTTAAAATGAGTTGAAATTAGATATGGCAATTGCAATTTCAATTTCAATTTTGCTAATTGAAATTAAAAAATTGTGTTTTTTTTTATCTACTTTCAAAGGCCACACATCTGAGCTTTATCCATATATCATTGTGTGTTGCACGTGTCGCAGTCTAAAATTGCATTGATTGATGTTTTGTAACATTTTTGCAATTGCAAATCAATCAAACATTTGCAAAATGTACGCTTTGAATATCGCTTTCGCGTCAATTTCGCTAATGTTTTTGTAGGCTACTTTTTGGCGCGCGAAATGTAAATTGCAAGAAATTGGGTTTTCAAGAATAACAGGTACTTGTATTATACATTTATTTAATATATGTATAAATTTAAATTATGTATATATTAAATTATAGTAGAAATTTTGTCTAGAAATTTTTACTAGCAATTTTAAACTACATTTTTAATTTATAATTTTAGTTTAACTAACTTTACTTAAAAATTGACCACCACTTCCGTTTTCTATCCTAATTTCATAGTTAAAAATTCAATCTATTAGCTATTACTTAGTCTTAACCTGCATTGCCCTTTGACTTACTGACTTTGTGACTAATTTGCAGCGATTAGAATATGAATCGCATTAAATGGCAAACGATATAGCAACTGAGGTAAGACAAACTCAAGAAATACTCCCAGAAAAATAGACAAAAAGGTATATAAAAAAAAAAATAAAAACAAAATGCATAAAAATGATAAATGAGTGCGATTATATGCTTATTACCTTCAAATTAATATTGTGCTTGTAATCAGCTTGACGCCGCACCCAGTAGTAGCTGCAACAACTCAGCGATTTATTGGCTAAAAGCGGGTACTACGGGTATTACGACTAAAGGCCAGCGATCCGAAAATCAAACACAATCAAGCGAATTGGTAACAGTTCAAGTTACAGGCCAACACGGAATGGCATGGCACACCCACTTGGCCAACTCCTGTTGACCAACTTGACCAAGTTGGTTAAAAATAATTCAAGCGTTTCAGGTTTCGTGTGAGTTTTCCCCCCCAGTTTTTCCAAGGACAAGCGACAGCCGATGTATATTTTGTACATATTATGACCAACGGGTAAACATCGTTTGTCAAGAGTTTTGACTGTCGTACTCCCCACATTTTTTATGGCAGGTAGGGGTATTTGTTGGTTATATAGTACTACATATCTCCCTCTGGATATAACCAGCTACAAAATATTTGTTGACATTCCGCTGGAAATTACCATAATTAGTTGATACGAAATAGACCAAGTTCGGACAGCACAAAACAGGAACTGCAATTGCCGTTAGCTGTTTGATTAGCGCCTCTCTGAGTAGTTGAGGGTGTGCGTGTGTGTGTGTGTGAGTCCAGGTCACGGGCGTCGATGTCACAACATAATGCGGAACGGCACTGCCCACAGCTAAAAAGGATAATAATTAGAGCATATGTACGGATTGTTTGCAAATATTGACACCCATTCCGCCTTCACATCCGTCATTTTCTCTTTCCCTTTCCATTCCCACTTCCTCTTTCTACTCTCCGTTTTCTTTATAACAGGGTGCATGTTAACTGAAATTAATCAGTTTGGTTTCAATATCCTCATACACACACAAACAAACATTGGCTTATTCCACATACTATTACTATACTATGTAGACATATGTTTGTCTAGTCCTAATACCGCTTACGTGTACACAAATCGTTAAACACTAACTATTTTAGCCCATAAATAAACACCAAACTCCATATGCACTAAAACTTTATACAAGTTTGTATATATATTTTTTGTTTTTGGTACTTTTTAACCAATTTTTTGTGCTTAGAAATCTTAAGTTCATCTGTATTCGTTTTAGGAACATAGCTACTAAGTTTTCACATAATGAAATATTTTTTTAAATTAAAAAATAAACTAAAAACTATTTTGCTAAGCTTTTAAAATAAAAATAAACTAAAAACTATTTTGTTAAATATTATTTTTTTATTTTAAACTATTTGTTAGTATTAAAACACTGCATAAATAAGTATTATATAGACAAATTGTAGTTAATTGATCTACTTTTAGAAGATAATCGAAATTTCAATCCAACGAACCCAACATAAATCTAAAAAACATATTACTTATACAAATATAAGTATCACTGAAAGTACTTAATGAATTTCAGCTATTTTTAAGCGACAATAATCTTAAGACTTCTCAATTGTAATAACTATTATAATATGACAATTAAAAGTCTTTGGTCGACTAATTGCTCTATCATAAAACCTGAATGCGATATTATCTTTACAGGCAGAAATCGAGGGATTAGGGCATCGCAATGACTTTAAATAAAGCTGATGTGCGTTCTGTCGATTTAATTGAAATCAAAACAAAATCTTTGGCCATCTACTCGAGTCCTGGACAAGGGGATAATAATAAACGCATAAATAATGCAAAACAATAAATGAGCAAATATTCATAAATTATTAAAGCAGGCGCCTGTATTCGACTACTGTTCCCCCTTTTTGGTATAAGCGGGGAGGACAGAGGACAAGGGACAAAGGGCACTGCACAAAAATACCCAAAATATTTTGCCAAAGCATTTAAAAGGACAATGAAGCACGAAGCGAGATGACAGAAATGGAAGAAAAGCAAATCCCCGCAACAAATAATTGAGACTCATAAAGAAATATCATTCATTGATTTTCCTCTGTTCTCCCAGTCTATCTCGCTCTCGCTCTCTTTCTCTCTGTCTGTGTGGCAAGTGGATGAAGGTTGTCAGCACCCAGAAAAGTGGAGAAAAAGAAAAATAGAAAAGCATAAGGACGGACAGCTGATGAAACTATCACGCCGTTGAGGGGGTTGTTTGCGGTGGCCACTAAGATTTTCACATGAATTCCAAATCTATGCCTGGGCATGATTTGCACAAAACTTGAGCTGGCAAATTTGTCAGATGGGTGCGAGAGGAGAGCTGCAAGAGAAATCTATGTGTCTGAGTGAGACAAAAGATGCGATGAGGATTGAATGGCTGGACGGACGAGAGTCAAGTCTAAAGGAAACCTGAAACAGAACAAATGATAAATTATTAAGGGATTTTGTTAATTTGGTGACATTGATAGCATCGCCAGATTATCATGAGTATACGAGTTTCTTAATCGTTTACAAATAGCAGATTAAAATTCAGTTATTAATGGACATAGGCTTACTGGCAATGCACGGTTTTAAAACGAACTTGCTAGCAAAGTTTAATTACTATTAAATAAACTATTTTAAAATAATAAGCAAGTCAACCAACTTCAAATATAACTGCAGCTCATATTAATTAGCTTTTCATAATATGCTCAGCGAGTTATATAGCAGCATGCTTGTCGTAAGGTACTGCAACATAAGTTAATCGATATAAATACTATCGCATAACGCAAACATCGATATATTGTTTGCAACATCCCTAAAATCAGCATAGACGCCAATTGTGAAGATAAAACAAAAAAAAAAGAAAGCAACAAGGAAATAACAAATGTAATTATTAAATCATAAATGTATAATTGGCGTTTTAACTCAAAATGAGTGCCTACAATCGAAAAGCGTTGATGAAAATGTGCTCCAGCACCATCGGCTCATTTGATATGGACAGTGGCGCAATGGACGAGTCTGGCTACGCGTCCTTTAAAGCGCAGCACAACTCAACCGTGGAGGCGCCATTTTTATTTGAACGTGATTGCGAAACTGAAAACTGCCGCAATGCACCCAATACGACGACGACGGCAGCAGCAGCAGCGGCAGCATCATCATCGATGCGACTACAAAAGACAGCATTTAACTCCATGCAATTCCAAACGCCAAGCAGCAACAGCAGCGGCAATGAAGTGAATTCCAATTCGACCACGACGCGATGGCACAAAGCATTCAGCTTTCCAACGACAGCAACAGCAGCCAGTGGACTGGAAAGTGTGGAATGTGATGATGATGATGATGGAATGTGCAAATCACCGTTACCCTTAACAGTATCAGTTTCCAATCAGCTGCCATATGCAAACAAGCGACGTAAACCACATTTTCAGCCAAATGCATACAGTCACAGCAGTCCCAAGAAATCGAAAAAGAAACTATTTGCGCAACCCTCGCGTGATTCAATCTACCGCACACGCTACTACAATGGCATCGAAAGACTGGACATTATTGGCATGCTCATTAATACACTGCCCGCTTTGGAATGCATACTAACCAAACTAAACTCACATACGCTAGACATTATGACCAAAGTATCGGAGCGCTGGACGCAGGCGATATACAAGAGTCGGCGTGCAACAGAACGTATGGAGAATCATCGCTTTAAACTCAGTCTCACCAAGGAGAACGTACATGCGGTGAAGCGGAGGGACATGCTCTCCAATTCGATCAATCAAATTGTGCCATTACAACTTTCGAATGCCATACACAAACCAAACAGACAGAACTTTAGCCATAGGCCCATTAACTCGGAGGACAATTGTCAGCTTGTGGAGCAACTGCAGCGCATCAAGTGTCCGCGTTGTAACAAGTCCAGCAAGGTTTTCACCTCCAGCCAGCAACAGCAGAAACAGCAACAGCAATCAACCGAGTTTTCCACTTCAACACTTTCGCAAACATTACCACACACATACTCGTTTGGCGAGCGGAAAACAAGTACACTCATGCGCTTCTACTCCCTCGATGAGGTCAAGAGTCAAGAGTTGGACACTCCGGTATCATTTACATTTGGCGAATGCACCAGCATCCTATGCAAATTCCGTTTCTGTATTAATTGCTATTGTCCACCGCATCCGGATGAAAAATGTCTGGTCACTGAGATGGGAACTCCCTCGAAGGTCATGATGCCCGTTGAGAGGGTGACACCGCCGAAACGTGCACCCAAATACGACTCCAAGCTCAGTCGAAAGAAGTCCCTGAAGCGTTTAAACTTTTAACATGAACAACAACAAAAAACCAACATTTTGTATACTTAGTTTTAATATCAAATCGAATCGAATGTACCAATGTTTTACATGTTTAACTAGTATTATAGCTGTTCCACATCTCATTATGTAATTTCGAACGATCACACAGATCGAACATAACAAGTGTTATTCAGTTTTATATCTATTTACTGTGTTTCGTACTGCTCAACATTCTTGTACCTCTGTGAGATTAAATAGACATAAGATACATTTTACACAAGCAAATAAACTATACTTTTATAAAAATAAAACGTCTGATGTTTACTTTGTTCATATAATATATGTATATATACATTTGTCGATTCAAGATAATATACAGAACTGTTTCTATATCTAAAAATACTACAATCTAAACTGTGTTTATGTGCTGATTTGACCATAGACCTCATAAAAAGGTTTAAATATATTATTATAGTTTAAAGAATTTAGTTAATAATTTTAAATTTGATATTCTTAATAAATTCGTTAAAGTTGTTTAAAATTCAGCTAATTTAATTAGCTACAACTTTCAATACTGTATATTTTTAAATTGTCACGTTTGGCGCCACAACTTGTTGCAGACACAAAACTGTATATCGATAAAAACCACTATCATCACCCACTATTTTTTGTTATCGATACACTCATTCAGCCATACAAGCACTGCGATTTATCGATAACAGCATTAAGTATTTATCATTTAGCGGAGAAACACGTGTGAAATAATTGCTGCATTTTATATACAATAATTTCTGTGTTTTGAGCAAATTAAGATGACGTCGTCATTGGCTCAACAACTGCAAAAGCTATCGGCACCGCAGACATCCAGTGTACTTGCGGATGCACGCAGTCGTGCCTCGATATTGTTTGATCCCAAGGAGGCGGCGACCAAAGACAGACGCGCCATCTATGAAATTGGAGTTGCTGGCTTGCAGGAACTAACGGCATTCAATCCCTCGTTTAAAGAGTTTCAGTTAACACTGTACGATGAGGCGACCCTGACACTGGAACGTGCCGTGGAGAATGCAGAAGTTAACGAACTGTTGGACGCATCGATAACAAAGTTTTTACGTTTATTATCACCGTATTTTATGCTGCGTCCCGCACACATGTGCTTCGAGTGGCTGCTGCGACGCTTCCAGGTGCACGAGTACAATCGGGAGCAGGTGATGGCATTAATACTGCCCTACCATGAGACAAACACATTTGTTCAAGTGCTGCAAACGATGCGATTGCGTCCCAACGATGAGGATTGGTTCTGGCTACACAAACTGAAGCGACCCGGTGTTCCCCTGTCCAAGACGGCAATTGTGAATCGGGCTGCCAGTGTGCCATCCTTCCTAAGCTTCATATGCCGCAGCACGCAGCGGGCGGTCAAGGAGTTGGGTCCACGTGCCCATCAACTGCAAGCGCAGCTCAATTTCTATGCCACTGTTGTGGTGGGTGCTCTGCAGACGGCTCAACCGTTACAGGATTGGCATATTGCCACCATACTGGAATCACTGTTGCGCGGTCTTGCCTCCGACACCGTTGACTATGTGGCAGCCGCCTATGTGATTGTCGCCCAACTCGTTTCACGCACCAGTCTGAAGGAGAAGGTCTGCAATGCACTGCTGGAGCGTGTGGCCAACTGCACCTTTGAGCGTCTGCATACCACCGCCTTGCTGTTGCTCATTTGGATTCATGACAAACAGCAGGCGGCAAATCCACAGTTTACTTCAAAAACAATGCTTAATTTGGTCTGCCAGAAGTGGTTGCTAACAGCTCTCGCTGATCTGGCCAAGGAGAATGTGGCCATTCTGGCCATTTGCTTGCCACTGCTGCGTGGCTCTGTGCAGGCGATACGCGAGGGTGACGCCTCCACTGCCGTGTCCCATCAACGGTTTCTCGACCAACTGCTGGCAGAAGTGCCCTTCTCAGCTGCCTCTGCCCAGCAGCTCATCAAGTGAGTTCCACTCTCTGCTCTGATTTATTTCTCTAGCTAATTTTACTCGCTCTTTTTAAGTTGCTTTCTGGACACCTTTGTGGACTTGGAAGCGGAAAATATACCCACTCCCATGGACACTACATCAACTGATGTGG
Organism: Drosophila tripunctata; assembly: GCA_035047385.1. Taxonomy (NCBI): domain Eukaryota; kingdom Metazoa; phylum Arthropoda; class Insecta; order Diptera; family Drosophilidae; genus Drosophila; species Drosophila tripunctata. The sequence continues at coordinate 129,735 of JAWNPS010000307.1, forward strand.
ACGATAACACAATTGTCATTGATTCCGATGATGATGAGGAAAAGCTGCCAGCCAAAACCGATTTCCAAACGTGGTACAATGAGTTTCTCGAAAAGTTGGAACGTCGTTATCCCGAGGCATTTGATATGAGCGTAAAGGCGGCTTTAGGTTCCAAATCCCAATCGAGCAACCGTCGCAAGGCACTCAAGTTAGCATTAGGTGAGTCATTGGCAAATATCTAATCAGGATTGGGGGCATAACAGGCACCAGTTGGAAGCTCTTATTCAGCATCAATGTAAGAAGGTATATGAGGAGTACCCTAAATGTAGCAGCAGTATATACCAACAATAATCGATAGCAGCAGCGTCAGAACTATCGATACCAGTAGCCAACAGTGGTATCGATGAGAAGACACGATCAGTAGAGAGTAAGCAGCGATAGAGAACAGCCGTAACATAAGAGGTGAACAGCAGCAGCAGATCGGGTAGTCGTCAGAGTTTAAGTGGCGATATCCATTAAGAATATAAACGTGTCAGCCGTGTAACGTGTTATATATCAGCCGTATTACCTTTTTGTATTAAATAATTCTTTATCACTTTTGTATACGATCCGTATTTTATTATTATTTAAATAAACCGAGGTTTTCACCTAAACCTCATTCTTACATCAATATTAATTGTATATTTTATTAGGTTTCCGTCTCAATACGAAGGATGAGAAGGCAAAGCAGGCATATGAGAAACTGTATCACTACAGTGATGATTGGCGCTTGACGGCCGTACAACAGCTGCTGCAGAACCTGAAGGTGCCCAAGCGTCGTGAGCGTAGCATGCAACTGTTAAAGGAATGTTTAGCGGATCGCCTCAAGGACGATAGTCCAGCAGTTGTTGCCGCACTGCTTGCATTGCCAACAGCTGAGTTTTTGGAGGTGCTCGGCGCCAAGTCCTTTGCCCAGACGCTGTGCGGATTGTTGCGGCAAGCGCAAACGCAACGTCATACAGCATGGGATGCGGTGGTGCCACAGGCAGTGCAGCACTTGACCACAACCGCTGTGAGCGATAGTTACGATACGAATCTGTTATTGCTCGCCCTGATGCCATATCTGTTCCCGAGCGATGCTCTGAATAGCCGCGAACATGCTGCACTTTTGATCATACTAAGCAGCAACTTTGGCAGCAAATTGCCGTTTCTGTCTCGACTGCAGGTGGAGAGCAATCACAGTGCCTTCAATGTGGGACAGCATCGTCAGCAGTTTCTGGACGTGATTGCCAGTGCAGGTGGACAGCTGGCTCAGCAGCAGCAACAGGCGCTGCTCGACTGCATCGAGGAGCATGGAGGCGTTGAGTTTCTGCGCGGTGAGGCACAGCAGTTGACGTATCTGCTGCTGCTGCTCACGGCCTATGCCAGACGCGACTTGAGCGCAGCGGAAAGTCTTCAAATGCTGCAGCGGATTAATGTCTACAGCAAAAGCTTTCAATTCCGATTGACTAAAGAGAAGAGCGCCGCATCGAACAGCAAAGATGTCTCAATGCAGTTGTACATTGACTTTTTGCAAACCCTAGCGAAGAACACCAAGTTTGTCCAATTGGCCACAACAAACTGCTGGACTGCAATGACCGATGAGTTGCGTCTGTGTCTGCTGCTGCTGCAGACGCTCTGCAGTCGTGTTTATGCGTTAAATATGTCGGATGCAGAGCGTCAGGAATGGGCAGATGCCTTGAAGGGTTGCCTGAATCAAATGCTGCCCGAGGCACAACAGAAACTTGATTTTCTGTGCAACTTTTGCATGTACGAAACACTGCCAGCCATTGAGGATTACGTCATGTTGCGGATTTATGCCTTTAAGCTGCTACAATCGGTAATAAAATCCAAGACGAAGTCTCTAAAATGCGGTTTGATGCATGTGCTGCGCATTGCGAATGCCTGCAACTCGCCGCTGTCAACGTTTAGGCTGCAAGGACTTGCCACACTGGAGCTACTGCCGCTGAAATCAATGGAGACACATGTGACGCATCTCGTGGAGTGTTTGCTGCAACGCCGCAGCGAACTGATTATGGACAATGAACAATATGCTCTCGTGCTGCACACCATACTCGAGTCGAGTAAGAGCAATCCTCGGGAGCAGCTGCTGCTCTCCAAGCTGCGTCGAACACTGCTCTCGCTGATCTGCGATGTGGCACAGCCAGCGATTTGCACCGCCGCCTTGTTGAAGGCCCTGAAGCACATGAACAGTGAGGAGATGCTGACGGCTCTGCTGCCGCTGGGTCTCTCGCAGCTGGACAAGATTGTGGCGCGTGGCGAAGCTGATCAGTTGGTGCAACTGAGGTGGCCCCATAGCGACATCTACTGTGCGGTAATTGAGCGTTTCGAGGGCGCCGTGGGATTGCGTGTGCTGAACGAGAAACCCCAAGAAGCCTGGCAACTGATTGAGGCAAGCTTCAAGCAGCATACAACCTATGTGCAACTGGGGCAAAAGTTGCAACCGCTGCCTTGTGTGCTGCTCAATGCCTTGACTTCCTATAGCTTTGACAAGTTGCAGGCCAAGCACAAGGTGGCCTTGTTGCAGCTAATTGTTGTGGCAGCCACCGCATCGGACAACGATGGCATCTTTCTGGCTGCCCATCGGCTGCTCGAACAGTGCAGCATTGAGTGCAAACCGTTGATTCAAATGCTTGGCGAAATGTGCAACAAGAGTCCAAGTAAATCTAAAGATTCACGTCGCCAGAATGCCAAGAGCAAACTGGACTTGACCTGTGACTCCTGGAAGCAGGGCATGAAATTGCTGGAACTGCTGGAGCACAAGCAGCAACTGGTGGATGCTGAGCTGTTGATACCCACGCTCTTTGAGCTGTTGCAGTTGTGCCTGGAACTAGAGGAGCACAGCGCTGCCGAGTATCCCAAGCAGCTGATACTCTCCAGTCTGCTGCACTACTGCGACATTGCGCAGGCGGCGGGCGTACAGCTGTCCAAGGTGCTGCCCGAATCCTGTTTCCGTATCGATCAGGTTGTGCTGTGTCTGCGCAACACACAGAATCCACAGACGCAACAGCATGCGCTGCTCTTTCTCAGCCGCTGTGCCAAACTGTATCCGCAGCAGGTGCTGCACAAGATCGTAGAGATCTTTACGTTTGTGGGCTCGACGGTGGCCCGGCACGATGACGCCTTCAGTCTGCACATCATTAAGAATGTGGTGGAGACGATTGTGCCAACGCTGCTGTCGGAAGCAGCGGGCAGAGGTCACCATCGAGATCGTCTCATCATACCGGTGCTGAAGGTCTTTTCGGATATATGCACCGATGTGCCACTGCATCGACGTCTGCCACTGTACGAAACATTGTTTACTGTGCTGCATCCTGGCAAGCATCTCTGGCAATTTATATGCATTGTGCTGGAATCCCAAATGCTGCTGGAGCAGACACCACAGGCGGGCAAGGCGGCGCCGGGGAAGGCGCCAAAGCAAGTGGACAAAACACGTGTGGAATTTGCACGTGAATTAAGCTTGTCGTTCAAGGAGCCACAAGTGATCCTGTATACATGCATCAATCTACTAGACTATTTGGCCAAACTGCCAGTCACCAAGGAGGCACAAGCTGCTGCCACAAGCAGTAACAACATCTCACCGGAGCAACAACTCTTTGATGTCCATACTCGCAGCTTTAAGCAGCTGCGTCACTATAAATACCTCATCATGGACTATCTGTCGGGTCTGAGCAGCTGTGCGCTGTTCCAGGAAACCCTAAACAATCCTAATACACACAAATCCCATAAACTAAAGCCATTGTATCAGAACTTTATACTAAAGGCGCTTGCGTATGTGGGCGTGGTCAATCATGCCTTGCAACAGTCGTCGCAGCTGCCATCTTTGGAGAAATATTGGCGTGTGTTGGCCAATCATGTATACGATGTGCTGGACAATGCCATTGGTCTGCTATCGCCGGAGTATTTCATCAATGTGGTTACCGAGCTGCTGCAGCATGAACTCATCCATGTGCGCATCAAGGTGTTGGATCTGTTGGTCATCAAATTGACGCCACCCAACGAGTACTTTGATCAATGCAAACCCGATGACTTTGGTGTACTCTTCGAACCCCTTGGCAGCATCGTTGATGGCATACTGGATGCCAGCGGTGGCAGTTCAGCTCAGCAGGCCCAGCTGCAGCAGACAGCACTGCATGCTCTGCAGGTGCTGGCCAATCGTTATGGTCGCCACTATTTGGAGGAGTGTCGTGAGTTGTTGGCCAAACTGACACGCATTACCAAACGTCGGGCCAATGTGCCCAAGGCTGTCATTGGCAATGTGGTGCTCACTCTGGTCGAAATCTGTACCAACATCAAGGCACACGCCTTGTCCCAGTTGCCCAAGTTTGCACCCCAACTGACGGAGCTGCTCAAGGAACAGGTGCAGCATATGCAGGCACAGAAACAGACACCGGACTATGTTTGCTCCGCTCTGGTTTCGGGTAGGTGTTAATTATACCTTGTACATTCAGTTGATGCAGCATTATCATCTCCAACTCTCCTTTTTCATTTCAGCTATGCACAAGCTCTTCCTGGCCCTGCCACTCTTCCTGGGTCCCTATCTGGTGGGCATTATTGGCGCATTGGTTCGTCTCTCGGTGCAGTTGGAGAATGCACAGTTGGCGCTGGATAAACGCACGCAGGCGCTGAAACTGCGTCTGGTGGAGGTATGGACAGCAATGGCACAGGGCATAGCTGCACGTATTCTGGTGCCCAGCTGCGCCCAGACCTATGCTAGTTTGCTACAGACTGGAGACTATGATGAGCTGGGCATGCTGATGAGTCAGTTGCTGCTGCCGTGCATTAAACACAATGCGAATGCGGATCTGCAGCTAGTGCAGGATGAGTTGAGTGAACTCTTTCTGCAGGCTCTCGAATTCCGTTTCCAGATGCGAAATGTGGACATTCAACGGCAGAGAATTGCTAACATTGAGGCGGCAACGGGTGAAACATTTGTTGCCTGGATACTGAAGCTATCGGAGACGAGTTTCCGTCCCATGTTCGCCAAGGTGCACACGTGGGCATTGCAGCGGAGCGATGTGGAACCGCAGCTCACCTACTTCCTGTTGACCAATCGCATTGCCGAGGCTCTCAAGTCGTTGTTTGTCTTGTTCGCCGGGGAGTTTATTGACGATGCTGCACGCTTGTTGCACTCCAACAACACGCAACGTCCAGAGTTTGTGGAAACCAAGAATGGGGAAGACGCAGTGGAGCTACTCGCGGCCATTATCGGCACTTTGAATCACGTGTTCCTTCATTGCAGCAGCGATTTTGTCAACGATCATCGTTTCAGCACATTGATGCCACCAATTGTGGATCAACTGGAGAATCAATTGGTTTTGGCCAACGAACGTGATGCACTGCAGCAAGCGTTGAGCAATTGCATTGCCCAACTGGCCGCTGCCACCAATGATGTCCTCTGGAAGCAGCTCAATCAGCAGGTGCTGCTCAAGACTCGCACTGGATCGCCAGAAGTTCGCATCTTGGCCTTTAATAGCAGCGTTGCTATCGCCCGTAAATTGGGCGAGAGTTTTGCACCCCTCCTTCCCGAGACGATGCCCTTCATTGCCGAACTGCTGGAGGATGAACACGAGCGAGTCGAGAAGAATACCCGCAATGCAGTGCTGGAATTGGAAACGATTCTGGGTGAACCTGTGCAGAAATACTTGTAAAATCTGGACATTATAACAGCATCAAAGTTATTGCAAAGTTTTTTTTTCAAACAATTCGTTGTAAAAGTAGCCAAGTTCTAACTTTTTCTATAAATAAACAATATTCAAATGAAATTAACAAAGAACAAATAATTTGAAAGGCGTAAAATATAGAGGATATATGTATATATTCAAAGCGCTTTCTCTAGCGATTTGACTACAGAACTTTTCCCAGCATCGATTTATCATAGATGTTTTTGTAGCCCTAAAAAAACTTCCTAATTATAATGTTGTAGACTGACAATTACTTTAACGATCGCTGATGTCAGTGTGAACAGTTTAAGCTTCTGCTTTAAATATTACCTCGGTTTTTTAAAGTAGATTTAAAACCAATTGCTGTCAGTTTATTTTGTCATCTCATAAAAGTTGTCATCATGTGATCTACAATCATTAACTTAATTGATCGACAGTCGTAAAATAAAAGTGCCTAAGATATTTATCCCCAAAGCTTTTCGAATAAAAAACCCGAAAATAATGTTTATAATTATTTAAAAAATGATTCAAGGAGGGCAAATCTCCATATTTATTATTTAACAATTGAGAAGAAAGAAATATTGTAGCATTAACTACTTGTTTTGGGTGTACGAATAGTTTGGTATATGAACATTGTTCTGGGTATTGTCCTGGGTCTGTTTATCCTTGGGTATTTCGGGATCTTCGCGTTCCTCCTCCTCATCGATGATGCTGATGTCGCGTATGGAAGGACGATGACTGCGTCGCCAGCCGGTCAGAATCTGAGGCTGTTTCGTCTTGGTCAACATCCTAGTGCCAGTGACGGAAATCAGAATGGCACCCAAAGGAGCTGTCAGGATAATGCTGAATATGCAAATGGTCTGCACCGTTTTGGCCCATTTCACCTCATCCTCAGAGGCATTGGCACCCAAATGTCTAAGGGCCACGGGTCCGAGGGCAGCCTGTACCGTCGCCTTGGCCATCCAGGAGAGACCCACAAAGAACTTCTCCTTGACATTGAGACGATCACCGAATGCGATGCCAGCCGTGACCAGAATTCGAATGATGACACCGGAGAAAATGCACAGTGCACCGGTGTAGACAATGTTGGAGTCCAGTTCACGAATCTTGATCGTGGCACCCGTTAGACCAAAGAGTATGGGCTCAAAGATCATCCAGAAGATCTCAAAGCCAGTGGCCACTGGATTGTCATCGATGGTCCAGCCATCCTTGCACCAGAAATAGTTTGAAATGAATGAAGAGAAGACCACAGCGAGGGGACCGGCGCCTTCGTAGCCCAATTTATCACTGCCATAGATGGCCACCAGGTTGCCCACAAAGAGCAGTATTGTGCGCAGTGGCACCACATAGGCGTCTCCCTTCTCGGGAAAGATGCGTGCCAGCAATCCCCAGCAGATGCCAAAGCCTAAACCCCCAATGATGCAGACCGGCACCTGGGATATCAGATAGAGCTCTCCCCTGTTTGTGAAGAGAATTGTGCTAATGATGCCGAATACCGCCACCGAGATGGCATCGTCTACTCCAGAGACTGCCACCACCAGTGTGGGAATCCCCTTGGCCACACCATAACCCTTGGTGCGCAGCCGAAACAGACAGGGCACCACCACAGCCGGAGCTATGGCTGCCATTATAGAGCCGAGTAGACAACCCCAGATCCAGGGTAGACCCAGCAGATAGTGCGACATCACAGCCATCACACCAAACTCCACCATCCAGGGCACAATGCCCAGCTTGAGAATGGTCTTGTACACCTTCTTGAAGGCCTCCGGATCCATTTCGAGGCCAGCTCGAGTCAAAATTACAGTGAGCGCAAATTTACGCAAATGAGCCGTCACCTTGGCAAAGTCACCATCGAGATCTACCCAGCCGACGGTCTACAAAAAATATTCATAGTTTAAAAAACCGAAAAGTTTTAAATTCTAACGAAACTCACCTGAAATAACAAGCCCACCAGGAGCATGCCAATAAGGCGTGGCAGGGTGGCCAGCGAACTTAGATAGCCACCGAAATTGGCAGCCACTGTCAGCACCACCATATTGAAGAGCTGCCCGCCAGGGGCAGCCGAATTGCCAATAATCACAAAGGATATTATCCAAAGTAGAACACCTGCAGCAAGCAAAAACCAATTATAAAAAAAAAATAAAATATATAAATGTTAAATTTAATAGTTTAAATTTTTAATATTTTAAATTTAAAAGTTTTCATAAGTTTTTTAACACATTTCTCTTACCAATTGCTGTTAGTGCCACCAAACGGGAGAAGGTCCTGAAGGTGGGACATAATGGAAAGGGAAAAACCTTTTGCCAGAATGGAGGCTCCCAGGACTCGGAGGGTTCATCACCGCGACACTTGAGACAGAAATTATAGATCCACGATTGCTCCACATAATTAGCATTGCTGTCCTGTGATCCCTGTACTCCTTGAAGACTATTATACTTGGCATTGAGCACGTCCAGCGCACTCTGTCTGTAGTTCTCTAGAGCATTGGAATTGAGTTGTATAAAGAGATTAGCTATATAGACTCTATAAATTAAAACAGCATTTAGCACTCCTCTCTAATTGGGTGATAAGTGTGGCGTAGCCATACTATCTACAAAATACCATATGATCTACAAGCAATACATATTTTTTTGGGGCTAAAAACTGGATATTGAACTTAATCTGTCAGTTGTCATGTCGTTAATTGATTAAGTCAACCTTTCGATATCAAATTGAATTGACAGCAGATCCACAAGTGTTGATTCTTTCATTTGGCTTTTGACCAACCGAATCTCAGGCCCCCTTCTGGGTCTTACTAATTAACAGTTCTAAGATTTTTGAATTCTTCCAAGACAAAAATTAAATGCTTAATATTACATGTTGAAATTTTGAAATGCATTCAGTCAGCTGTGCAAATATTTTAGATTTAAATGGAATGTTTATAAATAAATAAAATTATTTTGCGTTTCATATTTAATAAATGAAGAAAGTCACATGGTTTTTATTGCATATAAATTTTTGTTATAAGAAATCATAATTTTTGTTAAGCATTATTAAGAAGATTTCCCTTGACTTTTCGAGTTTTTTAAGTGCTTCAGTTTACCAAATTAATTAAAAGAATTATTCATGAGAAAAACTCAATTACACTCATGAATCACACACATCGCTTAACCCATTAACATCGTTGGGTGTCATGTGATACGCAACAAAGTAATAATAATAATTATAATTAATTAAAACTATTATTGCATTGTTAAGTTGGTCATAAATTAAAAACACAGTCATTTTAAAAATAAATCTACTTAAAATATTGTTATCAAATGAACTCAATACAAAAGTATGCAGGAAGATCTCGAAATATTTCTTCCTAAATATCTGTCATCATACGCCCCGTTGCCTCTACTTACCGTAGCTGTGTGTCGACACACGATCGCTTTCATTATCATGAGCCAAAGTGTCCTTAAGGATGCTTCTTCTGCGTCCTGGAGGTCCGATTTCCAATGGTGAATGCACTGAACTCTATATTAAATATATTACAAAAACTCACAAATTAATTTGCTAGTTCATTAGCACAGTGAATAAATTTCCCTTAAACTGAGCTCCGAGCACTTGATCAGCGTGATCAACACTTGAAACAATTACGAGCATCATTATGAATGCCGTCACTCAAAAAATGTATATACATTGTATATGTAAGTAGCCAAATATGATAGACATCAGGTTGTAAAAGTAAATTTACGATTGTGATCATTTATGATCGTAAACGATAAACGATCGTTTATCACGTAACTCACTCAACACTCACTTGGGATATTTTACGTGCATGATTCGAATCAAAGGCGGGATTATCGTAACCCAACACTGGCTCCTCCGACACAATGCTGACTCTGCGTCTTGGTTGACTCTCGATCACAATGGTGCTGCGGTGCTGGCCATTGGGCGAGGGGGTATGTTGCTCAGCCGACGACCCCACGGACACGGGTAAATTAATTGGTATCGTGGTGGGTCTTGTGGTTGAGTTTGTCGTTGGATCAGCCGAAATATCCTCATCATTTACACTAGTTGTCATCCTGCAGGATTCTCGATTTTATTTATTAAGGTAAATTTATGGCTTTAATGCTTATAAAGCGGCCTGCTAACACACACACGCACGCACTCACACTGTTTCATACACAATTTAAAAAATTTAACCGATTTACGATTTTTACAGCTATCTCGTTCGGCGTTTAGCGTTCAAATAAATTCATCAGCGATCATCAACAGCTCCCAAAGCTGAGCTTTGCTGATCACCAACTGCTGTGCTTATGTATGTGTGTGTGTGCGGTGCGTGTGTCACATCTTGTGCAAAGTGTTAAAGCCTAATGCAAATATTAATTTTATAACTATAATATTATTGACTATAAAAAACTTGATTAAATTATGAACAATAATTAGCTTTAATTATCTGCCAAAATTGTGTTCATGTTTCTGACATACTCTATGTTATATATACTACGATATGCTACTACACTACTAAATTGCTAGATCTAAGCCAAGCAGCTGTCGGTTAGTCGTCTTTGATCGATAAATTCTGGCGGTTTTTTCGGTGTTTGGCTTTGTTTGTTTTTGAAATTGTGACGCATATTATCTAAACAAATTCACGTGAGCAGCCAGCAGACTGACAATCGTCTCATATTAACGAGGCTGAATTAATTATTTAATGAAATTTGTTATTTGTTTATTATTTTTTTTTGTCGTCGTCTTCTTTTAGCTTTTTTTATAATTTCTTTCTGTTAATTTGCAGCATATTTCGTTGTTTAAGCAGACTGTATTCAATATATTCCCTGTACAGTGTGGGCAATCGGGTAGTACAACTCCAAAGAAAGTATGTAAGTATATAGCTGCACATATATAAATTATATTTAGCTATTTCATGTTTTTCTATTACTCATCTAACCATTTACTCGTACTATCTCTATCCCTGAAGCATTAAAAGTATAGCTATAGAAATTACTTGTTAAAATACTGTTTAGTCACTACAATTTAAAGTACAGGGTAATTACTAGTCAAACCAGCAACTCTCCAGTGCGCTTGTTATTTATTATTTGGTTTTTATCTCACTCAAATTTGTTTTTTGTCTGTTGTCATCAAGTCATGCGGTTCTTTGGATATAACCCAACAATACAATTCGACCCATGTGCTCGACTGGTTCGACAGTTTTTGCGCTTTGTCATTAGAATCATTAATTATACAATTTTATTATTTATCGTTCACTCGTTCAGTGTTTATCTCGCCTAAAAACACCATTCAATAGCACTATGCCATGCACGGACCGAATTACTAATTATTTGCAGGTAAGTTTTCAGAAAATGTTCAACAATTTTCACATTTCACGCTAGAAAAGCTCTACTGTGAATTAAGTTGTGTTTAGGAAAAACTATTATGCATTTTTTGTGAGCTCACAGTTGTTACAGGTGTGTATATTATTTTGATACTACATATTTAACACAACCCTCGACTGCTTTTTATATTGATAAAATTTATTTTAATAATAATGAAATATTTTTTGGTTCACTTGTGTTCACGTTCGCCTTGGTGATATTCGGAGAATCCTCAAATTGTCTTTGCTATTTTATGCGCACTCCGAAAAGTATGCTACACAAAATTTAAGCGAAAGTACTGACACAAAAGGGCATTAGCAAAGTCACAAACCCAAACTGTGAACATGTATCTACTGAGGATATATTCGAAATTGAGTTCGAACTGCTTGTGACAGATAAAAGATACTTGCAAGTTTCAGTTGAACAATTTAAAATCTTACACGATGTTATTTGATTATTTTCCGCTAAGAGTCTTTATGAGGGGCCCTCGGCCACTTAGTTTCCATTTAATTTTATATATTTTTTTTATAACTTAATATTTATTTGGAATATCCATCCATTTGTATACTGAATAATAACAATCAACCTTATAGCTTAGACTAACAAAAAACTGTAGGTGTAATGCGAGAAACCACTATTTACTTGCAGTGTATGATAGGTTTGATAAATGCGCATTACTCTGGGTGTTATCTTGGGTCTCTTTGTCCGTGGGTATTTCGGGATCATCACGTTCCTCTTCCTCATCGATGATACTGATGTCACGTATAGAAGGACGATGACTGCGCCGCCAACCGGTAAGGACCTGTGGCTGTTTCGTCTTGGTCAACATCCTGGTGCCTGTGACGGATATCAGAATGGCACCCAATGGAGCGGTTAAAACGATACTGAAGACACACACTGTCTGCACAATTTCGGCCCATTTGCGTTCATCTGCGGTGGCATCGCTACCCAGATTCTTGAGGGCCACCGGACCGAGGGCAGCCTGCACTGTCGCCTTGGCCATCCACGACAGACCCACAAAGAACTTCTCCTTGGTATTCAGGCGATCGCCGACAGCAATGCCGGCTGTGACAAAGATGCGTATAATGACGCCAGCAAATATACAGCCGGCTCCAACGGCGACGGTATGTCCGTCCAGCTCGCTAATGCGGATTGTGGCACCGGTGAGGCCAAAGAGTATGGGCTCAAAGATCATCCAGAAGATCTCAAAGGCCGTGGACACTGGATTATCATCGACTTCCCAGCCATCCTTGCACCAGAACAGATTCGATACGAAAGACGAGAAGACTACGGCCAAAGGACCAGCTCCCTCGAAGCCCAACTCCTCGCTGCCATAGATGGCCACCAGGTTGCCGGCGAAGAGCATGATAGTGCGCAGTGGCACCACATAGGCGTCTCCCTTCTCGGGGAAGATGCGTGCCAGCAATCCCCAGCAGATGCCGAAGCCCAGACCGCCTAGGATGCAGACCGGTGCCTGGGCAATCTGGTAGCCCAATCCCTTGTCCGAAAACATAATAGTGCTTACAATGCCAAAGATAGCCACCGAAAGGGCATCATCCACGCCAGCCACCGCTACCACCAGTGTGGGAATTCCCTTCGCCACACCATAACCCTTGGTGCGTAGTCGGAACAGACAGGGCACCACTACGGCCGGAGAGATGGCCGCAATGATGGCGCCCAGCAGACAACCCCAGATCCAGGGCAGGTCGAGTAGAAAGTGCGACATGACCGTCATCACCGCTGCCTCTACAATCCAGGGCACAATGCCCAGCTTCAGGATGGTCTTATACACTTTCTTGAAGGCCTCCGGTTCCATTTCGAGTCCAGCTCGTGTTAGGATTATGGTCAGTGCAAATTTACGCAAGTGTCCTGTGACAATCGAGAAGTCACCATCGAGATCCACCCAGTTAACATTCTGCAAGCAATAAAGAGTTAATCAAACTAAATTTCTGAATAACTGGAAGTGTAAATAACTTACCTGGAAAAGTATGCCCACCAGCAGCATGCCGATGAGGCGTGGTAACGTGGTCAAGGATATTATATAACCACCGAAATTAGCAGCCACTGTAAGCACCACTAAACTGAAAAGTTGACCACCTGGAGCAGCCGTGTCTCCAATAATCACATATGCTACAATCCAAAGGAGTACGCCTGTAAGAAGAATTTAAGGTATTTATAAATGGAGAAATTAGAAACTAAGGAACTTTCCTAGTTTAGGAAAATATGGAATTTATAACTTACCAATTAGAATAAGTACAAAGAGGCGAGAGAATGTCCTGAAGGTGGGACAAAGTGGATATGGAAAGATCTTCTGCCAGAAGGGCGGCTCCCAAGATTCGGTGGGTTCGTCGCCGCGACACTTCAGGCAGAGTGAATACATCCATGATTGTTCCACAAAATTTGTGCTGTCGTGTGAACTCTGCTGATGACCTTGATATTTGCCATTAAGACCGTCCAAAACACCCTGTCTATAGGTTTCTGTAGAAGAGAAAATGAAGATGAGATAAGAAATATACCGAGTGCAATAGAACTTCTGATTACGCAGTCATATCAAATTACGTGTTTATCGTCAATTAGCATACAATTCAAATATTGTCTGGCTACAGCTTTAATTTGAACACAAAATCATTAAAAATCCTGAGCAAATGATTGACTCTAAGATATCTTCGCATTAAGATATTTAATACAAAAAATATGAAATCATTTATTATAAATATTATAATGATATTTTTGGTCAAATCTTTTTTAGATATAATATAAGCTGAGAGTTGCATTCATATTTATCTCCAAACTTTGTTAAAGAATTGGAAATTTAGAATTTGCATAAAATATTAAATTATTATCTGGGGAAAACCAATATACCCCTTCTCTTTAAAAAAATGCTACTTGCTAAAATTGTGTCGGTGTTTTCAAGTTTCGTATAGCAAACTGGGAGATTGGAAATGATTCTCTGTAGTGCTAATTGATAATGTTAACGGTGTGATGGCAAATTAGATTGACAATGGAAGCACAAGTGCTCAAATAGAAAACCAATCGAATAACGAATAACGTATTTGCTTTTTGCAATGCTGACATACATTATGGCCTTCGCTGGTTCTTTTGAAATAAGCGCCAGATAATATACATTATGAATAGCGACCAAATCAAATAAATTTTGAATGAAAATTCACACTTTTCGTTGTGGAAAAGTTTTTAAATGGGATTAATCGATGACTTACCAAAACTGTGCATAGATCCGCGATCGCTTTCATTGTCATGCACGACTGGAACTTCTTTCAATATACTTCTTCTTCTGGTCGGACCGATTTCGGTGTGCGAATGTGTCGAGGTCTGAGTTCAAAAGTAAATTTCAATAGAATTTTGTTTTTATTGATAAAATAAAGTGTTTTTTTTTCGTGCTCTTTCATAAAATCCCAGCCGATTAACTAGACGCTGATAGTGGCTTGGATAGTGGCAAAGAATTAATCAATATACAAGCTATAGTATAGTATTATTACTGTGCTTAGATTGTTCATTCACTGATTTATGGCTGGGCACTATAAAAAGAAACCAAGCTGGTCACAAATCCAAATTTATGGCACTCACATTAGCCATATTTGATTCTAATCACATGCCCACCCATTGCCGACGCGTTCGTCCACTCACCTGGGATATTTTACGTCTGGGATTTTGCTCAAAGGCGGGATTATCGTAACCGGTGGCCCCCATATTCATCGGTACATCGGAAATAATGCTGACTCGTCTCTTGGGCTGAATATCGACAACAATATTGCTCTTGTTATTGTGATTGCCATTTCCAATGGGCATCGGTGAGGTGCGAATATCCGGTACATTTAGGGTTGTCGCATTTAACTCATCATTATGCCCACCGGCTTCCCCAGTTGCCGTCATCGTTTAATGTGTTTTTCTGCAGAAACAGTTACAAGCGCTGAATGTGATATATTTTCTCTATAAGTTTTACGAATTCCGTAGCGTTACGCGATTTTTACAACTATCTCGTTCAACGTTTCGCGTTGAAATAAATTCATTATCATGAAGATCGGAACTCGGTGGGAGTTTTACAGGGCTAACAAGTATGTGAATCTTTGTATATATGTGTGTGTGGGTGTTAACGGAACGTATATGTGTGCGAAAACCGCACAGACGTGTGAAAGGGTTAAAGATTAACGTAAATATTTAATTTTAAATACATAGTAAGTTAACGTAACATTAACAATAAATATTAACAACAATTAGACCTAGTTTGCATTCAATTAATAAATTATTATATGAATACGTATAGTATGGATATATCCACAAATGAATCATGCAGCGTTTTCATCAGTTAAAACTTATACTAAAAAGGGAAAATTTGGTCTGTTATATAAAATTTGGTATAATTTGCAGTCCTGCATACCTAATTGAAGTGAGTGTTAGGGTATTCGTCCACTCACACGATGCACTTTAATTTGATATGCACTTTAATGAGACAATTTTAATGTCCGACCGAGTTATTTTAAACTAAGGTCTAGAGATTTGTCATCACACTTAATTATACAATTGACGTACTAAATGATATACTACATGATTTATGGGCTGTGTTACAAAACATTTCCAAAATGCAAAAGCTAGTTTAATTATCCATTGCTATGTCGGTAGTGAACAGTATGTTGAACGGTAATAAAAATATTTTTAAAGTCCTAATCATCTATCATAATCTATTTTAATATGATTGCAGCTCTATAATAAAAGTATATATAAATCAAATAAAATACAATTTTTTGCAATATAAAACTGTCTCATTGTTGCTTAAAAATCCATAAGTTTAGTGACACATTCAGACTTTATTAGCTCTTCATTCATAGAGCCACACTGCCAATTATCAATATCGAAACGAGCAAATTACCTGCTAATAAATCAGTTGATACTTATGGTTTGTACTCTATATATACTTATACGAAAGTCCATCGAATGCGGCTTGTTTATTTCATTCACGCTCTGATTAAGCTACTAAATATAGATATAGCTGCTTATAAGTTTGAGTTTAATATATATATTAATTTAGTATACCATCAGAGTGCCAGTTATTTGATTCTATTTGCATTCACCCAATTTGCATAATTGACCAAACACGTTCAATGTTTTCAATTTTCACCTCTAATTAACGCCATTTCATACCACTCATATGATATAAGAATATGAATAATTCGCAAAAATTGATAGTGCCAATATTTAGAATGTCAAATCGATTGTGAAGTCCATGTGTTTGGTCAGGTATCACAAACGTGCGATTGATTTAGTGTCGACCAATCGAAATCGACAGCAAGAGACACCCTGTATTCTACTTTAAAGCCAAAGATTTACCATATATAGTGCCGAGAGTTTTTAAAAACTTAATCGAGTTTCTTTAGAAGTTAATTACATAGTTCTTTGAAAGCTCATATGTACTTTAAAAGTGGCTTAAGCAGAATCAAAAGCTTTTAAACCTCTACAAATCAAAGCTTGTAATGCAAAAAGCTTATTGGGTATAGCTTGTAAATCCCTTACACTCTAGTAACTTTCGAGTGCTGCTGAACTCTTTTAATTGGAATTCTTTATAGATAATATTATACACACTTTTGCTGATACGGCCCATTGTTTGCCGTGTGGCAGGTGAAGTGTGCGGTGCACTATGGGATCGGGCCTAATTGACGATTGTCTGGCAAGTGCGTTGACAAACATTTCTAGTCGACCATCACGTGCATTTCGCGAACAAAGCAGATTAATTAGCATGTCGGTGTCACTTGTAAAATTCGTAGCATTTATAATAATACTTGATTTTTTGATATTGAACAATTTGTTGACACCATAAACACACTACACAAATGCCTCGAGTTAACTGGAGCATATCATAACATACAATAATTACAATTTCTTTGCCCTTTATTTAGCATTTTACTTTTGATACTCGTAATGCTCGTAGTACCTTTTTTCATTTTGCTAAATTCCCATTGTGAGTTCGTTTGTAAATCGCGACAACACTCGGTTCTGACCTTGTCGGAGGTGGCATACCAAAAAGAAAAGAGCTCATCGCATTGGCACCAAAACGAAAAATCACTTTACGTGACATGTTTCCCAATATACCAATATTGTGTATGCACCACTTGGCCAAGAGACCCGTTGGCTACCAGTCCACTTGGCCCTTTGTCAATAAGCAAATTTTCAAGCTTACTTAGAGACGGGTCATCGGTCGGTCGACACTTGCGGGCGGGGTAAGAAAGTAATTATTTTTAATACCCTGTAACATATTCAGTTGTATATGAAGGGTGTGCTATGTTGTAGAAAAAATATATGTGTTCCCATTCAACAATTTTTTAATTAATTATCTACTGGGTACTCAATTAACCAAAACAGGGTATTGGCCAGCCTGCTATGACATGTTTTTCAAACACTTTTTTAAATTTTTATTTTGTTTCACAAACGAATCGGATGAGTAGACACAGGCATTCACAATTCAGGTGTTTTGCGACACGCGTTTTAAATTCTCAAGATTTGTTTACAAAATTTAAACCGGATTTTTTTTCTTCGTATTAATCTTATCAATGAATGTCTACAATCGGTTAATCGTAATAGATAATAGTACTTCAAATCGAAATGAAAATGAAGAAATTCATGTCATTATTGATAAATGTCACACACAAGTAATTATAAGTAATTGATAAGCTAAAAATATTATAGAGAAATTACCATTCATTAGTTTGTGGGAAAAATTCCGAGATTTTGTAGAAGACTACGAAGAATTCTCCTCTGTTATTCAGAAAGTCAGTAACAATCAAATATGCATATGACTGCATTGATTAAATTGTATCAATTCATTGATCAATTGAAGTTTATTGGCGTCATAATCAGTGAAAATTATGTGCTGACGTCAAGGGGAAAACTTCACTTCAATTGATTCCGTGAGCAGATCAATAAAAAGTATTTCAGCTCCTAAAGAGTTTCTGATTATGGAAATAAACAGAAACTCGGGTCATAATTTCTGGGCAATTGCATGGAGCCGAATCGAACCGCATTTTTATGAAACCTTTCATAAATTTATCAGAAGCCATATATTGCCAATTGTTTATAACAAATATAAAAGACTTTCGATGATTGATGGCACTTCCAAACAAATAGCCTCTAAGACGTATACGAATAAGTATTTATTGCGGCTAAGTAAGCACTCAGTCGTGGCTTATCTCAGAGCAAATATTGTTAATACCAAGTACATTTGAAATTTAGCCCTGTTATGCAGAAAAAAACAAGAGATTTTAAGGTTTTTTAGGAAACTTAAAAACTGGATTTTAGCTTATCGTTAATTGACTTGTATTGCACTCCTGGTGTTTGGTTTTATTACCGTGAATTGTGATTGATTCGGATTCGGAATGCTGATTGACCGATCGCATCGATTTGATTGCTCCACTTACGGCTGTTTGATTAAAACATTTTCCTCTTTCTCACCCCACTTGAATAACAATCAGCCCTGAACACCCAGTAACCAATAATCGTCTGGCATAAACACTCGTGTACTGTATTGTATATTTTTTTTATGTGGGTCTATCCGTCTGTCCGGATGTACATATGGAATTGATTGAAAGTGTTTATCTCTCGCTGTGCGGCAAACACGTCGAATTGCGCGACAACCATAATTAAGTGCTCTATATAGCCGAATCAATGTATTCAATTTCCAAGTGTCTTGGGACAGATCTAAATATTTCGATTTTTTTCCAGTTAGCAGTAAGTAGTTGTGTTAACATGGCTAATTTCTGTTGTTTTGGGCTAAGAGTATGAGATAAGATTTTTTTAATTATTTATTATCTGCGATTTTTGTTGCTGTTGTTATTTCATTTTAGGAATACACACTTTATCAACGCATTGAGTAATGTTTGTTGCTTGGGAATCTTTTGAACTTGATACTATATTTACTAAGGTAGTATGGGAGAGTGCTTTGGTAACCATTTGTCTTTTATCTTTAGTAAAATATCAGATACACAGATGTTTGAACCTTTGAAACTTTTTCTTAAATATGTAAACGCTCTAGAGATGAAAGTTAGTTGCATAAAAGTGACTAAATAAAATAAAAACTTAGTGAAATTACATATTAAAACTTTTACTCGTATATTTGTATGTATGTGGATAAATTGTGCTTTAGCTCACGTACAAAGCACACGTACGCGAAGACGTCACAAGCTTAAAGCTCACTTTAAAAGTCAAGCAGGGACGTGCACCAATACACGTACACTCTGCACTAATACAAGCATAATATCAAGTGACTTCCTTTTGGATTCTACTTGTATTAAGATCGTGTATTTCTCTCTCGCTTATCGAACTGTGTCAAGTTCAACAGACGAGACTTTTTGATATGATAACAATATTCTAAATGAGAGATCATATACCGGTTTTAACGCTTACGTACTATATACATATATATCATAAATAAGTCATTGAACTGACTACCGTTAGAATTTAATTATTATTTAGAATTCACATAAGATTAAAGACGTGTTGAGAGGAATTAAGTCGACTTGTTCGAGCAATTAACGTTTGTATTTTGAATAACAAATTGTTATAATACTTTATAATTTGCTCATTTGTTAATTGAGCACGTATTACAAAAATATATAAGTCAACGTTTTTATTATTTATTTATTATTGTTTACAAACAATTTTTCATTAAAGTGTCTTGAACTTTTACTCTTTTTTATGAGAACTTTAACTTAATTTGAAGCGCATTGTAGTTACTTTTAAATTGGTTTCTTACGGGAAAATCCTAATGGTGTCTGGAAATTGCCTTTAACTTTTTGTTAATATTTATGCAAGATCGTTAGATAATATTATCAGTAGTTTTATTAAACAGCAAGCTCTTTTTAGTTTTTACCTTTACTTAAAATTAGTTAAATTTTATATAGCTCTCTCTATTAGCTTTTACTTTTCACTGGTACGCGTAGTTAATGTTCTATGAGGACGATTACGATCCACAGATCGAACGACTTCCGAGCATAGCTTCGATTTTAATAAGACTAAATCGCTGCAAATTCTTGTCAACGCTTTATAGGCACACAGATTACAAGCATGCGTACATGTGTGTGTGTGGGTACTTGTACTCGTTGTACAAGAATCGAAACGCAGCGATTACCTCAATTGCGTACTGCACTCACAACATTTCTCACGCTCTTACTCTCTCTCGACGCACTCTCTTGGCAAGCAACCGATCAAACGATCGAACAAACCGACGAAGACATGATAAAGACCGGAACGAGTGTAATACTATCTGTAAGATAGGCGTGCCAACCACTGTAAATAAATCAAAGCAAGCAGCGCTTAGGGACAGTTACAAATCCAATGCCATAAATTCGACATATTTAATTTATTTATAATATAGTATAATACATTTATTTACAATGAATGTGTTTCGTTTAGTATTAATTCAATCCATCATACACTTATCAATCAAATTTCTTGGCTACTCGAGTTGAGAGTACAGCGATTATCACACTCGGTATTTCTTTTGGTAGTAGTTCAAGTTAGTTAACTGACCAATGAGTGCGAATATGATACTCGAAAGTATGCAATAAAATTGATTGATGGCTTAGATTGTTATTTCCATTGCTTCGCTGTTGACTATGCTCTCAATTAGTTTGCGTTCAAGCATTTCATCAAAAAAATATACAACCAACGACTTGATGGTTTTATTAACCATCATATATTAATCGCATACCCTGTATACTTATATGATACCCTGTATACTGTATATGCAACTGAAATTTCATTACAACTTCAACCTTTTAGACTATATGTCTAAAAAGTCAGAACATTTTACAGGGTATCTTAAGCGCTATGTCAATAAATATTATGCGTTTGAATTGATTTATAGTCATGAACTTGTTATTTTAACGGAAGATATATTTCAATGATTAAACTAACTGATTCTATACTTAAATATTTCAAACAATCTTCCCTTCGGTTCAGCGCTTTCAATTCTGCCGCCTACAATCGTTAAATGATTCTTAAATCTTCAGCAAACACTTGATTATAATGTTCTATATCAATTTGTTTTATGTGTGCTAATAAAGTCAACTTGTTTACTTATTTTGACTGTTTCTTAAGAGCTTACCCATAATACCAAAATGATCGATAATATCCGAGTACATATGTAGATATATTAGCAATCTAATTAATGAGTTCTTTTGTGATTTACATAAAAGTATTTTGTGAACTTACTAGACAGCGTGTCTGCAACCTGTATTAAATTATTTGAAATTAGTTTGTTATCTATAATAACTACTTAACCCGATTTGCTTATTTCATCAACTTAGATTTAAGCATAAATTTAGATTAAAATACAACAAATCGCTGATGATTTTCTTATCGAAATTATTCAAATATTGGATGAAACCTTTGATAAACGCGTATCTTGATAGCACACCGACAAATAGTCTAAGGTAACAACAATCTAGTCACTAAATAAACAAATTGTACAATTTGTTTACCTATTTTTCATAATAATTTTTATCATGATATTTGTGCAATGACGTACACAAATCGTACACATCAATTTGACTGTGTAAACAAATAACTTTTATACAATTATATGTTGATAAACATATATAACCACACCTGACTGTCTATCTGCTTGATTTGAACGAGTGTCAAGTTTTGGGACAAATATCAGATCATAAAAGTTACCATTTTAATGTTCTGTTATTTTTTATAAATTTACACTGATTTCATCCAGTAAATAATGTATACAAAATACGATATCTCATCAAAAGAAAATCTGATTAATCTAACTAAAATTTAATAAGAGTTTCAGTTGCATTTGTTTAATTGGAATTCCTTTACTCATTTAACTATAAAGTTGTAATCAAAAAACTAAAGGCAAAAGCGTCAAAGCCAAATGGTTGGATGAGTTTGCGGATGTAGTGGTGAGATCAAGGAAACGAAGAGGGGCTAGGAGGCCATAAATTAACTTTGACAAAATTACACACACATTTTGCACATTAAAACCCAAATCACGAAGTTAGTGAATGGCAAAGGAGCAATTTCAATTAAAGCTAATTACATCCAATATCGAATGCCAACAATGTCAACCAGCGCACGGTTGATGGTGACGGTGACGGTGACTGTGAATGTTACGGTGACGGTGACGTAGACAGCAATGTGGATGCATGGGAATTGGGTGAAGTAGGAGCTGGAAGAGTATGGCTACAATGCTACCAATGTGAGCAGGAATTTTGCAACACGGACGGATGCGGCTGCAGTGGTCGGGATAGATGTCCATCAGTGGCACAGTTACGAATGCAAAGTTGCGAATAGCTACACTGAGCGAATGCGGACATAGCAAGTTTATAATGTTATATCTTCCATAAGTTAATTTATGTACTTAAGTAATACTAAGTAGCTAAAGTCTAGAAAATTATGGCTATTTGTACGAATATTTTGGACTTTGTAATCAATCGTAGCTTAGATATTTAAAATATTGTTGCATACTTTTAGGAACTTGCGTTGCATTTAATTTAAGTAGCCATAACTTATGCTTGGTATTGCCGATCATGCTAAAATTTATTCAGATAACTGTTAATAATATAGAATATTTTGTAACAATTCCGAATTTAGTAAAAATCTTACGGATAATACTAGGAATATTTAAAAACATTAGAGCTGCTTTAAGAATATTAAAGTAATCTTGAAACAAATGGTATAGAATAGTGTACATAATACTAAATTAATCCTAGATACGCTATACAACAAAGGCAGATTGGGTGCCATATACCCACACACGGTGCAAAAAGCGAAGATATGTTAAAATTTGCTTGCGGCGATAAGTAAATGTCGTTGATACCGCCCACCGCCCACTATAATGTCCATGTCAGCCAAGTAATCTACGGTATGTTTTGTAGGGAACACTAGAGGTGGCTCTCTATTGAATGGGAGATGAGGGTGGGAGGGACGTTAGGAACTGATGCAGATGCCGTTGACGCTTGCCACGGAATAATTAAAGCAAATTTGCACTTCAGACAGTCAACCATGGAAAAACAACGCAACACTGGCGACCCACAACAAGAACATCTCGTCCAGGTACTCCAGCAATAACAAGAACAACAGCACCAGCAAAAACAACCGCATTCACATCCATGGAGCCCCAACGTCAACAATAGAGGGAACGACAACGCCAGTCAGCCGGGGAAGTATGCGAAAAAATATACACACACAAATATATAATATGGAGCATAGCCAACAATGCCAATGTGAGTGGCAGCGACTCGCCCAGGGGCGGACTTAAAAACCAAGGTGTTGTCATATAAGTAAATGGACACGGACAAACACACACATGCACACACACATTCACCTGCTTGCACACGTTTTTAATGAAAATGAATGGGAGAACGTGGTGTCAGCGGTACCACCTTTAATCCTCCCGGAGCGTCATAGCCATTAATTCAATTACAAAATGAGTTCAACAATCTGCATTAAACGGTAATTGCAACTAAAATCCCCATAGTTTTATCAAGTGCTTATTTTAAATGCCATTTAGGTTATTTCATTAAAACTAATTAATAAAATGAGTAATAACGAAATTTACAGATTAACTGTGTCATGCATACCGTGTGAAAAACTTATCTCTTTTCAATTGTTATAAAATATTTTATAACTTATCTCTTTGCAATTGTTATAAAATATTTTATAACTTATCTCTTTGCAATTGTTATAAAATATTTTATCTCTTTGCAATTGTTATAAAATATTTTATAAACTAGTAATTACTGAAGAAGACAGTAGGCTGTTTTTATTAAATGTAGTAAGAATTTTTTAATGGAATTTAGGTATGAAAATATTAAAATCAATGCATTTAAACTGCAATCATAAATGTAGTTAGATTTAGTGTTCCCATTTAGGTTATTTCTATAAAATTTAATTAATAACAAATGAAATGTAGAAAATATGGCACAAATTTTATCTTTTAAATAAGTATTTTAGCGAGTATTAAATTAAAATCATAATACTGAAATACTATTTAAAATCGAAATTTATTTTGTTGCTATTTGTAATTTGTTTTATTTAATTGAATCTTATTGAATCAGAATGCATACTCATAACTGAAACAAAAAGCCTAAGTTGTGGAAAACTATATTTCAGTGTTGTAAATTAAATAAAACGTCTATCTCGTTTAATGGTTTAATAATGCCTTGAGGCGCCAAAAATTAGCTACTGAATCGGTGTTCTGTGCTCGCGGGCCTGGGAAACGAGAGCGCACATACAAAACACGAAGTGGAACAACGAGAAACCAGAAACAGCAACAACTTTAACAGCACGAACGGGAGAGGGAGCATAATATGGATGCTGAGCGCAACAAGGACCCAAGTATGAAAATACCAGCAGAGAATCGTCAGCAGCAGCAACAACAACAACAACAAGAACAACAGCATTACCGAAGCCTAACAATAAACTGAGCTTGCGCCGAAATTTCAAATGTGTAAGTGACGCTGCTCTCACAACGAAGATGGGAGACAACAACAATGGCGAGATGGCAATGTAAATACGAACACACATAGCTGTACAAACGAATTCAACAGCAGCCGAACGAAGTCACAGTCGACTGATGGTCGCATTGAACAGTAAATGTCGACCAGGAGTCAAAGTCAAAATCTGTGTGTGTGTGGGTGTGTGTGTAAAGTTGTTTCTAAAAGTTTTCAACTTGAAATTGAACTATGCAAATTGAAAGAGAAAGAAGAGGAAGCTGCTTGAAACTCTCTCAGCGACAGACAAATTTAGGAGAGCACTGTGAGCGGCTAACTTTGCTGTTGTTGTTGTTGTTGTTGTTATTGTCGTAATTGTTGTTGTATCTGTTGAGATGCTGTTTTTGTTGTTGTTGTTGTTGTTGTGGGAGCACAAATATTTTAACGCAATTAGAGTGGCAGCATCGTTGTCGTCGCATCAGAAGCAGAGCGAACGCGCACGCATACGGACACAGCGCACGGATAAAATCTAAAATAATAATAATAACGGTACAGGAGCAGCATACAATAGCATATTTTTTAGCAGAAAGACAACGAAAAATGATTTGCAAAAACAATGCAAACTACGTGTGACATACATATAAATGTATAAGTGTGTGTGGGTGTAAAATCCAGTGATCCAAAAATAAAACTAAATTGCGTTTTGGCAGCGGCTCAATTAACTGTAAAAAGCAGCAACTGCTGCAGCAGCAGCGCATCCACGAACAAAGTGAGTGAGTGAGAGGGGTAGGGTGAAGAGTCACGACCGCGAACAATTTGTTGAATACTGCCACTACTTGCCCCCCACAAGTAACCGAAAGCAAAAGTGAAGAAGCAAATCAAATATACACACACACACACAAACGGAACACTGTGTGGGTGTGTGTGTAGCTACTTAATACAAATGCAAATAATTTTAATATACACACGCGCCTAGAAAAAAAAAACCTAAGCAAAGAAATCAAAAGTGTGGCCAACTAAAGTAGAGTGGAAAAAAACCATAGCAGCATTGGCGGCGCAAAAGTTAAAAGGGACAAAGACGATTAAGCAACTCTGCTGGAGCTGGCAGCAGCAGCAACAGCAGCAGCAGCAGAACAAGACGCACGCAAGGTGAGCCGTAAAATAAGTCATGTAAAGAGGCAGCTGGCAACCACAGTCAAGAAAAACGCCCCAAAACAGATTTTTAGGTTTTTATACCCTCTGAGGGGTATATTAGGTTTGTTAAATGAAGGTAGCAGGCAGTAGGAAGCGTGGCCGACCCCATAAAGTATATATATTCTTGATCAGCATCACTAGCTTAGTAACTTCACTCCCTTCGCCCATAATAAATAAACACAATTGTAATAAACGGGTATAAGAGACAGAGGGTATTACACGGTCGTCCATGCTCAACTATCCTTTTCATTCTTGTTTTGTGCTTCCTTCTTGCTTTCTTTCCTTCATTCTTTCTTGTCTTGAAAAGTGACAGTCGTCGTCGTCGTCTTCGTCGCCTCAACAAACGACTCAAGAGGCGACGGCGTCAGCGACAGCGACAGCACCAGCAGCAACGTCAGCCGCAGTAACGGCTGCTGTGTGTGCGCCTTGAGCAAAGACTTCGTAATGTTCGTTATGTGTGGGCGTCGTGCGTGCTCGTGAATTACGCACGAAGACAGCAGTCTCTTTATCTTACACACGAATGGTATTGTTGTTGTTACTTTGCCGCAGCAAACACACGCAAACAAGCCAAAATGAAAGAGCAAACTGCAAGCCTAAAACAACAGCGGCAGCAACAACAACAATAACAACAACAACAACTACAACAGTAGCAACTACGTTGATGTCAGCTGCGATGGCGGCGGCGGCGGCGTCGAAAATGTCGGTGATAACTCATGTCCTACTGACATTTTTGGGTCAAAAACTAAGATATATTTAATGTGTGTGTGTTTGTGTGTCTGTTTTGGGTTGTTATTATTCATCTCTCTCTTTGGCTTTTGTGTTATTTAGCTGTATTTGTATTTGTGGTTTGGCACTCAATATTTTAGGCTACCTTTCTGCCCCCTCGCTCTCTTTCTCCCTTTATTTTGCTGTCGCCAACGCATTGCCGACAGATTAAAATTGCATCCGGCTGAGGCAAACAAAAGTGTATCCTCACACACACACACACCAACGCAGGCTCTGTAGGGTGACAACAACAATAGCAACACAAACAAACAAAATGGCGGGCAAGAAAAATAACTAAAATGAATGCAGAGCAAAAGTCTTAATTGAAATTTTTGCTCGAAATGTGTGCAGCGGGATTTTTAGCAACGCAAGGACATGAAGGCCAAAACCAGCGACAAGTTTCATATGTATATAAGTAAAAGAAAGAGAGAGAGAGAGAGAGAGATAGAGAGCGAAAGCGAGAATGAGAGAGTGCGAATGTGTCTTTGCCAGCGGCGACTTTTGTTTGTCATGTCAAAAAGTCGTGGGGAAGCAAGACAGAGAAGATACCCAACAGGACACACACACACACCCTCACCCACAAACACACACACTCAGTATACAAATCTTGAATCACTTTGTCTTTGTGTGTGTTTGTAACAACATTTTTCAACTTGACGTGCAAATTGCTGAGCTCTTCTCTGACATAGGTATGTCTTTGTAATACCCGTAACACTCTCTTTCTGCACTCTACAAAGACAATCAACGTTAAGCCCAAAAATAGCCAAGAGCTGTATATTGGCTCAAGTCCAATTACAACGCGATACAATAAATTTTACACATAGCTGACATACAAATTTTTGATTTATGTCTTATAGGCGGCAGAGATTAAAGGTCGTTTTCTATAAGAAGTAACTCCAGTACATTTCAAGTCTTTAATTTTAACATGTTCATGAATTATTTAGCTAGCTTTGTGTACTGAAAATTTCACAGAAATGCAGCTAAATAAAGCAGCAGAAATTTTTGTTTGTATAAAATTTTCTATGGAATATGTTAAGAAACAAATCAAATTTGCATAGAAATATGTAAGTCAAATTTTACAAGCAACTCGTAAACTTGAATGTGTTCATTTGGGTTCTTCTGTTTGCTTAAATCACACACAGATAAAGCTTGGAAAAACTTGAGAGTTGGCTTTGGTATTATTCGCGAGATTTATGTTATATGGTTGAAAGCCAGCATGCAAATTTTTTCATTGCATACTTTTGTGAGCCGACTTGAATTCCACTCAAAATATTGTTACTTTTATTCATTCCGTACTAATCCGATGTAATACTCTATAGAGATTACTTTTAAACCATTCGATTGCCACCATTCAATAAAATATTGAGCATTTTCAATCAGGTTTATAAAGTCAAAACAAACGCAACTCTTTCGATAACAAATCAATTTATATTTGAGCCTAATTTATGGCATATTTTAAGACTTTATTTGAATACCGTACAATTTATCAAATCAATTGATGAATGAATATGTAAAAACAATACTGCTTAAAATGTTATTGCTGCCACTTGCAGCACTGAATAATCATTACTCTTGATTGACCAACATAAATTCAGAGCAATCTTTTGATGCGGTTGGTGCCCAGTTCTCCTCAAACCGTTTACTTGCATGTGGCTTAAAGACTTGAAAATTTCAATCGACTTTGCGGATCTGCTTGAATAACAGATTCTATTCAAAGAGCGCAAAAAGAAGGAGTGGAAACAGCTACAGTTAACAGAATTGACTGTTAAACGCCCAGTACTTATAACATTTATATGAATTACTCAGATTGGGTGATACATTGTGATATTAAAGAAATATTTTAATAAATGATATAGAAAGTATTTCCATACTAAGCCTTTAACTGCTAAAGTTAGACGGTTTTTAATATATTTGCTCTGCTAATTGTTGATTACATGGACAGACTCTCTATGTATTTGACAAGTACAGGGTCTAAATGGAGAACGTGCCAAACAAATGGGCACAAAAACGAATCAAAGTTGGGGGCGTTAACACGCCTACCGCCCACTTTATCTTTAGTCTTCGTCTTCATAAAACTGTTGGAGCTATTTGGTTTTTGTTGTTCAACCGGATACATCTTAGTTATTTGTCAGTGTGTGTATGCGTGCGTGCAAGTATCTGTGTGTGTGTTTGTGTTTATCTTGGCCAAAAGCTATATAGTTTATCTATGTGCATGTTTGCTGTGCTTGTTGTTGTTCCACTTTTCCGCACTTATTCCATATTTAAGAGGCAATTTATATTCCCTTTTTTTTGTTGTCTGCACTTTGCGGCAATGCCATTCAACTTTCAGCTACAGTTTCCGTTCGCGACTGTTCGCTCGACTGTTTCTGATTTCTGACCGACACACACACACAACAAAAAGCCTCACACGCCCACACACACACTCTCCATTCAATAGGCTGAAAAAACCAGAGAGATAGCTGGCCATTGAGGGCGATGGAGAGCGTGGCGTCCTGGCTACTGGCTCCTGCCTAAGCTCTGAATCCCTTTTGACTGTCAGTTCTGCCCGTTGTCTGTCCCGTCTGTCGACGTGTAGCCAATTATCATTTTGTTTTTGCTTCAACTTTTTGAAATGAATAAAAAGGACTCTTGACTCCAGACGCAGGATGTATCTAAATAGCATAGCATCCATAGCATTCCCAGAGCCACGACTATGGACTTTTACACCTTGCGGCCACATTGCATTGAGGCTGACGCGCGACTGACTTTCTATATTTTTCTTTTTTTTGTTTTGTTGTTGTTTTTGTTATTGTATCATAAATTATTCAAACGTAAACATCATCAGGCTGCAGGGACGGCAGCACACATAAGTATGACGTCCTTTCTCATTATCAACTGTAATACACGCCCACAACACACACATACACAGGGAGAAATAAGTAATTCCTCTGAAATAATAAGTTCAATAGTTAACTGCATTTCAGTAATGAATTGATAGGGCTTAAAAATTATACATATGATAACAATTTGTGTATTCAATATTATTGTAAACAGAATACACAAACTTTTCTCGCTGTGTACTCTTACATGCAGTGGCTTATTCCAGTGTTGTTTATACACTTTTTCATACGCCTGTCCTGCACAGATGATAATGCTGATGATGACGCGGAAACAGAAATTCCATCCACTCCACAAAAAGAGGGAGAGAGGGAGGATGGGACATAAATAAAGGCGCCATCACTTGATAAATAAGTAGTGCACGTAGGCATTCTGCATAATGAAGCGAACACTCCCATTACTCCCCTTACTGATCCCAATTTGTTGTCGGAACCATGCGGCGTATACGTAATCACACATTGATATGACATTTTACCTCAATGGGCAGCGCTCAGTATGTGATTCCGGATAGACTGTTTGATTTATGCAGTAAATTTCACTGTCTCAACTTAATATGTCGTTTTTTAATGCAGTTGTTTAAACTTTAAATCACTCGATTGAAACAATTGAAAAGTACATAATTAAATTTAAGATTAAATATACATACATATATTTACTACAACTCTGATTACATGTTAATTATCTTAAAGTTAATGAATTGTCCTTTGTGCTTCGGGCTTTTCCAATTTCCAATTACATGGCCTGTATTGTTCAACAATTCCGAGAATGCAATTTATTATTTTTGTGCATTTCATGAATATGCAAATCAATATTTTACATAAATTAATTGTTTTAACGCACCTATCTCTAGCTTACATAAAAAAAATGGAGTGAAACAGTAAAGAGCTTAGTAAATTATTTTCTAAAATTTTTTTTGTGAATTTCATGAATTCTATAAATAATCCCATTTTCATAATTTATGATTGGAATTATTTGAATTCCTCAACTGAATTTAGTTGGCGTTAATTTGGTGTAACTGTGAATGCATTGTTCAAAATTAATTAAATTATTTATAAACAGTTAAACCACATTTTTGTTTAGAAATTCCATGAGTAAAACAGCTTTTATCTTGCCCAAAAAAGTATGCAATATAATAATGTAACTGCAATTTTCACACAGTAAACTTAACTTTCAACAATGCAATGTTAATTCTCCATGGACCTTTAAACTTATTGAAGCAACATTCATTTTTACTGTTAGTTCATTTATTTTTCACTTTTCCCATTGACACGCTGTTCGAAATTCGAAAAGTTGTTCAAGTTTTCTTTGCTCCAAATGGGTTGATTCCATATACAAAATAAGTACTTATTTTGTGTGTATGAAATCTCAAATGGATTGCTGTCAAAACACAAGGAAAACGTGCACAAGTTTTCCAATCGAATTGTGTCTAAGATGCTTTTCCATTCCAAGCCAAGGCAGGCAGCAGATAACTTGCTATTGTGTTCAGTTTTCCCTATTTTCCGCCAGCAAACAAGATACAAAGGGAAATTGCTGTTCTAGTGTATTATCTGCCTGCAGAGAAGTATGTGCTTGACACACACACACACACACACATACACCCAGTTACATATATATGCATAACTACATGTAAGAGTGTGTGAGTGCATGGGTGTGAGTGTGTGAGTACTTAATGTATAAGTGTGTTTTGTCTGTGCGATTAATTCCATTGGCACCGATTGAAACTTTCCGCATCAAGGCAGCAATAAATTAACGACTGTATATATATTTACAGTTCTCTGTGCATGTATTGCAAATATGTACTGGAAATAATCGGTGTCTTAAATCGATATATCGACGGTTGTGTCATGAAACGATAAATATGAAGGGTTTTCTGTATTCTGCCTTAATAATGCGGCATAAAATATGTATATTTCTTCAAGAATTGCAATGTAGCATTATCAAACAATATATTCTCCCGTTCTACCCGAGCTTTAATTTATCGAAATTATCGATTTGATTTTCACAACTCTAGTAAACTTATATACACTCACCAGACAGAAACACACACGCTCTCATTAAGTGCATGCTTTAATTTGCATATTCATTAAATTACAAACGATCTCACATTTCCGCATAAAATCCACTCACAAAATGCAAAAATCCCAGAAAACAAGTACACATTTCATATACATACATATATACGTGTTTATGCTTACATGTTGCTGTCGTCGTTGTCGTTGCCATTGCCGTTGTCCATGTCCGTATCCGGAATCCTGCTGCGCATCTGTTCGAACTGAAGCCAACCGGATGATGATGAATATAAACTCATGTTTGCTGATGCAAACATTGAGCAGGCTAAAACTAATGTTGTATGAGGCAATTTTGCATTAAGCCCATTTAATTATACTAAGTACATAGTAAATACGACAACCGAATCTAACATTGGTTTGACTTGGTACAAGTTTTGCCTCTCAGCTATGTAAAACTATGTTACTTGCTCATCTATATGTAAGTGTGCATACGCCCTGCAGATATTCACACACCCACACACAGTTTTGGAAACAATGTTTGCCGCAGTCATAAATAATTTATGTCTGCGTGAATTGGTCAACTTTGGGTTAACCTTCCACATCTCATGTCTTCATCTTCATGTCCATGTTAATCCTGCCCCACTCTTTGGTACTAACATTGTCCATGCATTATTATATAGTGCCTCGTATGCCCTGTAATTCAGCTGTTGTCACATACCGTCTCCTGTTTTCCCCCCTTGTCCCACCTTATGGTTCCCTCATTTGCTTTAACTTAACTGAAAGATGAAGCCATTAGGCACAACAGTCCCTGGGTTCCAATTAGAGCTGTGACTAGGCCGAGCACTCATTTAATACTCCTATATCTCACTCCCAAGCACACAGATCTATGTATAATGCTTTGAAATATTTACACATTAGCCAAGAGACAATTTAATGACCATTTAGACACAGTTTTGAAATTTATTAAGCACTCGGGAAACTATCAAATTAGAAAACACCACATAATCAGTTACCACTTTGGTGTTTTGAATCTAGTTTGTGCCCTAGAAATAGAGATAATTTAAACCATATTAAAGTTAAGGACTTATAAAAACACCGATGGGTTTTTTCATATAATATTAAAATTTATTTTATGTATATTTATTTATTTATTTTTATAATTTTAAAAATTTAAAAAAAAAAATGTAGAATAATTCGTGGTGTCAAATACAATTTAAAAAGCTATTGCGCTAAAAAAAATAGCTGCATTTCAGACTGAGTTATCGCAGTTCAAAGTTTAAAATGAGGTTATAACGGGACTTCAACTGTCCATAACAAGCGAAAAACTCATTTCTGACCCCATAAAGTATATGTATATTCCTAACCTACACAACATTTTTAATCGATATGAACAGTTCTTGAGAACAAAATAAAAAAATTTTTTTTTTTTGATTTCTTGAAAAAATGTTAAGGGGTAGGTATGCAAAATTTGGAATTTTAAAAAAAAAAGCTTAAGTTTTAACAAAAATATAGTAGTTTAAAGTTGGTGAAAAGGGGAGTTCAACCAAATCTAACTGCCCAAAAGACGAACACGTAATTCCCTTTGCCTCTTATTTTCGATTACATAAACTAGGAAATTAGGTTTGCATATGAGATGGATAAACAGGCAAAATAGTATTTGTTAAGTTTAAAATAATAAAGTGTTCTGTAAATATTTTTTCTAAAATATATGAAACACTTGGGGAAAAACTATTTTAAAACTGCCAAAATTGAAAGTACAATAAGCTTAGGCATGCAAAGCTAATTGGTCTATACTATTTCTAACTAAAAGAGTTTATTTACATTTAAAATGAGTTTTACTTTGAAAACAGTGCAGTTTTAAGTTTATTACGCTGTCAAAAAGTAGTTCAAGTACAATCTAAACTAAAAACTAGTTCAAAAGTGAGTCATTTGCGGTGGAGCAAGTGCTGTGCCAAGTGCTTGAAATAAAAACGTGCTTAAGAACCAGCGATCTATTAATTTTCTAATTAAAAGCTAACTTTGTTGAAAAAAAATAGCATAATTATTTTAAAATGCTGAGCTATTTAAAAATAGAAAATAAATGGAAAAAAGATGGCTTCAAGAGGGCAAAGGGTTAAAAGTTTGAGGATTGAGTTGGGTTCAACAAGCAGACTAGTAATTTCAATTTCCTAAAATGGAATTACGTTTTGCATTTTGTTTTTTAATTATATTTCACATTTGACCTTTTCTGCAAGTGTGTGTGTGTGTGTGTGTTAAAATGATTTGTTAAGCGAGAGTGTCTGAGTGTGTGTTGAGTGTGAGTTTTTCTCTGACTATAGAAAAGAATGACTCCTATATGGGATTTGGCCCTGGCACTCGTTGGCTGTACTGGCTGCTGTCAGAGCTGCTTTGTTTAGCCAGCAGAAAGGAGACTACTCTCTGTTCCAAAATGGCAAAAGCCAAAAGGCGAAACTAGCGTCACCAAAGTACCAAAGTACAAGTACAAAACATTTTCAAATGCCATTTAGTGCACCTAACACATACATACACACTCACTCACACACTTGACAAGTGTATTTTGGATGGCTGTTGGAACCGGAACCATGGGGCGGTGAAATTGCAGAACTTTCCCCTTTCATTATGCTGCAAAAAATATATATGTATATATAGTATATGTACAATATAAACGAGGTTACATGCCTGCTTGAATCCACAAACCGAATGAGACAGCGCCTTTACTTTGCTCTCATTTCATTTTCCACTATACTTTAGTTTTGTGTATTATACCCTGTAGCAATTGGTACTATATGAAGTGGTGTGTCTAACTGCAAACGTAGAATGAGTCTGCAATCCAAAAAGTTGGTTAACACTAGTGATGTATAACAGCTGTCAAGTTGCACTGACCATATTTAGTTTGTGGTTACGGCATAAGCGTTACACTGAGAGAAACGTTTAAAGACTTTGCTGCCTTTAAAGTTGATTTTACACTCAGAATAACACTTAACAAACTGCTTTTAAATATGGCAGTTAATTCAAGCTAGTTATCACTTATTTTTAAAATACTATATTATAATAAACTTATTTAAAATTAAAATTTAAATTTAAAATATAATTTCAGACTTTTAAATTATTTCTATATTGTAACTTTAATATTAAATATGTCGACTGATCATACATTAAATAAATAAATAAATAAATAAATTGAATACAATTAATTTTCTCGCTGTGTCTACTTGATTCATAGCAACCCTACTCGATGTCAGTCTCTCTTTCAAACTATTTATGTGTCTATATCCCAAAAAGTATATGATTCCGTTAATCTGCTTAACAACCTATACCATAATTTACACTGTAACCTGTAACCTTTTTTCTGTCAAACGCAAATAACTAATCCCACCCGTAACTTTCCGATGCCCGTACCTTATTTTATGTAATATATATATTATGAGCATAGAGTGTTTGCTAGTCTTGCATACTCCTTTTTTGATATCTACACTAGCTGTACCAATTTCCAGAAATCGCCAAGTTGGCGAATTACATGCGAAAATGCAATTTTTTCCACTCTCATTTTGCTTTTCTTTACCGAATTTTGTCAATAAAGCATTTTAAATCAAGAAGAAGAAAACCCCACACATACACAGATACGTGCCAAAACACACACAAAAACACAAGCGCACACAAACAAACACAGACTGCGACATACATACGTATACGCAATGTTTTTGGCACATATTGT
This sequence comes from Drosophila tripunctata, assembly GCA_035047385.1. Taxonomy (NCBI): domain Eukaryota; kingdom Metazoa; phylum Arthropoda; class Insecta; order Diptera; family Drosophilidae; genus Drosophila; species Drosophila tripunctata. The sequence continues at coordinate 164,769 of JAWNPS010000307.1, forward strand.
AACTGTTTGAAAGTTTTTTTGGGTGGAGATTTTATGGTTTTTCGTGCAGGATATTATTAAGGTCATTGTGTTAGTAATTAGAAAAAATGAAAAATAAAACGAAATTTTTGTTATGAGAAAGTTGTGCACAGTTGACAATTGGATTTATGTTCCAATGTCAGACAACTTTTGCCTGCGGTTTCACAACCCATTTTCCAAGAGGGAAATATAAATGTCGCACTGTGTGTGTGTGTGTGTGTGTGCGTGGCACTTTATGCTGCAAACGGAAATCGAAAACAAGTTGCCTCAGACATATTGGAAACCGAATCGGTCTGCCGTTTTTCCACCTGCTCACACACGCAGACACACCTGCTAAGAGAAAGACAGAGGGAGCGAGAGAGAGGGAGAGAGAAGAAGGGAAATTGCTTTTTAATAGGCTATATATGAATTGGCCGTGCAATTTATCAACTCCCTGGCGACATCTTATGCAGAACCTGTACGAATTTAAGAATGAATTATTATTATGTGTAAGCTAATGGTTCTCTCAGGTATATACCAATAAATGTGCAAGTTTATTCTTAATCAATATTAACGCTGCTTCAATTTCCATTCACCTGCTCTCAATGTTCACATTTATTGTTGTTCAATTGACACCCAAACGAATCATCATCAAACGAAAGGAAGGTGATAAAAAAAAGGATGCTTTTCAGCTTACGCCATTCCTTCCTCGACGGATTTAACTCAAAAAGTCAATCACACACACACACACAAGCAGTGGTAAAAAGACAATGTTGGAACTGGAATTTTTTTAATTTCAGTACAACAACAGAAAGATGAAGCCAATGCAAGGGCACTTTTAATTAAATTGTAAAGAGAACGGGTGGAAATACCTACAAAGGTAAAATAATCCGCTATAATTTGCTTGGAATTAAATTCAACAATGATTTTAATGAGTGTAATTTATCGGAATATATAAAGAAAGTCAATAAACTTTAGGTATTTGGGACATACCTTTTTCAAGAATTAAATATTGTAGCATACTTTTTGGCGTTCGGTAGTTTTCTATAAATTACAAACTCCAAAACTCCAAACTCCAAGTAATTTCTACACAAAAGTTCTGCAAATTATTTAACTCTAAAACAACTTTTATATTTAACATATGTATATATTATTTTTAAGCAACATTTCGTATTATAAATAGATTAGCTTTAAGGATGAATAGTTTGTGTCACAGTTTGGCGTAGTTGAAAATTGTTTGCTCAAACTTTATTGCTTTTTTTGTAGTAAAAGTTTAGTTCTGTGAAATATATGTAACATACTTATACTTTGGAAACGCTGTACATTTTATTTAACATGCGCATAACACATACTTACTACTTTTTGGAAAAGTTTCAAGCGTACTTTCCTCTCGACTGCTTTTCGCTTTTTCCACTGTTCGGAGACTTTCCCTACAATAAATTGTCGCTGCACTTTGAATGTCGTCCCCCTTTCATTTTGCAGTCATCTTTCTCTTTTGGCATCGTTTACTTGACAAAGAATATTTTAAATATTTATATTTACTTTGCTATAAAAAAAACTGGAGTTCTTTTGGCTCAAATGCCAGTTGTGTTGACTCAACGTTGGATGCATGCATGGAAAAAAGTTTTTAGTTACAATTGGCAAATAGACATTTATTAAAATTGGTATTTATTTACTTTGCAACTAGCAGGTAGCCACATTTTCTTTATAAGGCGGCTTTAAACAGAAAATATGACAGAATTTTTTTTATATAGGGCTTAAAATTTTAATTGCAATTAAAGCTTATCTGCCAGAGAACAGTTTTAAAGCGACAAATTTCATATATATTTTTATGCACTTTTCAAAAACATTGTTAAATACAAATTTCTGTTTTGCACCTCATTTCATTAAGTCAGTGAAAATAAAGAGTTTGAGTTACAGATATGTATAAAGGAACAAGGATTGGTAATATACCCATGCATTTAAAGAATACATAAGTTAGATACGTCTACAGGGTAACTGCCAGTCGAGCACATTTCTCTGCTGTTTTCTATTTTTATTATGCCCAATAATAGACACTTGCCGTAAAGTCGCGGTGAATGTGTTAAGTTTCCATTTGAAATCTTTTGAACAACACAGCAAATTTAAGGGAAAACTCAAAGCAAGCTTATTAAAACGTAGGAAGAAGAGAAGGTAGAAGAAGGTGGAGGCGTAAGAGGACAATAAACGAGTAAAAATGGAAAGTGCTGACAATCAGGGAATTCACACACACACAACGAGGACAACGAGGACATTTTCGGGATGCCAACTGCGATTGCAATTGTAAAATGTAGCAAATTTTTAATGCGCTTGCAACTTTTATATCGAGTTTTAATGCGAAAAAGTTCATGCTCAATGATGACGCTTTGTGTATGTGTGTGTGTGTATTGGTGTGTGTTCTTGCCACTCTTTTGAGGCTCATCTTCGGCTTGTTGCAAACTGCAGAGATTGAGACTGGAAACGCAACATTTCCTGTTTGCACAGCCATAATTTGCAGTCATCGTCCCCAAGTTACAATCTTCTCTTTTTATTTTTGTTTTTTTTTTTTTCAATCTACACTCCTTACTCCTTGTGAATGGATGGACGTGTGAGATGCCTGTATGTCCTGTCTATGTCCCGTCCTGTCGTCATTCTCACTCCATTTCCTCTGGCTGCCGCTTTTCATGCAAAAATATGCAATTTTATCGGTCTTTACAGATTTGCCATGCAAAAATATAAAGCGTTGGACTTGTCAGAAGTGTATAGAGCACGAGGGCAGATAGGAAAAGGGGCGAGGATATGGCAAACGCATAGCATAAAAGACATTTGCCAAGCAAAAATGTAAATATTTATCATACCGGAAACATGCGTTGCCTTCTGCAGCGTCTACTTCAATTTGTACTACAGGAAAAATCCACTGAAATTTTCACAGCCAGCCAACCCAAAAGAATGCTTGCCAGGCACACCAATTGCTTCCTTAAGTTGGCGTGTCTAGGAAGTGGAAAACGGGAAACGGGACACATGTGGGCGGGATAGAAAAAGGGAGAAAAGCTGCAGCCAAAAATACCATTTTAAGCTTTTAGTTAATTTAAAAGTTGAAATTTATATGAAAATCTAGTAACATTATGTGTTGCCATGACTCACATCCCAAATAAAGAATGTTAAAGTAAAGTAAAAACAAAAGAAAAATAAACAATTTGCCAGATACACTGTTAAAAAAAAAAATGTACATAAATCTAGATTTGGTTAGCAAAACAAATATTGCTGCAAAAATTATTTTAAATATTTATAGAGCAGAGAGATTTAGTATAAAACTAAAAATAAAACATTTGTCTATTTTTCCACTCTGTTATTTTATCAGTGTACACACATACATACATATACTTATATGTATTTTGTTAAAAACGTGCCGACATTTTGGTTGTCAACACGCACAGAGCAAGCAAAGGACATGGAAATGGAAATGGAAGTGGAGATGGTCATGGGAATTGTTGTCGGGTTTCATATAGTTAAACTTTAGTTTTATAGCTGCAATTTAGACAAAATACTCACTGTATGTCTGTGTATTTGTGGAATGTGTGTGTGTCTGTCATTCCATGCTCGACAATTGTTACATTTCAGTCAATTGTTTAGCCGGAGAAATATACGATTTAAACGAGTCTGCTTAGACCGAAAGATAAATTACAGTACTCATCATGTATCTGCCTCTCTGTCTATCTCTCTCTCTCTCTCTTGTTCGGTCTCTTTCTATTTGTATTTTGAGTATTGTTAATGAGCTCCAAGCAGCTTAGCTGCCCCACATCATTTTGTATGTTTTGTTTTTTCGTTTTCCACATTTATTTATTTTTTATTTTTTTTATTTTTTTTGGTAAAGTTTTGTAAGCTGTAGAACAAAGGACAAAGGTTGGTTGCTTTATATATTTTGCATTAACTGCGATTACATTTCTATTACATTTCTTGTACTGAGTTTGTCAGTTGACTTTAAAGGCATTGAAAGTCTGCTCTTTTGCTTGACAAATGTTGTTAATCATCTTTCAATCAAGAAATGTACAAAATTTAAATAAAAGCAGCAGAAGTGAAAACGAACTTTAAATAGAAATAAACTTCTGTAGGTCTTTTAAAGTTAAAGAAATGAGCAAGATTAATATTTTATTTACTTATTCACATCATTCTTAACTAGAAATATATGTTCTTAAATTTTTAAAATTTTTTAAAAATTTATGTAAGTTAATGTAAAATAATTGTTTAAGTAGTTAGAAGCCCTAGAAACTTTTCTGAAGAACATTTTCATACAGTACTTTCCAGTTTTAATTTATTAATTTAAGTGCATTGCTTACTTAAAATATAATATTTAATTATATTTGTTAGAAATATTTGATTGCTTACAACTTATATTTACTGTTTTCCCTTTTACTCAAAAAATTTAAAGCAAATATAACTTGTGGCTCGATTTCAGTATTTTTAAAATTTATTCAATTTTTCTTTTGTTTTGTTTTTTTTTTTTTTTTTGTTGTGGTTGAGACGTTTGTTCATTGAATAAAGCTGATTGGCCAAGTCTAAAAGAATGCCGTTTTGAGTCAGTTTATGCAGCATGTGGCACGTGTGGCAACGTTTGCCATGCAACGCTTGATAAAAACGTCCAAATGTCCGGGCTAAAAGCAGCAGCATGCGCATTTAAAATAGCGCATAAAAGCCAGGTCAAAAGAAGCAATCGCCCATATGGCGTATGTGTGTGTGTGTAACAGGCAGGATGTGCCCCAAAGGAGTGCATCAAGGGGGGCACAGACTATAAATTGAGTCCAGTTTTGTGCTGGCAAGTTGCAACTTACCGTATACGCCGGCGCCCGGATGTGGCAAGTGCCGTTGTCGGTGACGGCGACGGTGGCAAAAGCTATTTAAGGATGCCACGCTCTGATGCGTTGCACAGTTAAGATTCAAACTCGCCAGAGAAAAGGTGCAAGAACGTCGTGCCACAATTCAAAAGTGTGTGTGTGTGTGCCACAAAAACAATAAACACAACATATAGAAAACAGTTAATGGATACTTAATATTTAATTTAATTTCGGTTTCAACACTTTTGCTTGCAGCAACATCACCAGAGAAGACAAGAGGCAACAACGGAAAGTGGATTCTAGTGCATTGCATTGTGGAGCCAGCAACAAGTTTAGTGTATAATATTTGAAATCAAAGCGAAAGGGTATGAGCATGTCGGTACTGTGGCAACACAAACAGAAGCTCAACAAGCGTACCACCGCTGTCAAAATGAAGAGGGTGCCACAAATCAGTTGCCATTCGAGTGCCACAAACAGACTCAAGCCCAAACTCAAACCCAAACCCAAACTGAAACTAAAACTGAAATCCCAAACCAAATCCAAATCCAACTCAAAATCAAAATTCAATTGACAAGTGAAGCAATGGAGTTGGATAAGATGAAGATGAAGATGGATTTGAGAGAGAAGACAAATGCTAGAATCCAAGCAAAACCAACTAAGCTAATCCAATCGCGTTTTCAACGTATTTACTCTTACATTCTGGTCGCTTCCATTCTGATGAGCTACATTAAATCCATTTGTGCAACAACTGTACAAAACTTAAAGCTAAAGATGAGAGAGGAAACGACAAGATACATTACACATAAACACATCCGATTGCAACTTCCTACAGGAATTTGCATTATAAGACTGATAACATTAAAGAGATTTCGCAAGATTTTGGCACTGCCAACACACAATCACCAGGAGGAGTTGAGGAAGAAACAGGAGCAGCAGCAGGACCGGCAGCAGCAGCTGGGAGATGTGAAAAAGCAGCAGGAGCGGAAAAAACTGCAGCTGATGATGATGAAGGAAAAGCAACAGCAGGCAGATATGAAAAGACTACAGCTGGAGGAGTGGCAAAATCAGCACGAGAAGAAGTTTGCAGCAGCGTCTGGGCCACGTTATTTATGGCACTCGCTGGGCGTACAGGCGTCCCTCATTATGGCAGCCTCATCATCATGTTGGCGCCATCGCAGCACTGCCGGCAGCACTGCCACATGGCTGGTAATGCTACTGCTCTTATCATCCCTTTGGCCGGACTGTGAGTGCCTGCACGGCGGTAAATTGAGCAACACGACCGTAAAGACCAAGTACGGTCTGCTCCGAGGCATTGTGGTGCGCTCCACGCCCATTGTGGAGGCGTTTCTTGGCATTCCATATGCCTCGCCGCCCGTGGGCAGTCTCAGGTGAGTTTCAAGTCAGATTATGTGTACATACATACGAGTGGTGCAACACACAGTACTACAATCTGCAACCTGTGTGTTCTGGTTGCAGGCGTAACTTTAGCTGCCACAACTTTTATACCACCGGCAAAAGCAATTTTAATAATTATTTTGATTACAAAAACTACAAGCAAAACTTTGCACAATCGTGTAATGCGTGCTTACAAGCACTGTACGGGCTTAGGGGCCGGATATGGGGTAGACCTTTGGCGGATAGCATCCCGCATCTCATAATTATATGGCCAGTATACATAGAAGTTGCAAGGCGTTCGTTGGGGCAAAGGCCAAAGGGCGCTTTTTAATGAAGCTCAACATTGTTGCTGCTCTTGTTTACCTAACAATTAATTGAAAAACAAAAGTTTTATGTTATTAAACTAGAGAATATGTAAATATTGCACTTGCCAAACAATTTTATTTATTCTAATTAACAAGATGACTAACAGCATTTACAGGGCTGTTAGCAGTTTAATTTAACTTTTATTGAATACTTTAGTTAGACAGATTAAACATAATGAATTTTAAATGTCAAGTAGATTCAAACTGATTAGACCTGCGAAGCTTATTGGTTAAGATCTTTAGCCAAGATTGCTTTAAAATTGAGATATCTTGTCATCCGTATAGCTCCTATAGCATTGCGTCAATAGCAATTAATCTTTAGCCTTATGACTTGCTGATAGAAATCAGAAGTAATTATTTCAACATTTTGTCAAAATCCGCCAGAATATGGAAAATTTTAGAACTAGATTAGACACCATAATATCTCTAAGAGCAATATATTTATATGATAAGATTTAAAGGTGAAGAACTTGTGACTACTTAATGAAAGCTTGCATTAAATATTAAGTAAGATAAGTAGTTTATTTCTTAGTTAACTAAGAAACTAAAGCTTTTATGCAATTTCCATTACCATTGTAATCCATTCCATTAATATCGTGTGAGCTAAGAATTAGCTTGTTAAGTTGGCTGCACAATGCATAGTCGCTTGTTAAGTTAGCTGCACTAGACAACAAATAGTTGCTTACATAATCAGCAGACAACATACCAATACAAAATCATTTAAACTGATAAGTAACTAAATTTAAATTAAATTAAATAGTTTGTTATATGTAGTCTATTTAAAACATATCTAATATATATGCTTAAGCTTATACAGCTTAATTACAGACTGACACAATGGAACACAATGTAGACATATGTTGAGAAATGGCAAATATTTGCCAAGTTTAAAACTATAATGTGCAAATCCATGTTCTTTAAATAATCCCCAACGTAATAGTTGCAAATTTTGCTTGTTCTCCGGTTCTGGTTTGTCGACACAGATTGATTCACACATCGAGAAAAGTTCGATGAGCGAACTTTGAGGAGGGCGAGAAATCTGAAGCAAGTTTGCGGAATATTACAAAACTTTTCGCCACACTTTGACACTTATGCACACGAGAAAGAGAGCGTGTCCTGTATCCTTCAGGCGAGAATGAAGTTTAACAAGTGTGTGTTTGTGTGTGCGTGTGTTTGAGTGTTGAATGAACTGATTAGACAATATAACGAGTACTCGAATTTCACCACACAAAACGCAAACCACATTCTCTTTCTCTGTCCCCCTCTCTTTGGTTTGCAAGATTCTGGCAAATTGTTCTTTAATTACTTCCTGAGTCAATGTTGATACGCTTATGAGTCCTTGCCTCATTGTTATGCAACAGCAACAGATGCCACAGAATATGAACAACAGGCTCGAACTTAATCAAATTCCAGTGAATTTTTGGTCCAAAGACACATCAAGATGCTGATGTCTATTTGCCAATTATTAATGCTACAATAACAATCACTGACGTCACGAACTACAAAAACAAGCACTGGAGGTTAAACAAACGTGAAATTTGATAAATTGATGATGGAAACGTGTAGCATACAAAAGCTAATTAATCATTGGATCTAAACAGTTCTGTGTCTGTCGCCAAAGTTACTAATCAAAAGTTGAAAAAGTGAAATGAAACCAGTTTGAATTCTTGTTACCCTGTATTTATTTAGATAATGTTAGGTTTGAAAACATAGAAATTATACAAAATTATCATAAATAACACAAATAAATTATGTGCATTTAAATGTTAATTTTCTCATAAACATGCTATAGCTACTATCACTCGGTTGATATATTAAAGCCTATAAATTTAAAATGGATATATAAATTATATAGTTTATCATTATAATATTTAAATAAGTTAAGTGCTTTGTTAAGCTTATATTTAAATTTATGTGGAATATTATTTATAATATTCTAAACAACCTTTTCCAAATTTTAGTACAGGGTATTACTTATAATAATGAAAAACATTTACGGCTTGTTGAAGCCAACAAAATGGTACATTTCACTCGAAATCCCTTTGACTCTCCTCAACCACTGTGAGTGATGAAAGAGATGGGCTAATTTCACTGGCTTTTCGCAAAGCTATAGAGTAATGGGTATACCAAAGTTTGCTGTTAAATTAGGCCACAAAATATCAAACATTTACCAAGATGAACCGTAAATGAGGAAACAATAAAAGCGTTTCGCGTCAATTATTGTGTCATAAAATCAACATTGAAACAGAAAGAGAAACAGATGTAGAGAAGCTGACTGACTTGCTACCTCCATTGCTTGTCCGGGTCTTTGATCGATGGTTTTCCAGCACAGAACCAATAAAATGCACAATTAATCAATCATTTGGCTATTTTTGATTGATGGACTTAGTAGTTTTGCAGCCGGAATCCTTTAAACCTCACCCAAAAAAAAAAAAGAAAAACACACAAACCTAACACACAATTGCGGAAGTAATCGCGATAGTTTGATGTCATTACCATTTCCATTACCATAACCATTGCCATAACATCGAGTTGCATACATAGTAGTAGAGTAGATTCATTGATATAAATGTGTACATATTGATGTGGCTGATTGCTGTTTGACTTGCAGATTTATGCCACCCATAACGCCATCGACGTGGAAAACAGCACGAAATGCGGATCGATTTTCTCCGGTTTGCCCACAAAATGTGCCCATACCGCCCAATGGACCAGAGGCCCTACTGGAGGTGCCCCGGGCCCGACTCGCCCAGCTGCGACGGCTGTTGCCGCTGCTCAAGAACCAATCGGAAGACTGCTTATATCTAAATATCTATGTGCCCTACCAAATTCAGCACACCAAACGTAAGTTCATTTAAATAATTGTTAAGTAAAGGTTTTTAGCTGCAAGATTATAAATTATATGCTGTGTATATAGTTATCATTTTTTATTCTATTACAAAATATAAAAAATATTTGTTACACAAAGGTGTGGAAAATATATTGCACCCAAAAGGCAGCTAAACTTTCAATTCCGTAGTGCATTGCAGTTTGGTATTTTGAAATTGCTGCAAGCGCTGCAGAATTGGCAGATTTGTTGACCATAAACTACATAACATAAGGTGCAGGTTGTGCTACACTGACCGAAAAAGTCAGAAAGTTGTTACACATTGTTAAAGTCCAACAAAGACTTTATCTCTAAGTGTAAACCGTGTATACTACATAGCATTATTTGTTTTGTTTGGCAGGAGCAAATGCTGATGCCCCGGAGAGTACAAGTAAGGAGGGATTCTCCACAATAGTGTTTATACATGGTGAATCATATGATTGGAACTCTGGCAATCCCTACGATGGCTCCGAGTTGGCCGGTCATGGTAATGTCATCGTTGTGACAATCAATTTTCGACTGGGCATCTTTGGTTTTCTCAAAACCGGCGGCAAGGAGAGTGCCCAGGGTAACTTTGGTCTTATGGATCTAGTGGCCGGTCTGCATTGGCTGAAAGAGAATCTTCCGGCATTTGGTGGCAATCCCCAGAGCATAACACTACTGGGCTATGGCACTGGTGCTGTTCTGGCCAACATTTTGGCCGTTTCACCGGTGGCTAGTGGTAGGTTTACTTACAAATCCCACAACATTTCTATATTAACTTTGATTTGGGTACAGATCTCATACAGCGTGCTGTGCTTATCAGTGGAACCGCCCTCTCCCCTTGGGCCATACAGAAGAATCCGCTGTTTGTCAAGCGTCGAGTGGCTGAACAAACCGGATGCCATGGCGATATGCTCTATGATGATCTGGCGCCTTGTTTGCGCACCAAAACCGTTGCTGAGTTGCTCTCAGTCAAAATCGATTATCCACGGTAAGATTTTAAATTCCAACCGGATAGCCATAGTAGAGGCACTCTACGGTTTTATATATGAAGTATGCGAAACAGTGCAGCAATCTACTTGAATTGTAGATAAAGAAATGCAGCACAATTCTGCATTTGTTAAACGATTATTGCAATTCCGATACTATACATATTATAAATTTGTATAATAAAATTCCTTTTTATAAACATTTTTTAAAATCACACTTATTTTCTTTGCACCAGCATTCGGAATATATGTATGTTCCTATGATCGTTTTTCTATAATCCCATGAAAGTAAACTACTTGGTTTTCTTATAAATCTGTTGAAGTTGCAGTTCAATTTTAATATGCTTATCGGAGAGAGCAAAGCTTGTTATTGACCAGAACAAAATCAGCAAAGCAAAGTATTTAATCTTTGAGTTTGGAAACAACGATTGCAACTGACACTCGGTTGAAAGAGTAGCTAATTATATAAGCAGAAATTAATATAAACATCTGGCAAAGTTAATGCTGATTAAACCGCCAGTAAATAAGCATTGCGAAACCCCTCAGGGTATAGTATACATTTTAACTGATACCAGGAATTAATAAGTAAATGAAATGGTTATTAAATGTCTAATATTTAATAGTATATAGCTATAATAGTTTCTGTCCGTCTAAAATCAAGAAGCACATCCATGAAAGCCTTATGTTAACTTAAAAAACATACCATATTTGAAATATACAATAACATACCCTGTAAAGTATTTAATATAAGTTTATTTCCATATAGGAAAGTTATCCGCGTTTAGGTAATTTGGGAAAATAATCCTCGCACTGGCAAGCGAAGAACACACTGTTCAAAAGTTGATTGCGTATTTCAATATCCATTTCCTCACATTCCTTCCTTGTACGTTTAAAACAAGCGTCCCCTGAATTTATATGAAATTAATTATTATGCTTATAGTATATTAGTGCATATACTAACTGGTTATACGGCCAGACAAAGCAAAGCTTATTAATGATAGAAGTAAAATAAGTAGAGTAAAGTATTTCATCTTTAGGTTTTGAAGCGACAATTGCAACTGAGACTCGATCGTAAGAGAAGCTTATTATATAGACAGCAATCAATTTAAAAATCGGGCAAAGTCCAAGCTGATTAAAGCAGAATTTTAACTGATACTTGGAATTAATAAGTAAAGAAAATAAAAGCACTTAAAAAAAACAACTGAAAATGTCTGAGTACGAAATAAAGACAAGTGATAAAGATATGAAAATATAGACGAACAACAAACTGAACAACTTAATGGTCTATTGAATAAAGTGACAGATTAATTAAACATTTTCATTAAATAAATATATAGATTGGTGTATTGTTGCAAATGCATCCGGAGTAAGGTTTTCCCGGAATGCGTGGATAGTAACGCAAACATGAAGTTATTGGAGGCGGATAACAGCTACCTAAATTCAAAAAATATTATAAATTAACGAACTCCTTAACATACAATTAGAAACTTACCAATTACTTTAAAAGACAGAGCAAAGCTCATTAATGAAAAAAGCAAAATAAACAAAGCAAAATATTTCATTTTTGAGTTTTGAAGCTTCAACAGCAACTGAGACTCGATTGTAAGAGAAGCTTATTAAATAGACAGAAATCAATAAAAATATGGGGCAAAGTCTAATGCTATGCTGATTAAACTGTCAGTATATAAGCACTGCAGAAACCTTCAGAGTATAGTATAAATTTTAACTGGTTCTAGGAATTGATAAATGAAGAAAATTTAATTTATTTTTAAATCGACGCAAATTATTCCATTACCTGATACTTTCAGTTTCCTTGTTGGCTTTGCTCCTTTTGTGGATGGCACTGTGATATCACCCAATACCGACGCCATGTCCAGCACAGCTCTACCTCTTGGTTCAGCTATAGTTAGGTTAGTTTTCATTTCTATCATTTTGTTGTTTCCACATTTATATTATCTTTGTGTTGGCAGTACTTCAGGAATTGAATATGCAAACTTTCCAAAACGTGACCTCATCTTCTGTTTAACATCTGTGGAATCCTATCTGGATTTAAGTGCTCAGGATCTGGAATTTGGCTTTAATGAGACACGTCGTGATCGAATTCTTCGCACCTTTGTACGCAACAATTTTCACTATCATCTCAATGAAATATTCGCAGTGCTTAAGGTAATCCCCACGTGCTTGTAACAATTTTCTATTAAAACTTAATTAATTATAATTATTAGAATGAATACACCGACTGGGAGAAGACCATTAGGAACCCGCTAAGCTCACGCGATGCAACTCTACAGTTTCTAAGCGACGGACACACGGCGTCTCCCCTCATCAAATTGGGTTACATGCACAGTTTGCACGGAGGTCGCACATATTTTGTGCACTTCAAGCATCGCACTCTTGAGCAGGAATATCCACAGGTGAGGAAAAAGTTAAGAAGTTACCTTTTGATAACCATGCAGAGGGTTTTATGTGGGCAGAGTCTATATGGTCATATCGGTCTCTCTATCTATTTTAAGAAGAAATTCGGTTCAATCCTATATCAAAAACGATCAAGCAAGAATATCAAATTCTTGGCATACTAAAGCTAAAAGTTTCTATCTGCTTAATTATTTGCAGCGCACGGGTTCGGTGCGAGGTGAAGATATACCCTTCTGGCTGGGTCTGCCGCTTTCCCCACTCTTTCCACACAACTATACGGCTCAGGAGCGGCAAATTGGCCGTATAATGTTGCGCTATTTGGCCAATTTTGCCAAAACAGGGTAAGACTTGCTCACAGCAAATTAAAGTTACATTACAGCTATAACCCTTCCGATTCTTTGCAGCAATCCGAATCAGTCCTCCTACAATGCCGTACCGCCAACCCCATCTAGAGAAGCGTTACACACACAGCGTAAACGTGCAGTGTCCAGGTTTCAGGATTCAACTGAGAGCGATGAGGCCTTGAACCTGGCCGTCATCTACAATCAACGACGCAGCAATGCAATGCACGAGAAACGCTCCTATTTCCGGCGACGTCTTAGAAGCAACGATGGCATTCCGCCACAACTGGGAGCAGTGGCCAATGAGCTCGATGTGGGCGGCTATGATGGCGATGAGTTGCCCTTTTGGGATGCCTACGATGTGGTTAATCAGTTGTACCTGGAATTGGGTGAGTTATGGCACAGAAATTATTTAAGCTAAGTTAATAAATTGGGTTTTTAGGCAACAAGGCCAACACACTGAGTCATTATCGTGGCCATAAGCTGTCCATGTGGTTGAATCTGATACCACAATTGCATCGGCATTTTAATATAAACGATCAGTCGATGCGGCATCATCAGTTCCACGATGATCTCAACAGTCGCGATGTCTATGAAGGTGAGCAAAGCAAGTGGCTTAATTGGCTCACAGCGCTCATACCGTAAATAATATCTTTGATTTCCTTTGCAGGTGTTGTGCGTCCGCAGCTGCAAACGAAGCCAGCGGAAGATGACAATATCATAACCATACAAACCACACGTACCACAACTTCTACGGCGTCGCCAACTCCAAAACCTGAGAATTCCAATGCCACAAATGCTCTAACAACAGGTATAAATTTTGATATTAAAAACTTCTCTTATAATTCCCTAAATTTCCATTATAGAATGTGGCATCGATGGCGCCATGTCTGTCTCCGAGTTGACCACAACACAGCCACCTAAGGAGAATCGCAGCCAGACGCATGTGGAAACGCACAAGGATTTGGCCACCGCCTCCACGGGCATCATTGGCAATCTGGAGCTACTGCGTCGCTTGAGCGGCAAACAGTTTCAGAGCTATACAACAGCACTCATAGCGACAGTGGCTGTTGGCTGTTTTCTGCTCATACTCAATGTGCTAATCTTTGCCGGCATCTATCATCAGCGAGAGAAACGAGCGAGGGATGCCAAGACAAAGGAGGAACTGCAGGATGGTGAAACTAGTAAGAATTCCAGCATTTTAAAGCTAAATGCCAGCTGCTCGGGGGATGCCAATGATGCCTATACTTTGAGTGGTGCCGTTGTGGACACCAAAGGCGGCATGGATGTGGTCTTTGGTGAGTACAGCTGCTACGATGAGAAGACAAAGCAGTTGAAGGAGGAAAAATTACGGATTGCATTGCCACCGGCACCGCCACCGCCACAGCCGGGAGTAACAAATCAGCAGACCACTTTATTGATGGACAACTGGGAGGCTTACTCCACCAGCACGCTTGATCTGCTGAAGACACGACCGGCAGCTGCATCCACCACTATCGAAATGGTTAGCTACAGTGGTCTACCACTTGGCACATTGCCGGGCTCGGCCGGGGGCAGCAAACGTGGTTCCTTTCTGGATGCCTGCGGACAGTTTGATTACGCCGTACAGTCGTCTGACCAAATGTCCTTCAAAGCCATCGAGGAGGCAGTGAAGGCTGCCGCCAGTGGGGACTCGGAAATTATGCGGGATGATGATATACCCGAACCACCGCCACCGCCGCGTTCCTTTCTAGCAGCGCAGCAACAGCAGCAGCAGCAGCAGCAAATGGGTATTCTACGTCAGGCGGGTCAAGCGGGTGCATCGAGTGCCTCCGGCAGTGGCAAGAAACGTGTACATATTCAGGAAATCTCAGTCTAACCAGTTGTGGCTCTAAATGGTCTCGAGGAGTGCTACAAGTGCTTCTCAATAATTAAGCTTAGTTTCCCTTCCAGTTTACTGCCTTGAATTCTAAGCTCAGTCTATGGTTTAGTTTGTTAAAAGTGGGGGAATCCCCAAACCTTTGTTAAAGCTGTATGTACCACTTATATGTAACTGTAACTGTCTGTTTGTACATTATGTAAATGTTCCTTGTAGTCGTTGGTCGTCTGCATAAACTAATCAGACTATGTAGGCCTCATATACTATTATAAATATATATTATATAATATATATTAATATTATTGTATTGTATTGTATTAAGATTGTAATTGTTTTCCAATATGTGTGTGTATAGTTTATGCTCATTTGACTATAGTTAAGATTTTATATTATAAAGATATATATATATATATTTATTGTATTGTATTTGCTTGTTATGTATTTTATAATTAGCAAAATCACCAAATAATGAAAGAATTTAAGTCTTTTAATTATTTACAAAACGTAACTAAACCGAAAGAAAATCGCATCACACATAATACACATTTACTCGTAAATAAATGTATTGTAAAATATTGAAAAAATCTATTTGTAATAAAAAAGAAAGTATTGCATGTATTATCCGCATTTTGTTGGTAATATATATGGCAAAAATCAACTATATATATAAATTTTTAATTCTACAAATTTTGAAAATCTGACCAACTATTTTTAGATATAAAATCTGCTTTTCGACACATATTTACGTGATTTCTCAGCCCCAATACTGCCCGGATATGGTGCACCCGCAATATCGGCATAACGACAGGCTTTAATCAAACGCAGTGTTTCGTCCACCGATCGTGAAAGATATAGATCGTTAATAGTTGATTGTCGTATAACTCCCCGCGTATCGATTATAAACTGTGCCTGCAAACTGTGTCCAAGTTCGGGCATATAGACGCCATAATCCTTGCTAATCTTGTGCGATAGATCCGATAGCAGAGGTATCTTTATGTTACCCAGACCACTCGATTTGCTTGGCAAATCCAGCCAGGTCAAGTGGGCATAGGGTGAGTCAACACTACAGGCAATTACATGGGCATTTAGCTTTCGAAACTCCTCCCGACGATTCGAAAACTCTGTAACTTCCGCTGGACAGATGGCGGAGAAGTCAAGAGCATAAAATAGCAGCACAACATATTTGCCAGCATATTGGTTTAGCGATAGCATCTTTAGCTCCTTGTCAATCACCGCCATGCCCTCAAAGTGCGGTGCCTTGCGTGTGACCAGTGGATTCCTTATTTCCGTCTCCTCCTCTGCTGCCAACTCCGAGGAACTGTTGTGTGGCTGGACATTAGAGCCCGTCACTAGATAAGCGATAAGCAGCAGCAGCAGAACTATAGTCTTGCATATTTGTAAACGATTTTGATTAAATAATTTGATGGCTAATAAGTAACTTTGATAAAACATTTCTTTTGGTCAGCTATGGTTCTGGGAAATTGAATTTGGAGTGTGCTTTAAATGGCGGGTTCAATTTTTACAACATATTTACAAATTTGTATTTTTTTTTAGAAATGTAGATTCTCAAGGCAAACTACCATATAGTATGCTAGATAATGTAAAATATACATATAATTTGTACCAATAATTTCTACCAATTAATTAAAGTATTGTTTCGTTTGTTTGATTGTTTTTTTTTAAGGCTACACGGGTTCAATTTTTATTTTTTTGGATTTTTTCACTTTTTGCACAATTTGCTCTGTTGGTTCATCGTTTTTCTTACGCTTTTCCGACTTTTTCTTTTTGTGTGTCGCCTCGGGTGACATGTTTGGCTCCATTTTGATCAGCTCCACAAGCGCATCCAGCTCCACATGCGTTTCAACTCCGTTTTCCACAGGAGTTTCATTACCGCTTATAACCGTAGCAGTATCGTCCTCATCTTCAAATTTAATGGTTTTATTCTGTGGATATTTATATATAGATATTTGGAATTAATTCAGTCTGTAACTTAAACTACTTCTGATGAGAAACTCTAGAACTATTTAGTTATTATCAACTGCTTCACTTTACTATGTAGCTCACCTGCGTTTCGTTCTCCTCCAGCAACAGTTCGCCCTCAATATATGGCATTACGCTGCTAATGTTGAAATCCTTAATGCGAAACTTGATTTCCTGATCCATCACAATGCCGTCGCGACTCTGTTTCTTGTTTGTGAATCGGATGGTTGTGTTGAAGACTCTGTAGATGATGGCGCTGATCTGATGCTTCGATATGTGCCGTACAACGCCATGGAGCACCGCTCCCGCCGCTGGTCGCAGCACATAGAAATCGGCATTGATGACCAGATGCAGGGTGGGATCATCGAAACGCATGCCAGCTGTTTGACCCAATACCTTGATGTTCTTAATGCCCAGCACAATGCCATTCAAATTTGCATCATATATGCCCACTTTGGTACGGATGAGGAGCTCGTGCAACGCGTGCTTAAAGTTGGCCATGCCGTAGGGGCCCATTGAGAGGTGCAGGTCTGTAGTTACGCATAGCACGCACGAGTCCGGATTGGCAGCGTACTGTTCCAGCTCTTTGCTGGAGAACTTTATGTATTTCTGTAGTATTTTAGCCATTTTTCATTTAGTAAAATGTTAACGAAAGCAGAAACAATCACAACCACATGAGTTTCTGCTGTTGCTCAATAAAACACTTGCAGCGCCATCACCACATGCGCTGCGGCAACCCTGCACGTTAAACTATCGAAACTATTAAATATCGCCACTTAGCACGGACTATCGATAGTCGCGGGTATTGTAGCAACACGCATTCAAGAGCGGTTGCGTTCAAATTTAACTAGTAAATAGAAAACATGGTAATTGAAATAAAAAACCAGTTTTAAAATAATAACATTCGTTTTATTCGCGAATGACCTGTGCTTAATTATGTCGCCTTCAGTGTAATACAATAAATAGTTTAATTTACGCAAACAATACATACTATTTTACAGTTAATTACTTGGATATATACAAAAAATTTTAAACTTTTTAAAATTATACTTCTTATAACTATATTAAAGGCAAATACCTTATAACGCATCTTTCTACTTCTTTTTTTTTATTCACGAAATTTCACTGAGTGGAGATATATGTATACTGTATGTAACTGTAGAATACTTTCACCAAACACAATATTGATGAGATTTTGGATATGAATATCAGAATTTTGCAACAACTTATAGGTATATGTTTATGTATGAATATAACTATGATGATAGTAGTAGAAATAGTGAATACTTAAATTAACAAGAACTGTGAGCTTTGTTCACATTTAAATACGGAAGAGTTTAGTTTTGTGGGACCACAGTACTACTTCATTATCGAATAGTCAAATATTGGCAATGACATTCTTGTTTCGATCCCCAAGATTATGGAATTTACCATGCGATCCAAACGGTGTACGCATGCGACGTGTAAAGGAGCGCAAGCAACGCTGACCATCGTGCGGTTCCGGCGTATTTGCAGTTGCTAGCACGGAAACTATAAAGAAAAACGCAAAATATTGTAATGCTATTTTGAGTACTCATTAATTTATAATTTAGCTTACCTCTCTGTTCGAGCAGCTTGATTTGTTTCTTGGCTTCTCTCAACTTGTTCATTAAGATCTCATTCTTGCGCTTCTCCACGGTCAGCTCTAGACCAAGCTGAAGCTTGCTCTTGGAATCCACGGCACTCAGAATTCTATAAAGTAAGAAGATAAGTTAATAAATATAAGTTAATATATATATAAAGTAAACTTACGGATGACTATAGATGGACATGGAGCTGGGCCTCTCGCTTGGCTGGGGATGCATCATTTGGGCAATGAGCTCATTGAAATCCTTGCTTAGCGTTGGAATCGGTGGCACTTGACCATCACGCAGCTTGTGCCATTCAGGTCCGTTCTTTGGCAATGGTCCGCCGCCAGCAACCTCATACAGCGTTATGCCCAGCGAGAAGATGTCCGCCTTGAACAGATTACTGTAGTCCTCTTGCAGTATCTCCTTGGGCAAATAGCGACAGTCACCCTCCTCCACATGCGGTTCCTTCACCGATGTCACATGTCCCAAATCACCAATTTTGTACGTCACCAGATTCTCCGAACTGCGCAATTCCTCATAGACGCTATCCATGCCATCATCGTCTTTGCCACCACACGGTTGCTGCAACTGTGCCTCCTGCGTGTTGTTGTTGCCCTGCTTATGGGCCATCGGATTCATGGTAGAGAATATATTCTCTGGCTTAATGTCCATGTGTACCAGATCATTGGAATGTATATAGCGTAGACCTTCAATCACATGCATTAACAAGATTTTCAACTCCGATTCGCCCAGACTGTGAGCCTGTATGCGTGCATGAAGACTTCCCCCATCACAGAACTCATTCTGTATGAGCATGTGATCATCCTCCGCCCAAGCCGAGTAATATCTAACCACATTATCGTGCTTGCCGAGCACCGCATGCGCCCAGACCTCATTCAAGGCGCGTTTTCTGGAAAATAAATCAATAATTGATTGTTCTAGAATAAGTACAGGGTCTTGTAAAGAGTCGAGCTAACTTACTCGAAGGAACTGCCTGCCACTGGTTTCTTGCTCTTTTTAATAGCATAAATGCAGCCGTCCAAGCGATTGACGCACTGAAAGACCACACCAAATTCGCCCACTCCAATGACGCTGACTTGCATGAATTCGCGCTTGAAGCGACTGATGTTTGTGTCATGGAGCGCCAGTCTCTTGGGCGCCTGCTGATGTATTTCACCCTTCTCCCGCTCCTTGTCGCCATCCTCGTCGCAGGGATCGCTGAGCAGAAAACGCTGCATTGCACTGATATTGAGATTCTCGCGTCCAAATTGTGTGCGACAGCGTTTCTTGTTGTGTGCCATGAGACCTGAAAAGGTTTGGAACATATGTGTAAGTATATATCCAGAAGGTTCTAGTGAAGCAATCGGTTTGTACTCACTGTCTGGTGTAAAAGGATTCACATTGGCCGTGTCCTGAGGCTGCATGGTCCTATGATTGTGCAGTGGCAGTGAGCGGGGACGTTCTGTCAGCTTAAAGATGTCCTCGCGGTTAGCAAAGACATTGGTAGAGACTGCAGCACTGGCAGCGGCAGAGGCAGAGGCATTCACAGCTGCCGCAACGGCAGACAAGTGATTGCAGTTGTTTGTTGACTTTTGTAGAATGGTTTTTGGTGTTGCCGGTGTGTTGAATAGCCGCAGTGCACGCACCTTTTGACACGGCGGTGACATGTCAACCACAGCGCGCTGCGTTTGTTGTTTGTTTAGTTTCTTATGCTGCGGACTTTCCTGCAAATCCTTGTCAAAATCATCATCGGCAAAGCGCAGCTTGCGTGGATTAAACACCAACGGTGATGGTGATGCCACATGCAATTGTGCCTGTGACTGTAATTGTGACGGAGATGGAGAACGTGAACGCATCTCGACGCTTGAATCGAGTTCGAGTTGCTCAAGCGAAGTGTCCTCCGCACTGATGACGCTCGATTCGTGCTTGGACAAGCGAAATTCCATTGCCATTGCAGACTCGCAACTTTTTTAGTATACACGCACACGAACACAATTCACTTGGGCGCTTAACTGTTTTATTTTCTTTTAATTAAATCAATGAATTTATCAAGTTTGGAAAAAAATTAAAAATAAACAAAACAAAAACACAAGATAGCATTAAAAGTGAAGGAATGCGAAGCGCAATTGACTGTTATCGATATATTTTTACAAATGCATATATCGACTAGCTGCTGATTGCAACGCTGCTGCTATCGATAGTGCTTTTTAACAAGTGTTGCAATGCTGTACATATCGATAGTTGCAGGAAGGCGCGAAAATTTAATAACTAAAAAAAAATTATTTAATAATGCTCATTATATGTTTAAAAATACTGTAGCACATTTCTTTTATGCACTCCACTGAAATTAGAAAAAGAGTAGTGAAAGGAAAATATTCGTTATTGATTTTTTTTGGCATTTGATTTATTGATTGAATAATTAATTAGGTATTATTGTATTTGAGTGCGTCTGCTACATACACAAATACACATTTCAAGAATTCATACATTATTAATAATACTTAACTATGACCGTAATGTACGAGAAATTTGAATTTTGCAATAATATGTTTGTTGCTTAATTTAGATGAATATTTAAAAAAACACCTTACAAATTTGTTGAAGTGAAATATCATCTTTTTAAATGTTTTTTGTTTTTTTGTTTTGTTCTTGAAGGGAGGGGAAGGAGGGGATACTTTTTGTATATTCAATTTTGGTAAAATGTTCAGTGATAAGTTACATCATAAAATTGACATTAGGATCATCAAATTTCAGTTTAAACAAATTGAAATTTAAATATATCCCTCTCAAAATGATTCAATTGTAAGTTGATTTTTCAGTTTTCTTTTTTTTTAGTTTCATTCTTAGCCTGATATACATATATGTTGTTGTTTTTGTTGTGTCTTTATACTTTTATTTCATGCATGTTTGTGTAATGGGGTGTTATATATTTTAATATAATGTTTACGGAAAAAGCAAAACACTTTGTAATATTCATTTATGTGATGGTTTAAAAAAACATAAATAAATGTTATATAAAATGTTACAGCTGCTGACTAGATCGACTTTCAAAGAGACTAATTCGATCTGTTCGAGTATATATATCCACAATTAAAAAAAAAAATAATATAAAATAAACAATGATTATATGTTGAAAGCGCAAATTGATCTATGCGGCAGATTTATACCCTAAAATTCCGCTCAGTTGGATTAGGTTTAGAGAAATGTAGAGAAATAAGATGCGGTAGGGAGAGGATAGGATAGGTTATACATATATATATGGTATATACATATACATATATATATTAATCTATAGATTATAGTCTAAGCTAAGAATGTGGTGGTGGGCAACTAAATGATTTGCTTTTACTGCCTGACGAACATTTATGTTAAATGTAATTCATTTTGCTTATGTTTTGGGTGTTTTTTTCGATTTGTGTTTTTGTTTTGTTGTTGGTTTTTTGTTTTTTCCTTTTCGATTTTAGGAATGAGAAGGTTCAGGTTGAGCCCTACTATATTTTGTTAATGGCCAAAATCAGAAGCTGCCGCCTAGCATCGCATCGCTAGTCTCTGGACATGGAGCGCGACACGGAGGAATCGCCACGTCGCCTCAATGGCGGTGAGCCCCGACGCGGCGGCGGCGGCGATGGTGATCTGGAGCCCCTATCTCTGTCATCATCCTCGTCGTCATAGCGCCGCTTTACCGGCGGCGGTGAATCAACCATGCCACCGCCACCATTACGTTCCTGGTCACTGTATCGCGACACCGAACCATTCTCATCTCGTCCATTCTCACGCGATCTGCCCGAACGTCGCACTGCCGAGCTGCCGGCTGAACGGCTACGTGATCGAGTGCCGGACTTGGAGCGAGTGCGACGACGTCTCGATGTGCTGCGTGATCTGCTCAACGAGTTGCTTCTGCAATGAGAGAGAGTGTCGAAAGAGAGACTTTAGTAATAGGAAACAAAGAGAGAGAGAGATTTAAATATATTTTAGTACGTAGCTAAAAAGGTAGAGTAGTCCGAAAGATATATATAAAAGATATATACCTATGGCAGCTATAAGTTAGTTCTATTCTACCGATCATAACTTGACTTAGATTTTTGTATACTCAAATTACAGAAACTTAATAATTAAGTCGGCCATTTATCATAGCTAGTAGAAATATAGATGAATAGAATATATAATATATTTTATGATTTCTTTATTAAACAGTTAGTTATTAAACCCTTTATACATTAACTTAAATGTTAACCATGTTTTTTGCCACTTTTCTTGTGATGCTTTTCGCCATGTTTCTTGGCCCCCTTCTTGCCGTGTTCCTCTTTTTCCTCAAAGCTATCGCCATATTTGTGCTCCTTTTTGTATTTCTTGTGATCCTCGTCGTGATGTCCCTTCTTGAAGTGCCCCTCCTTCTTTTTGTGTCCCTTCTTCTGGCCACTATCGTGTTTCTCGCCCTTCTTCTGCTCGCCATGCTCCTCCTGATGATGCTTATGCTCCTTGCCGTATTTCTTGTGATGTCCGCCCTTGTGCTCATCATCGTAGAACTTCTTCTCCTTGTAGTATTCATCCTTGTTGAATTTCTTATGGTATTCCATCTCTTTGTGTCCCTTCTTGTGCTTCTTCTTGTGATGATGCTTGCCACCCTTTTTGTGTGCACCATGCTCATGTTTCTCGCCATGCTCGTCGTGTTCATCATAGTGTTTCTTCTTCTTTTCACCCTTATCGCCATGATGATGCTCATGATCCTCCTCCTCGTGATGCTTCTTCTCGTCCTCTTCCCATTCCTTGTGCTCCTTGTGTCCATGCTCGCCCTTGTGCTCCTCATCTCCATACTTTTTCTTCTCATGCTTCTCACCGCCCTCCTCCTCCTCCTCGGACGAAGACTCCTTCTTCTTGGCCGCCGCGTATGTCAGCAGCAGCGCCAACACCAACAGCAGCTTCAGTTGTCCCCTCATCATCATCATGCACCGCCTAACTGAGCAACAGTCACCCTTTTATATACGATTATATTGTTGTCTGCATCACCGCAAAAGCCACCGCAAAACTGTGTGTGATGCAAGACATCTTTTTTCGGGGAGACTGTAAACTTTCCGCTTGATTGCGTAGCTTAACACTCTTTTTTATTTATCAGCTACTGCTGCAACATACAGTGGGGCAAAAGTATGAAATTCTGGGCAATAATAATAACAAATATCAACATACACTAGTCGGCACTTATATTTTGACAACACTTAAAGTGAAATCTACTTAAAATTTAAACTTACTTCGAAGCTGAAAATTTATATTAAACCCATTTTTACCTACTTTTATCATAAAAAATGCATGCGAAGAGATTTTTGAAAAATTTTAATTTCCATCACTAATAGATTGTTTTGGAAACTTTTTGCATTCAAACATTTTTTGTTTTAGCCCGGGGGAAAAAGTTTAAAAATTAGACCTTTGCAAAAAAATATTCCACGAGTACTCAATGGGTTAAGAAGCATTACGTATTATTAAAACGGAATTGATACCAAACTTCTTTCGAAGTAAGTTTAAATTTTAAGTAGATTTCACTTTAAGTGTTGTCAAAATATATGTATGTGCCGACTAGTGTACTTAATAAATACTTTATAGATTGTACAGTTACTATAAATGCATACTTTCAGCCTTTGTTTTTACGCATTTCTTATAATTTAACATATAGAAAAATTGTGTAACGTGGCATAAATTATAGAAAAAATACTATAATTAGTTTTTATCAACTCTGTTCAACTGCTACAACTAAAGTTGTATATATTGCATAAGCAAAAAGAATTGTTTCCATAAAAGTCCAACTCTAAAAACAAAAAATCAACTTTTCGTAAAATACAGGGTATAATTAGTTGAAATTGTATTGTACATAGGTTACATTTTTATTCCGAATGTAGTACATATAAACGTACAATAGATAAAACTGTATGCTAAATGGTAATAATTTGTTTGTAAAACTATTATTTAAATTCTAAAAAACTAAAAGCTACGCCGCCCCACACAGCAACAAATTTTTATTCTTGATGCTTTGATTTCTTCTTTTTCTTTGGAGGCTTCTCATCTGCCGCTTCTTCTGGCTCTTCGGATTTCACTTCGACGGCTTCTTCGGGTGCCTCTTCATCCTTTTGCTTGTTCTTCTTCTTCTTTTTCTTCTTTTCAGCAGCAGGAGCTTCTGCCTCTGCCTCTGCAGCATCCTCCTCCGGCTCCTCCTTTTTAACAGGTGTTTCAACCTCCGAATGCTTACGTTTCTTCACATGTAACGTATTATCCGCCTCGGGTTGATATGTAAACACCTCACTGAAATGGATTAGATGAGCATTAGGAATTGTTGGAAGTTGATAAATTCACTTTGAGCAAGTTATCAAAATCTCTCAATCAGACAGCCAAGGTTTATCGTCACAATGGAATCAGAGAATTGCGAAACCTTTGTGGTATCATCATACAAGAGTTTTGATTTGACTTGAACAATGAATAATATGGCGACTATATACATACCTCTTGGCCTGATATTTCTCAAACTTGGCCTTTGCCTTGCCGCTGCCCGACAATTTACGCAAATTGCCTTCTTCGAGTAGCCGCAATCGTGCCTCCAGTTTCACCTTGTGTGTGGCGCCCAGTTCAAAGGTTGCCTCCTCCCCGAAAGCATCCACACGGGTGGCCAGCGACGCCTTCGCTGCCAGGGAACGTGACATTTTACCCTTGTTCTTCTGGCTCGCCTGACCCACCAGCTGAGCATGATAGATGAGACCGTATTTGGGTGTATCTTTCTTGGTTTTTAGAGCACGGAACAATGCCTTTTCAGCGCCCAAAATCTGAACCGTAGATGAGGGATGCTTGGCCAGGTTGATCAGTGAACCGGCGTGGGCAATGAGACGTGCACCAACGGTATCGCCGACCAATACAGTTAGATTGGGTGCCATGGCCATCATGCGTGCCTTGAGATAATCATACAAATGTGTGCGATAATCATTGATGGAAACAATCTCATCGCATAAACATTGAATATTCAAGACATCCTCGTCACTGATTTCGGTGCCCATGGAAATTTCAGCTGCCTCCTTGACCTGCTGTTCCACATCTTCGGGCAGAATGTCGGACAAGTCAGTGTTGGCCATATTGTCCCGGGTTCCAACCAATTTAATCGTCTTTACAAACGCAATGTTGTCCGTAATCAGCTTACCCAATTCGGGGAAATGCCAGCCATACCACTCACGTGCTCGCATCATATAATTGTTGAGCTCCTTGTCCAGATCGTCCAGTAAACATTGCGCCTGCACAATCATCGTATCAATCTTATCCGGTGAGAATTTTAGCTTATAACGTGATAGGGAATGTGCCAGACCCAAAGCCATTGCTGTCATCTCCCGCTTGGGCAATCCACCGAGCAGACTGTCTGCCTGTTGGCGAATGCAACGCATCAGCTCCTGCACTCCGGTATTGTACACACACTGCACGGATAGTTTGTCCTTGATGGCTGTACCCAGTTTGGCATCTGCCACCAGCAGCGATGCTTGCACATCGTCCACTAGAATCTTTTTCAGTGTTTTCTTTAGCGGCTTCGCTACCTTGCCCTCGACGGCGGCTGTGGCGGCTGCTAGTGCCTCTGTGGTATCATTGAATTTCTCGAAATGCTTGAGTTTAAGCAATTTATTTGCTTTCTCAGGTGTCTCAAATTCCAAATACAAATTATCGACTTGTTCCAGTTTCTTTTCGTCGAGCAGCTTAAATATTGCGTAGCCCGCCGGCGTTTCGTATAGCACAAACATTGTGTTGGTGCACGCGTTTAATTCATTAATTTTAAGTTAAAAATTAATTTTTTTACAGCGCACCAAACTCGAACTTAACCTTCTTTGATCTGACGCCTCGTGCAAAAGAAAAATCCAAAATGAAGCGGACACGTGCGTGTACGGCGGTGCCAGTGTTGCTCAACCGACTCAATTAATATATATTATATGCGCCACATGCAGCTATCGATAACATTAATCGGTATGCTGTTTGTGTCGTCACAAGCTATGCTGTTTATTTTTCATGTTCATAAATTAAAACTTGATTGATTTGATTTTTCTTAATTTGCTTTGATTATTATTATTTTTTTACGTTTACTTTTGCGTTCACTTGGATGCGTTAATTTTCGCGCTCTTTGGTAATTGTTTGGAGGGTGTGTATGCACTTGCACAAACACACCACCGGCCACAACAAAACCCACCACACTCAAAACAATTTTAAATTTGATATGCGAAATCCATACACACATACATGTGTGTATGCTTGCAAATCTGAATGCTTAGAATACAAAAAAAAAGTAATGAATGAAATTGTTCACTAACCTGCGTCGTTGTCTGGCTTTACGTTCGCGGCAATGGCGCGCAAAATGACCACGCATGCCGCATTCATAGCATTTATCGTCACTGCGACCGCCGCCGCCGCCTCCTCCACGGTCGCGTCCTCCTCCTCCACCAAATCCACCACCACCGCCGCCTCCACCTCCTCCGCCACCGCCTCCACCACCAGAACGAGCATATTTTCCTGTGGACAACTCTACACGAGCTCGACGGCCACACAATGTCCGTCCATCGAGTCCACGCACTGCATCTGCTGCATCCCTGGCACTCTCGAATTCAACGAATGCAAAACCTGGAGGATTGCGGGCAATCCAAACACTTCGCAAACTGCCATAGGCACCGAATACATACTCTAAATCGTTCTTTCTCGCATTATTACCCAAATCGCCAACGTACACTTTCCGGTCGCTAGGATGCCGCGACATTTTTTTTTGGCTTGGGTCTTTTTTTTTTGTGTTGCTTGAGCGCTGTGAAAGTTGCAAGCAGCGCAGAAAAAATCGATTCGAGTGCAAAAGTTTTGCGGTTTGATGGCCTTGTCAAATGCGCATTCGGGTTAATTAAAATGTTGATTGTTTTTCATGGATTGAAGCAAATTATTTGCAAACTATTTGTTATTTAGGCACTATATTTATTTCGGCACAAATCTGTTTTTGCCGACTCGCACAATGGTGAAGTGAGTGAACTGAACCGAATTGCTCACGAAACGGAGCACTGGTTCATTTATGTTGAGAGCAAAAAAAAATTGTAAACAATTATGGAACCAGTTTTCATCCAGTGTTGCCCTAAATATTACACGGTTCGTGGTGAAGCTTGTCCTTATCGATAACTTTTTTGCGATTACCGCCTTTTTATTTTCGTAATATATATTTGTGTCATTCTTTGGCGTAAGTAAATATATAGGAAAGTTTAAGAACGTTTTACTTTGTAACATTTAAGACAGAGCCGTTAAACATTGCAAAAATAGGTGTGTGCATATACATACACATATAAATGGTGAATTCGAAAACATTACAAATCAGGGCTGCACTAACGATTTTTAACGTACAATTGCAAAAATTGATTTCGTTTATCTACAGCTCATAAGTTAAGAAATTAGTGCAGAAAATTATATACAGAATTAAAATAATTTATTATGTTTAAAGGAACCATAGTGAGTATTTAATCAATGTAACATTGCGATTAGCAATTGCACCTCTGCCGCCCTAATAGATGCATGATAAATGCAACCATGCGCTACCGATTACGATTGTTTCGCGGTGAATTGTGAATGGCTACCACCATTAAACGTGGCGGTGGCGAGTTTTCTATCATAAGTTAGGTTATATATCGTATGCATCAAATCATACAATTATTTATAAGCTAGTTTTTTAAGGAAAAAACACTTAAATTTAGTGAATTTGCAGTGCGAAATCTTTAAAAAACCACAGACGAACACTTGGCACAAACGGTAAGCAAAACAAACATTGCAAATATGCATTTTACATAACAATAAATTGTGGCGTTAAAACAAAAAGAAAATGAAAGAAAAAAAAACGAAGCCTCTGCTGCCTGCTGCCTTTCCAAAATTAAATGTACAACAGCAGCAGCCGTTTTGCTTTGTGAAATTTCAACTCCGCCATTAAGAATTGCAACGCGTCAAACATCAAAAGTGCTTAAATTCTGTTAGTTGTGCTATTTTGAGTATGAAATTGTTATAGTTTTCTATTATCTCTCATTAATGTGGAAAATTTCATATTTCTATACATACAAAAAAAAAAATGCTATGTATAACAGCGCACACCAATACACACACACAGAAGACATATCGGCCATTCGCATACACATACACACACATTGACACGTGTGTGCGCTTGTGTATGTACGAAAAGATTGCGGTGCAAAATACAAAAAATCATGCGAAATTTTGAAAATTGCGTAGTAAGAAAATGCTGCACTAGTTTATCCAATTTTTCAATATACCCAGTGTAAAATGTGCGCCCTTAAACAACGCCGGTCGAAGGTTGCTCTGTTGTTAATTTGGCAAAGAAAACAATAAAATTAAATATATATATATATATATATATATATATGTTTAGTTGAATGTTTAAAGTGCATGTGGCAAAGTTTCTCTTTTTAAATATTTTTACTTTATGTTTGCGCCCATAAAATCAGTTCTTCAGATTTCTTTGTTGAAGCATTTTTGTCGTCATCAAAGTCTTCCATTTTGTTTTTTTTTTTTTTTTTGCTGCTGTCGTTCGTGGTGAATTTCTCACATTTCATGCAATTCATTGCGTTTGTTTTGAGTTCTAGTGTAAAACTTGGGGGAAAAACTGTGCAACAAATATTTATAATTACAAAGAATATTTTGTAAAACGTGTATTGTGTGGAAATTGTGCGCTCTACTTTGTGCTATTTAAGTACATACTTGCACATTATATTATAGTATGTACATTTTTTTGAGGGCATTGCTTCTTTGTATCTTTCTTTTCGTTTTACATTCGCTTTCACGACGTAGCACATGGCGTTGCCACATGATTTTATTGTGAACTGGCACTGTGAATGAAAGACAAGCTACACTACAGTCTCGCTAAAGCGTATTTAATAAAACACAATTCAATTTGTTTACGCTTCGAGTGTGTTGTGTATTAGTTCCAAACAAACATTACATATTTTTGTGATAATTAAATTAAACAATTACAGTGTTGGACATTTTTTTTCGTATGTCAAAAAATTGATCTGGCAATGTGTGTGTGTGTGTGTGTAACAAATGGCGCGCAAAGCAAATGTGGTGAACCGGCACTTTTGCCTTAATGCTGCTTGCTTTGCCCTTTTTTCTATTTTCACCATTTTCTCAGAGAAAAAAAAAACCTCAGAAAAAAAAGTTCGTTGTTCTCACGGCATCGAGATAGGCAGGCACACTTGTGTGAGAGGTTGTGTGTAGGTGTGTGTGAATGACGCTGTGGCTGGGACATTGCTACGCCAACGCCGTTAGCGCATGTTGTGACACAGCGAAAAGAAAAACAAATTACAAAAAAAAAAAAAAAAAAAAATTATATACAGAAATTAATACTTTCTCGTAGCGTAGAGTGTAATAAGGCAAGCAACGAGCAGCGTGCTCGCTCGCAGACCACATGCAAGAGCAAGCGGAGCGTTGCAAACGCCGTACAAAAAAAAACAAAAAAAAATTAAAAAATTGTGAACGTGTACAAAAAAGCAGTTAGGCGACACAAGCGGACGTACACACACGCACAAGCATACACGCGCGTATGCACGTTTGCGTATTTTTATGCTTGGCTGTAAGCGTGTGTATGTACGTATGTATACCGGCCGGTTGCTGCTAACAGCGCTGCCAACAGCGCTGCTTTACCTGCCTTTCATAATTATTTGTGCCTATTTTAGTTGTGTACATATGTGTGTGTGTGTGTGTGTGGGCCTGTTTTGCTGCTGCTGTCATCCGTTCTCTCTCTCTCTTTTGTTGTGCCCAAAGAGTGTGGCCAGAGTTCGTTTATGCATAAATCTTTTTATCTGCTGGT
Source organism: Drosophila tripunctata (assembly GCA_035047385.1). Classification (NCBI taxonomy): domain Eukaryota; kingdom Metazoa; phylum Arthropoda; class Insecta; order Diptera; family Drosophilidae; genus Drosophila; species Drosophila tripunctata. The sequence continues at coordinate 195,241 of JAWNPS010000307.1, forward strand.
ATTTTTCTACATTTACTGATTATATTTTTGTATTTTTCATGACTTCCTGCTACAACAACAACAACAACAACGCCTGGACATCATCATAAAAAATAATAAATAAATAATTAAAATCAAATAAAATTAGAAAGTTACGTGTAAACGTCGTGGCTTTTGTTTAATTATTTTTAAAAATAATACAAAAACAACAACAACATAAACTTTGGCAACTAAAAAACCAACAAAATCCCCCTTAAAAACAAAACAAACACAACAACAACAAAAACAAACAGCAACTAGTGTAAAATTGAAAGTGTAAACAAGTAGCAAAAAAAAAACACAAAAAAACACAAAAAAAAAAACCAAGCGACAAGAAGAAGAAATTTATTCGAGTCCCACAAGTGTAAAATAAACAGCTGCAAAATTACGTCAATTATTGAAAATATACCCGGCGCAATAGCTCAACACAACAATCATCAGAACAACATCATGGAGGAAGATGAGAGGGGCAAACTGTTTGTGGGCGGATTATCCTGGGAGACAACGCAGGAGAATTTATCGCGTTATTTCTGCCGCTTTGGCGACATCATCGATTGTGTCGTGATGAAGAACAACGAGAGCGGCAGATCTCGCGGTTTCGGCTTTGTCACCTTTGCCGATCCCACCAATGTGAACCATGTACTGCAGAATGGTCCGCATACGCTGGACGGTCGCACCATTGATCCGAAGCCCTGTAATCCACGTACGCTGCAGAAACCCAAAAAGGGTGGCGGCTACAAGGTATTCCTTGGCGGTTTGCCATCCAATGTCACGGAGACGGATCTGCGTACGTTCTTTGGACGCTATGGCAAGGTCACCGAGGTGGTCATCATGTACGATCAGGAGAAGAAGAAATCCCGTGGTTTTGGCTTCTTGTCCTTCGAGGAGGAGTCCTCCGTGGAGCATGTGACCAATGAGCGTTACATTAATTTAAATGGAAAACAGGTGCGTCGAAACTCTTTCTCTTTCTACCTCTCTCTTTCTACCTCTCTCTTTCTCTGTCTCTATCTGTTATAAAATTTATAAATTAATATCTTGTTCAACGATAAGATTAGAACTTTAAATTTCAAACGATTTATTTGTTTATTATAGACATTTTTAAATATAAAAGTAAATAATTTATAGAACTAACAAATGAATCAATTTTTTACTTGCTGAGATTTTATAGTACCGAAAAATTAAACCCAAGTTTATACAGTAGGGAGCAAAAGTGTTTCCATAGTTGACACTTTGAACTTTGTAAGTCCATAAAATCCAAACGAATGAAGCAAATCAAAAAAACTTTTTTTTCCAATAATATGTATTTAATTCCTAACAAATTGCCGTATATAACATAAACAAAAACAAATCAGCAAAATATTCAAACAAAAAAAACTAAAGCCAAACGCATGTGTACAATTCTGCACCTTCCGTTATTCTTACTTTGGTTTGATTTCTTAATTCTCTTATCGGCAATAGACATGCAGTTTCACCGTTATATATTTTATTTTTGCATTCTACACTTTTATGATCCAGAAAATTACGTGTTTCTTATTATTCGAAGCAGATTTGGTGATTTTGTCAATTAGTCTATAAAGTACCGCGAAAAAATGAAGAGGCTTTCGTCAGATGTCGAAAATAGCATTATTAGCCTAACTGAAAGTGGCTGTTCGACTCGGAGTATTGCAGATCAGCATAATATTTCTCATTCAGCGGTGTCCAAGGTCCAGAAAAGACGCAATGTGCCATCCAAAAACACTTTGAAAGGCCGCAAACGCCTCTTAAAGGACTCTGACGCCAGACTAATGATGTCAAAAATGACAACTGATAAGTTCCTAACACCGAAGAAGGCATCTATGGACATAGGAAAAGACGTTAGTCGGTGGACGGCTAGAAGAGCACTAGCTAAGGTTGGATATGTGGCAAGTGTGAAAAAAAATAAACCAGCTCTATCCGAGAAGAATGTCAAGGCTCGATTGAAATTCGCCCGGGAACACAAGAACTGGACTGTAGATGATTGGAAGCGTGTTATCTGGTCGGATGAATCCAAGTTCAACCGTTTTCAGTCGGATGGCAAGCAATACTATTGGCACAGGCCCGGGGACAAGCTTCAAAAACACCATGTAAAGCAAACCGTTAAGCATGGAGGAGGAAATGTCAAAGTTTGGGGATGCTTTACTTGGTGGCACGTTGGACCATTGCATAAAATTGACGGTATAATGTATAAAGAAGACTATCTCAATATTTTGCAAACCTATCTACCCAATTTTCTGGACAAGTGTGCATACCCCGTAAAGGAAATCAGTTTTCAACAAGATGGGGACCCGAAGCACACTGCCAAAATTGTCGGCGAATGGTTGCAAAACCAAGATTTTATGCTGATGGAGTGGCCAGCTCAAAGTCCCAACCTCAATCCGATTGAGAACCTGTGGTCAATCGTGAAGAGACGGCTCGGGCAATATCAAACAATGCCATCCAACCTAGACGATCTTTGGAAGCGTGTAGAACTGGAGTGGAACCGAATTCCAAAGGAAATCATAGAAAAGTTAGTCGAGAGCATGCCAAAAAGAGTAAAAAGTGTAATAGCCAATAAGGGTCTGTGGACAAAATATTGATTTGGAATAATATTTAAGTTTTTTCACTGAAGGTGCAAAATTGTACACATGCGTTTGGCTTTAGTTTTTTTTGTTTAAATATTTTGCTGATTTGTTTTTGTTTATGTTATATACGGCAATTTGTTAGGAATTAAATACATATTATTGGAAAAAAAAGTTTTTTTGATTTGCTTCATTCGTTTGGATTTTATGGACTTACAAAGTTCAAAGTGTCAACTATGGAAACACTTTTGCTCCCTACTGTATATCATATATAACATTATATATAGAAAGAAAACTATTTTGAAAGTCGTAAAATTTTAAATAAATTTACAAACTTTTAATTTGTTGAAAGCAGCGATTTAAAAATCTATTTTAGTTTAATTTACATCTAAAACAAAAATAAAAAATAAAAATTGTTAAAGCCACTTGTTGAAAGAAAACTATTTTGAAACTCATAAAATTTTAGATAAATTTACAAACTTTTAATTTATTGAAAGCAGCGATTTATAAATTTATAAATAGTTTAATTTACATCTAAAAAAAAGTAAATATAAATTTATTTAAGCCACTTGTTGATGCTGTGATCGGTTGCTAATGCTGTTGTTGTTGTTGTATTTGCATTTTTGCAGGTGGAAATTAAGAAGGCAGAGCCGAGGGATGGATCCGGTGGACAGAATTCGAACAACAGCGCTGTGGGTGGTGCCTATGGCAAGTTGGGCAACGAGTGCAGCCATTGGGGACCGCATCATGCTCCAATTAATATGATGCAGGGCCAGAATGGTCAGATGGGTGGTCCGCCACTGAATATGCCAATTGGGGCGCCCAATATGATGCCTGGCTATCAGGGATGGGGCACATCGCCACAACAGCAGGGCTATGGCTATGGCAATAGCGGACCTGGCTCATACCAGGGCTGGGGTGCACCACCTGGCCCCCAGGGACCACCACCACAATGGTCGAATTATGCTGGACCACAGCAGACCCAGGGCTATGGTGGCTATGACATGTACAATTCGTCATCGACGGGAGCACCGTCGGGTCCGTCGGGCGGCGGCAGCTGGACATCGTGGAATATGCAACCGAATTCGGCTGGACCAACTGGTGCACCGGGTGGAGGAGCTGGTACCTCCACCGATATGTATTCGCGTGCCCAGACCTGGGCAGCGGGTGGACCATCGACCACTGGGCCAGTGGGTAATATGCAGCGCACCGGACCCGGCAATTCGGCATCAAAATCGGGCTCCGAATACGATTATGGCGGCTATGGATCCGGCTATGATTACGATTATAGCAGCTATGTTAAGCAGGAAGGCGCCTCCAACTATGGCGCCGGTCCACGATCCGCGTACGGCAATGATAGCTCCACACAGCCGCCATATGCCGCATCGCAGGCCGTTTAAGGAGCAGGAAACGGAGTTGGAGTTGGTGTTGGTGTCGGAGCCGGATACGGCGGAGTGCGCGGTGTGGTGGTGTCCCAAGCAGCAGCATAAGAAGATGAAGAGAAGCAGAGGTGAATGATGAAGATGATTTAAAAAGAAAACTAAAAAAAAAGATGGTGGTAATTGTAAGCTAAAGCGTCGTCTGTTCGTTTCATAATTTTAAAAAAAAAAAAGAACCGTTTTTATATATATATATATTTGAGATCGATCAGTTGTTGAAATTAATTAATGTAAACAAAATAATTTAAAAAGAGAAACACAACAACAACAACACATACACACACACGAATTCAGCTAAGAAGGAAAATCGCTAAGGAGAAAAATCAAGGCAGGTTCATAGATTTACATATATATATATATATATGTATAGAAGATATATAAAACAGAAGTATATATATATATATATATAAATTTAAAACAACATCAAAATAAGTATGTAAACAAAAAAAAAACAGATAACAACTTAAACATAAACAAAAGGAAAGAAACAGAAACAGAAAAGCGGAGAGAAAAATACAAAAAAACAGTCTCAACACTCGTAACATTTTTCATACCTCCTCCCCACTAACTACTCTCTCCCTTCCCACAATTAACAAATCAACAACAAATCAACTAATAAAAAAGCTACATGCAGATAATGAAGAGATGAAAAGAAACTGAAAAACAGATACAAAAGGAAACAAAGCAAAAATAATAATAATAGAAACGTAATGATTTACAAGTATAAAGTTTAGCCAATTAGACACAAGAGAATAGAGTGTACGGAAAACAAAATGAGAAAAGAAACGGAATTATAAGAGAAATTATACATTAAAAAGAAGAAAAAATACACAAAAAAAACTAAAACAAAAAAAAAAGATAATCGATCCAACTTAATTACTAAAATTAGTAAATACACAAATTCGAAATTGTACATTTAAAAGCGTGCGACAAAAAAACACACACACACACACGCACACACCTGTACACAATGGCGCCCAACGTGAATGGAAACACGGGGCGAATGCTTGACATGCGTGCGTGTGTGAGTCCATTTGTTGTGAGTGTGTGTGTGTGGAGCAGAGAGAAAAAAAAACGTTACAGAAATTAATAAATTTAAACATTTAAAGTAAAAGTAAACTAGCTAAAAGTTAAACTACATATATAGAGAAGAAAAAAAGAAAAAACCTTAAATAATAAGCGTATGTCGTATGTCGTTTTTGCATGTAAGAAGCGAAAGAGAGTTGAACTTGAAACTAGAATTATATAGTGTTGGAATTATTATTTAGTTAAACAATTGATTGAGAACCGAACAACAGCAACAAACAAACAACAGCAAACGCTAACAAAAACAACAATTTAAGAATTAATGGATGGGACGAAAGCAAAAAAAAAAAAGAGAGAATAAAAGAAAGAAAATACGAAAAAAAAAACTAAACATACTTATACACATCTCTATATATATATATATATAAATAAAAGAAATTAAATGTAAACATACATAAATTTAAACTACAGTTAGAGCAGCATAGAATACCGCTAAAGTCATGAGGGGAAAATAGTTAGAGAAAGAGAGAGAGAGATAAACACGATGCTTAGAGTTGCGTTGCACACTTGATTTTTTTATATAGAAATATTCATCGTTTGCCAAGCAGACAACAACAACAATTGGGGATATATAGCATCCACATACACACACACACACGCACGCGAGAAATAATTGCATATTTTTATTGATTATATACATATATATATATCTTTAATTACCTTTTATATATACATATATAAATGTATACATTTTATTTACTCTAAATTACAAACATGATCATTTGAATGTGTTATGTAAAAACAAACCACAAAAAAACAAGTAAACTAATTTTTAAATAATTGCGATTTTACAATTTATTATTACACAAAACAACAAACCTTACATAACTATATATATATGCTAATAGATACATTTATATACACTTATATACAACAACAAAATATGAAGTAATGATTTTTTTTCTTTTCTACAATACACACGTAATTTTTAATTTGTTGATTACGCGACGTTACAATTACAACTACAATTACAATATATACATACAAACATTAATTAATTACTTACTTACTTTTATTATTATAAACCTTACTTTATTTTTCGGTGATTTATTGCATAGTTTTTTCGTCGTAATTTTTACAAATCTATTTAGCAAGCAAATTATCCTACATACAAACATAAATTCCTAATTTAATTTCGTTTAAATTACAAATATAAAAACCATATATATATATATGTATATGCTTAATTTTTTATATAACTATACACTTAAAAAAAAATAACAAAACTAACGTAAAAGATGCAAAAATTACAATTAAACAAAAAAAACAAACAACAAAGTAAAGTAAAACGCATGAAAAGCGTTTTGAAAAATGTAAAAAACAAAAAAAAAATTGCTTTTGTTTTCCTTTAATTTAAAAAAACAACAACAAGAACTACTGCAAATGCAACCCTGCGCTGTTGTTTCTCGGTGTGTTGTGTGTGGTGAGTTTGGTGTGTTCATATCTCTAATTGTATGTTGTAAATGCATTACAAAAAACAAAAACAACAACTGCACTTGGCCACCAGGTGGCGCACTTGAAGTGTCGTCGTGTCATTGCTGATGACGTTTGAAAAATAATCAGTTGAGCAAGAAAATTCGAAGAACCATTTTCGCCTGTAATTTGTAATTTCTGTGTTTTTTTTTTCTCTTTGTTTTCCAGCAGAGACAGCCAGCTGCAGCAACAAGAACAAATATACATACACACAAATTGAAATGTATTTGCGCTGCAGTGCAACAACAACAACAACAACATCGTATCAAGCAGGCTTAAAACCTAACCTAACCTAACTTAAATAAAAATAAATATATAGAGATACAGTAATGCATGTATATATACGTACATGAAGATAGCAACAAAAATTATGAAGAAGAAGAAGAAATACGAACACTACACGTAATACAAATAATAATAATAATAATAACAGTTGATTGAAGAGAAACAAAAATCTGTTGGTAAAATGCAGTTAAGAAAACACCTGATGTAATTTTATAAGCAAATCATTATTATTACATACTATATAATTATAAACATTGCATACTTACATACACACCCTTATCTTTTGTTTAATTATTAAAAACCCCCTTTTTTTTGCATGCAGAAACAGTTAAAATTTATGGAAAAGAAAAAGAAAAAACAAAACAAAAAAAAATATATAAAATAAACAAAAAAGTGATGTTTAACAATTTGAACTAAGTAATGGTAAAATTATAAATAACTAATTCAAGGAAATATACATAAATAGTTAAAGCAAGGTTTAAAGTAATGGAAAATGTAAACGTAATGCGAAAAAAACAAAAACAAACAAAAAATGATTAAAAAAAAAAAACACACTGACTGTTAATTGTAAAACAATTTCTTTTTAAATCCGTACGATTTATGATTTAAAGTTAAACATTTTTTAAATAAAAACCTAATAAATGAACTACATATATATGCATCTAAACGTAATTACAACTACTATATACAATTATATATATACTATATATATACTATATACATACATATAAATATATGCATAAATATATCAATTTAACAGTAAAAATAAATCTAATCTATTGTACTAAAAAAAACAAAAAAGAAAAGAAAAACCAATACACAAAGAAACAAAAAATGAAGAAAAAAATGAAACTAAAAAAATGTTGCACTTTTCAACAACAAATGCGAAAACTTATTGCAAAAAAAAAAAACAAAACAAGTAAATGATGGAAATGGCAACATACATTTAAGTGTGACTGCTATTAGTCAGGATAAGATACCAAAATAACGATCTATGTATGTCCACACATCCGAAAGAGCATTGTATGCTGTTAATATTGAGTGTGTAGTTTGTTTCATTTGATTTATTTTCTCATTTCGTGTATTTGTGGTGGTTTGTTTTTCAGTTTTTAAATAATTCCAAATCGAAATCCAAATTTGGATATAGTTCGTTCTTAACAAATCGAAAAGCCCTTTCTTCGTTTTGTTATTTTGGGGGCAAATTGGTTTGTATAATTTAATGATGTGCTTGTTTTTTTTATTGATTTGTTTCTGTTGCATTGTCTCGATATGGATTTGAAAATTGATATTTTTGGGAACTCTCGTTCATGTTGGGCTTTCAAATTTCGCCGATATACATATACATAATATACACAATGAAATAGTTATAAAATCGATCCAATCTAACTTTTAAGCTAATAAATACGTTACGAATGATGCGCCAAAATGTAAAACTGCGAGCATAATGAATGAAAAATACTATACAAAAATAATTAATGATAAATTTAGCTATATAGACAGTTAAATAGTTATCGATTTGGTTTACAATTTCGACTGGTATCCATATAGTTAAGCTAAGTAACTGATACTGATACTGATACATGGATTTTTCTAAAAGTTATATGCAATTTTAAAAGTGAATTTTCTAAAAAGTCATATATACGATATAGTGTTTTAAAGTGTTTTTTTTTTTCGTTTTGGAATTTTGTTGAACATCCTTCATCTAGTTTATTTTGTTGTTCAGGTATTAGCCTTTAAAGACTAACTAGAATGATTTGAAATAAGAGAAAATTAACAGATATCTAAGCTAAATTCCTAAGACAAAACGATTCCACCTAAGACACCTTTTGTAATGACTAAATTTATATAGGCAAGGCAACCAAACCAATAAGATAATGACATACCGATGATAAAGACAGAAAAATAGTAACAGTTTAGTGGTAGACTATAAAAAGATAATGACACACGATATACTTACTATATATGCGAAAGTAAAGAAAATTTGATCAACTCTATTTGTGTGTGTGTGTGTGTGTTTTGTACTTGTTTTTGTAACTACTTGATCGTAATCCAATCGTAAAATAAATCAATCTGAGGCGTTACCTTGTGTATGTGGAGTATACAACAAATAATTATAAAATGAAAACAAACAAACTGATTACAAATAGCATTGATTAAGAGAATAAAAATGTAAATGTTTAAGTCGTTTGATGATTGTTACGCCAGCTAAGCAAATTGTTCAAAATTTGGGTAAATTTGTTTTTGATTTTTGCACTTTTGGCTTTGGTTCGTTTGAAATTCTAACTGAGGTATGTATGTGTATCTATAAATCTATCTATAATATGGTAATTTTAAATGAAAACGAAAACAAAATAACAAATGATAAGATACCAAGCAAATCCCAGAGATAGTAAACAAAACTAATTTGTATGTAGTTTAATAATAATAATAATACATTATAGAACAAAAAACGGAAAACTTAAACAAAAAAAAGAGAAAAACTATGCAAAATAACCAAAATAAAACCAAAATTGAGACTGTAAACAACAATGCAACAAATGAAGAAGAACAGAGGAATAAGATGGATAGTAAAGCTTATAAACTACACATTTAATAATAACTCTTAACTCGTAAAAAATAAAATAAAACAAAAATCTCAGATGAATAGGCTACCTAAATAAGTTCGTGTAAGGATTTCGTTCAAAAAAAAAAATACAGCAAGTTTTCGAATATTTTTACATTTACAATTAATTTCAGTTACTTAAAGATTCTTTACACAGATAAACACAAAACACTATATGTATGTAAGGCGCGGTTAAGATTATTTTAGAACTAAAATACATATAAAATGTAGTTGTATTATTTTGTGACGTGCTAAGAATTCGCATACGATAGTTACATTGTTTTTGGTGTGTGAATACTTTTAGCGGTAGCTGTAATTGTAACGGTAGCAGCTAAGCACACACACTGGCAGTCACACGCATATTGAGAGATAATAATACCCCTGCAGTACTGTTCTGGCCTGAAGCATACGTGAATTCACCTATGATTGTTTCATGCTTCGTGAATCCAGTACTGGCGGGACATTTAGCATATACATACAAACTTTTAAACCAAATGTAACGATTTTTAGGACACACACACACACGTACAGTTTACATACATATTAAATGCATTATTTTTGTTTTTTTTTTATTTTTTAACATTTAAATCTAGAGTTTTTCTACTTGTACTTTTTAGATATATCTACATATAACATTTAAAAGAAGTGAAACAGGTTAAAAAACAAATGTAATTTAAAATGAGCAAGTTACATACATACATGCATAGAAACGACAAAATACATACATACATATAGAGTCAAAGAGAGCGACGCTTAAGAGAGAGAGAGAGCAAAAGCAAAAGAGAGAGAGTGGTAGAGAGAGTTTAAGAGAGCGCGCGCAAGTTGCAAGGTTTTAGTTTACGGTAAACTTAATGAAATTTTTTACAATGTATTTATACATACACCTAAATTTAAATTTTTAATTAATTTTTGTAATGTAATACGAACACAGTGCCTAAGTAATATCAAAAACAAAAACAAAAACAAAAAATACAAAACGAGTAATAAGAGATGCAAGTAAGTGAACAAAACAAAACTAAAACAAAACAAAATACATAAATAACTGTCAAGGACATTGTTACTAAAACACATACATACATGCATACAAACAAGCATAAATGATTGATTGATTGATTGAAACATTCGATGATGCAACAGAAATTCAAGCAAGCAACTAAGCACATACACATTTAAAACTAATATTAACAATTTACGATAACAATAAAACGATAACGATAAACGATTTGCATATATATAACTGTATAAATATAACTGACACAGCCTACCCCCAGCCCCAGCCCCAGCCCCACCCCTAAACACCTCCACACACACACACACAGACAGCTCCAGTACGCTAACTAAGCTAAAGTATCGATACTAATAAATATGATAACAACAACAACAACAACGTACCCCCTACATACGTCTCTCTTTCATAAAATATATATAATGATATATAAAGTATGTGTGTGCGTCTCTTATATGATATATAGAAATTGATTGAAACGAAGAACCCAAATGATCTTTTATTTTAAGTTGTAGTTGTAGCATATGTTGATTAATTTGTTGTCCAAATATTATATATGTTATATAGCAGATATACATATTAATATATATAGAAATTCTAGGCACTCAAAATGACATCAGTTGATTTCCAATACGCATATATATAGAAAATTGGTATAACATTGTTTTCTGTTTAGCATTAGAACAAAAAGAAAAGCTTAAAAAAAAGCAAATAATTAAAAAAAACGAGTATATCGATTACATAATTTCTGGCAATTCAAGTTCAAATTTAAATTGTTTAAACAATTACCAAAAAATACACGAAATGAATTACGAAAAAACAAAATAAAATAATATAAAAAATAAAAATGTCTAATTATGTTTAAAATTAATGTAGTTTGTAAAAAAAACAAAAAAAAAAACAACGTGGAGAAGTTTTAAACAAAAAACAAATACTTTGAATATATATACATAAATTGCAAGTAAATAGAATAAATGTCACTCACTCTTTTTATTTTGAACCTGCATTGATCACTATTCCATTGGCACTACGAGTACTACGAAACTAAAAAGGTTTAACTAAGGAAGAAGTGAAATGGGGTAGAAAGAGGCACGATACTCAACAACGAGTAAATCAAAACTGATAGATCTGTCTACAGTCCTGACCTCAATCCAATTGAAATTGCCTGGGCCCTTATGGGTGCCAAAAGAGGCAAGCACAAACCAAAATCAATGCTTGAACTAATGAAGACTATTGAAAAAGTATAGTTTGAGGATATAACGGCGGAATATTTGGTGGCCCTATACGATTCCATGTCCAATATGGTCAAATGTGCCATCAAGGCCAAAAGTGGCACTACAAAATATTAATAAATAGTTAAAAAATACAATTTGGATTAAATTGCAACATTTTATAATTTATGCTAATAGCAAACAGTGGGAACTATTAGGAACAATTTTGTTTTTGTTGAAAACTGTTTTAATTTTAACTTTATTTTTTTTATTCTTCAAGGTCGCCAATTCACTGAAAAATCGACAAATTTATGGGTTTTCAGAAAAAAAAATTTTTTTAATCGGATAAAAGATCAAAATAAATAAAATTTTAATAATTTTATTTGAAATTGATCAATTTATATTTATAAAAAAAATATTTATAAAAAAAAAATTGTGAATATATCGAAACTTACATGATTTTTTGACCAGAGATTGCAGCCCTTTGTAAAAATTCAGAGGGCGGCTTTTTTTTGTCGCTGGGTGTAGTTCTAGATCTACTAGTTTTATTTGTTTGCTTTACACTTCAAAAATTGTGTATGGATATATTCGAAATTGTTGCCTTCACACTTTTGAGTGGAACCATGTATTTTGCAGCTAATGTTGATCAACCGGACTATATAGGCGGTTGGATACGCCTCGGAACACATTTGGTATTCTTATTAGTAGCCACCGGAATTGTTTACAATATTGTAAGTAGTTTTCTGAAAATGTTGCACTTACAGCTCTTTTCTATATCTCCGCTTTTCCGATTTAGCACTAAATTTTGGATATGTCAAATTCACAAGTTTTTGAAAAAGATGTACATGTTTTATTGTTTGTAATCGTAAATTATCGAAAGAAAAAAAGCAAATAAACATTTTGAAAGTTAAATACGTAAAATATGATATGATTTGAAAAACTCAAGTTCCAATGCAGCTGAACTTGGTTGCTAGGTGAGTTACTATAACTATAACTAGATATGATGAATCTTAAAACACGACATGACTATTTGGCTAGGTGCCGTCTTGTGGTTGGTGTGGTGGGTGTGCCCATGGGCGGTTTTGGTATCTGTAAGAATTTTAATAAAAATTATTAATTCTAGAGGATTCGAGAATTCTAGAGGATTCCGTCTTACCGAACGTATGGGCTTCGGTGTGAGTGCGTTAGCTGGCGGTGGCTCACGTGGTTGTGGTCCATCCGGCACGCCCACCACTGTTACCGCAACCGGTCGCTGCTCGGAGCTGACACGCTCCGTGCTCTCACTACGTGAATTTGAGCCGGAACGCTTAAACATGCCGGAGAGACGTCCACGCAGATCCTTCTTACTAGATCTCATGTCGCTCGCTACGCTAATGTCTGAATCAGATCCTTGAATCTAGACAGAAATATTTTAGAGTTAATCTAGTTTGTAATCCCCTTCGGCTTAACTTACCGATATTTCACTCTCGGAATTGCGACTACTTTTGGTCAGGCTGCGTAGTTTGCCCATGATACCCTTCTTCTTTTTGCGAGGTCCGCGGGGCAAGTCACTCTGCGTGGAGCCGCCGGACAGGCGGGAATCGAGCGTGGAGTCTAGACTGGAGTCACGCACTAAGCCGCCCAGTTCGGAGTCAATGGACTGCATGGACGATACACTGCCATCATCCTGACGCCAAATGTTCTACAAAAGCAGCAAATAATTATTTTTGAGCCAGGAGGAGATTAGGCAATTCTTCAGCTTACCTGCTCCCGCTGTATGGAGTGATCCAGGGATAGGCTCTTGCGTATTAGGCTGCCATTGCTGGCAGAGTTGCGTGAGATGCGACCGCCACCGCCACCACGCTGAGATCCTGCTGCACTGGCCACCGAGCTAGTGCTGCCATGATGATCGTTCTCCTGCGAGGCAGCCCGTCGCAGATTGCCACGACGCACTCGACTGCGTTCCTGCTCGTCCTCGGTGATGCGCTGGAACTTGCGCAGCTCCTCTGAGGCCTCGGCCAGACGGGCCAGGACACTGGTGATCTGGGAGCTGCTCAATGTCGGTGACGGACTGCGACTTCTGCGTAGATTGGCCTGTTCGGGTCGCAGTGTGTTCTCTCCATAGGAGGAGGAGGAACTACGCGTAGATGCACCGCCTACAATTTTGAGATCCGGTGCGATCTTCACCAGCTCATCCACGGTCTGCAGTAGTGCACCCACTTTGCGTTCGCCACCATCCTGCTCCATGCGTCGCTTGATGAGTTCCTTCTCATAGCGTTCACGCTGGAAGGGATCAGGTCGATATTATTGGAGAGACCATTAATGGAGTAGTAACCTAGACTCACCTCCCGTCGCAGCTTCTCGTTGGATGTTCTCAGCTTGGCATGTACATCTCTAAGCTCTAGAAGATCACATTGCAGTTCAGCAATCTTCTTACGTCCCTCTTCCATTTCCTCTTCCGTTGCCCGCTTGGTTTGATCCAGTTTCCGCTTGGACTCCAGTCGCTCCTTGTCCCGTTCTCGTTCCACCTCGAACAAAGTTTGTCGCAGATCTCTGGCCAAAGTGGATGTTTCTTGAAGCAGACGTTGCTGATCCTCACGCTCCTTTTGCCAGGATAGCTCTAGCTTCGTCTTCATGCCCGGCAACTTGGTGCTACCCGAACCAATGACACGTTCCTCCTCGAACTCATTGAGCTTCGATTGCATTTCGGAAATTTTGATTTCATTGGCACTGCGTTCCGAGACAAGCTCCGTTTTGACCTTGCTAGACTCCAGTCGTGACTCAACCAACTGATCTTCCAGGTGGCCAATCTATAGGAGTACAAAGGAGTTAGGGAGGGAATTTATATTTTTTTTGTTGCCTCACTTGTTGCTCCAAATAGGCGATTTTGCTCTTGTCATCATCATCGCTGCTATGCATAGAGCTGCGGCTCTGTCGTCCCGTATTGTTGGCCTTCAGATCACCGATCTTCTTCTGAGCCACCTCCAACATCTGCTTAAACGCATCTCTGTCTTTCTTGAAACGTTCGCATTGGCGCTGCAATTAAAGATCGTTGAATTATGGAAACATGCTTGGAGCTTATCAGATTAAGGACATTACCTGCATTGACGTTAATTCTCCACTTAGATTCTTCACTTGCTGCTCGTAGCGCAAACGTGTCGAGGCCACCTCTGATTTCAATTGCAACTCGGAAGCTTGGAGCCTGCGGAGAGAGAGGAGAAGATTAGCAGTTTAGGAAGAGAATCAGTTAAAGAGGAAGAGTAGAAACTGGTGAGGATCTTTTAAAAGACGGAATCAAGGAGAAGATTTGTTAACAGGGAGGATCAGTTAAGAGTAAGTACAAGGAGAACAAGAAAGAAAATGTCAGTCGGGCATGCCGACCGTGTAATACCCTCTAAGCTTAGTTTACATTTATATGAGTTCATTTTGGATTGCTTACAAGCAGTGCACTGAATAAGTTTTAAATACACAAGAACTGCTTGTGCACTGCTTGTAAACACTGCAGCGTAAACGAAAGCAATGCACTGCTATTGTTGCGATAAAAATTTAAGTTTGTATGACAAACTTTTACAATTACAGTCAGATTTTAATGAAATTTTCACAATCGTTTGATATTATTTGTCTGCAACTAAATGCTAAGTTACAAAACTATACGTTAAGAAATAAGTGAGCCAGCCGCTTGCAAAGTTACAACGCAATTGTGCTTTTGGTGGGCGAAGGAGGCGTGGCATCCAAAAAATGTTGATGGCATTGTCTTTATATTGCATCAAGCAACCTGCATGCCAAAATTGGTGACCCTAGGTGTTATAGTCACCGAGATATTCGCCAAAAACATGTATTTTTTGCAAGGTATGTCTAGTTTTTCGGTAATTGTGGGCGAATGGGGAGTGGCATCAAAAAAAGGAAACAAACTTGTATTGACTGACTAAATATGTGGTCGATACTGACCAAGTTTGAACTTGTAGCTCTTACCATCTCTGAGATCTGTTTGTTCAAACGGACAGACGCACAGACGGACAGACGGACATAGCTATATCGACTTGGTTTGTGATGCTGGTCAAGAATATATATACTTTATGGGGTCTGCCACGCCTCTTCAGACTGTTACATACTTTTCACAAACCCAATATACCCCTCAGAGGGTATAAAAAGAGAGAATAGAAGTAAGCAAATCTCACTCACTGTGACTTTAGCTCCTTAATTTCGGCCTCTCGACGTGCCCCATGACCGTTAAGCGAAGTCTGAGCCTGTTCAATGCGGTTGAAATCACTCAACTTGCTATTAAGATCATCGTTATCCTTGCGCAGCTGGAAGACAAGATCGATGTTCATCTCGTTCTCTCGACGCAGTCGCTCATATTCGTGCTCCTTCTCGGCCAGCTTGTTCTTGAGCATGGATCGTTCGTGTTCGCCCGTGTTGCCGGTCTTCAATGTCTTCGCCTCCAGTTCGACGATCTTTTTCTGAGCCTCGTTTAGCTTTTTGGCCATTTCGGTGCGTTCAATGCGTATTTTGTCACTGTCCGACAACTTGTACAGAGCGGCGGTGAGTTCGGATTGAAGACTTTGTTTCTCGGTGGTCAGTTGGGCACGCATCAGGATAGTTTCCTCCGATAGTTTTTCCCAGTGATTATTAAGATCTTCGTAGCGCTTTTGTTCGCCATTTAGTGCGCTCTGTGCATCCTCCAGTTGCTTCTTTAGCTCCTGCAGCTGTTTACTATCCGATTTGCTGGACTTTGTCTTCAGGTCCTTAATGTCCTTTTCGAGTGAGGACTTTGTCTTGTCCGACGCTTTCTTGGCACTAAGCAGATCCGCATCAAGTTGAGTGATCTTTGACTCGAGTTTCTCCCGCTCCTTGGCTTGTTTTTCCAGGTCCTTTTCCAGGCTAGCTAACTTTTCCTTTTCGCGCTTGTTTTGTGTCTCCAGCGATGATTTGCTCACCTCCGATTGCTTGAGTTGACTCTCCTGTTTCTTCAATTTGTCCTCGAGATCCTTGAGCTTTGTATTCAGTTTCTTAGTCTCCTCATCGCTCTGCTTAAGCTTCGATTCCAGCTCTTTTGCCTTGCTACTGGTGCCATTGAGAAGCTTCAGCCGCTGCACATCTCCCTCGGCTAGAGCCAATTTCTGTTTGGATTTTTGTAGCTCCACCTCCAGAGATTCCTTGCTCGTTTGCAGCGTCTTCAGTTGATCGGCTCCACAACTGCCTAGGAGTACACGCATCTCACTGATCTCATCCTCCAATTCCTCGACCCACTTCCTCAAGTGACTCTTGGGCGTCAGATCGTTGACCCTTTTGGGAGTCCTAGATGGCAATTTGCCATCTGCCTCCAATTGCATGCGTTTGACCCTGGCCGTCAGTTCATCCCGTTCCTTTTGGGCTAGAGCAAGTGCATCCTTGAGCTTGGGTAATTCCGCTTCGCCATTCTTCTCCATGGAACCAGCTCGACGTAGGCTTTGCAACTGCAGCCGTTTGTTCTCCTTGGAAAGTTTATCGTTCTCAGTCTCCAGCAGCGTTAACTTTGCGATCTGTGTACGCATAGCCTCTGCACTTTGCTCCTTCTCCAGCAGATTTTTCTTAAGCAGACTAAGTTCCTCGTTCAGTGCCTTGAGCTTCTTTTCGGCCGCACTGGACGAACTGCCAAAGGAGCTGAGAAGGGATCCTTTGCTGCCTGTGCTATTATCCTGTCGCAGCTTTGCCTGCAGCTCCCGCACATATTTCTTTGATTCCGCATTCTCCTTTTCCAGATCTTCCACCTTGAGACGCAATATGGATGCTTCCTGTTCGTTTAGCTCGAGTAGTATGCGTAGCTCGGCGGGATCATCTTCATCGGAGATGCCCTCATCGCGATCGGCATGCACTTCGGGTGCCAAGCGATGTGGATGAGGCGCAGGACTCAAACGGCGAGCTAAACGGGGAATATATATATATATATAGTTTAATAATGGATTAAATTACTTGAAAGCATGCGGGTTTAATTTAAACGCAAATTATGTTAGTAACTGCTATTAGTCACTTTTAATATTATGAAGCAGCCGCAAAAAAATGGCAAAAGAATTTTTGCTAAATAAATTTATTAAAAAAGCGCATGAGAAATAACGTTAGTTCAAAATGTTAATTATGAATTAGATGTGGAGTTTTTTAAACTCAACTTTACAAGTTATTTTAGATTAGTTACTGTTTAAAATGTTTATAATAAACAGAGTTGTGCCCAATAAACAATTTTGATATTTTCGTTTTCATTATCATTATCAATTTAAGTGAATTATTAAATAAAATATTGCAAAAACCTTCAAAGTTTTCAAAAATTAGAAAATTCCCTTTTTTCAATATTAATGAAAAACTAATTATAATATTTAAAAGGCACAACTCTGTTAAGTATTTGGCTTAAAACATTAATTTAGTTTCTTTTTTTTTTATTATTTGATTAATAAATTTGGATCGTACTTCTTGAGCGCGTTGCCATTTTTTTCAACTGCATCATCAAAGACTCATTTTCATCCTCGAAACGAGTCACCTTTTTCCTCAAATGTTCAGCCTGAAAATGTAAAACATACATTTGATATTATGTCAATTGTTTTTGTTGATAAATCCATATATCATGTACTATATGTTTATTTCGTTTTCGAGGATAAAAACTGTGCCCATGTGGATTATATGTAGCTATACCAATCTAAAGCTCACGCTAACTATACACAAAAACATATATATAGAGTATATTTACACAGTATTACGAGTTATACAAAAATAAATTGAACTACACTACATGTAGAGGAACATTTCACAACCAGCAAAGGCCATAAGGTAAAACGAATTTGGTATTAGATTAATTGCTAGCTGTGGAAAAATGTAATAGGATAATCAGAGACCGTAATCATTACGAGTTATATTTTAAAAATCATAAAAAAATGATTAAATTTAATTTTTTTAACCAATTTTCTTAAAAAATAATCATTATTTTTGAGTAATTGATGAAAAACTTAACTATAATGATTATATTTGATCGTAAATCCATATATCATACTATATGTTTATTTCGTTTTCGAGGATAAAAACTGTGCCCATGTGGATTATATGTAGCTATACCAATCTAAAGCTCACGCTAACTATACACAAAAACATATATATAGAGTATATTTACACAGTATTACGAGTTATACAAAAATAAATTGAACTACACTACATGTAGAGGAACATTTCACAACC
Source organism: Drosophila tripunctata (assembly GCA_035047385.1). NCBI lineage: Eukaryota > Metazoa > Arthropoda > Insecta > Diptera > Drosophilidae > Drosophila > Drosophila tripunctata. Next base: position 214,116 of record JAWNPS010000307.1, read on the forward strand.
AGCAAAGGCCATAAGGTAAAACGAATTTGGTATTAGATTAATTAATAGCTGTGGAAAAATGTAATAGGATAATCAGAGACCGTAATCATTACGAGTTATATTTTAAAAATCATAAAAAAATGATTAAATTTAATTTTTTTAACCAATTTTCTTAAAAAATAATCATTATTTTTGAGTAATTGATGAAAAACTTAACTATAATGATTATATTTGATCGTAAATCCATATATCATACTATATGTTTATTTCGTTTTCGAGGATAAAAACTGTGCCCATGTGGATTATATGTAGCTATACCAATCTAAAGCTCACGCTAACTATACACAAAAACACATATATAGAGTATATTTACACAGTATTACGAGTTATACAAAAATAAATTGAACTACACTACATGTAGAGGAACATTTCACAACCAGCAAAGGCCATAAAGTAAAACGAATTTGGTATTAGATTAATTGCTAGCTGTGGAAAAATGTAATAGGATAATCAGAGACCGTAATCATTACGAGTTATATTTTAAAAATCATAAAAAAATGATTAAATTTAATTTTTTTAACCAATTTTCTTAAAAAATAATCATTATTTTTGAGTAATTGATGAAAAACTTAACTATAATGATTATATTTGATCGTATGTTACTGTTTTATTTTGAGCGAAAAAAATAAAAATCATTTTTAATCATTATTTTTGATTTTTATTGATCAAATTTAATCATTATGGTTAAGTTATTCATTAATTACTGAAAAATAATGATTATTTTTGAAGAATTCGATAGAAATCTGAAATTTAAAAATCATTTCAGTAATGCATAGATTATGCAATAATAATAATTTTGGTTTACTAGATATATTTCGAGGTCCGTTGCAAGTGAATGATTTTTTTATTTAAAAATAAAAAAAATAATCATTATTGACGGTCCCTGAGGATAATTGATTTTTATATAATAAAGTATGACTCAGTAAAGATTAGTAACTTTTGCGGATTCCGTAGAGTTTCATTATAGGACTGATAAACTAAGGAAAAATTTGATAAGAATAGTTCAAAAACTTGTAACTCTTTGTGAAAATTTTGTAGAATTTCAATAAGGTATAAGAAAACTTGGCAAAAATTTTGGACTCGTAACTCCAATATATTTTCTGAACCATTATACAGTTATTTTCTAACTGTGGTCCTTTGCTGTTGTGAAATTTGAAAAGTGATGAAGTGATCTTTAGAGGTACCTGCACTAGCCCCAGCCAGAAGAACATGAGAAATGGCGCTGGGAAAGAGCAAGGAGGTAGAATTGGCAACCCTAGTTGAAGTAGTTGGCGCAAAATGCGACACAAACGATGAAGGTTCTCGTTCAACAGATAAATTTCTGATAGTCGGTTCTAAATCGGTTTGGGTAGAGCTGCTGGAGGCCCCAATTGCAACGGTTTGTGTGCCCAATTCTTCGGTTTCAGATACACTCAATAGAGTATTGCAGGCTGCATCAATGTGCAGCACGGACACCGTCTGCGTGGAACGTGGAAACCCTAAAGGTAAAGCCAACATGTCACCCGTTTGAGTGCCACGATTCAGTTGGGCGCGTTGTCGGGACATCCTTGATTTTAAATGTCGCCGCTTTGCCGAAAGTTGTCATGAAGATTAATTAGAATTCTTGAAGATGACTATATTCGGGTCTTACCTCTTCTTCGGCAAACTTTAGCTGATCTTTCAGGTCAGTCTCACGCTCCATGGAGTCCTGTAGCTCGCGCTGCAAGTGCTGCGGATCCTCCTGCGATCCACCGCGTGTCAGCGATTCTCGTGTAATTTTTCCATCCGCTGACGTTGATTTGCCCAATGTACCCAACATGGGTGCCTTTTTCTTGCCCGGATTTCGCAACTCTTCGGCCTCCGTCTGCCAGAAAATATAGGAATTTTGTGAGAAGAAATTTACAATGTTGAAATTAAATTTAGAAAATTTTTTAAAGAAATTTTAGAGTTCGTAATGGGGTTAAGTTCTGTTGAAAATTATATTCCGCTCAGAAATATGTTAACTCCAATATTGATAAAATTATCGAAGTTCAAAAAGATGATATCGGAACTTTAAAAGCTCATAACAAGCTTCAAGCTTTTTTCGACGCTATCAAGTTTCGGAAAAGATGATAACGGAACTTTATCCTAACCTAACTGACTAACAAAATTTAAGTCTCACCTGAAGTTTGCGGGTTAACTCGCTGGAGAAGCGTAGTTCCTCCTCCAGCTTTTTGACCTTTGCCGATAGCTCGGCATTGTAGGAGCTTTGTCTTTCCTGTTCGAGTGTTTCGATCTTGCGATCGCTTTTCTTTAGCTTGAAGCTGAGGATGCGACAGTTCTTGGTGGCCTTTTCGAGTTCCTTTTGCAAATTGGTCTTGGCCTTGACCTCATCATCGCGAAATGTGTCCTGCACCTCATCCATTTCGGCCTGTAAATTAATGATTTCCTTTTTCACCGATTGATTCTCTTCCATGAGCTCCTCGCAAATTTGCTCGGCAGCCTGCAATTTGCGTTTGAGCTCCGACTGGCTGTCCTTGTGTTCCAGTTCCTTCATGCGTTGGTTCAACTTGCGTTTATCCTCGGTCACTCGATCCAGCTGCTCCTTGGTCTCATTTAGCTTTTGTTGTAGGATTAGCGCCTCCGAGGCAGCGGTGCGGTTCGAGGCGGTGTCCATGGAAGCCAATCTTCGGAGCAATATGTCGCTCTTCTCGCGCTCTGCACGCTCAGCCCGCGTCTTCATGGCCTCGAGTTCTGTGCGCAGCGTTGCCATCTGATCCTTAAGGGTCGCCGCTGTAGTTGCTCCTATGCCCGCTGACGATGGTAGCGTTTGTCTTTTAACTTCCTTGCTGATGACGGTGCTCTGACTGTTGGTTTCCGCCTCCTTGCGTCGTATGCTGCTCGAGCTGGAACTGGAACTGGAACTGTTACCGCTGACTTTGACATCGCTGGTAGTTGAAGAGGAGGCGCTCAATGAACTCGATTTGGTTGTAACTGGAGCTGGAGCAATCGTTGTGGTGGTGGTGGTGGTGCTACTACTACTACTTGAGCCAATTACGGCTGCCACTTTCTTTGGCGGCAGCGAGGCACGTTTGAGTTCCGTCTGCGGCTGGTTAATGGCTGTGCCGGATTTACTGCGCTCCGGTCTATCTGGCGGTGGCAAAGTAGACTCGCTATCCCTATGAAAAAGAAAGAGCAGAATTAATTTTGATTCTATATAAAGATCTTAAAACCATACTCCTCGCGACGTGGCACTGAGCGTTCCCGACTGGATTCCCTTGAGTTCAGGCTACGCTGTTTCTTTAGCAGATTCATTTTGCGCACACGCTCGGCAAGACTGTCTGTCGATAGGATGACTAGCTCATCTGGAATACTTGAAGTTTTACTGGGGGAGGAAGTGACTCGAGCTTGCGTTAGCGTTTGTTCCACCTGTCAAAATCGGAAAATATATATCCATATACAAATAAAGGTTAGTTTGTTAAAGTAAACTGTACCTCATTGATATCCAAGGCGGTTGTGTGGCGTCTGGGTGGCACGGGTAGCTTCAAAGTGACTGCCACATTGTGATCGTCGGCGGGACGCGACGTTACTGCAGAGGAGGGACGCTTTGCCGCCGACGAGGAAGACGATGAGGACGACGACGCAACCTCCTTCGGCTCATCGATGTCCGGCGTGGAGGCCCAGGATTGTGGACGTTTCTTTAGCTCTACATTGAAGTGGACAACTGAGTTGAGTAAAAGCAGCATCAAGTGGAAGTGAAGCAAGCAGTGTCGTTCGTAGTCACAGTGACACAAAACAAAATCACGATCACGATCACAGTCACAGTCACACATATGTATGGTGTAGATGCCACAAATGACCGTTAGGCAATCAAATTGCAGTAAAAGAGTATTACGTCAGCACACATGGTAGTATTAACATTAACATTATGCAGATTAGTGTTGAGTGAAAAGAGATAAATAGATAGATAGAGAGAGAGAGAGTTATGTAGATGATACGAGCACACCTTAGAGTAGTTGGTGCAAGAGTGCTATTTAAATTCGATGTTAAATAGCATTAACTATGGCCCACTTTTGAATCAAGTATCTGTTATACGTTAACATGCTGTTAAGCGTTGCTCTGCTACAAGCAGTTCACTTCACTGTTAACCGTAAGCAGTTAAAGTGTCAGCGTTGCCACCTTGCTTACTACAACTACTACTATTAAATCAAGCAGTATTGCCATATTAGAAAATGATTAAATTTAGCAACACTAAAAAAAAAACTGAGCCACAGTTTTACAAAGTTTAATATTATAAGTAAATGAAAAACTAAAATTGCCCTTTAAGGCGATACAAAAATACCAAATCACTTATAACGATATGGTTGAATTTAAAACAAACAATATGTGATTCTAGTGCCCTTAGTGTACAGTGGGTTGGTTATTCTACACAATCTTTGCTATTTTAAAGTTCATTCAGATTGTGCACTTAAAAACTAGTTACTAGGACTAGTTTTACTTTCAACTTAGTGTTACTAATTAAAAGTAATGAAAACTACATAAAAACATTATATTGTACGAAATACAATAGATTTTTAAATAAAAGTTACAAGTTAAATAGAACATAAAACATTTTCGAAAGAAATACAATATCTATTTGTTATGAATTTTGCACTCAAGTCAGAGTTAAGTGTTAACTAATGATTGATTTAAAATGTTAAGTTATGCTTAAAACTAAAACTCGTACCTATATCATTACTATTGTTCACATTAGCGCTCAAGTTCTGTGTAGATGTCCATGTACGCGATGTGGGCCTAAAAAAGATTTCCTAAAACTTATTAAAATCTGGAAAGAAATGTTATAATGTCTGCATACCGCGAACTTTGGGCATCGGAGAGATTCGGTGAGGATGCGGCCACCTCGTCGCCTCCTCTTCGGGCGCCATGTTCTTTGTAGTCGCGAAAACATCGCTTACATCTGGTGGGATAACGTGTCTGGGGATGAAAGCCGAGGGGGCAGAGCTGATCGCCTTTCAGCGATGGGTACAGATGATGCATCTGTGTTTATATTTTGATTGTCAGCTTGGTTTTCTCTGCAAATTAAGATCATTATACCGTTTATGCCATGAATTCAATGATAATAAATTTTTAATGTCTATTACTTTTTACTAGACCTTGCATCTTCAGCAGCAGGGTATCAACTAAATTTAAATACTTTCGTTGGAATTTTGGCTTTCATCCAAGTAAACTGAAGAATGTTGTACACAAAATGTAGAACATTTTGTGGCAAAAAGATAGATGTTCGCGTACTATCTACTTTATTTGCTATTCAGTAATTTAGTAAACCAATCAAGCATGTGTTACATATTCTTTTTCTTTTATCTTGTCAGATGCGTCTGTATTTATTTAAAAGTTAAGTTGTTTTTTTTTTTTTTAATTTTTTACGACACTTAAATTTACAAAAAAAATTAAATAAAAAGGCATAAAGTAAACAACTCATGTTTAAAAATTCAAGAATTCTAAAAGCAAAACGAAAGATTTGTCTATTAAGTTCAAATTTATGAGCTAATTGAAATTAACACCTGAATAAGTATTGATTAAAATGTATATAGAGTACGATTATGACTATATGCAAATGTTTATTCAGGCAAACATGAGTTTATTTGTAAATATAAACAATAACAAATGTTTACACTGCTTTTCTACACATACATATAGAGAAAGATATAGAGAGAGGGAGAGAGAGAGCAGCTAGAGAGAGAGAGTACAACTTGCGCTCTCTTCACCACCTGTGTGCAAAAAAATAAACTGATCATTGCGCATGTTTTGCGGTAAATTGAGTGTAAAATTAAAAAAGACTCAAAAGAGAATGTAAAGAGAAATGGTGTAACTTTAAGAGTACGCACAATCTCTCTCTCTCTCACACTCTTTTGCGCTCTCGCTCTCTTTGTAAGGGGCACAACATTGCAAATCCCCAAGCACGTTAAAAATAATTATCAACGTTTTTAACCTAAGTATACATATGTACATATGTATATTTGTAGATCTGTATTTAGTTTTGTCGCGATCGTTGCAAATATAGAATATTGGGGCTTACACAAAATGATTCCGCATTTAGATGAATTTGAAGCTGGGCAAATGGAAATGAGGCCACGGTGCGGCTGCTGCATCTGCTCCTGAACTGTGAAACGACGATCGCAAAATCGTGACAAATATTTCAATGCGATTAATTGCGTAACCACCGCTAAACTAAAATCGCTACAATCAGTTGGCGAATTACAAGCTCACTACTTTTTTGCAAAATCACTTATATATTTTGATATATTAAAAAAATTGATTTTGCAATTTTTATTTTCTTGTAATTAATTTCGTTGCACTTTTGATTTATCAAATAATTCACATTTAAACTGGTTTATTTAATTAAAACACTGATGTTTCGATTTTAGTTGTATTTTATTTGGAATTTATACACTTTATACACGAATTTACGGCTGAAAAATTAGCTGTGTTTTAAAAATAGAACACAATTTTCTTGAATGGCAGCGCACTTTCAATACACACATATCCCTTTAAAAGATACAATTCCTCAAAATGCAATTTATCTACGAGTTTTCCTTCGTTCACAGATTATAAAATTTTTTGTTTACTTTTTGTCTATTACAAAACCAACACGGAACAAAAAAAAATTCAGCAGTATACGAATTATTAATTCATTATTTTCCAAATTGAACTTTTCACTTGACGCACATACGAAACACATACAGAAGAATCAAGCATAGAAACACGTATATATATATACGTACGTACATATAGAATTTGGGATTTCTTTTGATCGAGCACTCGAAATATACTTATACAGTTCGTTGCATCTCTTTCGCACCAATTGCACGGCTAAAGCGTTTTTCCGGGCGCACGGGCATTTTTCTCGACTTGTTTGATTTTGACGATGCGAACGTTTTGAAAATCGACGAGAAACTAAATTTAAATATTTTGAAAAAGCTCAAACTAGCCACAATTTCTATGCAAGTTCCTCTCCGTCTCTCTCTCTCTGTCTTTCTCACTCTCTTTTGCTGTCTCTTTGAGTTGCTATTATATTTTAGGCAGAAAATTTTACTGGAAAATAGTTGGCAAGGATTCTATGCAAATACGATTTGTGTGGCAAAAATAAATTTAGCAAAACAATTAACGAGAATTTGAAATAAAATATGCTAAATTAAAAACTAATTTAACTTAGACATTTTAACCGCTGTATTGAATAAATAATAGAACTTAAGACAACCCAAATCTTTAGAAAAGTTGATAAGATTCAGAACTTTGAAAGAGCAAACTGGCGCACAAGCAAATATTTAGCATTAAAAACCTGTATTAAAATGCAAAACAGTTTTCGTATTATGGAATTTATTAAGAAATCATAAAGTCGACAGAGTACAACATGGATTACAAAGTGTGTATATACGTTTCGTGTGTTTTTCGATGAAATGTTGTTGTGTGTTGAGTGTAATTAGACATTATTTTGTATTTATGTATAAATTACTTAGAGATTATTAGTCGCTATGAACTAATGCAGAGTAACCATATTTGTATGTATGTATTTATGTATAATGTATTTAATGTATTGTATGTTGTTAATAAGACGATTATGCGCTGCTTGAGGGGGAAATAATTAATAATGTGCCATTTCTTTTGAAGCGAATACAAATTAACAAGGTTTAATGATTGACTGACGATGATCACGTTGATAGTGATGATGATAATGATGATGTTGATGTAGATGGTGCCGATGCAACATTGAGAGCACCTATCAATATCATGTTGCACTTGCACCTGCCACATTCAATGCAGCATCCTCATCTGGATCAATAGTCGTCATCGCCATCGTCATTGTCCCCGTCGCGGCCGCTTTTCCGTTTTCCGGCGTGCTTTGAACAGCAGCAGGTCCATTGTTATTCTCATTGGCGTTTGTATGCTCCAGAGGATCGGAAACGGCAACATCTCCGTGTGGAACGCTCGAGGCATTGACTGTGGCAGTGTTATTAGAGGTCAGCTGTTCGGGGGGTGAAGAGCTGCTGCTGTTGTTGCTGCTATACATTTGTATGACTGAATTGTTGTTCATGTTTTCAACTGAGGCACCTGATATGGACAGATCGTCGGCCGAATCATCCGCTTGGCTGTCCGTTTGCACCGCCTTCTCCTCGAGCAGGTGATCGGACTCGCGTATGGGTCGTTTCGCTGAGCCGTAATGCTTGGATATCTCCAGCAGTTCCCGCAACGTTTCATTCTCCATGCGCAGCTGTGAGATTGTCTGCAGTTCCCGCTGCACGTTTTCATCGTCGGCAGTCGCCGCTCGATGCATAACGGCTGCCATTTCGTTGATTTTATCCCGCTGATCTCGTATCACCTGCCAGAGGCGTTCGTTGTACAGCTCTTTGAAATTGAATTTACTGTCCAGCACCTTGGTTACTGTGTGTTCCCTGTACTTTTGCATCATCAGCTCCATTGCTCGCTCGTAGTCCTCAATGCAAATTTTAAGCTCACGATTCTCCTTCAAGATTTCCGAACTATTCACATTCTGTTGCTGTATGCGATTCACCATATCCACATTGCTTTTGTTATTCGAGATGCGATTGAGTGACTCAATATCGTCCTGATATTGTCGCAAGCTCTCCACCAAACGATTATTTGTCTCCGCCTCTTCCAACAGCGCTGTGCCCAGTGCATCCAAATCCTTGACACGACTGGCCATTCGCTGCGCGTCCATTATCATCTGACCCACCGATAGATTCGACATTTTGTTGTCGCAACTCCCCTAACAAGTAACCAAATTCGTATTCTAAATCCAATTCCAATTTACTTTTGTTTGTTGGCAGACCAACTCGCTAACTGCAACAAAGAACATTGATTTAGTTTGCCGTTGCTTTTTTGCGACTGCCTTGCATATGCCTATTTTGTTAATTACCTTGTGTTTGATTTAATATTGTTGGAATGTGCTCTTTCAGCCAATCATTTAAATTTTACAAACAAAAACCACCAAAAATTATTACTATTAGAAATTTTGGCTCGACCCAATTATTATAGGTGGTTTGACAGCTGACAGCTGAGAAGGTTGCCAGCCTTTTTACAGAACCATATATGCATTCTATGTTATCGGCTTGCAAGAGTGTATCGGCCAATCGGTCTATCGAGCACATTTTAAATGTCTTATTTTAACGGAAATGTTGTGCCATGAAAACGCCATCAACATAAATTATAAAACAAAAAATTTTAGTAGTTTTTCTAATATTTAGCTAATGCTTAAAAATTCCATCATTTTGATATTTTTTCGGAAAGTTAGCAAAATTTATTGTCATTATTATAGTGCTTTTTTTTTGTATAAAAACTAAGAAGCTATCAGTACAGAATTTCAACTTATATCGAGTGTTGGAAGACTAATTATGTTTAAAATCGTATATTACTAGACTAAAGAGGACTAAACACCTCGATATATGTATAGTACGTTTTATATATAATACGTAGAAACCTAATTAAGTACTTAAAAACTATTTTGCATTTTGTAAACTATAAGTACAAATTGTTTAAGTAGATGTCATTCAAGTTATAAAAAAAGGTTTTTGAAAAAACATAGAGGTAGAGGAATCTGAATATATGTATGTATGTATATATATAGACTAAAGATCACGAGATTAAACGCCTACGCTGTTCAGACTGCCGGATGAAAGATTCTCCGAGCGACTGGACAGGCGGGTGCGTTTTAAAATAACACGTCCGGGTTTATTGCTCGCCTGCAGCCGTGGACTGTCCGCCGTATTGGCCAGAGTCTGACCATCCTGTGTCTGATTTAGATTGTTATTATTGCCCCCGGGTGTGGCACGTTCCAGCGTGCGCTGAGAGCGTCGCAGCAAGGAGGTGGAGGACATGCGAGCAAGTCCATTGTAACCACCCATTGATTCTACTGGTTGACGTTGAAAATAACCGCCCATATCATTGTCCGGCGAGTCCTTCTCCTCGTGCTCCTGCTGCTGCTGCTGCTGTTGCACCAGTGGATTGAGTGTAATGTGCAAGTGCCGTGTCCGGGGTTTGTTTGGTGAACATGCACTCAGCGGTACAAAATCCTCCCGAAGCTCAGCGAGACGTGGTTTATTCTGTTGCTTATTATTAGACCGGAGGGAGTTTCGACGCCGACAGAGGCACAAGCAAACGCTTATTACCAGCAGCAGGAGCACAGCACCACCTCCAATTGTGCCCGTCATCATGGGATTCATATTGAATGTCTCATTGTGACTGGCCGTTGTGGTGTCTACGGTATCAACTGTCGGCTGCACCGTTGTGTTCACCCGTATGCGCTGAGTGCGTCCCTGTTTCAGAGCACTAAACTCGGAAGCAGCAACGGCGCTAAATGATTGCAGTTTGAACTCATAAATGGTGCCCGGCTCCAAAGCAGAGATTTGAAAGCTACGCGCTTGGGCGCCATCGATGGTGGCCTTTAAGTATTCCCCTGCCGAGGCAGACGGACGATAGTAGGCATAATAGCCGGATATTAGCTGCTCATTCGCATCGCTAGGCAGTCGCCAGTGCAGCATAACAGCAGTCTGGGAATACTCCTCCTCAATGGTGACCAGCTCCGGCACGGCCAGCGGTTGCAATGCGGCACCGCGTTGTAAGAAGAACTTGCCGGATGTGTTGCTCTCCTTGTTGTCATTGTTGGAGTACACGGCCATGATGCGGAAACGATAGCTGCGATCCGCACGCAGACCGACCACGGAGGAGGTAAAGTTCTTCACTATGGCAGCGGCGGAATGCTTGCCGTAGGGGATATTCTCATTGGTGGTATGCCAGCTCTTGCGTTTGCCGCTGTCCGTCATCCGGTATTGCACCTTGAAGAACTGTATGGGCAATCCCTCGTTGCGTACATGCCAGCGCAACATGACGGATTCATCGGAGAGTCGGGTCACGTTTGGTGCGGATGGCGGCACCATTTGTTGGGACATTTGTTGCTTCTGCTTGCGATTGTGGGCCGGACGATTGGAGTTGTGTGAGTCTCCCGTCTGTATCTGCTTGGGATCCACTTCGAGCAGTGTGCCCGCACTAATCTCACCCAGCAGATTGCGGGCAAAGCATTGCACGTAGCCAGCATGACGTTTCTGGACGCTGTGCAGCACCAGGGAACCATTTGACAGCAGTTCCGCCTCCGGATCCGTGTTGCTGCTCTTGCCATTGAGCAGCCAATAGATTTCCACAGCTGGCACACCCTGTGCCACACACTCCAGCTGGACACGTTCCCCCTCCTTGGTGAGCGTTGCATTGGGTGGCAGCAGAATCTGTGGCAGCTGCTGCACCTCCAACCTAACCGACTGCTCCAAGGCGGGTCGTATGCCGTTGTCCAGAAAACAATTGTAGATGCCCGCATCCTCAGCTCGCAATTGATCGATCCTCAGTCCGTACGGCAGTGTTTGCGTACGATTGTTTTGATTAACGGCGCCGGGTACCAGGGGACGACTCCACACCGCCTTGGGTGGCGGATTGCCTATGCCGGGGCACAGCAGCAGCACGGATTCACCCAATCTAGACAACACTTTGCTAACCACACGTTGTCCGCCCAGTAAATGTGGCGCCATGCTGGACATTTCTCTGCTGCCATGTACACGCAATTGTAAACGGCCGGGCAAAGTAATCCGTACACCGGATGCGGTATTTGTGGCCACACAACTGTAGCTGCCACTGTGCGCCGATGTGACACTGGCAAGCAGCAGTGTACCATTGACACCCGCCGTCTGTATTTGCTGGCCATTGTGATAGAAACTCCAGCTGGCAGCCGGATTCGATTGCACGTGTCCACAGTGCCACAAAACCGTATTACCACCTGCCACCTGCCAGTTCGTTAAGTTCGCTTCAGTCTCTCCGGCTATGCTGGCCAATTCCAGGCGTGCCGTTGTGGATGTCACGGCCAGCGGTCCAAACCAGGCCACACAACGGTACTCGCCCAGCGTATCCGGCCGTACAAAGACTCGAAGCTTGGAGATGCCATTGTCATGGCTTATGGTTATATTATTGTTGTATTGATTAGTTTTTGCATTGCTCAGCTTTAGATATTTAAAGCCACCACCAGCACGACGACTGGAGGCGTAACTCCATTCGAAACGTTCCGGTGGCAAACTTGTCTCGCATATGAACACCACCTCATCGCCAGGGGGCGCCACCGTTGATTCGGGTGCGCGCAAAATTCGCACGCCTGGACCAGACGAGGGGGACGGGGATGGCGACGCGGGCGACACAGTGTAGGCCTCTAAAACCGGAATTGCTGCAAGCAACGACGTCAGCAGCAGCAGCAGCAGCAGCGACGTCGACAGCAAGCGACTGAAACGCGTCAGCGACATTTTTTTTGGTAATGTTGCGCTGCTGCAAATAATAAAATACACATTATTAGCATTTGAAATGCACAGTGTACGATCCAATCACCAAATACGTTCCACACAATTTATTTCTTGAGCATTTACCTGCTTTTTGTTGTATTCCGTTTCCTTTTGTTTGGCTCATGAAACGCGTTTGCGTTTGCGCAGCGAGTGAGCTTGTCTTTTTTTTTTTAGTTTTCGTTTTATCTTTTTGTCTCGTTTGTGTGCTTACAAGCGCCTAGCACATTAAATGCTTGTTAAATGTAAATTAATATTGTTTACAAAGTTACCGCCGACAACAGCACTTAACAACTTAAGCAAATAAACAACAACATTTTATTATCGACACAACCAAATGGGATGCTGCGGAAATTCGACTGCGACGCCAGTTCAGGTTCACTGGTTCTGGTTCGCTCAGCTATCTTTGACTGGTTCACGCAAAAGATTCGTTCTCAGCGTTCCTGTATGTGCGTGTGTATTAAAACATGTTACTTGTTTTCTACAGATAAATTTATTAATTATGCTTAACATACACATTGCTTATAATTAAGAATTGTATTTCGAGTCTTTTAGGCTGGCGGTTTTTGCACTTTAGCCAATTCTGCCTTAAATTTCACAATAGTTTCACGTGCCAGCTTTAGTTTGTCCTTTAGGGTCACAATCTCTCCCTTGACTTTTTGCTTAACATTAACAATGTTGTCCAGAGTTTTGCCTTTTTTCTCCTCAACTGTTGGGAATATAGAATCATTATTATAGTGTGTGTGTTGTAAATTTAGCTAGCTTAACTAACAATCTGTGTCGTGGCTAAGCAATCCATTGGCACTCTGCTCCGATAGCATAAGATAGTGCTGCATTATCTGTGTGGGCTCTTGAAAAACGATTTCCTCGTATGACTCGGACACCAGACCCTTTTTCGTATCCATCGTAGTGGAGGATGTCAGTTCGCCGTCAACAACTGGCGATTGGAATAGCTTTAAAATGTGATAGCAAGTAACCGGCCGTTCGGATTGATCATTAAAATAGATTTTAATCACAACTTCGAATTCACCCCAACCCGTCTCTGTGATTTCATAAGGGGGCTTCACCACAATGCGATTGGGATTCGCATAGCTTTCGTGCAACTTAAAGTGCACTTTTTTCACATATATCGACATATCCTCATTGTAATAGGGCTTCAGGTAAACCTTCCACTGATGCGTGTGTCCATCTTCCTCCCGCTTTTTGCCAAACGAGCGTGCTATGTTGCCATAAACAATGGGCTTTACAATTGTAACGCCCTTAAGACGTCCACCAGACTCGGCATTGAATTCTGTCATTATCTACGATATTATTACTATATTTAATGTATTTTTTCGCGTTTGTTTTGGTTTTACTTGGGCCGATTAGGAATGGGATTCAATTAGGTATCGTACTTAGGTATCGCGTTTTAACGATACATGAACCAGCGATATCTAGTCCTAGAGACGCTCACAGCGAACTCAATTGATATATCGATAGCGCAAGTCGATAGTATTGGTGGTCTTTCACGGCCATCGCTAGTTAAATTTTTCTTAGACGCCATCGGTATCAAATAAGAGCAACATAAAAAAACAAATATTAAATACTAATAGAAAAGAGTTGAAATTCATTTGAAAAACTTGTGCGTAGTTATAAAAACATGATGGCGCGGCGCGGAGGAAAGCGCATACGTATGGATGATCCGCCTCCAGCACCAGAATACGATGAATTGCACAGGTAAATGAGATACAAATTTTCTAATTATGTGCATTGAATTTAATAAATTAATCAAATTATTTTATACAGCGATGCATTAAATGAAAGCGCTTCGGATGCCGATAGTCCCACCAAACGTATGACACGTCTGCGTGCTCGTGGCGGTGTACGCGACAAGCCGCCCATAATTGACGATGATGAGGATGAATTCCTTCCGCCCGTTTCCCGTAAACGCAAGACGCCACAGACCAAGAAACCAGCAGCGGAGCGCAGGGAAAGAATCGAGCGACCACGAAAGGAGCCCGTGGAGAAGGCGCATCACAACGAGCGCATTGACAACGAACGCGAAATTACCACAGATGAAAACAGTTTGTATTACATTGTGCGACACTCCAAGAATCCCATTGCGGTAAGCAAAAAGACTAATCGCTAATTGAGTCTTCTGATTAACTTTTATATGTGTATATTACTTAGAGCATTGTTGACCAATGGATTGAGCAGTACAAGGCCAATAGAGAGACGGCACTCGTCGCTTTAATGCAGTTTTTTATTAACGCCAGCGGCTGCAAGGGAAAAATATCAGAGGATATACAATATCCAGTAGATCACACGGCCATTATTCGCCGCATGACAGAGGAATTCGATGAGGTACGAACTGCATACTTCCATGGCAAACAAATCTATTGATTAACATAATTTATATTGTAGGAAAGCGGTGAATATCCATTAATTATGACCGGCACACAATGGAAGAAGTTTAAGAATAACTTTTGTGATTTTGTGCAAACACTTGTCAAGCAATGCCAGTATTCCATCATTTACGATCAGTTCTTAATGGACAATGTTATATCGCTATTAACTGGGCTGTCAGACTCTCAGGTACGCGCCTTTCGTCACACCGCCACATTGGCAGCTATGAAACTAATGACTGCTCTGGTGGATGTCGCTCTGCTTGTGTCCAATAATTTTGAAAATGCCGCCAAACAATTTGAGGCCGAACGTGTAAAGGTATAAAACGGAACTTAACTCATTGTTTTAATTAATTTGATTAAACAGCTTTAATAATTTTTGTAGTCTCGTGATCGTCGTGCTTCGGATCGTCTGGACTCATTGATGACAAAACGCTCGGAGCTGGAGGAGAATATGGATGAGATCAAAAGCATGTTAACATACATGTTTAAATCCGTCTTTGTGCATCGCTACAGAGACACTTTACCCGATATTCGAGCCATTTGTATGGCTGAAATTGGCATTTGGATGGAGAATTATCCACAGAATTTTCTAGATGATTCCTATTTGAAATACATTGGCTGGACGTTGCACGATAAGATTGGTGAGGTGCGTCTACGTTGTCTGCAATCCCTGTTGCCTCTCTACGACAAGGAGGAGCTTAAGGGCAAACTTGAGTTGTTCACGTCCAAGTTCAAGGATCGAATTGTGGGCATGACATTGGACAAGGAATTCGAGGTATCCGTTCATGCTGTTAAACTGGTGATCAGCATATTAAAGTAAGTGAAGAGAAATGTTCATAATTAATCAAATGTATAATTAATTTAATTTATAATTGTTCATTTTAGAATACATCCAGAAATATTGGCCGATAAGGATTGTGAAATCGTTTATGAATTGGTTTATTCATCCCATCGTGGCGTTGCCCAAGCCGCTGCCGAATTCCTCAACGTACGATTATTTCATTTAACCGCCGACATGGAGGAAACCAAAACAAAACGTGGCAAATTGCGTTTACCCAATACTCCTTTGATCAGAGATCTGGTGCAATTCTTTATTGAATCAGAATTGCATGAACATGGAGCCTATTTGGTCGATTCGTTCATAGACAGCAATGACATGGTGCGGGATTGGGAATGTATGACCGATCTATTGCTTGAGGAGCCAGGTCCCAATGAAGAGGTGTTGGACAACAAACAAGAGTCAACGCTCATTGAGATCATGGTGAGCAGCGTCAAGCAATCGGCATCTGGTGAGGTGCCAGTTGGGCGTGCCAGCAATCGCAAATTCACACTTAGCTCCAAGGAACTGAAGGCAATTCAGGATGAAAAGGTTAAGCTAACGGAGCATTTCATTGTCACGCTGCCAGCACTGCTGCAAAAATATCAGGCGGACAGTGAGAAACTGGCAAATCTATTGGCGGTGCCACAATATTTCGATCTCAATCTGTACACCACCAACAGACAGGAGGGCAATCTACAAGCGCTGCTCGACAAGATCAGCCAGGTGATGTGTATGCACACGGGACGCGATGTTCTCGAAACTTGTGCCAAGACTTTGGAATGCCTCTGTGCCGAAGGCAGTGCCACCTATACACGCTGCAACATTGCACGCTCCAACATCATTGAGAGCGCCGTCAACAAGTATAAGGATGCCATTGTGGAGTGGCGTAATTTGATTCTAGGTACGCGTAAACTATAAATCATTTAACTTATAAATATTTCTAATATAACAGGTCTCTAAAATCTTTGCCGTTTACTAATTCTAATTTCATTTACAGGCGAAGAGACACCAAATGAAGATGATATTTATAATATAACCATTACGCTAAAAGTGCTATCGATTTTATATTCATCGCACAATCTGAATCCATGGGATCTGTTCAAGTCACTGTTCCGTGACGTAGAGGAAGCTCAGTGCAAGGACAACGTGGAACGTTGTCTGCCCAACGAGGCACTCGCCTATTGCATTGAGGCCTGTTATTTCTCTATAAGTTGGGGTCTCTGCTATGTGGAGAACGATTGTGAGGCATTAAATGTGGCTGCTGTTGTGGCCGAGCTACGTAGCAATTTGGATAGCTTCATGTCCGCCTGCTTTGAGTTGACACGCGATGGACCCACAGTGCAAATACAAGAGGCGGTAAATATATAGACATATCACTGTTGTTATGATTTCTAAATTATAAAATACACTCTTTTTTTTAATAGGCCTATCAGTCCATTTGCGATCTACTTATAATCTACTCGGATCAATTGGCGCGCAGCGAGAGCGAACATATACGTAGTCTGGAGTACAAGTCACGCATGGATGAGCATCTCATCCTAGACAACTTTGTGCAGCACTATGTGTTCTCACTGAAGCAGGTGGTGGCACAGGATGAAACAAGGATCGAGGAGTTACACAAGAAACGTAATTTTCTAGCCTGCTACTGCAAACTTGTGGTCTACAATATAATACCCACAATGCGAGCGGCAAGCATCTTTAAATACTATGTCAAGGTACACAGATCTCCAGCCAATAGATTATAATGATTATACTAAAGAGTATGTCTTCTTTTTGTAGTGCTACAATGAGTATGGTGACATTATTAAAGCCACGCTGGGCAAGGCACGTGAAATTAACAAGGTCAACTTTGCCATGACCCTATTGTTGAGTCTCATAACAGTATTCAAGAGTCTGCTGGAACAGAGCGATGATGGACCGGTCTCCAAGAGTTCACAGGAGTTTATTGACCTTAAGGAGTTGGCAAAACGCTTTGCACTCACCTTTGGCTTTGATGCACTGAAAAATCGTGAATCGGTGGCGGCCATACACCGTGGTGGCATCTATTTTGCTGCCAAAAAACAGCCCGATGATCCAGTGCGTGCTCCTACGCGACTACTCTTCTTGGAAGTACTAAATGAGTTCAACTACAAGTTGCTAAAGCAGGACAAGAAGGTGATTATGGCATTTCTGGACAAGGTCATACCACCTGGCATGCCATCGAGCCGTGCCGAAGAATGGCAGCCACTGGTGCTCTATCGCAACTCTCTACTTCATGGCGAAACGGATCAGGTACCGGTGACGACACGCCGGGCATATACGCGCAAGCGTCGAGATCATGGTATGCTGCTATATAAATATAGTGTAATATTTATTGTATACTATCTTTTAACTTTTATTATTTTTTGGTTTAGATGAAGACGACGAGGAGGAGGAGGACGATGAGGAACACAATGATCCTGATTATAGAGGCTAGTATCCTCTAAAGCAATTTGTGTAAAATATATAATCCATTAAAGTAGGCCATAAGAATAAATTGTAGTTATAAAACCCCAAACGGTTATTCAATGAATATAAAAACAATGAAAATTCATAAATAATTTATTAATATTACAAAACCATTTCTATGTAGCAAAGTACTAAACTTAAAATTAAGAATAGAATCGAAACAAATAGATAAAGAGCTTTTTAATTAAAGTGTTATAAAACTAAGTTAGTTATATATATGTACATATATAATACCAGGGCTTTATTGCCATGCATTGTGGGGCACAAATATAAATGGGTACAGTGCGGACATTACTACGTATAAGCAAATTTAAATCAATTTAGCTTTATTGACTTTAAATTGTTAATATATTTACTGGCAATAATAGTAGCTATTCATATTTTATATGTAGTACTTATGCTTCTTCAAGTGCTTTAAAATTAGCTTTAACAAACAATAATTTAGCTGCATTTTCGTGGCATATAATATCGGATTGCAAATCACTATAAAGATTTGCGGATTGATTAAACAAACATTCGCTGGAGATGCTTGAAGCTGGTATGGAAAGATACTTTCTAACCAAAGGAAACAAGGCAGTGTATTTGGGATTCGATTGCCACCAGGTTATTGGATCGCTTTGACGTTCAATTCTTGGCTCTGAGTTATACAAATACAGAAGATTCTTCAGTTGTGATTGGGAATAAAGTGAAGAACTGGTTCCCGGATTATTGCTATTGTTGTTGTTGCCCAATGTAAGCATATTGTCAAGGAACGAATCAATCTTTGATTCATTTTTTACGTTTGGATTGGCAACTGTATTATTCAGCTCTGCTGGAGGCTGTTGCCAAACGTGCTGAGTTCCAACTCTGGACAAGATTTCTTCAGTTACCAGTTCTGCCTGCTGTTGGGTGAAGAAGGCTTGTTTATAACGCGGATCCAGATATGTTGCCATAAGATACTTGATGTCCATGGCCAGGGCAGAACATTTCAGTTCAAGTTCTTCCAGTAATTTACGAGCAAACGAGCAAGTGGTCTATTTATAAAGAAAATCAATTAAATTCATAAACTTTTAAGGCAGTTAATTAATTAATTACCACGGAGGAAACATAATTATGAACATCGGTGCTTAGAGAATTCCGTAGAGCTGCAATTAATGGAATAACAGAAGAGGCCGTTGAAGTGCTCCAAATACTGATAATTTCCTCAATTGGCTGCACTACCCGATTGCATAGATCAATGTCCAGCCATTCGTCTGGATAAATCTTCACCATATTGCATTCCTCAGCATAAACTGAGAGTGCATCCTTAAGCTTAAGCAAGTTGGCTTTTATATGAAACATTGAATTCCACTTTTGGCTGTTGCTGTCCATGTTATCCATTAGTGGATCGAAAAGTTCTCCCAGATTCAAACGCTTCTCGTGTATGTATTTCAAATGATTGTATGCATTTTGTGATTGCTGAAAATGTTTGACAATTTGCAGACATTTTGAATCGATTTGTTTGAGCTGATCATTCGATTCGATTGCATATTTCACACAGAGTTTCAATAGATGAACACTACATTCAATGTTGGTGCCCGGAGTGCAAGTTAGTTCATCTCTAATGATGCAATGGATCTTCTTCTTGGGCAACAGCAATTCCAGGCCGGCATTGTTAATTATATCGTGAATGTGGGATGTAATATCGGCCAAGTCACCGTCATACAGCACCATGCATTTTAAATAGAATTTCTTGGCCAGAAAGTCATTGGAAATGCCGTCACAGCACAAACTTAGCAGCCCCTGGCCACTGGCGTCCAAGTAAAGGCTTGTAGCAAGGGTTACGGACTCCAATTTGCTTAGTTCCTGCTTCAGTTGCAACTGCATGCGCTGATAGACATCTTGGCTTACAATATTCTCATAGTAACTGATTGGATTGATTTTATAACATGGTTGCATCACTTTGACCAGATTGACAAATCCAGCACCTTCGATTATTTTGAAGGATTGATCACTATGCACCAGCATTAGTGCCAATTTCTCGTCAATTGCATTGAAATTAACCGTTTGATTGAGTTTTTGAACATCCAGTGGATCAGCATTCTAAATAGAAAACCATAATTTATTGCAATTTGAATTCAAAATAAACAATTTGTTTATTTTTACTTGTAACTGCAAGCGAGAGCGAGAGCGAGACATTGCACCATCATTCACTTCCGTTTTCACCATGTATTTCATGTCGCTTTCGGACAGCGTTTGAAATTCTACGGGATGTTTGCTCTTTAAATGATTTCGCAGACATGTTGTGCCACGACCCTTTCGCGAATAGTTTTTATGGCAGAGACAACATATAGCGACCGTATCGCTTTCTTTATAGAAAAAATTCCAAACTCGACTCCTTTTGCTCATTGCTGCTTATGCGGATACTCCGCTTTACATCCGTTTCGTCCCAGCCCTGACAAATTAATTCCGATATACACAAATCGATAACGATGAAAGTGTAATTTTAGAGTTGCCATACTGTGTAGGCTATATCGAGGTTTTGCCATCAATTGCTAAGAAATTTGGCGCGCACGCGAAACAACAATCATTTGTTTATGTGCGCTATGCCTTGCAACATGGAATTGCCAAATAGTCCCGAGGAGCTGGAATCACGCGGCGCTGACAGCTGGAAAGAGCTCTTGCTGGACTCCACCAAATGGCACTCCATTCCGCTGTTAAATCACACTCCACTGCACCAGTTGAAGGATCAGGGCTTGGTGCGTTTTCGTGGCATGGTGCAGGATATGATGGATCCCGAAATCTATTTGGAACGCTATGAAATAAAGTCCGCCAACGGCGGCGCACGTCTACAGCTTGGAAAATATCGCGATTGCCTGCGTCTGGCCAAGGATGAGCAATTGGACTACAATGCCGCGAGCAATGTGCACGGAGAACGGCGTACACTGTTTGTAGTCTCACTGCCTGGCCAGAATGAGTGGGCTAAGGAGCACGAAAAGTGCTGTGGACCGCAGTCTGAAGTGGCAACAGGAAAAACAGCAGCTGGGAGCAGTGGAACGAAGCGCACGCTAGACGATCAAGAAGATATGGAAGTGGACGCAACTGACACTTCCCATAAAAGACAATGCAAGGAGTTGCAGGAGAGTGCAGTCAATACCACGACCCAAGGCCCAGTTCCAGTTCCAGTTCCAGTTCTAGGTGCTGACTATCTGCTCAATTCACCGCTACCTGATCGTCCCAGCATGGCGTGCATGATCAAAGTCTATGAGGATTTCGATAAGTACACATTGAACTCGATAATGGATTTTGTGGGATTTTTGTCTGTGAATCCAGCACTGGATGCCTCCACGCTGGATGTGGAGGCCATGAAGGATATGGAGAGCTTAAGTGAGCTGCAGGCACAGAATCCATCACCATTCCTTATACCTCGCCTGCATGCCTTTGGTGTGAAGGCATTAGAACATGCCAATCCTCTATTGGATCAGAGTCTATTGCAGCCAATGGCACAGGAGGTGTCCTCCCTTGAGGCAGTACACAAGGATTTGCGCATGCTACTTAAGCTCTGTCTCTTTGAGGACGAATTGGCCGCCGAATATTTGCTCTCTCATCTCATTTCGACTGTTTACAGTCGCTCGGAGATGCAGAGCATCGGTAAATTTGCGCTTAATCTATGCAATCTGCCCAAAGAATGCCTGCAGGAACAGTATACAAAGAAGCTATACCAAGTGCTGGAACTGCTGCTGCCAGCCAGTCACTATCTGCCCATGACACTGGACACAATGAACACTGTCTCCTTTGCACCCAAGTAAGTTCAACGGATTAGCTGTTTGCAACTATAATAATTTCCTATCTTTTTTTGGTTGTGGTTTGCAGAAAGGATTACGAGACCAACAAGCTGGTGTCTGGTGTATTGCAACTGGCGCCACACACTCATCTGATGCTGGACGAGACTCACATGCAGCAGGGCAAGCTGGAAGCCAGCGGCGTCCATGCCATACAGCATCTGGCACATCTGATCAACAACCAACAGTTGAAGTGCGACTTTCAGTATTATCAAATCGACTATAATGTGGACATACCCGTGCTGGTGGTCAGCGAGGGACGCAGCATGTTGCCTGTAAGTGAAAAAATTTAAAGATAAGATTATCCCCTCCAACTGATCCGCTTAACATTGCAGAGTGACTTTGTGGTGCCGCTGAATGCCGATGCGAAAGCCATTGAAATCTTTGAGGAATCTCTGAAAGCCGCCTTGCATTATCTGCAGCCACAGCGTTTGCAACAATTTCGCTGCTATTTGACCATGGCCAGAACGAGTCAGTTTAGTGTCAGCGAAGATCTGACCGAAATGATACAGCAGTACTTTGTGGACATGCGTAAGGCGAATGTGAAGAGCAATGCCGATGATCTACACGGTCTGTTGGTGTTATCCCGTCTCCTGGGCATTGCACGGGGCCAACAGACACTGGACAAGGAGACATGGCATTTGGCCACCGAATATGAGTCCAAGCGACGACAGCGTCTTCAATCCATGCCCAAATCAAGTGCACAATTGCGTAATTGATGATAGAAACTAAAAAATATACATTAATATTTATAATGCTTGATTATAATATTTCTTCATTTGTTGACTCATCGATTCGCGTTGATTTCGCAATTTCTGAAATTCGAGAAACTTGCGACGACCAACAATGTACCAGAGGGTCTCCTGGTAGCTGGATGGCAGTATCTCTTTGACCTTCTGATCAACCGAATATGTTAGATTAAATGTATTCGTTGTGAGCTCCTCAAAAGTGTTGGCATCTATGACCTGGACAACGGTTAGCAGTTGCATACAATTCTCATGGGTGTACACCACATAGGCAGTCATCTTCAGAAAGGAATTCACTTTGATGGGACTGAAGAAACCTATGTCCAAGATGCATTCAATTGATGGACGAGATCTGGAATAGATGCAGGCAGTTATGAAGCTAATTTCAATGGCGTTGCGCATGATAAAGCCACCGAAGATATTATTTTGAGCGTTACGACTGTCCGGATACGGATACAACATGGTAGTCTGAAACGAATCGGACATCCAGCTTGAATTGGGAGTCTTCTTTTGATTCTCCTTTTTGGCAATATCCGTGCCATTGGTGCGAAGGAATAACTCAAACATTAGCTTCTCATCGTTTGCGGAGGGGCGGGAAATTAAATAGTGATTAGAGAACCTAACGGTTCTACTCTTTTGCCGCTCGACTGCATCTTCAAAGCAACGCTGCTCCTCCTTGTTTCCTGGCACGAGTCGATTGACTGGAGCTGGCCCACTGTTTGTGGCATTACGGGAAACCATCATGAGTATGGCTTTGGTAATGATCCGTAACTCTTGTCGCATATAGATCGTCATCTCCATGGAGCTGACGCCCACCCAGGATGTATGGCCACAAAACTCAATATCTTTATGGGCATCCACCTTGTGGATGTTATAGAAATCAATCTTGTCCACCAACAGTGTGGCAAATACATAGGGCAATGGTATGCCTTTGGGCAATGTCGGAATTTTTACATGACGATGACAAAGCCAAACTGTAATTCAAAATAGCTATAGCTGGGATGGAGCAGGGAGTGGTGAGGTTTGCTTACCCGCAAACATGTCCAGTTCCTCCAATAATGTTCCCACCCGCACCTGACCCAAGTGGTTAACGTAACGATCTCGCTTCGAAACCGAACTAAGCGGCAAGACGGCCGTTGTGAACGAATCCTTCATGCTGCGACTGGGCAAATCTTCGCGTTTCGGTTGATATTTCAACAAACCTGAACGACATTTGGGTATTAGATGATAACCGGGCTCAATTCCAATTCTGGACTTGATATTCTCGACAACTGTAAAGGGACAGCATGAAGTAAACGGCATTTAGGCATAGCAAGAACTAAATATACAGAATATTTACCATCTTGCATAGTACCCGAACAGTGTCCCGATTCGAATGCATCAATCTCACACATTTCCCCATGCATTATAGCGGAACGATTAAAATTTCGGCAGTAATAAAAGTTTTCATTTAGGGAACACAGAATTCGACGGATTGATTGCACTGAACCCATCGTACGAGGCATGGTGTTAAATGGTTAATGATTTTGAAAAGAATTTAGAAAAACACTCCAAATAGTTTATAATGACAGCATGTTTCGATAACTGTGTCAATCGAAATAACAGTAACAGTAACAGGAATTTTAAGCTTGTTACGGCTAATTTAAATCCTGTTACCAGCTTTCTCAAAACTTTGAATTACGATAACATTGCCAAAAAAAAAGCACGGATATTAAAACGGAATACTGTTATAGACTGTATTTTAGATCGTTATTTTTTCTGCATTTAGGTTTAATTTATTCAAAAAATTTTTTTTTTCAAAATTTTTCAAATTTCCCATACCTACCCCTTTTCCCCAAAAACTGTTTTAATCGACTAGTTGTTTTTATTTTATTCGATTAGAAATTTTGTGAACGTACCTTTATTAAAATATGGTGCTTCTATAGTGCGAGTCTAGCTAGCTTTTGAAAATAAAAGGTCTTAAATGTGACTTATTATAAGTATTTTTTATAGTCTTGGCTCTTAAATGGTAATTAACTAATTGCACCACCAACACATGCAACTCTTGTACTCTAAAAGTACTAGGTATTAAAACATTTCTATTAGCAGCGACGTTTATCAAATTGATATGCTTGGAATCATCTCAATATTTCGATGGGGGGTCTCGTTTATGATGAAATGAATGCGAAAAAATGCCTTATCAACATTAGTTTAATGTTTGTCTATGAAAATAGCAATGTAAACGTCATAAAGTAAACTTTGAAAAGTGCACTATCATCGTTAAACGACTGAATGATCGCCCTAAAGCTTTTCGCAAAGCTTTTGAAAAGCACCGGTTGTATGTCGTACGCCGCATAAAAGCCACGAAAGTCGCACACACAATTTAGTTTATTGGATTGCGCTGAAGCAAACACATTACAGACAAACAAACAAACAAAAAACATATATAAGCAAAATGTCGAAGATTGTGCTTTATGGTGTTGATCTGAGTCCCCCTGTGCGTGCGGTTCTACTGACACTTAAGGCATTGGAATTACCTTACGAATACAAGGAGGTGGCACTTGGCACTGAGAATCGTACACCCGAATATCTCAAGAAGAATCCACACGGCACTGTGCCACTGCTCGATGATAATGGCACATTTGTCTATGATTCACACGCCATTTGCATTTATTTGTGCGACAAATATGCTAAAACGGACACCCTGTACCCCAAGGATTTAGTTAAGCGATCAGCTGTCAATCAACGCATGTTTTTCGATGCCAGCGTCATTTATATGTCACTCTGGAGCTGCAGCAGTGTATTTTGGCGTCAGGGCGTCACAGTCGTGTCCAAGGAGAAGACCGATAACATTCACGAGGCCCTGAGGTTAACTGAGGTATTCCTAGAGGATAAGCCATACATTGCTGGAGACACCCTAACAATTGCCGATTTTTGCTGTGCCGCCACTGTTACATCTTTGCCAGCTGTGTTAGACATTGATGCAGTGAAATATCCAAAGGTTACGGCTTGGCTCGATCGCCTCAAAAAATTGCCATACTTTGCGGAAGCCAACACAGTGGGTGCCACAAAATATACCACTTTCATGCGCAGTTCATGGACCAAAATCGAAGTCTAAGAAAATAATTGAAAAGTGTCAGAATAAGAATACAAATAAATTAATTTAATTCTACTCGTTGCGAGTTTTGTTTAATTTTACCACATCAAGATAAACAGAGAGATAATAGTTTCGCACTTTTTGCTCCCCTTACAATATAAATACTCCAGCCAGAACAAACTGTGCACGAATATGTCATCTTGTGACAAAATTATGGACGGTTATTTTAAGTTTTGTTGTACATATGTACCTAATAATATAATACTTATTACTACCAAATTGAACAAAAGAAATTCAACAAATTTCGCTTTGAGTAAAAGTTACTAGCTTTTATTTTAAATATTCTTTGCATATTTTATTTTAAATTAACTTTTGCCGGCAATGCTGCGTCTTATAGAATCGTATGCTGTATTTTCGATCAAGCTTTAACAAGTTTTTAATATAACAATCGATAAGTGCAGACTGCGATGCGTTGGACATAGGAGCAGCGTACTAAATACAAGTATCGACTGTCTATTATCGATAGTGTAGTGTTGCCGATTTTTTGTTGCCATTAAACAGCGAGCGAAGGAAGTGAAAACAAAATGAGCAAAACTAACAAAGTTGTTTGGACCGATGAGATTTTATTTTTTGTCATAAAACATGTGAAAGCCGCGCCGTTTGTCTGGGATCATTCGCACCCTCAGTTTGCGTTTAAGTCGAGAAAGGCCAAATTCTGGTCACTGCTAGCCGAGAAAGTAAACACTTTGTGGGGACTTCATTTAACTGCGCCAGTTACAAAGGGTGAGTTAAATAAACATTTAATATACAAATAAAATCATGTATTAAAATGTAATGATTTCAGAGGGACTGCAAAAGAAATGGACAAATATGAAAACATATTACCTGTTCGAAGAAAGCAAGTCCAGGCGCATAGGTGCTGAGGCCGAAAGCTTTAGTACCACCTGGA
Organism: Drosophila tripunctata; assembly: GCA_035047385.1. Taxonomy (NCBI): domain Eukaryota; kingdom Metazoa; phylum Arthropoda; class Insecta; order Diptera; family Drosophilidae; genus Drosophila; species Drosophila tripunctata. Next base: position 240,761 of record JAWNPS010000307.1, read on the forward strand.
AATTTAGGTCAACCTTATCCTTCCTAAGCTCATCTCTGGGTCCTGCCGCACAGCGATCTGCGCAAAACAACACACAGTCACAGAATGCCGAAAGTACTGCTGTTTCTGCCCCCAATGCAAGCGAGAGCAGCTTTGACCTGTCCGAGGATGATCCACTGGCTACACAAGAGGGCCTTCCCGGTAGTATTACTATCAAAACTGAAGAACCTTCCGCGGAAGATTCATTAATAGAAGATCCCTCCACACCCAACGATAATGATAATGAAAACGAAGAAGAAGCGGAAGAGGAAGAAGAAGCACCCTCATTGCCGCCAGTGAGAAAAAGAGCTAAGGAATCTGCGATTGGCGAATGTCGCCCATCTTCTAGGTATACACACAGAAGCAATTATTATCATTATGGCATGACAGTGGCCCAAGATCTGGATCAACTGGATGAGGACTACAAAATAGACGCTAAACTAGAAATAATGCAAATTATTGCCAAATATAAAAGAGAGCAATATTTAAACCAAACAAATAGTTAATAAAATGCATACATACATATATATAAAGTACTTTGAAAATCATTTGTTTGCATATGTTCAACCCCATTGTTGAGAATGATACCGCAAAAGACAATTGGAAGAAAGTCTAAATCAAAACAAAAACGAAAACTGCTTTGAGCGTTTAGCAACACTGATATTAATATCGTTGGTTATCGATAATATTGCAGCAAAACAGCTGACAGCAGTAGTCTTGAAGGAAACTGCCTTTGAGCTTGTAGTAGTATGTGAGCGTACAAGAAGTGAACACAAAATTCTCGTATACAATATATATTTTGTCGCGACAGTTTTTCCCTTAAGCGTTTGTGCAAAACCTGTAATTTTTTATGTAACAAAAAAAAAGTGGGTGCTAAAAATCATTAAAACGTAACGGAAAGCTGCTGCCAAAGTGCACAGCGGTGAAAAGTTGTGCGCCAAATCAATTAACAAGCGCACAACGAACGTAACGTGAAAATCGATTTCAGTTTCGGCTGGTATCCCCCCCGAAGCCCTCTGCCCTCTGCCCCCTGCTTCTCCCTTATACCCAAGACATTTATTCAATTCATGCACACTGGCATAAATTAAGTTTATTTCACCTGCACAACAAAAGTGCAAAATGGTCGCTCACAGTGGCTTAAAGCAGTTGTTATTAGATCGCTGGAAATGTCTAAAATCTGCAATATGTCTACTAACGCTGTTAACACTTACCGCCAGCTGCAATGCAGCGGATACGGACATAACACTGGATGCAAAGGCCGCCTACAATCATCGTATGCAAAGTCTGGATTTACTCATATTCGTTGGTTTGTTATCCCTAACGGTTCTAACAATTTGGCTGTTCAAACATCATCGGGTTTCGTGGCTCCATGAGACCGGATTGGCTGTCATTTATGGTGAGCTGACTGACAAATTAACTACAGATTATTTGTTTGTGCTTTTAATTAGTTACTTTCGTTCGTTGTCATTTCCTTTTATTTAGTTTTATCATTAAATCGCTCATGTTTTATTGCGACGTTGTCGATTTTGGACGCTTTCATTGCCACCTATAAAGCTTTTCATTGTCAACATATGTACAGTAGGTCAAATAAGTGTTTTGACCAAGAACACACATATATGTGAATATATATTTACATTTTATAATGCTTTGCTATTTCATTTTATTTTAAATATTTAAATAAATTTGCACTCTTCGATTTTGGTGCAAACAATTACATGACCAACTGTATATATATATTTAGATATACCAATGTAAATATGTAATTAGGTATTTGTACAGTTAGCGTGCTCATTTAAAAAAAAATATATATATATATATTTATATATACAAATGTGGCCAACGCTGTAAAGTCCCGCATGTTATAGAAATGAATTTTATATCTACTACGTCGAACCTGTATTTTGAAACCCCCAAGATTACATTTTCGCATTCTTTTCAAATCATTCGAGTGATGCAATTCAGCAAAAAAAGAGCTGCAATAGGAGTCGACTTCTTTATTAACTTGACGTCATAAAGTAATAAAAAAAAATAAAAAGCTCTTAATATTTTCCTCTAGGGAAAAACACGTGACTACGGTATTTCATGGGCACTTTTTAGCTGCATTAAAGCAACAACATCTTATAATAATATTATATACACATAGTTAAACAATTTAATTATACATTTCTTATTATTAAAATTACTTTACTCGAAATCGTTGTTATTTCATTATCGGAAACCAGTTGAAATCAGTGTTGCCAAATTGTCAGAGTCTAAAATAGTTAGTTTTGCGGGAATCAACTAAGAAAAGAACCAAAACGTTATAATTGCTATTTAGAGTAAATAATTTATTTATATTTAAATTATTTTGTAACATGTCTATACTTAAATGTCTAGATAATATTATTTAATAAAATGTTCCGACATTGGCAAAAAGAAAACAAAAAAATCTAGCTATAAATTAGCAAAAATGACAACACATTTTGACTCAAAATAAAGTAAAGATTTTAATATGCGTATATAATGAACGTATTGTACTAAACCCGTGACTCTGTCTAGTCAACAAAGTCTGGAAAGCATTGAAATTAAGATTCCAGCTGTACAATAGTATGTATTATTTCAAATAAGCAAATCTGTTAATTAGACAGTCTATCTGCATCGTAAAAAGCAACTGATTATACATAATATACTGCATATGATTACAATCATCTTAAACATAAATAAACAACAATAATTTGATAAGAATCAAGAGTTTTTGGCACTGAAAATGAGTCAACATGTCAAGTGTTGTTGTTGTTGAACATATAGTGTTATCAAGCGAGTATATACTATAGGCGGGGCAGTAACAGCACCGATTTCCTTTACTCAGTACCGGGTATGAGCGAGCTTTGTGATAGGTCAGGCAATAATGAGCGAAAGCGATCACAAACCCAACTGAACCCACTTAAAACTTGATAGAAATGTTTTTAACTTAAGAAACAAATGAACTCAATTTGTTAAAAATTTAAATGCATAACTATTTTTTATTAACAAACTGTTTTTTACATATCTTTTGCAGGTTTAATTGTTGGTGCCATTATACGATATGCGGGCGCAAATAAACCGCTCGTCCATATGCAAGTGGAGCCCCAGGGAGAACCAACCTACACCAATAAATTGCCTCCAGACACACTGTGGTTCAAGGTGCGCTGAGCGAAAAAACCTTTCTACTTTAATTATTAATACTTTAATTTATTAATATATATTTATATTTATAGTATCCTGTTAATCAGACGAATGCCACTAAGTTGCCGGAGGGCGTTAAGACATATGCATATGTGTTTCGTGGACAGGTCTATGATATCGAAGAGAATGAGATCGATTTGAAAGCCACCTTCGATCCGGAAGTCTTTTTCAACATCATCTTGCCACCCATAATATTCTATGCTGGCTATAGCTTAAAGAAGGTAATATAGAATACATATATATCTATTTTACTTAATACTTTTTTCAAAATATTTTGCAGAAATACTTCTTTCGGAATTTGGGTGCCATTCTAACGTTTGCCATTGTGGGCACCACATTATCGGCGTTCTTAATCGGTGGTTTAATGTACGGTTGTGTGAAACTGATGCCAAATTATTTGAGCAGCAGTTTCACATTTCTGGACACACTGTACTTTGGAGCGCTGATTTCACCCACAGATCCGCTCACCATATTGGCCATATTCAATGATCTACACGTCGATGTTAATCTCTATGCGCTTGTGTTGGGCGAATCTGTGCTAAACGATGCCGTTGCTATTGTTTTAAGCGGGTAAATCTATTTAATATACTATCCTATACTATTTAACCCACTAATTATATTGTTTTTTGATTTACAGTGCCATTCAAAATTATGGCGAACATTATTCAAATTCTGGAGAATTTGAGACGACAGCTTTTCTGCGTTCACTCAGCGACTTTTTCTCCATTTTCTTTCTATCGCTAATAATTGGCGCCGTCATGGGCTGTTTTACCGCATTGATATCCTTTTTAAAACAACCACTAACAAATATTATTGTAGCATATTATATAATTTTGTATTGTATTGCATTTCCTTAACTTCTGCCACACCTGACCAAGTTTACGCGCGTTCGTGACTTTCCATTGTTGGAGTCGGCACTGTTTGTCCTGATGAGTTACAGCACTTTTCTGCTGGCCGAGGCCACGGAGCTTACCGGTGTGGTAGCCGTATTATTTTGCGGCATTTGTCAGGCCCATTACACCTACAACAATTTGACGGAGTCGTCGCGACAGCGCACTAAACAGATCTTTGAGCTGCTGAACTTTTTGGCCGAGAATTTTATATTCTCGTACATTGGCGTCTCCATGTTTACGTTTCCCAAACATCATTTCGATGCTGGATTCATTATCACGGCATTCGTAAGCATTGATTAGCTCTTGCTAAAGTATTTCTCTCAATAAACTGTTTAAAATTTATATAGATTTGCGCTGCTTTGGGACGTGCTGTCAATGTGTATCCATTGTCCTGGCTGTTGAACATAAAGCGCAAACCAAAAATCTCATCAAATTTTCAGCATATGCTCTTCTTTGCTGGTATGTTACTTAAGAAGTTAACTGATATAATTGTATTAATTGCTGCATTGCTTAAATCTGATTTCTAGGCCTACGTGGCGCCATGTCCTTTGCCTTGGCCATCAGAAATACGGTGTCCGATGCCCGACAGACAATGTTAACAGCCACTTCATTGATTGTGATCTTCACTGTTATCATACAGGGAGGCGCTTCAAACTTTCTGCTCAACTGGTTAAAAATACCGTGAGTTTTGCTACTTAATCAAACTTGTAATCAAATGCCTTAAAATTGTTTTAAATTTCATATTTTCAGCGTTGGCGTCGATGATGAGACTGAGCAATTGAACAACTATCAGGTGCACAGTGTGAGTATTTGGGTTTTTTTTTTGGTTTTACTATAATGCCAAGTTATTATTTATATTTTATAGCTATAGTTTGTGGGTTACAAGTGGGTTTAAACTGTGCAAAAGAGTGGCAAATTTATTAGTATAGAAATTATGAACTATTGTTAGTTACTAAATTTAAGCTTTGTTTGTTTTTTGTGGACCAACAACAACTAAAATCAATTTTTAGGCATTTTACTGTAATTATTGTTTAGAAATGCATTTTTTATATAATGGTTGTTGGTTATATTAACTTATTGTGTGTAACTTATGCATTTGTTTATTTATATTTGTGCATTGTGCATTCACAACCATTTTTAACAACATCAATCGAAAGGTTTACAATTCCATGGACAATTCACATTCGGCGCCGGTACGTTGATTATCAATTTCCATATTTGCTTAATTTTTTAATGGGTTTGATTTAATTTAGTTTACACATTTTATAACAGTATTTTTTTGTTGTGAGAAAATAAGTTTATCTTTTATTTGTTGGGTATTTTTTGTGAGCTTGAACATAGCGCTAATTGTGTTTTGTTTGTTGAAATCTGTTCAGTCTGATGGCTACTTGCAGGATGTGGAGGGTGGAGGTGGGCGTGGTAAGACTAGACTGCCCAGTGGCGCTGACTCGACACTGGATACGCCCATCGATGGCAATGCAGCGACGGCTATAAACGGTGTGGGCGTTGGACGCCGACGCAATAGCCATGAGAAGGCGATACTTGCCCGCATTTGGGGCAACTTTGATACCAAGTGAGTAGAATATAACTACTAAATGCTTAGCCCAGCTAAAATGTACTCCTTTCTGTAGATATATGAAACCTTTGCTGACGCACTCGCGGCCCACATTGTTGGAAACTCTGCCAGTTTGTTGTAATCCCATAGCACGTCTGCTGACAACCACACAGCAGCTGACACAGGTGAGAGATTGTATAGTAGAGTAGTATAAGCTGGTGCTAATTTAACAATCTTTTACGGCTTTTTTGTAGGATGGCAGCGAGTTTAGACGTGTGGATTCCGATTCGGATATTTGTATTGACAACGATACAACTGGCAATGGCAATGCTTTAAGCCAGGATGGTATAGGCGGCGGTGTTGGTGGTCGTCGCAATTCCATCAATCGTGTAAGTATTCGGTATATGGGCGATACTCAGAATCTACTAGCTAGCTACAGAAATCTTGAATGAAGCACCAACAAAAAAGACTAATACCATGTAGAAAGAGCAAAACTACTAACCAACTATAACAAAAACCAAAAACCAAATACCGAAATCGAAACCAAATTAAAACTTATAAATAAATCGAAATTAATATGAAATAGTTACAACTAAATTTAATACTTTTTGGCCAAGTAGACGCATTTTGTTATAAGCAACGTTTTTACATCCTATATCGTACTTATATATAGATCTACATATATATCAAATTGTTACAAACTAACTTCAACAACTATTTTTACTTGTGTACATATATTAATATTGTAAAAAATTATGTGATTTGTTTGTATTAATAATTTAATTGTTAATTGTTACAAAACGGAATCTTTGTTTAATTTTTTTGCTTTTTAGTTTATTTTGTATAAATACTTAAATTTATTAAACATTATTGTGTTGTGAATTAATGAAATTAAATTACATTATACTTTTGAAAAAAGACGCTCAGCGTTTTCTAGACGATATTATTGTATATTTTTCTGTATATTACTAATTATAATCACGTATTGTTTCACTGCATGGCTAACAAAAAAAAAAAAAACAAATATATATATTTATAAAAATTTACATTAAAAACAAAAACAAATTCTAACTTTCTCAAGCGACAATATTAATTTATTTATTTTGCTCTGCGGCCTTCTGTCTTCTTTTCTGTCTTTCCTCAAATCTCATCAAATAAAAAACCAACAATAAATCTAATATTCAATAAAAATAATAATAACAACAACTCATGCGGACACACACACATACTCATACATCTTTTGCATATTGATTTAATAAACTTATTTCTAGTTAAACATTTTAAACGAAAGTAATCGCATTGCAAACGAACTTAGTCTGGTTACAAATAATTTCATGTAAACTTGAGCAGAAAACAAAACGAATTTAATATTAAAACTTTCGATAAATATTATAACATTTATAATTTATGCATAAAAGACTTGTTAAGAACGCACAGAAAAGTCTTCTGCAAGTGTAAAAAATAAAAATAATAACGCTAATATATATAGTCGGTCGGTCCGATCGCTTGGTGTTAGGGGAATTAATTGACTAGATGCTTTTTTGTATGGCACATGCAAGCACAATGCAATTTATAAGCCTTTTAGTATTTCGTAATTATTATTTATGGTTTATGTATTTTACAATCTAATTTCTTAGAGTCTAACATGCGACTAACCATGTAAGTATAATTGTATTATTATTGGTTTATTTTTGGTTACTCACTTAAGCCCCACTTCTACTACAATAATAATATTATAAGCGAGCTTCAATTTATTTCAGTCTTATGTTGATCTATTTATTTTGATTTATTTATAAACTTTCTCTTTTAGGTTACAAGCGAACACGGAAATGTTTATATCTAAGTTTCTTTTGTTATTAATTTTTATATTATGCAAATTGGTCTCATTTGAAATGAAAACTTGATGCGTACAAATTAAATTAGTTTGTTATGTTATATGAAACTTATTTTAGTTTATAAGTTATTGTGATTTGGATTCTAGTTAGAAATATGAGTTAATTGCATAATTAATTTATTTTGTTGTTTTTTTTTGAAAGTTATAAACTTGGAAATGATAACTTTAAAACGTAGTGCAAGAAATACAAAGTTAAATTCAATTTAATTAAATTTCTTATGAGAAAATTTTTATATACATCGTTATCTTCAAGGCCCAAAATTTTACACATTTTAAAATTGTAAATTAAAATACTCATAGCTATATTATATTCCCTTTCTGTTTATTTAAAATCAAATACGCTGCTACATTTGAACGAAAAATTGAAATCAAATATATTTATAAACATGAAAAAATATTCAAATTGTTCTTCAAAATCGTAGATGGAAATCCTGGAGCATGTTCAAAGTCCGGTATCAACGAGAATCAAGCTATTAGGATTCTATGGCAAGAAGTTATAGAAATATAAATAAATAAGTTTCTTTATGCTTTACTTTGATAATGCTTTCGAAATTGAACAATAATTAGTGTAAATAAATATACTACTATTTTAAATCAAAAAAACGCATTTGCGCTTCGAAATTATACAAAATATAAATATCTTGAAATAACTTACTCACTATACTATTAATAAAACCAATACAGAAAATACACGCAGACTTGCACGGTAAAATATACAATTGTTAAAAATATTTGGTTCTAATGTTTACCAGTGTACTATTGTCCAATAATCTTGTCTCTTTCTTCATTATAAACGTTCTAATGACATACAAACATACAAAATTTATTATTTAAACTAAAGCAAAGCTCATCTAGATACTTATTGAAGATATTAATTGTTGTGCTACTAATTTGTAAGTTGAAATCAATAAAAGTCAAGATGATAAAAACAAAGCATAAGTGTCATATAAATTTGTTGGCTTGTTTTCTTTGACTCTTTTAAACTTTGCGCCTTGGCAATAGTGTGTCTCTGTTAAATTATCGATAATTACTTAGCAGTCAAGTTTTGTTGTGCAGTCTATCGATTTACTGCAATTGTAGTAGCCCTGGTTAGGCGCGTCGAACAGCTTGTTTTCAGTTTAATAATTGAGTCTACTTAAAACAAATAAATAATATAAACTAGAATGGACCTAGTTAAACGCGCGTTTTTACGCGCCTGCATTAATCACAGCTGTCTGGATAGTGAACTGATTAATCAAATATTGAAACCGCTCTGCGAGCATCATGAAGTGACAATGCCGGCAAATAAAGAGCAACTGCACGAGTTTGTAGCCGAAATCGCTGGAAACATAAAGGAGTTGAGTCAAACAATGACTTTCATACAGCATCCGATAAGTGGTAAGGAGTATTTGGTATTTGCGATCACGGATGCCACACCAAGTCAACACAGTCATCCTGGACTGACACCCGAGGAATGCCAATACTTTTCCATGTTGCTCGACAAACTGGGCCATGCGGAGGATTGTCACATAGCCTGGAACGAGGCGTACTCTGAACTGAACTTTCAGAACTGCCACCGACCACCCAAAAAAGTGCGCATACAAGAGCTGCTGGATATGTGGATAGCGATGGGTTACTTTCTGGAGGCCAACGATAGACTTTATCTTGGACCGCGCAGTATCATTGAGTTTGAGTTCTATTTGCGCTCGAATTACGGCGAAACGATTAAAGAGTGCCATCTCTGCAAGGAACTTGTCCTGTGGGATGTCAAATGCTCCGATTGTGGCCGTAAAATACACAGAGAGTGCATTCGCAAATATCTGCGAACGCGCTCAAATTGTCCAACGTGTGGCAATAAGTGGAGCACACGACTCAGCATATAAACAAATTATTTTTAAAAATATTTTGTTATATTAATATAAGTATGCGTAACGAAGCAGCAAACAGAAAATGAATAAATTATTTAGTTATGTACATGTGTAAGCTTTGTTCCATAGTCTCTTTTCTTTCCCGTTGCCTTTGCTTAATGAGAGCAACTATACAGTTATTTGGAGTTGCGACAGTTGAAAAGCAAAAAGGCAAAAGCTCTAGGAGAGAGACAAATTAAAATGGCGTATCAAATTAGTTGAAGACAGTCCGCACTATGGAGGAGTTGTGTGATAGTCCCAGAAAAGAATTTCTAATGATTCCATATACTGTGCCAACATTTAGAAAAACTCGCCGCAACGATTGGCCGAATGAAGTGAACAAGGTGCGTGATTACATATGTTCGAATTTAAACAGTTGTGTATGACTAACTCGCACTATGCCTCCTCTCACCGTACCGTAGAGTCAGAACAAGACGAATTTGCAGTTTATTTACGGTGATCGTTTTATAGCCAAACGCTTTAAGCCCGACGACATAAACTACAATCAAAATTATTTGTGCAGCAATGGAGAGAAAGATATACTAAGAACGGTGTGTGTAATAAATAAAAGTATGCACAACAATTTGTTGTATTTAAGCTGATTTTTGCTCCCATTAGAACTTCACATTGACCTGCAAATATTGGCGCCAGAACAAATTAAGTGCCGCGCTGAGCAATACCTTTAATCTCCGAAGTTCTCGACTGTTGGAGTTCAGCAATCTGTGGAGTGAGCAAGCGGCGCTTAACGGACGTACAAATGCCGATGGAGATTGGCCCTGTGCGCCACGCCATCGCCCCTTGGCCTATGCGAAGGCTACACACGAGATGCCCGATACTTGCGCCACTTTTAGTAAGAAAACCTATTTAGGGATTATTTATATATGCAATATCAATTTTTGAATGTATTTTTTGTAGTTAATAATTTAATGGATTGGTCGACCAATGGTCAGATGGCCGTATCCTTTGGTCAGGATGTTTTAATATGGCACAATGAGCTGGAAACCACAATGTGCTATGGTGTGAATGAACCGGGCGCACTGAAATATGCTCCAAATGGCGAATATCTTGCCATTGCCTCCATTGACAGTGAGCAACCGGGTAGGTATACAAACAAAAGAATTAAAAAGACACCCCCAGAAACTCTTGATATTTCTCCCTAGTTGTTGAGCTTTGGAAACTGCAGCCGAAAAACGAATTTCTCGTGACGAATGGGAAATACTTTAGTAAATATTTCAAGACCATCACCTGCATCGAGTGGAGCAGAGACAGCCAGAAGATTGTCTGTGGCACCGCCACTGGCTGCATTGTGATTCTCGGTATGTGGGCATTGCGCACGTTGCACAAACTAAGATGCCACAAGAGTGAAATCCGTTGCATGCGCTTCTCCCCGAATGGCCAGTATCTAGCTTCGTCCGATGCGCAGGGACAGATCTATGTCTATCATAGCTATATGTTTAAGGTCTTTATGTGCTTGCGCGTCAAATCAAGCGATGTCTCCTTTGATTGGCATCCCTGGTCGGGTGTGGATTTGGCCATTTGTAAGTTGTAAATGTTTTTCTAAAACTTCTTTATTCGATATTTAGATACTTATTCTATCTGCAGCTGAGAAATCGCCACCATCCATAAATATATTTCATGTGCCACGCCGTGAGATGGTCGCCTCGTATCAGCGATCAAATGAAAAGATTCAAATCCATGCGATAAACTTTAACAAAATAACGGGCGAACTGCTGGTTAATATTTTCCGTTATGGTAAGCATTTTTTGAATAAACAATCTTCTATTAATACTACTTTCTTTCAAGATAATGGCTGTCGGTCCAGTGCGGTTTTGGTTTTATCCTCGTTGAATCGCGTTGTGGACATTGTGGGACACGAAAGGCAAGACCTGCTCTTCATGATGTGGAGTCCAGATGGTACCATGCTCGCAACCGCTGGCCTCGATGAGTCCTTCTCCATCTGGAGCTTTTATCCCAAGGATGAGATCAATGCTAGATATAAGAACAATAACAAAATATGTAATAATCAAGTCAAACCCAAGCGAAGTCCTTTAGAGCTTTACATGTTACGCTAATGATTTTATCTCCCTCCCCATAATTTATATGTGCATTTATATTGTTATTTCTATGTTTAATGCTTGATTGTATAGTTTATTTCAATTATTTGTTTACATAGGCATATTTATTTTATAGCTAATCTTGCATTCATTTTATTTCATTTTCATTAAATCTTCAATTAAAATTCCATATTATTGTTTAACTTTAAAGCTTACACTATTATCTCGTCTCTCTAGCTAAGAAATATAAAAAAAAAATCAGTAGAATAAACGATTCTCCACTATAAATGAATAATTTTTAAACAGTGAAAATTTAGGAGTTCATAAGATCTGCATTTGATTGAAGTTTCTATTATTATTTTTTTTTCTGCTTTTTTACGTTAATATTTATAAATTTGTGTTTTGTTTTTTTCTTTTTTTTATCGATATATAGTATAAATAGAAATGTATGTAAAACGATTGACCCGCATTCTCTTCTTTAATTCTTCAATCCTCCTGCTGTTTGACGACCTCCAACACTAACCACGACGCTGTGTTTCTTGCTGAAATATATACTCTGCACAGGCTTCGGCATCGAGGCGTCTCTTTTTGTCCTGATATGGTTTAACTAAAAAACGATGGGTACTATATATGAGCACCGTGGAACCGATGCCAATGGCCATCATGCCGACAGTTGTCGAGGCAAACTTTTTAATGAAGCTCATCTGAAATTAAAATACAATTTTCATACATTATTTTCATCATTTGCTTTCAAACACATTTTTCACACTTTGTTGGAGTCGTTGTTGTTGTTGCTGCTGTTTCTGCGTTTGCCTTTTCTGCTTTCTGTTCGCTTCTGTATTTGATTAAAAGTGGCTGCCAAATGTAAATACCGCCTAGAACACCGACTGCGGTTACAACCATTAACTGTGGTATTGTGACACCGCGAGGACGACGAATTTGCATTGCTAAATGTTCGCTCAAATTTCGTTGCCGGCGACTGTTACATCAACCATATAAAGAATGTCAAAACAGCTGATTGCTTTTGTCTTTTAGGTTTTACAACACTGTTGTGTATATGTGGCGTTGCCATACAACTTGAATGAGCATCCGTTATATAGAGCGAAACAAATATTTTTTCATTTAAATGCTACAAACATTAGGGAAATTTGGAATTAAAATATTTATGAAATCACCAATTGTATTATTCTTGGAATATTTAAAGCAGATTCAGATAAAACTGCTCTCATTTGCCGATTGGAGCACTGACAGCATCAGTTAACGAAAGAACACACAGTGAAAAAGAGAGTGAGAGCGGCAAAGAGAGCAAAAGAGAGATGAGAATCAGATAATGTCATCTTGGAACTCCCGCACAAGCAGCAGAGCGGCAAAAAAGAAGCAACAACAACAACGACAACTACAACAAGAAGAAGAAGCACAGTAAGCTGGTTTTTAAAATGGCCAGCGCGCATCGAGCTTTAAGTCACTCTTAATTGGAACAGCGCGTTAAACGGTTCTCTACTCGCCCGCTGAGCGCACAAAACGATCACAAAGCAACTGTAAAGTTGCGCTTTAAGCTCTTCTTCCCAAATCAACGAAAAAGGAGTGAAAACACAAAATAGAAACAACGATAGAAACTTGCAAATACAACAAACTGGAAAAAGTGCGCCTCATCATATAAATTAAGGGAAAAATGTATACAAAGAAAACAATAATTATATTGCTGCTGGCAACGATTTGGACTGCGACAGCAACAGCAACGAACAATGGCAACTCTATACCCACACAAACTACGCCGACGGGTGTATTTGAGACGCGAACGGAAAAGATTCCCAACGCAGCTGGAACTGCTCCATTGCCGACGGCATCATCATCATCATCTTCATCCTATGACGACCTCGACACATTTGTGCCATTCCGCAGCGACTCGCACGACAATTTCTCATGGCAGCTACTGAAATCGGTGCTGTTGAGGGAGACGGCAGAACAGAATAATGTAATCATATCGCCGTTTTCGATTAAATTGGTAATGGCGCTGCTCTCCGAGGCGGCGGGCATGAATACGAAGACACAAAGCGAACTGATAAGCACCCAAACGGACATTAGGTCGGCAAACAATATACGTGAGTTCTATCGCAAGACACTCAATTCGTTCAAGAAGGAGAATCAACTGCATAACACTCTCAATGTGCGCACAAAGCTCTACACCGATAGCTTTATTGAGGCGCAGCAAAAGTTTACCGCTACTCTAAAGCATTTCTATGACAGCGATATCGAAGCTATCGACTTTAAAAATGGCCAATCTGCCGCCTATGCCATCAACGATTGGGCGGCCAATGTGACCGCAGGTCGTTTACAAAATCTGGTCACACCCGACAACGTACAAGACAATGTAATGCTGCTGATCAATGTCATCTATTTCAATGGCGTCTGGCACAGACAGTTTTACAATACCTACGAGGGCGCCTTCTTCCGCACCCGTAATCATCAGGCACGTGTCCAGTATATGGAGCAAACGGATTACTTCTACTACCACAACTCGGATAAGCTAAAGGCACAAATACTACGTCTGCCCTACAAGGGTAAAAACTCTCTGTTCGTCTTGCTGCCCCACGAAATGGAGGGCATTAATGATTTGGTGCAATCTCTGGAAAATGTCGAGGTCAAGAGCGCCCAATGGGCCATGGAGGAGGTTAAGGTCAAGGTTACACTGCCCAAATTTCACTTTGACTACGAACGCAACATGGTCGATATACTCAAGGAGTTGGGTGTTCGCGAGATCTTCGAAGATACTGCCTCTCTGCCGGGACTCTCGCGTGGTGCTGATGTCGCCGGCAAGGTGAAAGTATCCAATATCTATCAAAAGGCCGGCATAGATGTCAATGAAAAGGGTACGGAGGCGTATGCATCCACCGTTGTGGAGATTGAGAACAAATTCGGAGGCACCCTAACTATCCAGGAATTCAACGTAAATCGTCCATTTGTATTCTTTATCGAGGAGGAGGCCACCGGCAACATTCTATTCGCCGGCAAGGTTCATCATCCCCAATAACCAATCTCCCCAATCTACATTCTCCTCATTCCCCCCCTAGATGACAATGCGGCCTCAAAATGCCGTGATTGATTATAAAAATACAATTCTAATACAATGTAATAAATAGAAGAGAGGAAATTCTGAAACATTTGAATAAATTATTCTTCACTATAAATAAACAAAATTTGTAAATAGTAAGTGAAAGTAAAAGGAATTGGGATCCAAATAGGGTTTTTTAGACTTTTTAGACCCTGAGCTCTTTGAAGAAAACAGCAAAAGGGACTATTGGTCTTAAATTAAAGTTTTGAACTAAAAGCACCTCATAGATACGATGTAGAGTTGTATTAAAATTCATTCATTCATTTATCTTCAATATTAATTTGTTTTTTATCAAAAAAATATCTGGATACTGGCTCGATTAAATTTTTTTTAATCAAAGTATTATTTTTAAAATACTGACTCAGGGTCTTCTACAGTTGGGCAAGCTCAACTGTAATTTTCCTTACTTTTTGTATATTAGAGATTCCCAAATTTGCCTTCTTTCAACAGAATTAATAATTTTTCTGCTGTACTCATTTCAAAATAGCTAGTTTTCTAACTAATAGCAGTTATATAGCTTTATAGTATCTAGCTTTATTAAATATAGATAAAATTTAATACACCTCAAAATCGTGTCTCATTCAAGCTGATAAACAGGAATTCAAAGTAACAGCTAAAATTGATGACTTATCATAAATTTACATAGTTTAGGGCATGGGAATTCCTAACAACAACTTGACACCTAACATAATAAAATCTTCTTACTGCACACAGCACACGACGACGACCTACCTAATTGCGACTCAATCTTAATGAGCAAATACTACGTGTGCGAACAGAACAAGTAGAAAACATTCATATATTAGTATTAGCTTCAGTAGCTGATATTCCAGTGCTAAAACCCATTTTGGACCCAGACCCACATGAGTAACGAGCGTAAGATCCAATTAACACCGTTTTGTATTTAGACAAGTCATTGCACGATGGCATATTGAAATTCCCAGCTCGTAAATTGTGTGCTTCTTGAAAATACTAAAAACCATTCATTATATTATATATTGTATACACTAATCCTATAGTAAACGAAAAACTCGTTAAAATAGAAATAAAACTGTTGGGACTTTCGACCTATTAGCTTATGCATTGATCTTTATATTATTGTTGTATGTTGTTAGACAACGATTTCTCAATATACAATTACTTACTACCTTTAATCTAAAAGGTAAAAAGAAAATAGTTGCTAAAAATCTAAATTAGCAACTAATTTCAAAAAATTATATAAGTACACACATATACGTTTTTGTTAGCTTTGAGACATTTGTGTTTTTTCAATACTTTATTCTTCACCTTTTCAAGATCATTCTATTTATTGCAAATCAATAGCCAGGGGATGTACCTTTTTCTTTTTTGGGTAGTTCTATTATAAAATTATTAAATCCTCGTCATGCATGTACTATGTATAAACTCTTTAGATCAAAGACCGTGCTTTAAATAAAATTATTAAATACTCGTCATACATGTAGTAAGTAGAAATTAAATCAGAGATCAAAGACTGTGCTTTACCTCTCAAAAACATGTTGTTCGAACACATCAATAAAACCCATTTATATATATATATACAAACAAATACATATACCTTAGTCTACTATATGTATTGTTGTTGTTATTCTTATTTATTATTAGCTTTGTGTTATCAAGTCGATTCTATTCGTTTAGAGTGAAATCTACAACTATGACAATGACTAGAAGCATTGTGAAACGAGTTTTGCAAATGAATAATGTAAAGTAAAATAATAATATGATCTACGATTATGCTGATCTATTTGGGGTTTATAATAACTAATAGATGCTTTATCAGTTTCACATTATATTGTACATAGTTATTTACAATTTGTCTTAAAACAAATAAACACTCATATTGCCTTTGACTTATATTTGGAAAGCTTTAAAAACGGGTTTCTCAAGAGGAAGTGGATAAACGAGAAAAGGTTGTTTAAATTAGTGCTATATATACTAATAATTCGGATATCTTCAATGAATTGGAACTTGTTATATAGAAAAGTTTAAATCGTTCGCAACGCTTCAGTAATAATTTGTTAAAGTTTTTTTGGAAATCGTTAACACGTTTACGCTATGAAACAGAAACCTTTTTGATGTTTAATTTTAGCAGCGAGAAAGCACGATTTGTAAATAATTTTTTGGATATACCCATGTACCCCAATACAAACATACAAACATATATAAGTATATAGTCGTCGTGTACACACCTCTGATTCAGTTGTAAACCAACATTAACAACAACAAATGCAGTTTATTAATATTTGCAATGCTTGCGAGAGGCGGCTTTGAGTTCATGTATTTGATAATGACTCAAACCGAATAAAGAGGAGACAAAGACAACTGATAATTTTCCACTTCATTATTGACGGAAGATAATGCTATATCATCAAAAAAAGGAAGTAAAGCTGCAGCAAGCAGCGCACTTTAACTATCATCAGTATAAATTAACCTAAAAGTGTACATAAGTCGAAACGCCAATATACTTATATATAAACTACAATTGTTTAAAAATATCCAATTGCCGTTCCGATTTACGAGTTCATATTTAACTTATATAATTTATAATATATAATATATAATTGGTGTTTAACAAATATCCAATTGTCGTCCCGATTTACAAGGATAACTAAGCTCATATATAAAATATTTGGAAAAACTTTTGTCTGATAATGTGCTGAATAGTGATTTATCTGCAATATCTGAATAGCTTTCATCATAGCAGATATCCCCCTTGGGCCAAAATTCTGTAAATCTCCAAAATATTACCCATAATTTTACCACTTTAAGCTTGCTATATGATATGACTTTTGGCTTAATTCTTAGTGTATATTTTTGAACTTACCTCCGCCACTTCCGCCGGACAACATTGCCAATGGTTGCTGTTGTTGTTGTTGTTGCTGCAATTGAATGTGAGATTTGTTATAGTTGCTGCTGCTGTTGTTGTGGTTGTTGTTGTTGTTCGTTTGGCGCACTTGCTGTGCAGCATGTTGCAATTCCTGCTGAGGTTGTTGTTGTTTTGGGTATGCATGATAGTGTTGTTGTTGTTGTGCCGCATGAGCAATTTCAGCTAATTGAAAATTCCCATTTTCCTGGAATCGACGCGACTGTTGCTGCTGCTGCTGTTGGTTTTTGCCAGTGATAAGAGCATTTAGCAAAGCATTCGATGTAGTCTCTTGACGCGGAGCAGTTCTTGGGCCAAGCATTGCTGGCAATTGACCACGAGTTGCTTGATGTTGCTGTTGTTGTTGTTGTTGTTGCAATGTCTGCTGTTTGTTATTGTTATTGTTGTTGTTGTTGAGAAACTTGGAATTTTGCTCCTCCATTTTACGCTTTATGACAGCATTGCGCATTATATTATTGGCATGTGCACGTAGATCCTCCTGTGTTAGCTGCTGCGTTGGTTGCTGCTGCTGCTTTTGCTGCTGCTGTTGCTGTTGCTGCTGTTGTTGCTGCTGCTGTTGTTGCTGTTGCTGCTGCTGTTGCTGCTGCTGCTGACGTGCAGCCAATGTTTGCTGCACTATAGCCAAATTGTGTAGATTCTGCAATTGGCTGGCAATCACAGTGCTCGACAGCATCTCCAACTGTTGCTGATGCTGCTGCTGTTGCTGCTGTGTGTTTGTAAATTGCAGCACAGCTGTAATGGCCTCACGATCCATATTGGTCAGCCTTGGATTGGCCAATTGCACCAGCAGGCCATGTTTAGAGATTTCACCTAAAGCGGAGAGAAGACATTATGCATTAAGTATTTAACAGACAGAGGATGAGGCAAAGAATATTCCAGCTAACCTTTGGTTAAACGCAACAGCAACAATTGTGTATCGGTGCGTCCTAAAATTGCCTTCAATTGCAAACTGGCCAGAAAGGCAGTTTGTTGTTGTTGCTGCTGGATGAGCACATGTTGCTTTTGTTGCTGCTGCTGATATTGTTGCTGTTGCATGATGAAATTCGAGATGGCATCATTGCCAACAACTGGCTGTTGTTGTTGCTGTTGTGGCTGAAAAGGTTTGCCACCACTCAAAGCGCCAATTAACTTTTGGAAGCTATCCGTTTGTTTGTTGTTGTTGCTCACATTTGGAGCGGTTGCGGTTGTTGCTGCTGTTGCTGTTGTGGCTCCTGCAGTTCCTTCGTTAATATTAGACATGGAGTTGCGTCGCCATTTGGCCTCAAGCTGATCCACCGATGGCATTTGATTGATATAACCCAGACTCTTTGGTTGCTCCATGTTCTGGCAACCAATGTTGTTGTTGTTGTTGTTGTGGTTGATTGCTTGCTTGAAGAACTCATTTAGCGACGACGATGAGCCATTTTTATCCAAACGCTCGCGTGCAAAGAATGACATGAATTTTGAGTTGTTATTGTTGTTGTTGTTATTATTAGTGTTTGCTGCATTCAACGTCTGCTGTGTTTGTTGCTGCTGGAGTTGCTGTGGCTGCTGCTGTTGCTGCTGCTGTTGCTGCTGCTGTTGGTGCTGCTGCTGCTGTCCATAATTATTGCTGGAATTGAATCGATCGAATTGGTTGGAGCGACGTTTCTCCTCCTTGACATGTTGCTGCTGCTGTTCCATTGCTGAATGCATTTGATTCATATTCTCTGAACTGTTGTTGTTATTGTTGCTATCATAATTTGGCATTGATTTACCAATATTGTTAATGCTATTGTTGCTCAGACCAATTGCATCCGAATGCTGCCATTTGTATTTGCTCTTTTCAATCTGAACAACAAGAACAATCATATTAATTAATGTACTTATGAAGTAAAAAATTTCCCACTTGCCTTGCGCTTTTGCATGTGCTTTCCTCCCTCCTCTTTTAGCTGCTTTTCTTCTTCCTCATCGAAACCGCACAACTCAATGGTATCCAGTCTTGAGGTTGGACCACAACTGAACCATTCGGGCTCCTCACTAGTGTTTCTATAACGACGATAATGACGCTCCTCTGATTCCTTTGATTTGGGTTTGGAGACGACCAAGAAACCGGACATGACACGTTTCACATAATTCTCATTGGCACGATTAAGATCATCAATAGATTCATTCGATTTTAAACTCTCATTCTCTGAACGATTATGATTATGATTATGATTGTCATTGGACATGCCCATAATGGGCGTATTGGGACGACCACTTGACGGCTGTGTACTGCTACTGATCTCTCCATTATTAAAGAATTTTAAGACCGTCATATTACTGCTGCCATTGGAGTTGTGATGCTTCACAGCATCCAAATGGGAATTGGCGTTGGCCATAGTTGTTGTTGGCTGATAGGGTGCCTTGTAGTCGTTGTTGTTGTACGTCCATTTGGTGTGTGACAAACGTCCACTTCCAATACGCCTCTGATTAACAATGGCTGGATCCTGGAAGTGAAAAAATAGTCGAAAATCGTATAAACAATTGCAGATTTGTTTAATAATTAAATTAAATAAAAATAATAAAATAAAAAATAAAAAATAAATTAAAAACTAATAAAATAAATTAAATAAAAAAAATTTAAACAATTTTAAACACGCCTGACCGTGTAAAAAAATCTGAAATCTTTAAATTTGTATATATATTCCTAACCAGCATAAACTGGCGGTTTGATTAGAATAGTTTTTAGTTAAAAAAAAATTCAACAAGTTTTTCAAAAATGGTAAGGGAAAATTTTCAAAATTTAAAAAAATCAAATTTTTAAAAATGTTAAATATTAGATGCAAAACTAATTAAGCGGTTAAATACAGTGTAAAATGGTATTTCTTGTTCTATCGCTTTATTTTTTGCCGAGATATCGTAATAAAAAGTTTTCTAAAATGCTGATAACAGTATTTCAATCATAATCTAACCTCCAAACACAGCCCACCGCATAAGTGCACAGTGGTATAACTTTTGTGCGCAACGCAACTCTAAAAAAACTTCGTGTCACAAGTAACGATTCGATAATCGTATATCGCAACGACTGCACATCGCTAACAGCTAAGCCGAAAGCCAAACACAGACACACACACATATAAATACTCAACACTCAATGCGCCGCCAGCTGTGAGAGTAAAAAATTTGAGCTGATAAACCGCTAAAGTAAAACTTGCGAATATGCGTGCAAAACGGATGAGGGCAAAAACAAAACGGAGAGTAAGTAAAATTAAAAGAGAAAGAGAGAGACGAGCGAGCATGCATAAAAAAACAAAAAATTGCAACTAAAATTGAAGCGGCACTAGCGCCAATGGGACAGTTGACATTCTGTTGTCCCGCTGCATTCAACGAAAAAAAAACAGCGCTGCTTGTGTGCTAACTAACTGTAAACAGCTGCCATTTAAAAACGCACTCTCACACAACTTAATTACAGTGATAACGAAACTGTTGTTTTTGGACGAAATGCAGTTTGTGGCCACAGGTACACACAAGTGTAATGCATTTAATTAAATTGAAACTAATTAGTTTTAATCGCTTAAATCTAAATTGTATTGTAGAACATCAACATCGTCGCCTAAATCCATTGACTGGCCAATGGGTGCTTGTGAGTCCGCATCGCATGCTGCGTCCCTGGTCGGGTCAACAGGAGAAACCGCAATTGAATGAACAGCCCGAATTTGATCCCACAAATCCACTTTGTCCGGGTGTTCAACGACCCAATGGCCTGCTAACGGAATGCTATAAGAGCACCTATGTATTTCGATAACGATTTTCCAGCATTGCTGGAACAAGTGCCATCGCCGCCTTCGAGCGATGATCCACTTTTCCAGGCAGCACCTGCACGTGGCAATTGTCGTGTGATGTGCTTCCATCCCAAATCCAATTTGACCTTGCCCACAATGAGCACAACAGAGATAGCTGCTGTTATCGATGAGTAAGTGTTGGTAGTAGTAATTGAATGTTATCGATAAGTTTATTAAACGATCCCTTCTTCCAGATGGATTAAACAGTTCAATGAGCTGAGCACCAAATACGCCTGGGTGCAAATATTTGAGAATAAAGGCGCCAGCATGGGTTGCTCCAATCCGCATCCGCATTGCCAAATCTGGTCGTGCTCCTTTCTGCCCACCGAGCCGCAATTGAAACAGGAACGCCTACGTGCCTATTATGCCACCCATGAGCGACCACTGCTCGGTGACTATGTGGAGCGGGAGTTGCAGCGTAGGGAACGCATTGTTATCGAGAATCCCGACTGGTTGGTAGTGGTGCCCTATTGGGCTGTTTGGCCCTTTGAAACGATGCTCATCTCCCGCAACAATAACAAACGCATCAATGACTTGACCGACGAACAGCGTCACAACTTGGCCAAGACCATTAAGGAGCTAACCATCAAGTATGACAATTTGTTTCAATGCTCGTGCCCCTATTCCATGGGTTGGCATGGTGCACCCACTGGACCCGAGCACGCCCATGCCTCCAGTGCCCATTGGACCCTACACGCCCTCTACTATCCGCCCCTGTTGCGTTCGGCAACGGTGCGCAAATTCATGGTCGGCTTTGAGCTGTTGGCCATGGCCCAAAGGGATTTGACGCCCGAACAGGCCGCGCAGCGACTGCGAGACGTAAGCGGAACGCAACACTATCTGACCAAGTGAATTTCCCCCTAGCCAACAAGAATTTATAATATTAAATATATACATATAATCACTATATAAACTTTTTTCTCTCTTATCAGCTGTAATCAGAGATTAATAGACGAGATTTAATCGTCATGTAAATATGTAAGTAATAGGGACTAGTGATGGGCGGAAAACCAGTCGATTTTCCGACTTTGCATAGACAATATAATTGGTTAGTTTGCATAGATAAATCTAACAAGAAAGAAACTGTCAGTCGGGCATGCCGACCGTGTAATACCCTTTGAGCTTCGATTCCAATTATATAAGTTCTAATTGAAGTAGCTGCTGCAAGAACTTAGCATGCACACATATTTGTATGTCTATCTCACTCACACGTTTTTCGTTTTCGTTGCTTGTGTGCACAGTTCAGTGCAATGCATGTGGTTATGCCTTGCTTGCAAGTAACGATTCTCGTTGTATGTCAAAGTTTTTTAATTATTGTCCGATTTTAATGAAATTTTTACAATCGTTTGATATTATTTGTCTCCAAGCATACGCTAAGTAACAAAACTATACGTTTAGAAATAAGTGAGCCAGCCGCTTGCAAAGTTACAAAGAAATTGTGCTTTTGGTGGGCGAAGGAGGCGTGGCATCCAAAAAATGATGATGCCATTATCTTTATATTGCATCTAGCAACCTGCATGCCAAAATTGGTGACCCTAGGTGTTATAGCTATCGAGATATTCGCCAAAAATCTGTATATTTTACGAGGCATGTCTGGCTTTTTCGCTTATTGTGGGCGATTGGGGCGTGACATCAAAAAAAAAAAAAGATTCTTGTATTGCCTGACTAAATATGTGATCGATGCTGACTAAGTTTGATACTTGTAGCTCTTACCATCTCTGAGATCTGTCTGTTCATACGGACAGACGCACAGAGGGACAGACGGACATGGCTATATCGACTCGGCTGTTGATGCTGATCAAGATTATATATACTTTATGGGGTCTGCCACGCCTCCTTCTGCCTGTTACATACTTTTCACAAACCCAATATACCCCTCAGAGGGTATAAAAATTATTTTTTTTAGGGCTTAACATTTACATTCATGGCTAAATCTTTTAATAAGTTCTTATATTATGAAATATTTATATTTTTTCATATAAAATTTCTATATAAAATAAATAGTATAAACCTCTAAATTTAGCGGGAGATTTACATACCTGAAATTCTTGCTGTGGCTGCGGTGGTTGGCTCTGAATGATGGAATCATCGCTAATTAACTGTTGTTGTTGCTGCTGTTGTTTGGTTTTATTCTTATAGAAGGCTGGCATGCATTCGTTGTTGCCACATAGGTTATTGTTGTTGTTGTTATTATTGTTGTTATTGTTGTTGTTGTTGGTAATCGAGCGCGTCTTAAAGCCGTGCGAATTACGAGCAACAGCATCCGCAGAACGCCAGAGATTCATGCGACGCAATCGTGCCTCAAGCTCAATATCATCGCAGGTGGCAATGCGTGGCATGGGAAAGGTTAAGTTTTCCTTGGAGCGTATATCCTTGGCATGCAACATGCTGTGGCGTATGTCCAAAAGATGTTGACGAGTGTATTGCTGCAAGGTCTTGAGGGCATGACCGTTAATGGGCAAAGGACTTGCCGATTGAGTATTACGCAATTTGGGCAGACGTAGACTACCCATTGCCGTTCCAGTGGTTGTTGCTGTTGTTGTTGTTGCCGATATGCTGCGTCTCTGTGGTGCAACTGCTGCTGCTGCTGCTGCAACTGGCAGTGGTTTCTTGTCAACGGTCTTGGCTAGAGCCAGCGGAGGACTTAGATGCAGATCACAACTGACTGCGGTGCAGGATAATTGACTTATCGGTTGAGTGTAGGGCGTGGAAGCACGTGCCGATAACACTTGCAATGTCATCAGGCCCTGACCATCATCGTTATCCCCGTTTCCCGTTGCTGAGCATGGAATGTGGAGTGGCAAGGGAATTGCCTCCTTTGATATAATCACATTCGTTGCCTGACGCTGCTTCTCCAGCAAATGGATAACTTTCAGTTCTTTCTCCAGTTTACATAGCACATCGGGCTTGTTGCAACTGGGATGCAGCATCAAAGCTTGGGAAATGGCATGATCATGATCAGGATCAGGATCATAATCACGGCTACGGTTATTCAAACACTTAAGCGACACGTTCATAGCAGACTGTTGAGCAAAATATATATATGTTTGACAATAAATTATGCAAAATTCAATTTTAAATAGCAAAATATATATGTACAAAAACAGTTACACAATAATATTGATGCAAAGAAATTTTGCTTTACAAATAGAAAAAAAAAAAACTGGTGAAATTTAGCCGAAAGTGAAAAAAAACACGAAAATTTCAATGTCACTGCCAAAAACAAAATTTCATACTGTCAAAAAACAATTTACAGTAGTGTGTACAACAATCTCTGTTAACAATATAAAATTTAAAAATTAAAAAAAAAAAAAGTAAACAGCTCTATATTTATTAACTATTCAATTTTGAACACTTTTTTCTGTCTGTAGTATATAAATAAAAAACTTTTTTTTCGTTGAAAACATGAAAAGTCTCTTCAAAAAATAAACACTGAAACGACTCGCGTCATAACAAATTATAATATTAGATCGTAACAGGAAATAAGACAAATGAATATTTTGAATGGGTAGCTAGATTGTGAAATATATGTGGAGTGATATGTTATGTTAATTACTCACTTGATGTTGTTGTTCCCTTTTGTGGTTCTCCATTTTGTTAATTGCCTCTTCCAATGCATCTTTGAGCTTAATTGCTGTTAGCTTGACATAACCTTGATTAGCAGCAGCCAACTTACTGCTGGGCAGTGGTGGTGGCGGCGGTGGAGCACAAGGATCCTCCCATTTTTCTGAATTTGCTTCGTCATCTTCGGTATCAATGGTTGTAGCTGCGGTCGCTGACGCTTCGGCCGCTGCCGCTGCTGCTGCTACTGCTACAGCCGACCGACGTGGGGGCGCTTGCACAGGCGTTGGTGGTGGCGGGGGTGGGGGCATTGCAAATATTGCCTTCTCAACAGGTGTGAGCACTTGTTGAATATCAGCAGCAGCATCATCTCCATTATCCACAACAATTAAGTGCTTACGCTTTAGTTTGCGTTGTTCCTTTGGTGGTGATAATGATAATGGTGATGCTGGCTTTGATTCTAAAGCGCCAGCGCCATTTTCTTCTTCGATCAATTCAACTTCGACAATTGGTTTTGAGTCAGTCGACATTTTCTGCTTGATTAAAAGAGAGAGATGATTTAAGGCTTCAAATGCAGCTCGATTGCATTATGCTAATTTAAAGACATACCAAGTAAAAATTTATGTGATTTGGTAAAACTGAAACAAGGACTCACAATTGAAAGTACTACTTTAATAAATTGCAAAATGAAATCACGTTTATGGCGAACTCGTAGATGCCGTTATTTGGACTTTTCAATCGTGCGCCAGCTTATATTAGTGCATGTATGTGTGTGGGTGGACTGAACTCGCTCAAATGAACAAATTGATTACCAATTCAGAGTTCATATCGATAACATGTTCACAGCTGGTTCCCATAGGTGCAACACTCGATATATTGCAGTAATCAGTCACTGTTTTTCATCAGAATATTTAAAATGCTGCTCACCTATTTATAACTGGTTTTATGTAACACTAGTCATCTTATTTATTGATGCTTGCTGTATACATATGTATATGAAATAATACTTTGTTTGCCAAATTAAATTGATAAGCAGGGGGTGTCGTGATACTTTAAAATACTTGTGTAACTGTGAATATCCCATCTCTAGCCAAGTGTCATCTTTAGTAGCCGTGTAGCTACAGCTACAAGCAGCAGAAGTGAAAAAAGTTTTTTTCAGGCAATAAATATTTTGTTTTTGAGATAAATCGATTAAACACCGAATTGTATGCTGAGTCGGATTTAAGTACATGTACTTTAAATTAGTTCGCCACTGGATGGATTGATAAAGTACGTAAATCGATGGAAATTTTGTGCATTTTGGGTAAACAAAGCGTAACATAACCTTATTTTTGCTTTTGTGTAGAGCTGCTGGCAAAAAGGTAATAATAAAAAAAATTGAGCAAAAATGACCCAATATCTTCCGCCAAATCTATTGGCGTTGTTCGCTTCACGCGATCCAATACCGTTTATGCCACCGGTGGATAAGTTGCCGCATGAAAAAAAATCCCGTGGCTACTTAGGCGTCGCCAAATTTATGAGCGACTTTGAGGATCCAAAAGACACACCGCTACCCAAAACGGTAGAGACGCGCCAAGAACGCCTCGAACGGCGGCGACGTGAGAAAGCCGAGCAAGTGGCATACAAGCTGGAACGTGAAATTGCTCTCTGGGATCCCACAGAGATAAAGAATGCAACTGAGGATCCATTTCGGACGCTGTTCATCGCACGTATTAATTACGACACCTCGGAATCGAAGCTGAGGCGTGAATTTGAATTCTATGGCCCCATCAAAAAGATCGTGCTCATCCATGACCAGGATTCAGGTAAGTTTAATTGGTTTGCCCTTACGATGCAGTCCATTAAAATATATACATATGTTTAATTAGGTAAACCCAAAGGCTATGCCTTTATTGAGTACGAGCACGAACGCGACATGCACGCGGCATATAAGCACGCTGATGGTAAGAAGATAGACAGCAAGCGTGTCCTGGTGGATGTGGAACGTGCCCGCACCGTCAAGGGTTGGCTGCCCCGGCGACTTGGCGGTGGCCTTGGTGGCACTCGACGAGGTGGCAACGATGTCAATATCAAGCACTCCGGTCGTGAGGACAATGAACGTGAGCGTGAACGCTATCGCTTGGAGCGTGAACGTGAGGATCGTGAGGGTGGCGGTGCACGCGGTGGGGCCAACAATGGGGTCGAATCACGCGGTGGACGCTCTGCCTACGGTGGGGTTGTGGGCGGCGAAAGGCGTCGCTCGCGGTCTCGTGATCGCAGGGATCGTGATCGTGACCGTGGTGGCCGAGGAAATGCAGTCGGACGCTCACGCAGCCGTTCACGCGAACGCCGAAAACGTCGTGCCGGCAGCAGGGAGCGTGACTACGATGATTTCGATGGACGACGCGATAGGCGTGACAGGGAGCGTGATCGTGAACGCGAGCGAGAAAAGAAAAAGAAGCGCTCCAAGTCCCGCGAGCGTGAGTCATCACGTGAGCGTAGGGATCGCAAACGTGAACGACGTGATCGTGAGCGGGGAGTTGGTGAACGCAGTGGTGGTGGTGGTGATCGTGATGTTAAGGAGCGTAAGCCAGATTTCCGAGAAATGGACATGATTAAGATTAAGGAGGAGCCAATTGACGACGGTTATCCCACATACAACATCAACGACTATCAAAATACGGCCATAAAACGTGAGCTGGACGATGAGGATGAGGAAAAGTATCGTCCACCAACTGCAGCACATCACAATATGTTCAGTGTGCCCCCACCCCCGATACTTGCCAGGAGTAACAGCAATAGCAACCCTGATAATGGTGGCCAAAATTCTAGCGATCAGTCTTGGTGGCGTCAATGAATAATCCTTGTCATCGATAAACGCACGCACGCAGGCAGGCACGCACGCACGCATTGATTACAATCGATTTCAAATATTTTCAGAGTTTTTTTGTGTAATAACAATCTGCTGCTGCACATAAAACTAGGTAATAACTATAACTATATAATATACATACATACGTTAGGGCTGTATAACAATTGATTGAACGTCACCGGAACCAGAATCGATTGTTTTTAAATATTTATTCAATTCATATAGTAATTCATAGCGAAACAGTCATCATCGGAAGCAACAAAAACACAGGCGTAAGATTTCAACTGCTGCTGTAAGTCCGATTTAAGCTGGGAACACGTTTTTTTTTAAATTCAAACTCTTTTACAATTTATGATGATAAAACCATAAAAAAACATCAAAAAAAAAAAAACAAAAAAACATTCAATACAGCAAAAGAAACAGAGACACAAAACATTTAATTCAACAACAAAAAATTGTGCATAGCTTAAATACGTTTAAACAAATATGTAAGTAATTCTTAACAATTGAAAATGAAGAGTAAGTAAAAATAAATCCGATCAACATGTGTTTGTTTCCCCACCTTTGGTAAGGGGGTAAATGGGAATTCCCCGGATCAACAGGATCAGAATACGCCTTCGGCAACTTATTGGTTTGGTAATCGTTTAGAAATCACTCAAAAAAACAAAAAAAAACCTAAACTTAAAATCTACTTTGAAAAACTTTGCACTAATTTGTGCTCTTTTCTTTATCTTTTTACAGTTTTCAATATTGAAACTCTAAAAATCTCTCAATCTCACAGTGTGTAAAAAGACAGAGCATAAGTATAAAAAAATATCAAAAACAAAAAAAAAAAACATCAAATAAAATAATTAGTTGCGAAAACGGCCAAAAACGCAAATTTCCAGACCCATTAGAAACAAAAAAAAAATATAAAAAGTGAATTAATCAGGTAATTTCTTCCTTACACAATTTTCACTAATCTATGCCTGTTTACCGTTCTAGGCCAACACTAGAAACGTGATGGCTCCGTGGCTCCATAGCAATCTGTCCAGTCCATGGGTCTGAGAGTAAGTTCAAAATCGGGCAATAATTTTTCAAAAATCCCCTAACTGACGATTGTAAGTTGTTACGGTCTGTAAGTGTTTGCTGGTGCTGGTAAGATTTTGAGTTCTTCAAGTACCGAAAAACCAAAAAAAAATACTTTTTTCTTTGATGGTATGATTGGTGAGACATGCCCTTAAATGGTTATGATATTGTGTGTGTAATCAATTTTCGATTTCGATTTTTTCAAGTACAAGTTTTAAGATTTTTTTGTATGTGTGTGGACCATCATGATGGAGATAAGAAAATTTCGAGAAATCAAACATCGCTCAGGTTTGTTGTTGGTCCTTTTCGCTATGGCGCCTATAACTGGTAAGGGTCCCTGTTTAGGGTTTTGGTTTGAAGGTGGTTTGTAGCTTATTTATGGGTATTTTTGGAAAACATCGTGTTATCCTTGTACGGAGAAAAGGTCGCTAAGCTGTAAATGTACAATAACTTTTAATTTATTTCTGAGCTTAACGAATAAATGTGTGTACTGATGCTTGTCACTAATTGGAAAACAGTTAATACAAGTATATGCATTTCCAGCACAACTCTTAAAAAATGCCAAAATAAAGTATTTTTTAAATTTAAATTTTTGTTTTTATTTAATTGTTAATTGAAAGGCATGGGTTATAAGTGTTATGGTTATCTTAGAATTAACTGCAACGTTAGTTATTTAAGCAAATATAAGTTTGGCGCCCAATTTCGATAACTTATTCATTAGAGCTGATTCGCTTCGACAACGATAACAAATGCATTGTTGCATATCGACTTGGCTATCGTCAGATTTATAAATTGTTAAAAATAAATATGTATAAAATGTAATCAAAGTAGCTACAAAACTAAATAAATAATGTTTTAAAATATTAAAATTAAACCAGCAAATTAATCGAATTCGAATAATTAACTATCCAGTTTTACTGCAACCCTGACTGTCGATACTTGCGGTAGGCATCTTTGGTCATTTTTAGTACTTTATTGTATACGTAATTTTTCGCGGTGCGAATAGGGAAACACTCTAAATACAACCATTTTTTGGCGTGTGTGTCGCAAACGCAAGCCGCTTGGTAATCTGCAAGAAAAAAGCGAAGCGAGTCGTGTTAAACGTATTAAAAAGTAAGAAATATAACATTTGAAATTGTAATTAAACTGTGCGCAACAACAAAACAACGCAAACCAGTGAATTTTATACTAATTTCTACGTATTTTGAACAATTTTCCCCAAAGCACGCACGCCCGGCATTTGTGAATATCACCAATCGCGTACAAAGCAAAGCAAAAAAGAAGAAAAAAAAAAAAAACATGTCTGACGAAAAGAAGGGCGGCGAAACCGAGCACATTAATCTGAAGGTACTGGGACAGGACAATGCTGTGGTCCAATTTAAGATTAAGAAACACACACCCTTGCGAAAACTAATGAATGCCTACTGCGACCGTGCCGGACTCTCCATGCAGGTGGTGCGCTTCCGTTTCGACGGTCAGCCCATCAATGAGAACGATACTCCGACCTCGCTCGAGATGGAGGAGGGCGACACCATTGAGGTCTATCAGCAGCAGACCGGCGGCGGCACCGACGGTGTTTATTAATTATATATACTTGTATCAATATAGTTAAGCTAGTTACTCTCTTCATTTTTACAAACAACAACAACAACAAACAAACACCAGAACATAACGGCGCAAGCATTATTCTACAACAACAAAAAATGTAAACAACAAAAACACAAAAAAAAAATACACAACAAAATATATGTATGTATATCACAATTATTATGTTCGATTTCGTTTGTGATAGCAGCTAAAAAGGAGAAAGCCCAAGAAAATGAAAAAGCAAAACAAAACAATTATGTTAAATAAAGATCCAACTATTTGCTAATAAAAATACATAAAACTGGTAAAAATAAAGCATTTTGTAAAACTATGATTTAAGCAACGGATTCGATTGTTTATGGATTTTTTGGTGGGTAAAACGTTAAATAGCCGGTGGCGCGCATTTCCCGCTTTATATCCCTCTCTTAGATGCTCTACCTCTCTCCCTCTCCCTCCCTCATACGCACACGAGTTAACCAAGCGTGTGCTTGCTGTACAGTACAGCAACTGTGTTTGTGCTTGTGTGAAAACAAGTATACATACACAATTGTAGCATACAGACTGTGTATTCCATGTATAGAACGGAAATATCCAAATACATGATGCTCGTCCGTCGTATGTGTAGCGTATACTGAAGTTGCTTATGAATTTTTTTCATACTTTTCATAAATTCCAAATACAGAATTTATTTAATTTTAAGTTGATCGGGAAACATAACCTTAAAATGCATATATATATGTATAGATAAGATGACGTCATTGGTAGTGGAATATTATAGAAATGCATATACATATGTACATATGTATGTACATATGTATATAACTAACATAACCTCAAACTGTGATGGTGCATTCCAAAAAACGTTCGCCTGTAAATTTGGGGGATGTTCCGCAAATTTAAAACAATTTGTATGTACATATATTTAAAATTAAAAGATTTAATAATTAAAAAAACAAAAGAATTTAGAAGAATTACCGATTAGTAGCCGAAATATAGAAAATATTAAAAGCAGACCTCTTTTTTCTTTAACTCTCTTTTCGTTTAATAAAAAATAAATATTGCATTGCAGTTTTTCAAAAGGCACCAAAATCCCCAAAAGTAAAGTTAAAACTTAAGACTATTTGTGTCGTGTCGTGTCTTGTCATGTCTTGTCATGTGTTAGACCCATTCCTTTGGATTCTGTAGAACCTGGAGTAGAGCGTGCTCCTTCGACTGCTCCTTGGGTGCATGCATGTACTCCCATCTCGCATGCAGGGGCAGTGACATGAGTATGCTCTCATAGCGAGCACCCGGCGTATAGAGTCCGAATTTAGTGCCACGATCATAGATCAAATTGAACTCAACGTAGCGTCCACGTCGCAGCAGTTGCCACTGTCGCTCGCTGTTGCCATAGGCGGCATTCTTGTGCTTCTGCACCAGGGGCAGATAGGAGGGAGTGACGGCACGGGCGCAGCTGGTCACGAACTGAAATGCCGACTCCTGGCTGGGCACATCGATGTCATCGAAGAAGATGCCACCAATGCCACGACTCTCGTTGCGATGCTTGATGTGAAAGTAGTCATCGCACCACTTCTTGAACCGTGGATAGTAGCTGGTGTCGTGCTCATCACAGGCATCCTTCAATGTCTTGTGGAAATGCTTGGCGTCCGCTTCGTTCAGATAGTATGGCGTTAAATCTGTGCCACCGCCAAACCACCATTGTTTGGAGCCATCCGGCAGTTGCACCTCGAAATAGCGATAGTTAAAGTGTATGGTGGGCACATGGGGATTACGCGGATGGATGACGGCACTTACACCGCTCGCAAAGAATGGCAATTTCACATTTTCCGTTAGCTCCTTGCCACGAGCGCGCATCTGTTGCACGGCAGCTGGTGGCAATGAACCCGTAACCACAGATACATTAACACCGGCCTTCTCGAAGACATCGCCGTCTTGGAGGACACAGGTGACACCGCCGCCACCTTCTTGACGCATCCAACGATCCACCTTGAACTTTTGACCACTGTACTCCTCCGACTCGAGGGCGCGACAGAATTCGGCTTGAATTTCCATTATCATAATCTCCATGCGATGCCGCATGTTTTCCTCATCCTGCTGCAAGACACTCGCGTCCGTTATCGGCTCAGCCATAAACCGGGATGTGTTCAATTTTCGATTGACCTTTGCGGCCTCCGCTTGTGCGTACGTGACCGTTGCAAAGGTCGATAGACCCAGGCCAGTGCCCAGCAGAAAGCCACGAAAATGCTGACTTCTCATGCGTCTGCCGAGCTGGAAGGTGCCCAGGGACACCAGCGAGATTGTGTGCCGCAAAGCATTCATATTTGATTTTTTAATCCTGTATTACACCATCAACTAGCAAAAATTCACAATATTTTTTTTTGTTATCTTTCTGCTTCTTATGCCGGCGCATTTAAAGCAGACCTGCTGATAACTTCGAAATATCGATAAATAACTGCTCACGGCCGATAGTTGCCCAATGTTGCAGCAGTTTCAAATAGTTGCACATTTAATGTGATTGTCTTAATATTTTTAAATCTTGTATTCTAAAACTTTTGCTAACTTTGTATTTTCTATTCTAGCAAGCAATTATAGCCGACCTGCTGAAACATCGATAAATAAATAAAAGCAATCGTACTTTCGACAAAGAACAGTTACATTCTGCTCGAATGCAATACAATCACTTGTTGAGTTTTATTAAATTGCAAAATGGATTCGTTTCTCGAGTTTGTGGAAATGACTCATCGATTAGATAATTCCGTACTACATTCCACACCGTTAAATATCTCGAAAGATCAACTGGACAACACTGATGAAATAAGTAGAAGTACTGTCTTTATACCAAATTTTGCGGATGAAACAACTCTCACAAACCAAAGCATTAAGAGTCCAATTACGCCTGTTAATACAATTCCGCCGCCGTACAGCAGAACCTCCCGCTTAGGTCACCAACCATATCGTCACATTTAAAAGATCTGAATGTGTTAAGCCTTAAATAAAAATGATAATTCTGTTTAACATTCTGTTTTTGCATTTCACACTAGAGTTTTTGCCGTTTCGTTTAGAATGAACGCGAAAGTCTAAAGAATGAACGAACTTATTCTGGGGGAACTATATCGTTCATTACGCAAATGCGTAAACTAGAAACATAATTTTTGTTTATATTAATTTTATGATATGAAAGAACAAATTTTTTTTAAAACTTGCGTAAAAACAAATACTTTTACCTTTATATTATTCAAAATAACTAAATAGAATATACGGAATTGACAAAAAACTGAATTAGTTCATGCCAATGAAATTGAACTTATTCAGCAAACTAAACCAAAAAACCCAGTCCTGTTTTATACATACATTGAATCTTTTGGCAACTCTAACATAAGTGGCTAAAGTATCGATTTCAAAATTACCAGACGAAAACAACGCGTCGATACTTTTAGTGCGCGATCGATTCAATTTATACAAGAGAAGGGGCTGCAACAATTTGGCTGTTTCTTTGCCAATTTACATTTTCAAATTGTTTGTAAGTAAACGTTTCCAAGATTTTCAAATCAACTAGAAAACAATTGTTATATGCATAATCACTTACCTTCCTGGGTCATTAATATATGTATGTACTATATAAGAAAAACAGCACGTCTTGAGGACACACAAAATGTCTGGCTTGGAAAAATTTCAAGACAATCCGGCTTGGCGTCAAAAACTGCTCAATCATCTGCTTACGGATCGGTAAATACAACATCTGTATATACTCACTTATGATTGATGGAGATGATGAATGTAGCTCCCAAATATTGTAGCAAATATATATTTCGATAGCATCAAGCATGCCAAATTATGCCTTACCAACTACTTGACATTTAGTTTAGAGTCAGAGATACATATACCCTGTATATGATTGAAAAGTGTGTTACGAATATCGTCATTTATTATTTTTTTTGTGTGTGCGCTTTTTTTTTTGTTTTTTTTTTTGTAGACCGCCTCGACGTCCCGTAGTGAAGTCCCCCAGAGAATCAATGGAGCGTCGTCATAGTTTGGATATTGTGTTGGATTTTCCGGCTTTGATGCAAGCCAGGAAAGCAGAACTTGCTGAACAGCAGAAGCTTGAGGAGAACCGCATTAAATCCGCCGTCAATATAAATAGTCATGCATCCGATATTATTTTTAATTTTGGCGAGAATTCACAATCGCAAGCGGATGATCTACAAAACCCAGATCAGAGTTTCGATGCATTGGAACGGATGTGCGATAAGACGGCTTCCGATCCAGATAGCACACTTTTCCAATATCTGCACTGTGAGAACAAGGATCATGTGCTGGCATTGGCCAAGGAGCGCAGTTATAATTCCAATAAATGTAAGTACAGGGTCTTTAAATATTACTAGTAGTTTATCTTGTAATCCAAAAAATTCTTTAAATATAGCTGCCGATTTGGAAATGGAATCATTGCGCCGCATGCTGCAGGATGTTGCCTGTGAGGATCAACTGGATAATGAGAGTCCGCTAAAGGGTGTGGAGTGCACACAGCTGGAGGATATTGAGGCGCCATCTCGTCTTTGGGATAATGATTACACCATTAGTAGTGGCAACGATTCTGTGCGTCCAACTATAAAAACGTCGCCTGTAAAAATGATTGGTCTGCTGCGTCCTTCAACCATATTGGAGGCCAATGAGGCAGATTTGACCGGCGGCGGATTGAATGTGTCCGATGCAAGTTCGAGTAGCAACAACATGAGCTTTAAAACTGCTGCCACTTTGAAAACGGCTTGCAGCTTTGATACAATTGCATCGGGATCAAGTTGCTATGAGACGGCTGCCAACAATTCGTTGGCAAGCAGCAGCACAAAGGATGAAGCGACAGCGTTGAACAACGATGTGGATATTGATGTGGATAATTTGTTCTATGCGGCAATAGCCAAGGCCAAGCCACATGGCATGTCCAAGGCTGAGGAGGAGGAGCTTCTAAGCGATTTGCATGAAACGCTGATCGATTTGGTTGCCAAGAAGGAGAATGAAACCATTTTGAGTGAAGCTGCAGAGAATACCATTATAGAGCTGTCCTCATCGGATGAAGAAGACTTTAATGATGTTGATGTTAAGCTGGAAACAACGCTACCAAGTGAGACAAGCGTTGAGGAGAACAAGGAGAACAAATCCATACATTTCAATGATACCATGGAGGAAATGGAATACATGATGCAGAAGGGCCTTGAATATATGGCTGCCAAGGCGGCAAATGCAGCAACAGGAACACCAGCAACGCCAACAAAGGCAGCAAATTCCGTAAATGCCACAAATTCAAATCTGTCCAAGCAAAATACATTTGTATTAAAGTCACAAAATCCAAGTACACCATCTTCGCCAGTGCGTCGTCAAACAACCAAGAAAATGCCATCGAATTATGCCATTAATATGGATAAACCAATGGACAAGTTTTTCAAGCAACCCACGGCAATACCAGTGCGCCGTAATCTAAAACCAATAAAGGATCAATTTGCCCACGTTGCCAGCCCCATACGTACCTATACACAAAAATCGGGCACTGCTCCGCTGATGAGCAAATTCCGACAGACTCACAGTCTCAAGGATGCCTTCAACGAGCTGAGCATTCAGGAATTGGAGCAAGAGGATCGTCTGTGTCAACTGTCACGTGCTGCAGGCGCTGGACATTTTAATCCAAAAAAGATAAGCGCGGATTGCATTGATCCCAAGGCGCGTCTGTTGCCAAAGAAGGCCTACATCTCATCTGAATTGAAGCAGGCAATTCTATGGAAATATAAATGTAACTTCTTTAATAAAAATTCATTAATTATTTTTTCCAGATTGTGGACGAGCGTACTCCTCATCCAATGCCTAGTGTTTCCAAGATACAGAAATATTTGAACTCGGCGGTGGAGCCAACAGTGTTGCGTCACGATGGTAAGATGAAGATGCCCGATAAGAGTGGAAAAAGTGCTGCACTATCGCATATACCACAACAACGTTCCAATAAAAGTTTGGCCGATCTGTCCTTAGCCTCGGGCGACATCTCTTTGTATACTATTAAGGATGCTCAAAAGTTTTAATTATAATCGTATTATTTTATACACATTCATATGTAATATATATGTTCTGTGTTTTTTGTTCAAATCACAAATAAAAATTAATATAAACAAATGCATAATTAACAACTAGTAAATGCCATCGGTTATATGGTGTGTGGAGCAGGGTGCTTGTAGCAGCCTATGGTCCTTTCCAGGCGCGATTAACCTTCGATTCTGTTGCTCTATTCAATTCACCGCATATATAGCGTCCGACTTGAATGAGTTTGTCCAAATTAACACCGGTATCTATGCCCATGCCGTGTAGCATATAAACCACATCTTCAGTGGCAGCATTGCCAGAGGCGCCACGGGCATACGGACAGCCGCCTAGTCCAGAGACCGAGGCGTCCACCACACGTATACCGTAGTCCAGAGAGGTCAATATATTGGACAATGCCTGGCCATAAGTGTCGTGACAATGTACAGCCAGTTTCTCAGCAGGCACAGCTCGTGTCACCTCATCCAACATCTTGCGCATGCTACCGGGTGTGCCAACTCCAATGGTATCCCCCAGCGAGATCTCGTAGCAGCCCATGTCGTTTAAGGCCTCCACTACCTTGACCACTGCCTTGGGAGCCACAGCACCTTCATAGGGGCAGCCCACCTAAGGAAAAGGATGATATGATCAAGAAGAATTTTAGGCTTGTGTCTGTCTAGAAAAGTCGTGGTAAGTGATCTTGGTAGCTTACCACAGTCGAGACATAACCACGCACACGAATTCCGTGTTGCTTGGCAGCAGCCAGAACCGGTTTAAAGCGTTCGATCGCCGCTGCTGCATCACAATTGACATTTTTGAGCGAGAAGCCATCGGAGGCTGCACCAAAGACGGCAACCTCCTCGGCACCAGCAGCCAGTGCAGCATCAAAGCCCTTCAGATTGGGTGTTAGCACGGGATAACTAATGCCTGGTGTACGGCGTATGCCACGCAATACTTCGAAATTATCACCCATTTGAGGTACCCACTTGGCGCTCACAAAACTGGTAGCCTCAATCGTTTTTAGGCCAGTTTCCGATAGACGATCGATAAGCTCAATTTTAATGGCAGCCGGCAGCAATTTGGGCTCATTCTGCAATCCGTCTCGTGGTCCAACCTCGACTATGCGCACTTGATCCCGAGACAGCGCCTGGGACATGAGTCTGCTCGCATTGTACTGAAATCATTTAAGATTTTAAATACTAGCTGATTCCTCTCCAGCCGGCAAGACTCACTCGAAGCAGAGGTTGGCATTTTAGTGTTAAATATTTGGTGATCAACATAATGAGCAACCACTTTGTTACGTGAAGTGCTTCTTCTTCCTTTTCTTCTAAGCAAACAAGACTACAGCTGTTTCTTATCAGAACGATCTAGTTCTTAATCGTTGGATGCAGAACATTACTACTGTTGCACTCCATTTATAATATCAATATGTAACTATAAATAAGTTAATGTTCATACATATGTAAAAGGCAGATAAATTGCAGAATTAATCTACTCATTTACAAATTTTTGAACCTAGCCAACTTCGATAATTGTAGCTATCAACACTTTGCTATCGATGCCCGTAACCATAGTATCGATTGCACACATTGAATGCAAAGCATCGAAAGTGTCGCTAGAGTAATTATGTTATTGCAGCAAACAACACACACAACCCATTGAACAACAACATTAAGTGCTTGATAATAATTAAAAAAGTTTAGCTAAAAAAATGCCACGAGAAAGAGTGGCTCCCGTGGCTGCAGCTTCCTATTCAAATTTGGTAATTAGTTATATGTGTATATACTTAGTGCAACAACACTAAACAAAATGTTACATGTCTTTATCAGATACATAAATACTAGCACAAAATAGATAAGTTTCAATTTCTATTCAACTCGGCTGATGAGTAATTTGTGTTTTGTGCTTGTGTTTTTTAATGGTGGCAACATTTGCTAAGTTTGTGCGAATTGTTAATATAAACAATTTACGCTCCCTGCGAAACTTGTATGTGTGTGTGTGAATTCGATTGTTTACTCTTTGTTTTGTTTTTTTTTTACATTACAGGTGGGCTTCATTTTCATATTTAATCTGATTGTTGGAACTGGAGCGTTAACACTTCCCGGAGTATTCGCTAGAGCAGGATGGGCACTCAGCCTTATTGTAATATTATTGCTAGCAATGGTCAGTTATATGACAGTTACCTTCATTATCGAATCTATGGCCTGTGCCAATGCCATTAAAAACTGGCAAAATCTGCAAGTTTTACGCCGCAGTCGACGTACCTCGAATGACAATGATAACGATAATGAGGATGAGCGGGACAATGGTGAACTAGAATCGGTTCCATTGATTAGTTCCAGAGCGGAGTTCCAATACTATCAACTGACGCATAAATTTGAATTGGGGGATATGGCAACATTGTTTTTCAATGACATTGGACGTATTTTGTTCTATCTGTGCTTTA
Source organism: Drosophila tripunctata (assembly GCA_035047385.1). Taxonomy (NCBI): domain Eukaryota; kingdom Metazoa; phylum Arthropoda; class Insecta; order Diptera; family Drosophilidae; genus Drosophila; species Drosophila tripunctata. The sequence continues at coordinate 279,634 of JAWNPS010000307.1, forward strand.
TTATATATCTTTATGGCGACTTGAGTATATATTCAGCAGCGGTATCTAGAAGCTTGCGAGACATTATATGGTAAGCAAAGTATATATGAATAACATAATAACTTTATATACTTATATAAATTTCTTTCCCACAGTGATCATGATCATTCAAATAGTTCGGATATATCAATTTTGGAATCGAAATCTATGTACAGATCTGTTAATTTCAAAAGTAATGGCACTATTGCTTGCTGGAAGGATCATCAGATGACACGCCTCAACATGTACAGAATAATCTTGATTGGATTCATTTCGATCTTTGGACCTCTGGTCTTATTTGGAATTCAAAAAACAAAATATTTACAAATGCTAACTGCCGCGTTTCGCTGGTTGGGTAAGTAATTGGGCGTTTTATCCAATAATCTATGTAGTTACATATATATTTTTATTTTCCGCATTTCAGCATTTACATTTATGATTGGTATTTCGATCAAGTTGCTGGTAACCGATGGCGCTAAAGGAAATCCGCCAGCGATTAATTTTTATGGTGTTCCCCCGCTATTCGGTGCTTGTGTCTATTCATTTATGTGCCATCATTCGTTGCCGGGCTTACTGGCACCCATCAAAAATAAGTCAAAGGTGTCCAAAATTCTGTCCATCGACTATGTTCTGATTTGCATGTTCTATATACTTTTAGCCATGACAGGCATTTTTGCCTTTGAACATGTTGAGGATCTATTTACACTTAATTTTCTGCCGCAACATACAGACTCGACAAGCTTTTTATCCAGCCTATATATTGGTATTGATTACTTTTTATCACTATTTCCAGTGTTTACATTATCCACCAGTTTTCCAGTTATCGCTTTAACGCTCAAGAACAACCTTCAAATACTTCTACTCGACATGTCACAATATGAATCGTATAACGTATTTATACGTTTAGTTCTACTACCAAGTCTGACTATTCTACCATCGTTTTTTGTAGCATATATTACCGATAGTCTGTCAACTTTGGTGGCATTTACTGGGAGCTATGCTGGAACTGGTATACAATACATAATACCCGTATTTTTGCTTTACTTTGCCAGACGTACGTGTACGGAACTGCTGGGCAGCGGGATTACTAATAATTTTCAGAGTCCTTTCAAATCCAATGTATGGCTGGCATTGGTTTTGATTTGGGCTTGCATTTGCGTTGTCTTGGTCACTATTAATTTATTCTTTTAAACATTTACATAATTCATACTAATCGGTTTTATTTTTGGCTGTGAAAACCTAATTAACCGTTAGCCAAAAACAACAACAATAATAGTTAAGGATAAAATATTACTGGTACCTTTTAAATCAAAACATACAAAGACTATACTGTTTTCAAAAAATACAAACCTATATATAAAGATACATCGAATTTATCAAAAAACCCATAAAAAAAAACAAAGCTCAATCATATTCTGTATGTTATATATAACTTGTATATTGTATTAATTAGTTTTACTTTTAATTTCTAATTCGTTATACATTTTTCATATAAATTTATATGTGTTATGTACAATTTATTTAATCATTAAATATTACTAAATTCTTAGAAATAAATGCGTTTTATGAGTATGCGGTTGATTTATGCTGGTGCAACGATACAGGACTCGGGAACTAATTGCTATTTTCGAATGACGAATTGAGGTTTAAAATCAAATAATGCGTCTATTTATACATAAAAATGATTTTTATAGTAGGCTAATTTTTAGGTGTACATATTACTGATTTATCTTTGCAGCCAATTCAATTTTTGAAACCAAAAGGCGCTCATGTGGTGTCACCGATAGCTAAATGTATCGATACTTATTATGCATCAATTTCTATTCTTTGCACATCGTTAATTGCCAGTCACAGTAGACGAGCACAAATGGAACACGACGACAACAACCACCAGCATAAACTTGAAGTAAATAACATATTAAACATAAAGAATGAATGTGAGCCAGACGATGCTGTGGACGATGATGTCTTCCACTTCGAGTCGGAGCATTTGGCGTTACGTGGCAACCAGAGTTATACCACATTGCTGCGTACAATTGCCATGCTGCAGGCACAGCGCATTCGTGTCCATCAACACATCGATGAGCTGGAAAAGACACGAAATTTGTACCTAGCAAATCCACAGTTATTGATTGAAAAGCTGACCAAGAATGAGCCGATAATAGGGCCCAATTACATGACTATTGTCAGCCTACCTGAGCTGCCGTTTCTGGCCGTGTCGGATGATGTCAAGGCACAACAAACAGCTGCATTTGACGCACCGGATACAAAGGACACCAGAAATGGCAATAACAAGGCGACGACACGCTTGTGGACCAACGAGGAGCAACGGCGACTGGAACAGTTGCTCATCGAGTATCCGCCCGAGGAGGTGGAAATGCGACGCTTTGGCAAAATCGCCAAAGCTCTGGGAAATCGTACGCCGCAACAGGTGTTCAGTCGTGTCCAAAAGTATTTCATGAAACTACACGATGCCGGTCTGCCTGTGCCGGGTCGACTGCCCAAGTATCGACGTGCCGGTGGTGTTTCGCAGCGCAAGTTCAATGTACGTCGCTCCACATTCTTTCCAAAACAGAATCTGGAGTTTCACATGCCCGAGGATGATTACATTTTCGATGACCTCACACCGGTTGCACCCTCACCACCGCCCATTAAGGTCGAGCCCTAGCTGGAGACACTGGAGTGTCCAGAGAACACGGCTGCCGATACAGACTGTCGGCGCAAGAAATTGTTGCAGCTAAAAATTCTACAAGCAATCAAGGAGGAAAAGCTGCAAATCGAGGAGGGCTACAGCCCGGATCCTCTGGCGCCTCGCTGTGCCGAGTGCGAGGAATCTGCGGTGACCAAAGATCGCTGGCATTGCAATAGTTGCTACTGTTTCATCAATCTATGTGGCGATTGTCTGGCCGATCAACTAATCAACGAACGTTTTGAGCATCTTTCGCATGACGTTGCTGTCGATCAGGACACGTGATCGATCAGTTAATTGTTAGAAATAAATATGGAAAATTTAAATATAAGTACCTAGATTGATAAACAATAGATTTTAGTTAAAAGTTTTTTGTTTTTTTTTAAGATATTTAGAAACTGTTTAATGTTATAATTTAAGCAGCAGTTTTTAATTGCAGCTCATGATCGAATAAATATATAAGGCAGACTTCTCAAAAAAGAAGAAATAGAAGCCACAAACAAATATATTTCAAATTATTTTTTTTATTGAAATATACATACACAGATCTACAATCAGACGCGGAAAACATTTATTTATTTGTATTTTAGAAGAATTCAATACGTACATTAACATATTTACACAAATTATTGTAATAACAATCAAAAATCTACACACAGAAAAACTCAAATTTCATTGAACTACAGCAAAATTGCAAAAGGCCGCTTATGTACATCAATTGTAAATAGTTATAGAGCACTCTATAATATGTATGTCGTATATATAGTATAACTGGAATTCTCATGAATGTTTAATATATAACCTAATAAAAACTATAGCCTGATCCAGTTTAATTCCCCCAAAAAAACAAAAAATACAAACAAACAACGAACCATCTTTCTTTGGTTATTAAGCAGTTTTTGTAGTTTTTTTTCTCTGCTCAACTCTTGACCCGTGCCGCACTTCGCTTGCCCTCGATCCATTGCTCAATTTCCAGCTTGAGAGTCGCATTGGATTTGACCTTGTCCATGGTGAGGGGTTCACGATTAAAGGGATCCGTTTGATCGCTCAACAGATGGCGAGCGATCGTTGAACGATCAACAGTGACCTTTGAACTGGGCAAAACCACTGGATCGGTCATTAGGGTGGATATAATTGGATCTAAATATTCCTCAGGTGCATCGGCCAGCAGCTCCTGTTCCTCCTTGTAATCGTCCGACATTTTCTGCACCTTTGAGGCAAACTCAGCCATGTCACCAATCAATTGTCCGCCACCAATGCGGATCAGAATGTTCTCCGCATAGCCAAACAGTTGATCGCTATAGGAGCGTCCATCCTGCGAGACGGCCAGACAGAAGCTATTGTCGGTGCTTAGATTAATATAGATATGGGCAATCTCCAGCACCGTCTGTGCGGGATCGAATTCAAATTCCTTTTTGTCCTTGACCTTAAAGCGTTCGCGTTGTGGTCCCACCAAATGCAGCAGAAAATAGTTCAACATAGCAGCAATGCGATCCACCATGCTGTTGTGACAGAAGATGCTCTTGATTTCGGTGGTCAGCAGCTTTAGCAGATTGATCGTGTCACGTCCCAGTATGTTATCGAAGCGTGCCAACATGCCCAGATGATGTAGATTCGTTGTCTGCTGCTGTCGCTCACTGTGCGACAGATTGTTCCATTCCCCATTGTCCTGAGCCCGTTGCAATTGCTTGATCTGCTCCAGATTCGATAGCGATTCGTCTAGCAGAAAGATGGCATCGTTAATTAGTAGATTGATGAAACGCAAAAAGATGGGCGGCTCAATGGCCTCCATGTTGCACTCGGCCTCACTGGCCAGCTGCCTGAAGCAATCGATATGCTCCTGCTTAGTCCAAAGGAACTCCATGATCGCGTACATGGGACGGCGATAATTGAACTTTTGTTCAAACTGCACCGACTGTCCGGTCATCTCGATGCTGACAAAGACATTGAGCAGACTGCGTACAACTTGCAAGCGATCCGGATGACTATCAAAGACATGAGTGATAAATGCCTTGCGATTGCTGCCCGAGATCTGTGTGGGCAGCAGGAATTCCAATGCATCCGCCAGTTTGGCCCTCAAATGCGGATTCTTCACCAAATCGGAACTGCCCATAAAAAGCAGTATCATCTTGAAGAATGCATCGTGGGAGCTCGTATACAATTGTATATACTGATCACCCAGAAAGTTGCGACAAAAATTCAAATATGCCGCAATGTTATCAATAATATTCTCCGGCACTGACTTCATGTAGGGTGCCACAAAAGGCGGTGTACTGGACAACAGTTCCAGATTGCGTAGCAGCTGTGGTGCAAAGTCCTGTTTGGTCAATGCTGTCTCGTAGCATTCCCGGGGCAGCATTGCAATCTCCGTTAACCAAATCGCCGAGGCCTCAAAGAACTTCAATATGGCCGTATCATTATCCGGCTCACCCAAGACGTTGCGTATGCACAGTACTTGCTGCATTTGATCCTGCAGCATGCGTAGCAGATTCTTGGTTAGATCATTGTTAGGATCCCGATTGGCCACCTCCTGGTAGGCATTCTGTGTATTCTGCAGCTCACGCATCATCCGTGTCAGCCGATCAATGCACGCTCGATTGCCCAGCTCAAAGGCTTTGTGGGCCAAATAAAAGATTTCCGTTATGAAATTATACTTTGCGGCAGTTAAACGTTGTTCACCCTCCTCGCAGGGCAGCAAGCAGGTTTCCTCGTAAGCCTTAATCATGCTAACACCCTTCAATTGACGCTCCTCGGCAGCAGCTACAGCACAGTAAGTGGGATCTACCAGCAGCACCTGTAATACAAATTACTTCATTAGCTAAGTGATCTATCTGTGTTGTTGTGCTTTAGTTCTACCTTCAAGGAGGGAGCACAGAGTGGACTGCAAAGACGCATTAAAACCGCACTCAGGCTGGTCATGAACGCATCACTCGCTGTGCTGTGCACCGTTTGTTCGAGATTCATGTTAATGGTGCTCCATAGATGACCACGTGCAACATTTGCATCCAAACAATGGGCAATCCATTGCAAGGTCTTTCTCTTGGTCTCCGGCGACTGCACCAGCAAATGTTTGATCAGCACAAACAATGCCTGCTGATGATGGGCCAACAGTGTCCAGAGGGACGGATCTGTTTGCTGGGACACCAGTGATACTTCGCGAAAGAATTCATAGGGTGCCGTCTGAGTTTTAGGCATTATCGATATGCTCAGCAAGTGTCCAAATAGCGTATCCATATAATCGCCACCTAAAACAATTTACATTTCATTAATGAAATTAAAACATTTTTAAATGGTAATTAGACTAACCCTTGGCCTTAGGATTGGGCGTTGTGTAGTCAATGAGCAGTTCACCCAGAATACCAGCGCGTTTCTCGCGCACAAAGTAGCCCAGTATCCAAAAGATGTTCTTCCTAATCGTAATCAGATTATCTTTGATCAATTGCTTTTGCAGTTCGCTTAGCATCGGATAAAATATGGCCTTGAGAGCGCCCAGCGCCTCCAGTGGCTCGCCTTCCTCCAGCACCTTGCAGGCCACACGCACCAGAAACTCCTGTGTGCTAGTTTCATGCTCATTCGATTGATCCAATAGTTCCAGCCACTGGCCAGCGAATGTTTGTGGCGCAAAGAGAATCGGTTGTCGCATACAGGTATTTGCATTGTTCAAGATTAACTCGATTATGCGATCGCAGTGTTGTTTGTCTCTGGCATTGGAATCGCGTTGTATACGCTCGCATCTGGTAAATGCACCATGCAAATAAATCATAGCTCGTGTCTCCAGAGCATCCGCCAGTTCCTGGCTGCTGTCACCAGCTGGCATCAAGTACTTAGTCGTATCAGTCAGCATGAGACGCTCGAAGAGTGCATGCGCCAGCAGATCCTCGCTAAGTGTATCCTCCGCACTGGTGTCGGCAACAACAACATCGGCCAGACAGAGAATTGGACTTTTGCGACGTTGGCTTTCCACATCTTTGTTTAGTGTAAAAAGCAAAATAGTTTCAATCAGCTGCTTGGAAACAACATTGGCCTGGGCATCTGTCTGTAGCAGGGCTGCAAATGGATTTTCTGTCTCTTCAACGCTGGCCATTGTTGCGACCTGCATTGTTGTTGCAATACAAATTAATATCAATTTAAATTTATTATTGTTGTTTTCCTGAAGAAAACTATATTTTTATTTTATGCTACCTGTCACTTTGTCACTCTGCAAATTAGAGTTGTGTCAAAATCGTTCGAAACAAGCTCAAATGAACAAGCATAGTTCCGCAAATACAGTTCATACAGTCGAAAAGAGTAATGGTATTACCTATGCTATTTGAATTGATTAATAATTGATTGATGTCAACTTTAATTTATATTAAATTTGTTTAATTTATGTCTGGTTTGCTTTTACTTATAACTTTAACTACTTTGTTCTCAAGAAGATTGATAGAAAGCATTGCCCCGAACTGCTTTCGATATCGCTGTTATCAGCGTTGCCACCCCGCTAAATAAAAACATGCGCGCGCTTTTCGATTGCTTTTTGAAAGATGCGTTTATTTATTACTTTTGATAACATTTTGACTTGTGGCTATTTGAGTTTTAAGCTAAATAGGGTTATTGAGCAGTTTGAAATATATATGTAACTTTAACATTTATAATAATAATCTATAGTTTGTGGTATGCTTTTGATTTATTGCATGGTTTTACGTTTCTGTGCTAGCCAGGCTATTAGAGTTTTTGTGTTTGTTTTGTTTTTGGTTGCCAAAAGTTGTGGGTTGATTGTTTTTTGTTTTTAGTCTCCTCACTTATTTTAAAAATTTTGTATGCCAAAATATATGTCTACATATTAATATAGATTTCGTTTGTTGTGGTTGCTTTTTTGTGTTAAATATATGCTACATTTTTTTTGTTTGTTTGTTTTAAGGAATAAAACACCATACATTTGATTAATTTATACCATATGTATATAATATATATGTGAACTTATTGTTCGATTTGTTTTTGTTATACTTTTGTGTGTGTTTTATGGGCATATAATATTCGCTTTCACATCTTTTTTTGTATTCTGCACTTTCTATGTTTGCTGCTCTCTATACATTATTTCATCACAGACGCACGATGCACAAATAAAAAAATTAATGCTTATTATCATCATTTAACAATTTGTTTTAAGCTCCAGATTTGCTTAAATTCAACGCTGAGCCTTGACCCCTTGACCCCTGTCTGTTTGCCAAATGCCTTACAGGTGTTTTTTGTTTGTCTCTCTTTGTGTTATCATCATTTGTTTTTTTTTTTTTAGTTTATTATAATACTAATTAATGCTGCTTTGCGAAAGTTTAATAAGTAAAATAACACTGTTCGTTTAGCTGCTTTATAGTTTGTGTTTTTTGTTTTTGTAGCATTAGATCTTTGATCATTGATAAATATTTAATAATAATAATAAAAAGTGCATGCCGCGTCCCCTTTTTCAAAATTAAGTTGCACGGCCCTTTAAATGTGTTTGTGAGTGTGGATCTTGTTAAATATTGATAGATTATATGGTAAGAGTGTATTATTTGTTTAGATAAGTATATGTATAAGTATAGATATATATAGTACATAGTAGTATATGAAAGCTTTCTAGAAAAAACAGTTTATCACATATAGAGAGGAAGTGTTAAATATGTATGTATGTTATCTGTTATCTGTTGCATTATCTGTTCTGTATTATCTGTTTTGCATGAAATTCAAATCAAAAATTATATGTATATATAACAGCTGTAAATTAAATAGATTAGCCTCATCAAATGCATACATTTTGTTGTTGTTTTTTGTTATTGAAAAACATATTTAAAATTTCTTTTCTTTTTCAGTTAGAGCACCAATAAAGTTACGCTTGAGCTTAAGCAAAAATCAACAAATATACAAAAGAATGTCGCTCTTGTTGTTTTTTTTTTTGTGGGGAAACAAGTTTTGCAGTAATAAATATAAATATAGTATGTATATATAGTATCTATATGTATAAGGTTTATAAAAAAAAAGCATAATTAATATTAACAGACTACAAAATACAGTTACAAAATACGTGTCAAGGTACAGAGCGAAAAGAGCGTGCAAAGAACTCGCTACTCGTTGCTGTTTTTCTTTAACTACTCGCTACTACGCACTCGCCAGCACCTTTTTAAATAGTTGAGAGCTGTGTGTATAAATGTATGTCGTGTGTGTGTGTAGTGTGAGTGTTGTGTAACTCTTTTAAAACGCTAAGCGTTCTCTAACGGTTTTTTTTGTTTTCGCGCTTACAAACTACATAAATACACATCGAACATCAAAAAATATGCATAGCGCATTATATATATACAAATATATGTATGTGTACGCATAATAGTTAAAGATTAATTATTAAAGTATTTCTATATATAAACGCACACAAAAAAACACACATAGATAAAAGCTGCACACAAACTAACGAGTAACGAGTAAAAGCAGCGAGCAGAGCAGCGAGCAAAGCATTCTCTCACTCGCCAGCTCGTCTACTCGTCGTCGTGTGTGTGCGAGCAAAACTCTACAATTACGTTATACATTATCCATTATAGAATTACAAACAACAAATTTTTATTCGCGCCTTGTACGCTTCGGTCGCGATGCTGCTATTGAATCACCACCCATTGCAGCTGCACTCGTTGCAGTGCTTCCTCCTCCTCCTCCTCCTCCGCCACCTGCTGCGCTATTAATGCCGCCTCCGCTCTCCGTTGATGCCGTTATGGCCGTTATAGTTGCCGATATGGTTGCCGTCTGTCGACTACTGTCGGCCACACCACGCACTTTGCGGCATGCCACCGATTGTGCCGTCACTTGCAGCGATATGGCATGGGTGTTAAGCTTTTCGGCCAGCAGCAGATCCTTGAGACCCTTCATTTTCTGGCTATATAATGTGATCACTGGACGCTTTAGCATTATCTCAAATGGATCGTAATCATCGACAATTGCTGCTGTTGCTGCTGCTGCTGCTGTTTGCTGCTGTTCAACAACAACAGCAACATTGCTCTGATTGCTTATGCTGCTGTTGTTTTCCTCTAATTTAGCTTCTTTGTGCTGTTGTTGTTGTTGTGGCGGCATCTGTTGTGGCAATGTGCTGCCATTGCTACTTGTTGCTGTAGTTATTGTAGTTGTAGCAGTAGTTCTTGTTGTTGTTGTTGTTGTTATAGCCTCCTTGTTGTTGTCGTTGTTGTTGTGCAACGTTGTTGCCTCTGCCACATTTTGCTGCTTCTGATCGGCAAACGGTTGCCCGCCGCCTTGCAGCAAAAAATCTGGATTCAATATCTTTTCGCCACAAGCAGCTGTCAAGTCCGCCAATGTTGTAGGCAATTCCGATTTGGATTTCTGTCAAAATAAATATTTAATAAACATGTTTTCTTTAAATAAACCATTGAATTGTTTTTCTCACCTCATCTTTTTTAACAACAACCGTATTATTATTGTTGTTATTGCCCTCCAAATGCAGCGCAGACTCTGCCGCTGTTGCAGCCAAAGCTGCCGCTGCTGCTGCCGCTGCTGCCTTTTTAGCCTCCAATGCGGCTGCCTGTTCAGCCTCCTCCTTTAGATCCTCGGGCAGTTTGATGACCACCTGTGAGCGTATATCATAGTCGAATTTGGTAATATTGGTTACCAGCGGTTTGGCCCAACCAATATGTAAAATGGGCGTCAAACTGTCCTCCTCCCATTGGCAGATGCCATCGTAGAAACGCAGTAAATTGGCAAACACTTCGGCATCGCGTAAAATACTGCGTGCCGAATGGCCAGATGATTCGGTTTTCATCACATAGGGTATTAGCTCGTTGGCAATGTCCAGCAGCTCCTTGTAGATTTCCTCATCATCGCGACACTGATACGTATACAGGCGAATCACATCCGCCGCATTCGCCCAGGCGGCAAATGCCTCGCGATACTTGAGCAAACGATTGTAATAGTTGCCCTGAAAGATGTGCGGATAGACATGATGATTGTGGTAGTGGGTGCGGGATGCTTCTATGGCCTCTCGAAACAACTGCTCACAGGTAATGCTGCGATGCGTTCGATTAATCTCCTCCAGTTCGCCAAGTAAACCCAGTGCCATTGGGTAACGCTTCAAATGCCCCAAATCGTACAGTAGCCACAACAATTGTTGTTGCAACTCTGCCACCTCCACACAATCGCTATTCGCACTCAACGATATATTCAATGCCACACAAATGGCAGCCACTTCCATGCCACGTTCACAGACGACAGCAAGACCGCCCAGATATAGCCACGAACCGGATTCAATGCCAGCACCAATATCTTGACCACGTTTATCCTCACTCCCTTTGCCGTGCCATGTGACCTCAATGCTTTCCAAACGCTTCTGGCCAAACATTACCCAGGCATGATCCTCGGAAATGGCCAGCCGTACATCCCGATAGCCAAGCAGTTGACAGCCGGCGGTGGTGGCCAATGCAACGCCAAAGCAATCCAACTTGTTGCCCGACAAATAGCTATAGAGATTCTGTAGATGTGCTCGATCCTTGTAGCTACTGCGTATCAATGAATTCCATATTACATCCGACACCTTCTTGATAATATCACGCGTGGCCTGACGATGCGGCTTTGGTTTGTCCACCACCGACAAGATTGTCTGGAATTTCTTATAGAGTCCGGCGATTAGCTCGTGTGTAACCACCGGAAAGGGTACACTGTTGCCCATGATGACATCACCGCTGCTACCTAAATAATACAAATTTGAAATCATTAATTAAGTATTGCAAATTCACTCATACAATTTATATTTATTTATTTAAAGCTAGAATTCTCATCTCATTTCATTTCCTTCAGAACACCTAGCGCCGCAAGCAAATCCAGCGAGTAATATTTAAACAAAAAAATGTATAGCATGCTTTTTGGCTGAAGAAAAAATGCAATCAGAAATTCAGTGTAAGCTTTAATACTAACCTTTTGAAACTTAAACATCAACTTTAAATATTTTTCAAAATAATTTAATGAAATCTCTAAACTAAACTATGCTTATTTCAGTTGTCGAGCCTATATATCCAATGATGCAAGCAAAGCTAGCTATTAATGTTCATAAAGGACTTAGCTTTTGGAGTAAAATTTACAGCATACTTTTTGGCTGAAGAAAAAAACTGCAAAACTCAAATAGGAATTTATTTTGAAACATTAACTTTAAATATTCTTCAAAATATATAAATGAAATCTAATACTAAACTAAAACTATATTGCGTTAAATTCAATTGAAAGTTATATTTATTTACATATAATACGCACCTATTGCCGCTTGTGCTGCCTGTGCCGCCTGAGCCGCTTCGCCTGTGGTCAGCGATAGCTCAATGTAGCCAACGACAATGGAGAGCAGCGTTAGATCGGGTTCAATGGCGCTGGTTAGAGCGCGTCGAAATAGATTCACCACATCCGATGTGGACTTGAGTGGAAAGAGGCTGGCATCAATGATGCCATTGAGGGCCATGCACGGACTGGCGCTGGCGCTGCGTGTAACTGTTGACATGGCGCACATCAACAAAACACCAAACACAACAACAACAAACTTAAACACAACACACAAAAAAAAAGAAAAGGATTCACACACACATGCAAGCAAACAGCACACACAAATTGTTCACACTTGTTGTTGCTGTTGTTATTGTTGTACTGCTTCTTCTTCTAGTTGTTTGCCACAAAGTACTTAGTAGCACTGGCCGCAGGCGCTGTTGCATGCACACTGGACTTGCACTTCCACATCCACTTGGTAGCAGCAGTGGCAGTCACAGTGGCAGTCACAGTGGCAGTGGCAGTTGCCTTGGTAGCAGCCGCAGCAGCAGTACAGCCAGACACTTTGTTGCTGCAACATCTGAGCGGCAAGGGCAATGGGCAACTGCCTGCCTGCAGCGGGGGGAGGTACGAAGTGTTTGTGCTAGTGTGTGTGTGCAATGGACGCCACAAGTTGACAAACAACTTTTTTACTTTCCACCTTGTTTGTTGCGCGCACAGTGTGTTTGCCCTTTTTTTTTTGTTTTTTTTTTGTAACTTTTTCTTTAGTTTTTGTTGTTCTCTTCTTCTGTTGCTTTGTCGCGTTTCGTCAAGTGTGCGTATGTGTGTGTATGTGTGCACTTCTTCTTATTCTTGTGCAGGATTTTTATGCAATCTGCTGCGCTCGCCGTGGCGCTGCATATTTTATTGCCATTTGTATTCTCAGTATTCTCAGTATTTCGTATATTCCCGTTTTTTTTTTTTTGTGTGTCTATGCGTGCGTCGTGTCGTTGAAAATTGCACTGACACTTCGTTAATTTTGTCGTCGTGCACTTTTGCAACTGCTGCTTCCGTCGTTATTGTTGTTGTTGTTGTTGTTATTAAATATCCTGTCGTCGCTTCGTATTCGTTTGCACACGTCAGCAGCAGCAGCAGCGATGTTTCAAGTTTTTTTTTGACAGGTGCGTAGTGCCAGCAGCAGCAGCGGCAGCAGCAGCAACTGCGACGTCGGCAGCTAAAATTGCGTAGCTTTGTCGTCGTCTTATTGCGTAGCATCCAACGTAGCAGCCCTCATTCAGCCTCACCCACCCCCCGCTTTAGCCAACACACACACACACATACACGTGCTTAATGCGTGCTGTAAATGTGCCACGGAATTTGCGTCGTTTTGTTAATTATGTGTATTTAATTCATTAATTGTTGTTTATGATTTTTCTAACATAGCACATTTTTTATTTACACACTTGCTATTATTGCGTTTTCTATTAATTGTTTGTGTTATTTTCGTTTTGTTTGTGTTTAAAAACTTTTGTTGCGTTGACTGTTTTGTTGTTTTGCGGCTGCTTTATTATTGTTGGCATTCTGCTTTGCCAAATAGGGCTGCAGCAATATCGCTGCTAAAATCGATAGCGCTACTATAATTTATCGATATACCCATTGGGAGCGTGGCAGCGTTGCCACCACTTACAATTAGTGCTGCGCAGAATTTGCACTCTCGGAGTAGCAGTTTTAACTATTTTTAAATTAAAATACGCCATATACAGCAAACATAAACTATTTCACAGCTATATAATAATGTGTAATAAAATGCAATTGATTGTTTGGCTATTTCTCTTAGTTTGCAAATTGTTAAGTGACTTTTAAGTGTACAGTTACTGTGACTCAGTCACAGTTAGTCAGTCACGCCACACCAGCAATTGCTCCTCTCTGGTAATTGAACGTTTTGTCAAAATATAAACAAATGCCGGAATTTTTAAATTTTAACTGTAGTAAAACCATAGACTGCAAACAGGGAGCGGTGCGTGCAGTGCGGTATAATGGTATGTAATGCGGTGAGAGAAAGAGAGAGATTATTGGCTTAAATGGTTATATATTATTTTCGCTTTTAGTGGACGGCACTTACTGCATGAGCTGTGGCTCAGACAAAAAGGTAAAGCTATGGAATCCAGCAACGGGTTTACTGTTAAAGACCTATGGAGGACATGCCGATGAAGTAACCGATGCCGCTGGCAGCTGTGATAGCAGCTATATAGTCTCTGCCAGTCTGGACAAGAGCATCATCTACTGGGATGTGTCAACAGGAACGCCGGTGCGTCGACTGCGCAGTCATGCGGGAGGTGTGCGTTGTGTCTGTTTCAATGAGGACTCCTCCATAGCCATCTCTGGGGGACGCGACAATGCCGTCATGTGTTGGGACATACGCACACGACGCCTCGATCCCGTGCAGGTGATGAAGGAGTCACGGGACTGCATTACCGCCGTGCTGACCAACGAGCACAAGATCTATGCCGCCTCCCTCGACGGCTGTGTGCGTCACTATGACATACGTGTGGGTGAACTCACTTGCGATAAAATTGGCGAACCAATTACGTATCTGGCACAGACACGGGATGAGCAATGCCTCGTCGCTGGTTGCCAGGACAGCACAGTGCGTTTACTCGACTGCGAGACGGGCGGACTGCTGGCCGAATATAGAGGCCATCAGGCCGACGACTATCACATCGAGTGCGGCATTTTGGCCAACGATGCGCACATTGTTGCCGGCTCCAGTGAAGGTTATGCCTACATCTGGGATCTGCTCGAAACAAAAGTCCTACAGCGCATTCGCATAAGTATATATAAATATACAGTTAACTTCTATATATGCAAAGTATTTAATTTATATCTCTATATCTTTTGCAGGCGACAATGGCGGTGTGGTGCATTCCCTAGCCACGCATCCCAAGCGACAGGAGCTGTTGTTTGCCAGGCGTAGGGATATGTATGTCTTCACCACAGATCTACAAATTGAGGAAGAACAACTGTAGATTTAGAAACTATTAATTTTACTCGAGTCGAAGGCCTAGGTTAGCACTCGTTAATAAGTATTATGTTTAAGTATTACTATTAAACATAATTTTGTAAATAAATAAATAAATATTAATTTTACCTTTTTTATTAAGTAGTTTATAGATTGTAATATAGTAAAGTTTAAGTTTTAAATATATATCTTTATGAAATGTATCTATAACATAAGATAACTAGCATACGATTGTGTAAATATTATTTACACAAGTACAAATTGAAAATGTAAAATGCTATAGTATAAAACATAACTGACAAGAATAGCTACTAAATATAACATTATATCATTATTTATAAGTTACAAATGTATCTCAAGGTCTTTAGGGAAATGCTGTAAAATTATAGAAAGCGGTAACTGTAAGTTTTTTTAATTGTAGTGTATCAAAGTTATTTAAAAACATGAAAGAAAAGTCGTGCATATCCACTGTATTTTTTTTATTTCCAATTATAGGAATGGAAAATTTTGACGAAAAATCAAATTCTAGAAAGGTTTAAATTTAAGATGCAGAACTAATAATGCGTGAAAATACAGTATTTTTGGCAGAGATTTCGTAGTTTAAAGTTGTGTTCCATACTGACTATATTTACCCTTGTATCTCTTAACATCTCTGAGATTTCTTCGCTTATACGAATAGAAAGACATGGCTATATCGACTCTTCTTGTAACGATGATCAAGAATATACATTTATAGACTTTATGGGCACTGCCAAGCTTCCTTCTGCCTGTTGCGTACTTTTCACAATCCCAGTATACCCTCCTGGACTTAAAAAGACTCGAGATACAATACCGAATTCTGCTCCAAAAAAAGTATTTTTCAATTAAGAATAATAAATAATGCACAAATTGTATTTCTTTGAGGGGAAAAGGAAAAACCATTTATTTGACATAATTTTTTGTTTTGTTTTTTTTTTTTTATTTTGTTTTTGTTTTTTTAGTTTTAATATTTTTTTTTTTGTATTTTTAATTATATTATGTATTTTGTTGTTTTTGTTTGTTGTTTTACATAGAGCATGAATGTACGTAGTAATATGTTTGTTTTTCTTTTATGTATGTATTTATGTATTTTTGTTTGTATGTATGTATGTATGATCTGGCTTATATAATGCATATAATCATATGATTTGTTGTTGTTGTTTAGCTATAAATCCGCTAAAGAACTGCAAGGCGCGCCATTCAAATATTTATGCAAATGCCCGAAACATGTGCAAATATGTTATTCTTGTGTGTGTGTATTTGTGTGTGGGTGGAGCGCCGCTCTCTCCATCATTCTCAAAACTCTCTCTCCGTTGCGGGGGGGTTGGTGGTGGTGGTGGTGTTGCTGTGTTTGCTTTAACCCCAAGCCGTTGCTGCGCTGCGCGAATGCATTGCGACTGCAACTTTTTGCGTAGTGAAGACCAAGCGACACTAAGTGTCATATTACTCTGCTTCTCCTGCACACACAAAAGCTGTCTGCTATGCTCTCTGCTAGCGCGCAGCGTGCCAACGGCTTAGCTTAGTAGAGAGCTACATGCAGGCTTGCACCTCTGCAGCTCTCTAAGTGTCTGTCTCACACATGCTTGGGGCATTTGTTATCGATAGATTTTAGCGCTTGCTTGCAGCGGACCTTTTAACATTTTAGCTTCTTTCTCTTTCGCTCGCTCGGCTCAGCTTTTTGCTGTTTGCATTGCTTATGTTCTAAGGGCATAATACACATATATATATATATTCTGTGTGTATATATATATATATATATATATATATATATTTATATATATATTTTTATATATATATAATTTTATGTAGTTTTTTATATATGTATAAAGGCGTAATTAATGTATGTATGTACTTGTATTTTAGTAGTAATAATATATAATATATTATGTAATGTTGCGATAGCTTATGTTGTATATATAAATTTATGTATGCATTTGTGTATGTGTATGTGTACGTGTGTGTGTGTGTGTAGTTTATATAATAAACGATTTACACGCACTCTCACTTAGTATTATTAATTAATTATATAGTTATACATATGTATTATCAACAAAAAAAAACTCAATATATTCCAATTCAAAAATGTTTGCATTCCTTTTTTTTTTTGTATTGTTTTTGATTTGAAGAAAACTTTAATTAAGTTTTCTCGCTCTCTACCTCTCATATATAATAATAATATGTTTATTTAAAATTAATTAAATAATAATATAGAAAATAATTTAAAAAAAAGAGTAAAAATTAATGCGATGGTGTTTATAGAGTTCAGCTTGCTCATCATATCATATCATATCATGTACATTAATTAACATTAAATACATATAGAAATATGCACTTTATTTAATATTTAATATATATGTATATGTATAATATAAATTTTTATATTTTTATATTTACGTTAATAATATGTGTAAATTTTTTGCTTTTTTCTTTTGTTAGTTTTTTTTTTGTATTTTAATTTTTTTTTGCAGCATTTCTTTGTTTTTTTTTTTTTTGTTTTTAATTTTTGCATATTTATATATTTAATTTTAATATTTTTTTTGTTTTGCTCTATTTTTTAGTATTATTTTTATTTTGTTTGCATGTGTGTGGTTGTGTTTGTATGTGTGTGTGTTTTGTAATAAACAGAAAATCATAAAATTTTATGTCTATTTTGTTTTTTTGTACTCTGTTTTGTTGTTGTTGTTGTTTTTGTTGTTATTATTTCATTTCTCACATTAACTTAAGCAATAAATGAACAAATATTTTTCTTCTCTTTTTACTCTTTTCGTCTGTTTTGCACTTAATTACAGTGGCTTTGAGTTCTGTTTGTTTTTTGTTATTTTGTTTTTGTGGTTTCAATGTGTGTTTCAACGAAAAATAGAAACAATTAATGCAAAAAAATATATATATATCAAATTCAATAAATAAATTTATAGTTAACTGCACAAAAATTGTGTACGCATTATTTTTATACAATTGCAAATTTAATTTTTTGTTTTTGTTTTCTTCGTTTGTTTGTTTTTTGCTTTTCTGTTAACAGTCGAGAGTTTTGCAGCGTTTAGCTTGCTGCCAGCTAACAGCGTCGCCTAACAGCGCTGTTAATGCCTTGCGCTTGCTTAACATTGTGTCGTCGCTTGCTGTTTGCTGTTAACTGTTTAGGAGTTGCTGCTGTTACTGCTGCTGCTGCTGTTACTGATGCTGTTGCTGCAGCTGCTGTTACTGTAATGTTATTGCAAACGGCTTTAATACTCGCTCGTGTTGTTGCTGCTTGCTTGATGTTGTTGTTGTTGCTGCTGCTGTTGCTAATGTTGCAGTTGTTGCCAGTGGGCGATCAGGACGATGACAGCTGTTTGGCCACAATGACACCGGGACGACATTGCTTGAGTGATGTGGTTATGGTAACGGGATGACTACTGCTGCTGCTCAAATGATGACTGCCACCAGCACCAACAATATTACTGCCGCCCGCTGCTGCTGCTGCTGCTGTTACATTTGTTGTTGTTGCTGTCTGCACTTTAAAAATGGCGGTGGGCGTTACACTCGCCGTACAACTGCCCAAATCCTTTGCCGTCTTGGCCGTAATAATCACCTGTTTGCTCTTCAATTGCAGAAAGGGACGCAATTCGGCCAGGGCTGCATGCTGTTTGCCGGTGGTCAGTGCCAGGGGTGCATCTTGGGCCAATCGATGTACCGTTGCCGTGGCGCCACCGCCCGTTATTAACTGTTGCTGCTGCTGCTGTTGCTGCTGTTGTTGTGGTTGCTGCTGCTGCTGTTGCTGGTAGTGTTGCTGCAGTTTATGCTGCTGCTGCTCAGCACCGCCAGCACCGCCATCGGCAAACAGATGATCCCCCTCCAGATGACGTATGGCCTCCACAATGGTCTCCAGATTCTGTCGGGAGCGTGTAAACACCGCCGTGCCACAACCGCTCATCATTGCTGTTGCTGTTGCTGTCGTTGTTGTTGTTGGCTGATGATGATGGTGACTATTATGATTGTTATGATGATGGTGACTATGATGATGATGATGATCGAGTTTCTCCGTCTTAACCTTGACAATTTTCTCATTTATACGCTCCACCTCCACTTTGGGCGTGGCCTTTATTGCCGCCTGCAATATGGGCGTACTCATGCCCTCGGCATACGCTTTGGCAATCGCATTCACATTCACCTCATTCTCCGATTCGGTTGAACTATTCGAGCTTAGGATAACCTCCTCGTGCACCTGATCCTCACTTATGATTTCGGCCGCTGCATCCGATTCCAGTTCCTCAATGCTGGAGCATACCACCACCTGTTGCTGTCCGGTCATCTCATCAATTTCCACATACGAGACAGTCCCAGCCAACTCCTCCAGCTCATCGGCACGCACAAAATTGTCCGTATGCTCGATGACGTGGTCACGTGGAATGTTGTTGCCGCCGCCACCGCCAACGGCTGCTGCTGCCACAGCTGCGGTGCCCGGTGGTGCGGTGGCAACACTGTACAACTGTCGCTTTATCATCTGCAACTCATCCTCCAGCAGACGTCGCAAACTTCGCTCCTTCTCCAGCAGTTTCTTTGTCTCGAGCATTTCCTTGGCAGCGATGATGCTGGCATTGCTCAATTTATTCGCTGCTGCTGCCGCGGCTGCTGCTGCGGCCACACCACCACCAACTGCTGCACCACTGCCCGCGGAGAGTAGAGTCATCGGTTCGGGTGACATGGAACCGAGTCCTTCGTCGGAGCTATCGCTAATCGTTTGCATATTGATGACGTTATCCGTCAATTTGCGTTTCTTAATTGCCACAGCACTTGTGCCGCTGCTTGTTGTTGTTGTTGTTGCTGTTAGATTCGTTGGCATTGCTGCTGCTGTTGTAGTTGTCACCGCCGGAGGCGCCACCGCCACCGCCATTCGCCTCATGTTCGCCCACCTGACGCTTCAGTTCGCTGTTTTGCGTTAGCAGCTGTGTCTTCTGCGTCTCCAGATCCACAATATATTGAAAGGTCTGTTGCAATATAGCCGCCTGTAAAACAATATATAGAAAAGTTAAACACAATTAATACACACATAAAGATAAACATAATGCATTAAGTATGCGTAACAAATCAAGACTCTTTCCCCTATAAAAAAGGGGCTTCTATGACCAAAAATTAAGTTTATAAAAAAAGGTGTGCCAATAATTTTGTTCCCAAAAATTTGGTACTTATTTTTTAAATTCTATAAATTAGCCTTTTAATATATTGTTATAATTTAAAATTGATATTGATTTATAACATTTCACTTTGTATGGCAAAATTATTAGCTTTGTAATAATTCCATTAGTTAGTGATCAAAATTAGTGTTAAAGTTGAACATTTTTGCTGTGCCACTAGTTTAGTTTGTCGCTGCATGTGCCAATAATTTTGTTCCCAAAAATGTTGTACCTATTTTTTAAATTCTATAAATTATCCTTTTAATATATTGTTATAATTAAAAATTATATTGATTTATAACATTTCACTTTATGTGTGAAAATTATTAGCTTTGTTATAATTCCATTATTTAGTGATCAAAACTAGTGTTAAAGTTGAACATTTTTGCTGTGCCACTAGTTTAGTTTCTTCGCTGCATGTGCATATTAAGTATCATAGCAGTCAGCTTATGTACTGAAACAAACAACAGAGGGAGCAGCGCCAACAATGAAACTCATTCACAAGACGACGAATGCCAACAACAGCAACAACAACAACTGATATGCAAAGAGCACAAAGCATAATTGCCAAAGAGCAAGAGAGCGCGAGAGAGCGCGAGAGTGCGAGAGAGTGACAGAGCGACAGCTTTGATAATTACCACAAATGAATGCACATATGTATGTATGTATCTACCTAAAGTAAGTGGTTGTATTTACTGCTGTTGTTTTTGTTTTTGTTTTTTTGCTGTTTCTCTTTTTCTTATGCTACAATTTGCATTGGTTGTTGCTGTTGTTGTAGTTGTAGTTGTAGAGTATGCTTATAGTAAATAGTGTAGTAAGCCTGTTGATGTTGATGTTGTTTTCATGTTGTGTGCTGTGACGACGCCGTCTTGCCGCAAAAAGGTGAAGGAACTTGTGTCCTTCAAAATGCGCGCGTTCTTGGCGCACAACAAGCAAACGCTTATGTACATACATATGTACATATGTATATATTGTATGCTCATATCTCAACAAGTTTTTTCTTGTTGCAATTTCTCAACTGCAAAATGTGTGCGTCGCATAACTGTGAAAAGTTGCATAGAAAGCAGCAGCCGTAACAAAACATAAACCAAACTTCCAACAAACAACAAAAAAAGCGTAGGCGAAAAGTGAAGTATGCAAAAAACAAAAGTTCACAAAACTCTGGTCACACCACAGCTGAAGAATGTGCATGGGTGGCGGTGGCGTCGCGGCTGCTGCTGGCAGAGGCAGAGGACTGACTGCAGCTGAAGTCGCCGTCTGCATCATGTCAAAGGAATGCGAATCGCTGTGTGGAAATTCTTTAGCTTTTAGCTTTTAGCTTTGGCTTTGATTAAAAAATAATAATAAATCTCTGTGTTGTGTGTGTCGTGGTTGTGTGTTGCAGCGCATAAAACTTGTTTCACATTTTTCTGGTCGCCGCTTGTTGTCGGAGGTCACTACTACAACAACTATGTAGTACTCGACGCCGGCTACAACTACGACTACACAAGCACAGCTGCTACATACTCTCTCTCTATGCTGGCCACCCGCTCTCATTTTCTTCTCTCTCTGTGCACAGCTGTCTGTCTGGGCGGTCTATGTTGTTTTGTTATGATGGGGACGCAGTAAAAAAAAGAGAGGGAGAGTGCAGCAACAGAAAAGAGAACGGGTAAACTGTGTACAGTTTTCTCAGCTTTTTAGCTGTGATAAAAAATCAGACGACGGCATTGCAATGTCGCGCGCATATTTTATACACACACACATATACAGTCTGCCAATAAAGTCTTCATACAGCTAAAAAACATAATTATCAGAGTCGATTAAATGTAGTTTAACAATAAAAACAATTTTTTTTAAAGCAGTCCAATAAACTCAATATTTTTTCACAAATAGAAAATTTGTTTTTTATCTGTACGAAGACATTATTGGAGCGACTGTATGCACATGCACATGTGTCTGTTTTAATATACAGCACACTTTAGTTTTTCTTTAATTTATTCAATTCATTTAAGTTGAGCTCCCCAAAGGCCGTTCATTGACTTTTCGGGCCGCGTGTACACAGCGCATTTTGTTGTTGTTGAAATTTCCATTGGAAATTTTTATAATGAAAAAACTGAAATAAACTGCAATTCTAAATTGTAACAGACTGAATAGCGCGCGCCATTTTGTTTTTGTGACGCTCATCTGTTTTGTAATTATGTATGTACATTTGTACATACTTATGAAAAGAGAAAGATACAAAGGGAGAGCAATGAAAAAAAAGCAATTTTTCAGATAAATTTTGA
The DNA here is from genome assembly GCA_035047385.1 of Drosophila tripunctata. Lineage (NCBI taxonomy): Eukaryota > Metazoa > Arthropoda > Insecta > Diptera > Drosophilidae > Drosophila > Drosophila tripunctata. Next base: position 302,023 of record JAWNPS010000307.1, read on the forward strand.
ATTAATCGGTATTATAGCGAAGTTTCAAACCATTCCAAAGGTTTGTAGCTCAATAATTGCCATTTTATATTAGACAGAGTTGTTAAAATATAGATATGTAAATGTTATTGTCGTTTCTAAACGACGTAGTAGCAAGCAATCCGGAAAATGCCGGCAAAAATCTATACACGAATTGCCCCAGCAAAAAAAAAAAAAAATAAGAAATAAAAACAACAGAGGCTACAGCTGTACTACAAACACTCACACTAAGAAATACATGTGTGGTGTGGTGTGAGTGTAAACAAAAAGCCGAACGACTCTCGCTGTTGTTCCAACAAGAATCCCACACAGCCAACGCGTTCGAGAGGCAACTCAACCCAAACCAACGCAAGCAGCAAGCAAGCAACCATCCAACCAGACCGCACCATCCAACTAGCAGAGCAGCAGCAGCAGCGCAGGCATTCAGGCAGCGTTTTTGCGGCGACTGTACTTTTTTCCAACACACACGGTGTCTGACAGACGACGGGCCCGCTACGAAAACACACCACCAACCAACCAAGCGAAGGCAGCCGCAACAGCAGCAGCAGCAACAGTTCCAATACAGAAAAGTTTTTCAATATTCGCCGGCGTTTCGTAGTCTCACCAAATGTTGCTAGAGTGTGGTGCTGCTGCTTGCTGTTGCGCTCTCTTCTACTCGTTTTGCGAGAGAGCGAGCGAGAGAGTAAGTGTTGTTGAGAGAGCGTGCCTTCGTTAAGTTTCATTACCATTTTGTTTCGCTTGAAACGGAAATGACACAACAGCAGTATGTAGCAGCCCAGCAGTAGCGAAAAAACATGTGGATTCAAGCTTTTTTTTTTCAGTGACGCGCTACTTCTCGCTCTCACTCTCACTATTTAGGCGTCAACGTTAAACACGTGTGTGTATCGTTCTCTTAAACTTCCAGTTACTACTTCCAATACAAATTGGAAATGAGACTGTTGGTGCTCCCTCTCTCTCTGTGTCTCTCTCGCTGTGTGTATGTACAACAGCAGCTGACTCGATGCTACTACACTACTGCCGCTGGCTCTGCTGCTCTGCTGCTGATTGCCGTCGTCTGCGTGTGTTGCTATAAATGGCGCGGCTGCGGCAACTACGTCGTCGGCCTCTTTCCCGTTTCGTTTCTTTGGCCCTACACTCTACTCTACTATACACTACAATTTTGTTTGTTGATTGAATAAAATGCATAAAAATAGCAAAATGCTTGCAATGAGCGCACAGCGTTGCGCCGCCAACTGCTGATTCGTCATCGTCAGCTGAGCTGGCAGTGTGACCAGGCAGTGGGCGCCACGCCCGGGCGTTCGACCCAAAACAAGCTGGCTGTCTGTCTGCCATTGAAAATGCATGTAACGGCGGTCACCCCCTTCTCTGATGAAGCTTTTTGGCCTACGTGCGTGTGCACGCATACTTTTCTTCTTCTTCTTCTACGCAGCATAAAATTAGTACACTCCATACACTAATCAGTTTAGTTAATTTTCAATATCCCATTTATGTTTTCATAAATTGCAACTTGATATCGATTAGCTTAGAGCTGATAACAGTTATTGAAAGTAACAAATAAATCGATTTTATCGAGAAAAATAAATTTGTTACTTGTTGAAGTACAATTTCATTTTATAATTCAAAAATAGAATAAAATTATATACATACATTTTATTTATATTTCATATAAAAATCATATATATCAAGCTGATTTAAATAAAAGTTCACTTAAAATCGCTTTGAATCGATTTTGCCTTGATAAACCAACATTTACTAGCTACATTTCAGTCTATCGATAGACAATAACTTTTACTACTGCATATATTTCAAGCTGATTTAATTAAAAATACAAATAAAATCGCTTTGAATCGATTTTGCCTTGATCAAACAACGTTTACTAGCTACATTTCAGTCTATCGATAGACGATAACTTCTACTACTGCATATATTTCAAGCTGATTTAAATTAAAATTAAATTAAAATCGCTTTGAATCGATTTTGCCTTGATAAAACAACGTTCAATAGCTACATTTCAGTGTATCGATAGACGATAACTTCTACTACTGCACTACTACAGTTTTGCTGCTTATCATCATCACATCGCATTGCATTTGCTTTTCGTCTTTTATTGCGTCGCACGTTTTGTTGTCGGCAAACAATTAGCGTTGTGTTTGTGTTCTCCTCGCTGCTTGCTTTACTTATCTTCTTCTTCTATTCTATGCCGGCCAACAACGACAGGTGTGAGTGTGAGTGCGAGTGAGCGAGCGAGCGAGAAGAGAATGAGGGTGTGCGCTAAAACAGAACAGTTCTCTCCTTTCCACCACTTCTCTACCGCTCTCTCTCGTCTTCTGTTTTGGTGAGTGTCGTCGCTGCTTATAGAGTTAAGAAAACAAGTCAGCTGACATTAAAATTGTAGTTGTAGTTTCATGCTGTTGCTGTTGTTGCTGTGCTCTTCTTCTTCTTTCTTGTTGATGCTGCTGCTGTTTTTACTCTTCTTCCTTCCTTCTGTTTATCTTAAGCTAAAAGCGTGTGTTTTTCGCTGCGGTTCATTAGCAATTTTTTTTTCTTCATAGCTTTGAGCTTTTGCAAGCCAAATGAATGTTTTGCTAAAATTAGCAAACACATACACACACATACGTGCATGTATGTATTTACAAACATAACGGAATTTGAGATGGCCGCACACGTTGCAGCTTCAGCTCATTTTGCAAATTATTTCGCTGTTTTTGGCTAAATACTTGTATGTGTGTATGTGCGCCGCAACTTTCATGCGCAAATAAAAATAACAGCTGCGCCGCCTGCCAAACGCTGCTGCCGGCATTGATGCTTACCCACACACACACACAAAAGCACCCACATGGCGGCGGCGGCTTCGGCGTCGCGACTTCGGCAAAGATCTTGGTTCGCTCGCACTCGCTCTTTCGCACTCAGCTGGTTGTGCGGGCGCCAAACATGTGTTTTCTCACACACTCACACGAACTGAACGAACGAACTGAACGAGCAGCAGCAGCAGATAGCTGTAATAAAAGCTGCCACTCTCGTGAGTGAATTGCTTTGGCCAAATGATAATCGGTGACAACATCGCAATAGACAGAGAGAAAGAGAAGAGAAGCCAAAGCGGCGGCAATTGCAAATAATTTATTACTATTTATACAAAAAAGAAATTATACTATGTACATATATATTACTAGAAATGTCGTCATCGAAAGTGAACCGTTTCAAAGATTACGCAGCACACACTTGAGGCGAGGTCATCATTGTGTGTGTGTGAGCTTTTTGTAAAAACAAAAATATATCAGAGATAGTATTAAAAGCCAAAACAGCTGTCAGCTCTGGCAGTGCTCAAAATACATTCATACATTTAAATATAAACATTATTTTTCTTTCTCGTTCTTTTTTTTATGCCAAATGTATTTTGCGTTTTTGGCTAATTTTGAACAAGTAGACGACGCGCGGCGCCGCAGCAGCTGCTCTGTTCTGACTCAGCCTCTAACCTAATTTAATTAAAACACGTGCGCGCTGCGCTAAAATTCAAATACAGTTGGAGAAGAAGAGAAAAAGCTTTAGAACCCAATGTGAAATGCACTGCTGCTTAACCAGTGTTGCATAGCTGCAAGCATACTAATACTACTCTCCCCTCTCTCTCTGTCTCTCTCTCACACTCCATCTCTACTCAGCTGTTCTTGTTGTTGTTGTTGCTGACGTCGTCACTCGCGCTTTCAGCGCCTTCATTAAAATGCCATTTGCCAAAAGGTCAATAAAACGTTGAACCACAAAGCAGCAGCAGCAGTGGCAACAGCAGCAAGAGCAACCAACCAACAACAACAACATGTAAAAAGCTCATGGTCAACGAAAGCATTTAATTAGCATAAGTTGGAGGGGAAGGAGAGAACAAAAATGGTTACTCACACACACGCAAGAATGGTTGAATTTAAATAGAAACAACAAATGCGTTGAAAGCACGAACAGAACAACAACTACAACATAACAACAGCAACAGTGGCCTAAGGCAAGCGACAAAAAAAGAAACGTCAACACTGACGCTGACCCTCTGCCTAGATCAGCTGATCGAATTTCATGCCTATGTTAAAACTGAACGAAACAAAAGCAGCAACAACAAAGCGATGCGCATATGACTACAAGACAGCTGTTTTAATTAACCCAAATATAAAAAAAACAACAACAACAAATACGGTTTGCTGCTGCTGCTGCACTTTGTTATAAACAAATACAAATTCAAATTCAACACACAATTTAATAAAAACAATTCACATGAATTCACAATGCACTCAAGCAATTGCTCTCAAACTTTTCCAACAATGCTCTGCCAACTGTGCGCTGTGCTGTGAGAAACGACGACGCAATTGGGAAAGCTAAGGGGCTAAGCGGAGCTTTTTTTTTTGCCGGTCAACCTTGTTATTATTGCTTGACCAGCTGAGCCAGCGCCGTTGCTGTCGGCGTCGGCGTCGCTGCATATGTGTAAATTGCGCAGCAACAATGCCGGTTGAGTTGAGGCTTTTTTGCATGTGTGTTAAATAAAATACAAAATAAAATTTATTTGTTGCTTATTCGCTGTACCTCGTGTTGTTGTTGTACAATATCAGCTGTTTCTGCTGCTGATTCATTGCGAAAAAGAGAGAGAGAGAAGAAAACGGAACGGAACTAACAAATGCATGTGGAATTCGTTAGACCGCCTTTCCCCATTTTCAAGCTATTAATGGTTTTGCAGTCTTTGCTTTGCCATTGATAAAAAAAAAACAAAACGACAAGACAAGCACCGTTACAACGCAACAGAGTCATTAAATCCGGCGAGACAGCATTCCATGTAATCAACAGAAGCAACAACAACAGCAGCAACAAGGTGACTGCTAGCCGAAAGCTTGAAAGCTGCCTGCAATTGACAAAGTGATGGCAGCGGCAGCGACGCAACGACGATCTTTAAGCGACGGTGCCGGTGCCGCCGCCAGACGACGAAGACGCGACGTCGTCGCGACTTTACTACAGCCAACGACCGACCGACATTTTTGCACAAACACACAAACAGCAGACGACTGCTGTTAAACCCACAAAGTAATTGATCCATTGCACTTATGCTTTGCTAGGCCGCCCCGTTATTGTTGTTGTTGTTGTTGGTTTCTGTTTTTTTGTTGCCTTGCAGCTTTCTCTCTGTTTTTATTTATGTTGCGCGCTCTCTTCTCCCGCTACAATTGCATTCTTGTGTGTGTGTTTGCGAAAGTTCCCTCAAACACTTGACGACGCTCTCTGTGCATAAGTGATCGTTTTGTAGCAGCTTTACAACACTGCCACCCACAACAAAGTAATAAAGACAAATTTGCATTAAACTAGCAAACTAAAGGGTAAAAGCTGGCAGCTGGCAGCAGAGTTTTGGCTTACAAAAAAATATATTTGCAAATTACTTGAACGTTAATTGCATTTTGTGGCCAAATTAAATGTTCTCTTTATTCGTAGCATGCAGCTTTTGAGTGTGAGTTAGCAGTACACCATTGCTGCCTGCCATAGTAAAAGAGAGACCAGGGAACACCATATACAGCTGCGGAAAAAATAATAGCTCCTTTTAAAAAGAACCGTTATCATTTTTGTTCTGTTTTTTGCTCTTTCAACTCAGTAACAAAAATGTAAACTAACTGTAAACCAAATTTCTTTTAGCAAATTTTGATTGTTAACTAAATTAAGCTGATTTCTTTGGTGCTATTATTTTTTCCGGCACTGTATGTACTTTACTACTAAACGCAGCAAAATGTTTAAAGTACAGCTACATACACATAACTAATAAACGGTATATGCTACACTAGCATATATATAGTATATAGTATATACTGTAACATGACATGACATAACACACAAACGGTCAGCAGCATTACGTTACGTTACGTTACGTTTTATGTGTTATGTATTTCTGGGTGTTGGCGCATCCCGGACAGACGACAGCTGCTGGGCTGCAATCCAATCCAATCTAACCGCGCGCGCAAAGGTTGCCCGATGCCAATGGCCTAGTGCACTGTGCGTCCTCTTTTCTGCTGCCTCCCCCCCTCCCCCGAAAAACTACCTACGTAGCCCTAGCTATAGTTGCCGCCCTGTTTTTGCCACGCCTTTTGCACGTAACTCGTGTTGTTCGTATTGCGCAGCTGCTGCTGAACGCCCAATTCCGCTGTTCACACAGAGTTTATCCTTTCTATACCCCACTCCCCACCCCAACCCACCCCACTCCCCTCACACACTTTCGTGTCTGCTTGCTTCCAGCACTTTCCAGTTAGCGTAACAAACAGCTGCCTACCAGGCGCCAGACAGCCGACAAAATCGTTTCATTTCGGCAGCAGCAACAAAATGGCAATGGAACACGAACACTCAAGCCACCCTCCAACACCCTTTCCCCCCAAACCTGAACCCCAAAAACTTCAGTGCGTTGCTCTCAGCTGTGCCAGCGGTAAGGGGCAAGAGGGGGGCGTAGTGGCTTGATTTGGTCACACTGTTTAGCATAGAGTCGAGTCGAGTCGAGTCGAGAGCAGAGTCTGTGCGCCGACTACAAAAGCAGCAGCAGTTTTTAACCCTTAACGTGTACAAGTTTAACGTCATTATTCATGTGTTTTGCTCCCCTCTCCCCCCTCCCCCACCCTTTTCCCTGTATTGTGTTTGGGGGTTTCTTTAGCCATTTAGCAACTTTGTAGCTCTTTTGGCGCGCACTGGAAAGGAGCCAAAAGTTTTGGATCGATATTTTTGGAGCTGTGTTCAGAGAGAGTCAGAGAAAGAGAGAGAGAGAGAGAGAAAGAGAGAGATACTGCATAGAAGAATTCCAGTTGGTGTGTACTTGATTTTCTCTAGAGAGTTGTTGTTGTTGGTTGGCAGCAACACAACGAAAGCTTTGGGCACTTTAATGTAGGTTAGTTCACAGCACAACATAGCGGTAGGTAGGAATAACTGTACATACGCAAGCAGAATTGCACTTTTGCACTTTGGCGCCATCTAGCGACACGCAAGTTCAATGACCCGCCTCAATGAGTAAATCACAGACTACTTGGCGTACATAACGGTTGTATATGTACATACGTATGTATATGTATGTATCTCGCACCGCCCCCCCCCGCCGCCGCCCACACATGTGTTTGTGTAACTGTGTTTGCGCATAACTGTCAATGGCTAGTCTCACTACTTTTTGCAGTGTTGCATTTTTTTTTTTTTTTTCGCACTTTTGTGTCAAAGCAAAAAGCTCTGTCTGCATGCGTGTGCGTGTGTGTGTGTGTGTAAGCTGCATTCGTCGTGCGACCTGATTCCGATTCCATTTCGTTGCATTCGTCGCCATGTCGTTGTTCGTTTAGTTTGTTTTCATTTTAGGCCTAGTCTTTCATTTCTTGCTCTTCCTCTTCTCCTCTCTCTCTTAGGGAATTGCTTACGCCAAGTTGGTCAAGCAGCTAGCTATAGCAATGTATTGCCATCTTGCTCGCACACTAAACTACTACTACATACTACAATGTTTACTACAGCTACAAAAACATAAAACAGAGTAAAACGGAAAATCCATAAATTTACTTGGCACATGGCACAAGGTAGAACAAGCCACACCACCACAGCACCTCAGCACCGCACCACCCCATTCACCCACACACCCTCTCTTCCTCTCTCACACCCTCTCTCCCTTTGGTATTGCTCTTTCTGACGTTCGTCATGGATGCTCTATACGCCCATTATGTCATTCATCACGGCACAGTCTTGCGCTGCTGCTGTCGCTGTCGACGTCTCTGCCAACGGCTGATTTACCCCTTTTATGTCTCACACTCTCTCTTTGCTCTTCCTTCGTCGTGTTGTTCCCTCCTCCATTTGCGCGTGTCGTAAAGTAACGTATTTTTAATATTTACGCGTTTTTTCTTCCTGTTTACACATTGTTGTTGTCCCTATGCTTGCTCTCTCTCTCTCTCTCTCTCTCTCTCTCTTTCTTTCTATTGACATATGAGCCTGTCATTTGGTTGTTTATGTTGTGAGTTTTTAGATCTTTTCCTTTTGTTTTGGGTTATTTTTTGTTGCTTGGCTTTTGATTTATGTTTTTTGCAAGTACATAAATGAAATGAAGTTTAGTTTTATTGGACATTTTGTAATTTGCAATAAATAAGGCACAACAACAATATATCGAAATTTCGACAATTCGACAGTGTTGCAAAATGCGCACTTTTATAGCCCCTTCGCCAAGTGCTGTTAAACACAGACACATAAATAACACAGCAAATAATAATAATAATGCAAAAGAAAGTAATATTTACAGTAAATGAATCTTTTTTAATATGACATCTGCATTGATTTACAACCGTCTGCTGCTTAATAGCAAAGCAGCCAAAAATATATATATACAAATTAATGCTTGTCTCAAGGTGAAAAATGCCATAAATACAAAAAATTCAACTCAAGTGAGTGAGTGTCTTAGCAACGAGCCTTGTAATGGCAGCCTCAAAGGCGACGATGCTTAAGCAAAGTTCGCACGTAGTAAGTAAAAGAGAGTGTGAGAGTCAACGATTTGTCAAACGGTTAACCGCTTGTTACTGTTGCTGCTCGCTCATATGTTAATGCAATTGGAGTTGCGTGCTCATTGAGAGAGAGCGAAAGGTGTTGTGTGTGCGAGTGTTTAATCTATGCAATCCAATTAGCACTCAACGAAACTACAATTCAAACCGTACTACATATATGCTCTCTTTGCTTCGTTATAGTGATTCTTAGTGGTTTGTTGTTGTTGTTTCTTGTTTGTGTAGTAACTTACCTTGCTCAACTTTTCGCCCTCGTGTCGCGGCAAAAGGGAACGTAAACTCTGAAAACCGGCATTGATGCTCTGCATGCGTCGACGCTCATTGCTATTGGCTATTTCGCGTCGCATACGCTTTTCGGTATCGAGTATGGGTTTACCGCTTGGTGAGCTGCCACCATCTCCATGACCCATGCCATCGCCTCCTCCTCCGCCCTCTCCACCTCCTCCTCCACCTTTTGTGGTATTCGATCCGCTCATATTCGATTGTCGACGCTGTGAACTTGTTGTCACCTGATGCGCCGGTTCGGTGGTATACTCAATGTGATAAGTATTCTCGCCGCCAGAATCTTCCAATTGTAATCTGTAAAAAAAAGAAGAAGAAAATTCAAATAATTATTTATTATATTACAAAATCCAATTATCTTTACACACTCACATACAAACGACAAAAAAATTCATTCATTCATAAATTTTACAATTTCATTCAATTCAGTTTTAGTTTAGTCGCTGTCACATACACACGAATACAATACGCAGCGGTTGACGCTGACGTCGACGTTGACGTCGCAGCCGCAGTCGCAGCACTGCCCACATCACAGTCGCCATAGCCGTAGGCAAAAGCATCAATACAAATAATAACAACAACATAAAAATCAACATGTCGGCAAGCACAACTCAAAGCAGAGCGCGAGAACCACAGAAATAGAGAGAGAGAGTGAGAGAGCGCTGAGCTGAGCAACAGCTCACAGCTGTCAAATATGTGTATAGCCTTTTTTGTTGTTGTCTTGGATTAAAGTCGAATTTATGCTGCACAACAGCAGCAGCCAAATAGCATAAGAATTTCAAACAGGTTTTAGAACAACAACAACAACACACAAACTCATGAAAACGATTTTCACACAGGTATGCAACAACAAAGCAACATATGAGAGGAGTTTGCTGCCTGCTGTGCGACGGCTGCTTGATTCCCTCTCTCTCTCTCTGTGTTTCTTTGTAAAGTTGCAACACTGCATTCCAGCAGCAGCAGCAGCAACATACAGAACCGATAGAGAAAATCTTAGACGACGTCGCCGTCTGGTTGCATTGGTTTATTTTTAGCAACATACCATTAAAATCTACTACTATTTCAAACAACAAAGGTCGTTCTCCGCACCAGCAGCAGCAAATACCCAGTAGCGTAAATTGCTTAACGGGTATATACGAAATTTAAAAGCTGTATTTGCTACAAACTCAAACAACAGCACTCACAACATAATGCTGTTAAGCACACAAAACATAACTGAAACGGTTAACATTAGACGCACTTGCAGTTATCTAGCAGTTTCATTTTAGGCAGTTATCTAGTTGTCTCGCTTTAACCTAACGAAAGCAAAAAGCAACTGCAGAAACTCGCTCTTTTAACTTGGACGAATAACAAAGTTAATAAAATGGATAGATAATTTGTGCTATAAAATTTATAGAGTATTTTATAGTCGCAAAACTCCGACTTTTGCTACAAAGTTGCTGCAAGCGGATATTGTTGCACTTGCTGTTGTTGTAGTGGAGCTACTTTCTGGAATTTAAGCTAAATGCCATAAATGCAATGTAGCTGCAGCAAATAGCAATTTGTTTAAATTATTTCGGCATGTTTTGTGTTGTTGTTACACATAAACATAAACAAACAACAGCTGTTTATTAGCAGTTCACTTCAAATACAACAGTAGCTGTTAAAAATGGCGATCATGTTAATTAACAGCAGCGGCAGCAAAGAGCAGCTGTTGCTACCAGCGTATGACCATTCATCGTTTAACAGCTGTTAGGGCAATAGGCAAAACGCAATAGCAAAGCGTAGGAGGAGGAGTAGCAGAACGATTAAAAGAGAGAAAGCGAGAATGTAGAAATTTGCATTTTATGGTGTGTAACATTTGAAAAATGCAATTTTAAATTTGCTGCACGCAATTTTTGCATTTAATACCAAAAATAAATAAATAAACAAGTGCAGAGAAAACACATGACACACAACAGCTGCTGTTGCTGCTGCTGCCACTGCAACGGCAACTGCTGCCCGGGGGCCGACGTTGCGCTGCCGCTGTTGTCCCAAAGTTCAATGTAGTTCATTGGCCACTTTTCGCTAACCAGCAACACACACACCCATACAAATCTAAACAGAACAGACAAAAGCCGAAGTCACGAGTGCCGCTGCCGACGAGAGTTGTTGTTGTTGCTGTTGCTGTTGTTGGATGTGTTGTTGCTGTTTTCTGCTGCAGCAAAACTTGCACATAAATTGTATGCATGTATGTTAGGTATTGGTGTGTGTGTGTACGTTTATTGGGTCAACGCTTACGTCATCAGTTTTTGCCTGGAATTTTCGTCGGGGGCATCCGATTTGCCGATTTTGAAGCAGGTGAAGCAGCAGCGGCATTAAATTTGTAATTCATAGAGATAAACAAGACAAGCTCTCTTCATTATGCAATCAACATGCAATCGATAACATGTTATCGATAATTTAGTTTGCGAGTGCAATCAAATTTCTCAAGTATTTCAGATAAGAAATAAATACTTATATAAATTGTGCCAGCTTTCGGTTTGTTTACATTCGACCGGCTAATTAATAACAATATTATATAATTTTATTTTATATAGCAGCTTTATGATACCCTTTCTTTTTATACCCTTTGATACCCTTTTTTTCCAAAAGATTTTCCCATTGATGTTGCCAACTGTTGGTGTTTTCCTTTTACATTCCTCATAAATACTACTCTTATTTTTCGCTTTATATGGTCACACTTTTATGATTGAACGCTTTATGCAGCGTCACGTACTAAATAATGACACACATGAACCTCAAACTAAAGCGCAGTAAATGCTTAAAAGGTAGTAGAAACAGTAGCAAATGGCAAATGGGCAGCAGCAAAATGCGCAATAAAACGCTATAAACTTTGTGCCACTTGCGTAATGTGCAACAACAATAATAACAACAGCGCGCAACAATGTAGCATAAACAAATGAAAAAGTTTAGAATTGCAACCCATTCTCTTCCCTTCCCTTCTCCGCTCACCACTCATAGCTCTCAGCTTTTGGCTTAATGCGTCGGCCTTTTGGCGCCACATTTGCAATAAAAATATAAACAGAGAGCGGCGACACGACAAAAACGCCGTTGCTGCAATTTCGATGCGAGGGAGAGAGAGGAGTAGTGACATATAACGGTTACATAAGCACACACACACATGCATACGCCGCTCTCGCATGAGGTAATCCGAGATGACAGCAGACAGGTGGGAGGCAAAGAGTGCGAGAGAGAGGAGAGGAGAGTGGACAGGCAAATGTCTTTGCAAGTGCGTGAAACGTGAAACACAAAAACAACAGCTGTTGAGCCAGTGTTGCCAATGCGATAAATAAATGTATGTACTTATACTAAATACATATATTTTTTGTCAGCTGTTTGTGCGTGAGTAAAGAGCACAACGAATATTGTTCATTTATCATTTACATATAGTACATATACATATAGAACATATGTTTTTGCCAATTGTAAATTGTCAAATTAAAATCATGTGTTTTTTGCATCAACATCATCATCATCATGAAGGACAACGACAACAAATCGTATGCAAAAAACTTGCGCCACTTTACACTCGTCATCTCTCTCTCTCTCCCTTTCACTCTTGCGGCAAATAAATGCCGCATGCAAAAACGCAATGGATGAATTGAAACACAAAGCGACGAAACGTTTGACATATGAAACACAGACATCGCCCCAAAAATTTGCGCAGCAGCTTTTATCTGCTATTAGTTTGTGTTTGCAAAAATTTATTGCACACATACTACATTCGTATGACTGCTGCTGCTGCGTCGGCGTCGCCGTTGACGTTTTTTTTTTTTTTCTTCTTCAATGAATTGTGTGTAGTGTAGTAGTAGTAAAAACAGCAATGCGGTGTTGTGTGGCGGCATCTGTACTTTTTTTGCAGAATTCCCCTCACTAAACACGAACGAGAGCTCACTCACTCACTCACTCTCTCTCGTTGTTTGCTGCTGCTGTTGCTCTCTTACGTTTACGGAGCAACAAGCTTTTGAGTGCATTTGCCAACACTCACTCACTCAGCTTATGTACTTTGGCAAAACTGGGGAGCGACAATTGTATAAAAGAGCAACAACAAAAACTGCATGCACGGCAGCTGACGACGACGACGACGCGTCGCAGTCGCAGTCACAGTCATCGCTGTTGTTTTTGTTGCTGCCTTCCAGTGTGTGGGGAAAAACGGAAATGACGCCACATTGTGAGAGCATGTGCAACTCTTTGGAGACTTTTAGCCAAGGCACTTGCCGGGCAGCTCTTGTTGTTGTTGTTGTTGTTCCTGGTTGCAAGTCGCATTTCAAAATGTTGCTATATATTTTCTTTTTTAATGTCGTCCAAAATTACATGTACACCTGCCGCCATTTTAGTTTTATTTTTCTTTGTAGCAGTTTAACTAAATAAGCAAGCAAAGCTGTCAGCTGTTTTCGCGGAATTACTTGACTTGACAGTGTTGATAAAGTAAATAATAAACGGAGCACTCTCTCCATGCAGTTATACAATATAAACATATGGCAATTGGCAGACTTATTGATAAGGCAACTCACACACACACATACACGAGGGTAAAACCTTGAGGCTGCTCAGCTGCCTAGAGAAAGATAGACAGAGAGAGAGCGCGCACTTGGCGAACATATGCTGCTGTTTTGTTAAAAACAACAGCAACAACCGCAAAAAGAGAAAGAGACAGCTGCTGTTTGCTGTTTGCTGCTGTTGATAACAAAGTGTGTGTGACTAAAAACCATATGATTTTGATAAAAGCAACAACAACAATAACAAAAGAGTGAACAAAAAGCAATGAAAATTATTTGTTAATAATAAAAAAAGCGAACGTTTGAAACAAAGCAAGAAGAAAGAAACAGTACACAGTAAACTGTACATTTCTCTGCTCTCCATTCTACACACACACACACACACACATGCAACGCTGCTTAGCGCTCTGCTCTGCTCAGTTTGCGCTCAGGTAGCGCATCAGCCGCCGCCGCCGCTAGCCATATGATTATAGAAAATATACCGGTACAGCTGATTTGGACGCAACTAACAGCAGCAGAAGCAGCAGCGACAGCAACGCGATAAGCAACAGACGACAACGACGACGACGACGACAGCGACGTCAGCAGCGCAGTTGTTTGTTATTGAGCTCAGTGTGAGAGAGCGAGTGCGCAATATAATAAATAAATATATATAGTAGAATCAATTAATAACACCTACGATTACTGTTTAGTGTCGTTATAGCTTAAAATCTATTTTAATTTTATTTTCATTATTTACATTACAACATTTGCTACATTTGCTATGTACACTGTTTGTTTTGGACGCCACTGTAAAATTTGCTTCAAAAAACAGCCGTTTTTATTTTTCAAATATGGCGAGAGCTCAGAGATGCGCTAAGGTACAAAAGAGTGAGTAGCAGCAGCAGCGGCAGAAGCAGCGCAGCGGCAGCAGCAGCAGCACAGACCAAAAAGTAGCGTCACCTTTTTTCCAGCAACAGAGACGACACAGTGGTATTGAAACGAAGAAACACGGCCGCGGGGAATGGTTTGAAAATGGAATGGAATGTGTCTGACGTTTTTCCCACTCTCTCACTCCTCTGTGTGTCTCTCTACTGTAATGCATTGGTGTTGTTGGTTTGGTGGTGGTGTTTTTATGCCGCGTTTGTTTTGTGCGGCAAAACAGGCGGCAAAAAATTATATACGTTTTACGTTTTCTTCCTTGCTTTTATTCTGCACACAGACAGAAGAGACAGAGATAGCATACAGCATATGAACGCGACAGTGAAAAATAATCGATAATTTGCGTGATAAACTAAATAGCGCAAAAATGAGCAACACTGCGTTTTTTGTTTATTTTAGTATTTTTATTTATTTATATTTATTTAGTATGCTATAACTTACTGTAACTCTTCATCCAATTCCTCGGCGCTGTTGTATTCGGCGTTTTCCAAAATGACTTCCTCCGTTTTGATGGGTAACGGTACAGCAGACATGTTTTATTATTATTTTGTTGTTTTTGTTTATGTTATTTTCTTCTTCTTTTTTGCCTTTCAAACAGGACACGTGCTTTATTTCCACTTGACACTCGTCGTCGTTTTTTCTCTCTTTATTTTTTCTTTTCGTTTTATTTTTGCGCTCTGCTTTTAATTTTTGCAAACTATTTTTGTTGTTGTTGTTGCTGTTCTCTCTCACTCACTCACTCACTCACACACACACACATACGCGAGCGAAATCGAAATCGATCGTTGACTTTTTTTTTCTGTTGTGTGTTTCGTCGTTTTGTCGTCGTCAGCTGGTCTTCTGTCTGCTTCTTTCTGCTTCTTCTGCTGCCTTCAGCTGCTTTTTGTGTTTAGCGGCAAATTGTTAGACAGAGACAGCGGTTTCACATTTACACTCACAAACGAGTACACAAACATACGCGCACACACACACACATATACACTCTTGTATAAACAGCAGGCGGCGCGCCGTTAAATATTTAGCGCGACGTCGTTGTCGGTGACGTTGTTGCTGTTGTTGTTGCTACTGCTGCTGATGCTGAAAAGCACTAGAACACTAGAAGTTTTCACAAACTTGTGCAATATGTATATTAATTTTACTGCCACTGCTGTGTTTTGGCATATACACAAATATACACTCGTATATATATTTATATATATATATATAGATATATAAGCAAAATGGTTGCACACTGTACGTGAAGAGAGACCGCGTTTTTGACTTGTAAGCGTCCGCGACACACGTCTGCTCGGTTCAAATATTCAACGCAAAATAACAGCTGTTAAGCTGCGTCAATGTGCCCGCATCGATAGTATTTAAAATATACCAAAAACAATGTAAGGGTTGAAGAATACCAACTGAAAAAAAAAACCAATGGAAAAAATTTTCGTTTGAATTTAAAACACACTACTCATTATATTTAACAGCTTTTAACTAAAAGTATTCAAATAAATGTATTTAAACATATTTTCTAAATAAATTTATTTAATGTGTATTAAAAATGCAACGAACCAAAAGAATAACAGACTCAAAAAAATTATAATGAAGCATGTACTGCATTAATTTATAAAATATAAATGCGAGACTTTAAAACGTTACTTATTATTCAAATTCTTATTTGTAATGTACGCCGTGTGACCATGTGCATTCAAAACGATATTAAAAATACTGAAACTGTTAAAGCAGCTAATGTTATTTAACATGCCAGTGTGCTCTTAGGCTGTTAAGTTAGCATAGCTTAAGAGAGCATTTAATGTTAACAGTACGAGTAACTGTTAAATATACAAAATTTTTGTTAAGCGCAGCAAAGCAATTAAGTACGAGTAGAATATTTTAATAATTACTAACATAATTATGCATGTGTTTTTTTTATTTAAACAATTTAAATGCATTTTTATGGCAACACAAATTTAAAAAGCAGTGTGACCATAACATGGAGTACTTAAAAATGTCTACACTGTAAACTAACAGCTTTGCGCTCTCAACCTGTAACGCAGAGAGCGATAGAGAGAGTGAGAGAGAGAGCGCAAGCGAGAGTATTGCCAGTGCTGCACAGTGTTAAAGTGGGATTAGTATGCAGCTAGCAATTTGGAGTATTTATTTGTTTTTTTACACTGCCGGCTGAACATAATTCTGCTGCACTTCTTGCAACACAGACACACTGATATTCTCGCTACTAATTGAATTAAAAACACAAAGCGGAAATATGTCCACAACATCCAACCAATGGGAGGTCGTGTCCAAGTCACGCAAACAGAAGAATCTCGAGAAGAAAGTAACTGCACATACGGAACAAAAACGCATAGCCGCTCAATTGCCGAAACTGGAGGAACTCTGTAAGATTACTTAGAAACTTCATTTTTTCTGCAGCTGCAAAAACATTTTGCACCCATTCTTCATATTTTTTTTGCAGTGCCAACGCAGCAATATCGCAATCTTTTTGGCAATAATAACAACAGTAATGCGAACAACAACAATTCACCAGCTAAATCCACATCAAGTGCATCATCGAAAACAAATAAATCGCCACGCAAAACAACAACAACAACCACAATTCCAAATGCCTCAAAATCAACGGAAACAAAGAAACCAACAAAATCTGCCACAAATGGCCAAGGAAAACCAAAAACCTTGGAGCAGGCAATTAAGGCAATAACACCAGATGATTTTGCCGCACAATTGGCACAGGCGAAAATCAGTTGTCCCGGCTCCGAACTGCGTTGGCTAAGCAATGTAAGTAATTAGTGTGACCAGAGTTTCAATGGACTCTTTTAGCTAGTTAGTACACAATGGCTGCTACACTGTGAAATATTCTCGCCAGATCTGACTGTTTTGAAAATGCGATTGCGGGAAAAACTGGAATTTGAAAACAGTGGGCAGCGGGAATTCTAGCTTTTTTAGAAAATGAAAAAAAAAATTATTTTACATTACTTTTTCCTAATATTGTGAGTTGTTTCTTTCGTATTTAACGATCAAAAACATATTTTTATTGGTTAAGTATCGATATTTACTGCTATCGAACAATTTTTAGAATTTCTGATCACAATAACTAGCTAAAATGGCGGCTTTTTAGATAAAGTACAGGGTTCGGTTAACAGGCAGTTGGGAATCTCACACAGTGTTGCCATTTTAGCCTTTTTAAAGCTAAATCTACTTAATTATTAATTTTTTAATTAAAATTTTGTTGGTTGTTCTTTTGCAGATTGCAAGTTACTTGAATGGAGCCATGCCCTTTGACTGCGATCCCACATTTTCGGGCCGTAGCGCCCAGTATCCCACTAACTTGGCCAGCAACGGACTGAAATGGTCGATACTGGAGTTTCTGCGAAGTGTGGGAGAAACGAATTTGGAATATTTTTTCTATTCACTGCTCGATAGCATGGCCACCGAATTGAATAGTGGCCAAAATGTGGCTGGTTACAAGTTTATGCTGCAGCTAATTGGCCAGAATTGGCCAAGTATATGCTCGCATAATATGGCCAAAACGGCACTGCTACGCAACTCGTATCAGAATCGCAGCAACATCTGCTTAAGCATCCTGTGGGCCATTGGCCAGGGTGGCCATCAATATCTCACCGATGGCGTTAAAGTCTGGCAGAATCTAATGTTGCCCAATTTGGAGCTGAAGAGTTATAGCAAATTCGTGGTGGAGCATATTGAGAGGGTCTTAAATGCAGCGGTTGCTAGCAAAACGGAGGATCCATTGTTGATACAGCAACAGGAGTTTTTCACTTGCTACAATGCGTTGAATGCCACGTACAACAACATGGCCAAGGATTTGCAGCAGAGCCTTAAACGTAGCGCTTCAATGTTGCTGGTGAGTACAATCGATAAGCGATAACGATATTTCTTATATTTTCTATTCTACTGCGCAGCAACGTTACATTGCCAGTCCGGTGAAGCATGCAAATATATTTTTAACTTTATTGCGTGAAATTAATCCAAACGGCAAACAGCGTACTGAAATTGAGGGCTGCGTAAGCTGTTTGCTCAGCCCTGGCGCCGATGCTTGCTTTAAAGTCTGGCGCATGAATTACAAAAAGCAGCAAATGTCTAGTTTATTGCTTTTGCGTGCCATTGGTAAGTAAATTTTTATAAAATTTTGTTAATTTGGAAACTTTTCATTAACTTTTCTTGCATTGCAGATAACGATTGGACGGACTCCACCAAATTGCTGGCCGAATCGTCAGCTTATCATGCCTTTTTGCAAGATTTGCGCGTATTGAATGAGGAACTGCAGGCCGATAAACGTAAAGATGTTTGTGTCGACCAGTTGGCGACCATTTTAAAAGTGAGTGCAAATTAATTTCAAACTATAACGTACGACTGCTCCTCCGCCTAGCTGACGTGCGACTCCACCGCTTACGTCGTTTGGCAAAGCTGGTCACACTGCACAGCTGTTTGCTTGCTTGCTCTGCGCTCACTGTGAGTGCCATATTGACGCCATTGTGTGTAGACGTGTCGTGCTGATTGTCAGTTTATTGCAAGTTGCTGCACAACAAAAAAGTTGGTTTCTTTTCTCACACGCCAGCCAGTTTTAACAAAATAAGAAGTTTCGAAACTTATTTCCAATTGGCAATTTGCAATTGTGTTTAAAGAGTATTTCTAAAGCCATAAACATAGAGTGTATTGTGTATGTGTGTGTGTTTGTGTTAAAGTGACAAAAGTCGCGTCGTCGTCGTTGTCGTTGTTGTTGCTGCTGCCGGCGTCGCACGATAATTTCTCTTTTTCGTTTTTGCTTTTGTAGTTTTGCAGCGCAAAGTGCGTTTTCTTACACGGCGTTGCCATGCAGCTTGACTTTTTGCCGCTAATTTATGCATGTGTGTGTTCGTGTGTGTGTGCTTTGCTTTTCGCTTATCGCACGCAGCGCAGCAGCTATTTGCGATCATCTAGCGTCGCTTTTTTTTTTTTTTGGATGATGTGTTATAGCTGCGATTGGCTGTCAGTCCAGTCCCCCATTTCGTCTCTTCTATCCCTACCTCTCTCTTGCTCTTTGTGTACACCCTTGTTTGTGCGCAGCGCAGCAGCAGCAGCAGCAGTGGTGGTGTCATAGCATTTAACTTTTTTTTTTTATATTTTTCGACTTTAATTAACATTTTTTTTGTATAGAGATAAGAATTGAGTGCAGCAACAACTCACTTCACTGCCCACGTCGTCGTCTGACCCCAAAATGTAGTTCAAGCAGACGACGAAGAAGAAGCAGAAGTAGCAAAAGCAACAGCGATAAACAACAACAAGTTCTTGTTGGCCATTTTATTTCTTTTCTTTTCCTTTCTTCAACACGTGGCGGCGTCGCAGTTTTTTCTTCTAGCCATTATTTAAAGATTTTCTGTTTTTTCCCCTATGTAAATGTCTACGTTGCCGGTTTTTCCGACGAACGCCGCATTTTTCATATTATTTTTTTTTGCTGAAAAGCCAAAAAGTTGACGCTTTTAATTATAGTTCATTCAACTTGTTGTGATATCGCTTGTCGTTGTTGTTGTTGCCTGGAGAGCCCCTATTACACACATTTATAACATATACATTTTATATATGGGCTTATCACAGTTACACATTCGGCGGCTCTCATGTTGCTTGCTCGCTCGCCGCTGTTGTCTCTCACTCGTTCTGTTCTCTCTCTCGCTCAGCTGATGACGCGTCATCATAATTTCGATGCCCTTGTCAGTGTTGCCAACTTGGCTGTTAAAGCGCTATTAAGAAATGCAGAAAATTATGCAAAAGCTGCTGGCGGCAGTGATATGGTTGATTTACAAGTCTGAAAATCGCTAAATGCTAAAAATAAAAGCTAAAATTGGCTTTTTTTTTTTTTTTTTTAGCTGTTCTTAGCCTTTTAAAAATGTTATAGCCCTGAGCAGTTGGCAACACTGGCCCTTGTGACGTATGCAGCTGTCGCTGTCATCGCTGCCGCTGTTCTGCTGCTGCTGCTGCTGCTGCGTCTGACGCTTTATCTTGCGCGCCTTTTGCCAATCACATTATTCGTGTTTGTGCAAAGCTGCGAAACGCTGGCAAAAAGCGACGTGCAAAAATAAAATTGTTTGTGCATTAACGAGTTTTGGCTTTAATTGCGACTTAGTTGAAAGCTTTCTTTAACTTTCTGTCTGTGTGTGTGTGTGTGTGTGTGAAACACAATTGCAAAAAAAAAAAAAAACAAAAAAAAACACTTAATTTATATTAATAGAAATCTGTTTTTATATTTTAAAGCAAAAGTGTGAAATACTCGCAGCTATAAAAAGTTTAGTTGAAATTAAATAGTAAGAATATGGCTCAGGTTAAACCCAAACAAAGCAAACAGGGTGGCAAACAAGTGACTGCCACAAAAAAGGTAACATTTTACACCGCGCCCCCTCTTAAAACCCCCCACGAAACACTGCACTTTTAACATGCATCTTTCACTATTTCTCCCTTCTCTCTCTCTCAGACCGTACAGGAGAAGAGCAGCGCACAACAGAAAAAGAACAAACAGAATGCGGCGCAAAAGAAGAAATGCGGTTGCTGTAAATGGGCAATTGGCAGCTTTTTGATCGTGGCTTTAATTGCCGGTGCTCTCTGCTATGACACCGAGGTGAATGGCAAGGGTGTCTTTGAGAAATCGGCCACGGGTAAGGTGCTGAAAAATGCCGGCTTGCTGCCCCATGTGCAGCGTGTGTGGTATGCCACAATGGGCGCCAGTGCTCGTGGCTATAAGTGGGCCGAGAAGCATGTGCCACCCTATGCCGAACCGGCGATCAAGACGGGCGTTAATGTATGGAAATTGGCACGCAATGCCTGCTGCAATGCCTACACAAACGGGCTGAACTATTGGACAACTAAATGGCCAGCGATGGCCAAATTTGTGAGTATATCTTTTGCCCATCCAAACATCATTCTCTGACATCATTCATAACTGTTTAGATTTGGAAAGTTATGTTTATGCACACACAGAGAAGCACACCGCACGCTGTTGTTGTCATAAACCGGTTTTCCACTCTGGCAGTCCAAACACTTTTAACCTTTTGTTTAATTATTTTTGTTTTTTTTCTTCTCTTTAGATTGATCAATATGTGCCCGATATATCGAAAAAACTGGAAGCCTTCGCTGCGGGCACAAAGGATTTTGCCTTGAATAGCTACGATAAATCTGCTACGCTGATCAAGGAGAAGGTCTTGGTGTAAGTATATAGCTTTAATAACTTGTATTAACACTTTAGTTTTGGCATCTGTCTATCTGTATTATAAATGTGGTCTTGTAAGAGCTGATATAAGACCACTCACTAAAGCTTACCTTTGATAGTTACACCCTACAACTCTTACCTTTATCTGCTAATTTATGTATTCCTATATTTGATATTTCAATAGTCAAACATTGTTTTTAGCTCTTTTTCTGTCTAGATACAGTAGTCCAAAGTTGACAGAACACTAGTCTAAATGTTGCTTAAAATTAAAGACTTGTTATGAGAGTCTTCTATCTATGTTTTAA
The DNA here is from genome assembly GCA_035047385.1 of Drosophila tripunctata. Classification (NCBI taxonomy): domain Eukaryota; kingdom Metazoa; phylum Arthropoda; class Insecta; order Diptera; family Drosophilidae; genus Drosophila; species Drosophila tripunctata. The sequence goes on from JAWNPS010000307.1 coordinate 323,765, forward strand.
GAGCTAGATATTCAGAAATTCATCTTATGAGAGCTACAATATACAAAATATCCATTGTTTCTATAGAACTTTTACAAATTCAGATACACATTTTAAACACTAATTAGTTTTGGTTTTAATTTATACAAAATTTCCATCCAATAAACGTAATTTTGGTTATTACCAATAGTTCAACTTATGTAACATTAAAATCGGTTATTTCTACCGATAAGTATAGCTGATTTGTATTTCTTGTCTAAGTCACTTGCTTTAGTGGGTACAACAACCACTGTAAGTTTAGAGTTTTTCTTCAAAAGTCTACAATAGTTTGTTAAAGCCCTGCAATTTAAACGGGTATATCATAGTTTTTTCATATTATCGTCTATTAATTTTTACAAATGCTTATCTTAATTAAATTGTTTTAAAAAATTTCTTTACACAGTGGTCGCTTCTCGCCGGAGAACATTAACCAGGCCCTCAATCAGACCAGAATCGTGGCATTGGAATACTACAATCAGTTCCACAAAAAGGTGGATGCATATGCTAAGCTTAAATGATTCTAAGCGTCAGGAACGTTTAGACGATCACATGAGCATTCAATAACAACAAACAACCCACAACAACAACACTAACAATGCGTCATAGTCAACAAAGTTAAAACAACAAAAACAACAAAAAAAAAATCAAGAAAAACGAGAAAATAATTATAGAAGAAACCAATTTTTAATGCAATTTTTTCGGTAACAAAAAAAAAACCAAACCTAGAGAAAACTGAGAGAGAGAACAAAATTATCAACAGCAAAACAAAACAAATTGAAAACCTTTTGCAATAATTTGCTACTCCCCCCGCTCCCTCGTCTTCTCCCCTCTCCCATCTCTCCTATTCCCTTGCAGCTGTCCCAAATACACATTGATTTATGCACATGTTTTTTGGGCTCAGTTTTGCAGTGGCGATAATCGTCTATAATTAATTAAAAACAATTTATAATTATGCATTAAAAAAACAATTAGTAAATTAAAACAAAAACACACACACACAAGCAGCATTTAGTTGTTAATTGCAAAATCTATGTATACCCCTGTATACCCTGTAAATGAGCTCGCGAGCTGTTTCTATTTGTTGTACAATGTTTTCCAACTCAGTTTTGGAAAAATATTTTCAATTTGTTTACAATAAACGCGTCGCGAGTTTCGACTTAAACGAATTTTCTCAATCAATCGCAATAAAACAACAAATTTTCTAATTTATATTTAATACTTGTTATTTTTTACCAAAATTATAAAAAAAAAAATGCATTTTTTCACATAGACGCGCAACGAAATAATTTAAGAACTTTAAACAAACATTTCCAATTGCATTTTCAACGCAACAAAAACTTAAAAGTAAATATGTAATAATAAAACAACAAGATGATAGCTACTTGGATATTTAAAGGTTTCCTTGTAATTGTTTATCATATAACTTAAGTTATTATGTATCAGATCAGAGTGCGAATTTTATGGCATTTCTCTTCAGAAAAAGACGTTTTTAATTGATCAATGTGTGTTTTTCTTAGTCACAATTTTGTTTGCTAATTGAATTTCAATTTCAATTCCAATTGTAAGTTTAACGTATTGAAGGATTTTTGCATAAATAAACCGAGTTGAAGAAAGATAAAAATAAACAAAAATGTTTTGTGTATTAATTTTAAAATTGCTGTAAAGTGTTAATGGTTTTGGCCGATACACCTACCACGTGAGTGCTGTTAATAGCTCTGAGCAAAAATTACTTTAGCTTTAGCGTGTACAACAACCACTGTAATTTTTGGGATGTTATTTTTAGTACATCAGGGGTAACTTTAACACTGGGCTGTTGTTTAGCAGAGCTTTGGTACGGAAACTAACATTGCGGTGTGGAATAAAATTTTTTGGTACAAGATGGAATTGAATAGTTAACATGTACCAGTTTCTGTGTAAAGATTGTACCCACAACTCAATTTAAATTACTTTAAAAATTTCCTTTGTTCACTATTCCAATATTTAGCAATTTTTTCGTCAAATTTTTTATTTAGTTTAAAAGTATTAATATTTTTGTACTTTTTTAACTTTAAATTTTACCTCTGTCCTAACTTAAGCAACTTCCATTTCGAAATTGAGTACGAAAAACGTTACTAGCGTAGCGTGCAATTTGTACCATAACAACTTAACATAGCATGAGTAAGAGCGTTAACATTAACAGTGCTAGCAGCTGTACCCAACTAACATGCATCCCCTTATTAATGCCTAATATTCGCCGCATATGTTATGTTTTCGGAATCGGAGCTTCCCCAACTGTGCTGCTTGGCTTGGGTGACCGTTTGCTTCGGCATCAAGTGCCGACAACGCAAAGCGATGACGACAGTGACGACAACGACGACGATATGCTTAAGGATTTCGGCAGTGAACAGTGAAAAGCTTTGCGGTGTCGTGCAGTCTCCAACGAATGTCAATTCGCGTCGCACGTGTGTGTTGAATGCACGCATTTCGCGCACATATTGTCGTCGTCGTGGTCCAGAGTGTCGTGTGTGTGTCTTCGCCCGGTAAACTGTAAGAAGCTTCGTAAGCATACCAGCAGCAGCAGATTGAATGCATTTTTGATCAGCGTCGAAACAAACGAAAGTGCAAGGCAAATGGCGATAAAATTTGTTACGATTATGTGCCAGCTGTTGTTGTGCGGTGAGTGGGCCAAGTGAAAGTAATTGAAAACGAAATTGTTTAGAGTTGTGCAATGGCCAACATAGTGTGACCAGCTGTGTACGATTTGGGAGTGTTTGCTAAATAAATACACAGAAAATCAAAACGAATACGCATAACAATACTCACATAGAACTACAATCAGCTGGAGAAACTAAACTAATTTCATGTAAGTACCCAGAGAATAATGCTCGGAGTTCTTAAATCTTATAAACACTTGATTTAAGTAAGGATTTAAGATTTTATTTCTCTACTTAAGTTATTAAATATTTCAGCTATATCTTACCATATAAATGCAGATTAATTACTTCATAAAATAGAAATATTTCTTTAAGAATAGTGAAAATTTTGTTCTGTGTAATAATGGCTATATTTATTGAATGCTTAACCCATTACGTAGTAAGTACTTCTATCTGAAACTCATGCACTTAACCCCACAACGTTTGCTTTTCGCCCCCTCCCCCCCACTTGAACAGTAAAACAACCATATCACGTACACGGCTCATTTGACTTGCATTTATCCTGTCCTCCATTTTTGTACTTCACCTGCTTCCGACTCCACAACACCCACTCCAGCACTTTCCCCTTCCCCCAATTTTATTTTAATGGCATATCGTATATGTATATAAATCAAAGTAAAATATTTATTTCGCATCGGAAATGAAGTCAGACAAGCGACGTGATTTAATGCTAATCGAAAATGCATTTGTTACAACTTTCGATTTATTTTCCAAAAAAAAAAAAAGACAAGTATGGAAGTATCAAGAATACCACTAATACTTACTATATGCTGTCATATAGATTGTGGATAACTTTTTGTCTTCGTTGTAAAGTTTTTGGGGTTGTATAAATACTTCGATTTGTGTGCGTATTTCAAACTTTACGCGAGTATTGAAAGTTTCTCTAAAAACCCAAAAAAGGAACTTTTAACTTATCCGCTTTTGATTTCATTCACTACCCGAAACAAACTCCCTCTCTCTCTCTCTCAGATGAGCATGTGTATATGTCGTTCTCTTGGACAACTGTGAGTCTTTGTCTCTCTGTCTGTCTGTTTGTCTGTTTGTCTGACACTGCGTAAGCTCTTGAGTGATTTGTTGATTCTGTTGAGATTTTTAGTGAGTGACAAATGATGTTAGTTCTTTGGGTTAACAGTTTTGCCACTGCTTGACAAGCTTTTCTCTCTGTTTAAACTTGTTATTATTTTTGGAAAGCCATCAAAAGCTTGAAAAATAGTTGCAATATCGTATGACATTCATTTTTAAATTAAATTATAAGCAGTAAAATAGCTAAAGTACTAAAAGGAATTGTTATACGTTTATGTTTCTTCTTATTATTATTATTATTTGAGAGGCAGTGAGTTTTATTCAGTTTTATTCAAATTTAGTTAAAAATAATATATGTATATTAATCTACCTTTAACTTTTATATCTCAACTTAGTTTTGTTTTTGCTCATTTCGTGGAAATGAAATGAATAAAGGAAAATATTTCAAATAACATTCGAGATGTTTGTGAACTTTTTGACTTGTGCAATTTCCATTGATGTCTGCAATTGAAAATTTCATGCTAAATCCTCAAAGCTGTCTAATGATATATACAAATGTATGTATTGTATATATTTTTATATACAGCCCGTAAATATTGTTAATTAATTTCACGATATGTCAAGGACAGACAAAAAGCTCAAGAAAAAAAGAAATGTTTCTTTTTGCTGTTGTTGTTATTTTTAGAAAACGCGAGACATTTTGGGGAATGGGAAAGGAAAACGTTGGAAATCTAACGCGTTGCGGAAATTGCCAGGGAAAAATCTCAGTCTCAGTCTCAGTTTCATGGAATTTGAGGTTGAAACGATTTTTGATGGAATGTGGCGAATATTTTGTAAAGCCGTTGGCGGTTTTGCTGAGCGTCGGTTTTAAAGAGCGTGTCGTGAATGCCTTTGACCGTCAGCTGTTGTCCTTGTTTGTCGCCAGGATATGGCATTGAATCGAGTGCCTCAGCCTTAGCAATTAATTAGAAAACAATAACAAAAGATGAGCTTGTCACTCATTAATCTTATGACCTCATAAACAGCAACAAACAAAAGGACACACATGTTGTGTAGTGTGTGTGAATAAGTTCGACAAGGATGCTAAACAATTCATTGAGCTCATCACTTCTCACGTGCTTTGAATTGAATTTCTCTTGCAATTCACTTAGCTATACTTGCCATATACCCGTTAAAAACAGAGTTTTGAGGGGTATATAGCTGCAGACTGACTGTAAAATAAAGTGAATCAATTGCAAACAAATTAAACAAAATAAACCCCAATGAGTGCCATACTACTTTTAGCTAGAAACCCGCTGAATTTATCATTTCGTACTAATATAACAAAGGTTATAGTCGTTTCAAACTAAGTGAATGGTTTAATAAGTTTCTAAATGTTCGCTTTAATATTTTCAATCACACATTGTAAATCGCATTTAATTTTCGCTAGTTATAGCCATTTGAAAACGCTAAGCTGCAGTAACGCCTCAAAGTATGCAATATTTTTTGTTACGCTGCTGTTTAAAGAGCATAGCAATGCATAGATGCAACTGCACTTTAATTAAGTTTAGTAACGGGTATTTTCTAGTCAATCTGTGGACCTTCTTGCTCAGCTTTTCTTGGTATTTTTCTTTATTCCAATTTTTGCCCTATTTTTTGCGGTTAGCTTCTGCGGCTGCCTAACTGCCGCCCGACCGTTGTCCAGGTGATTAATGTGCAGACGTGGCTTGTTTAATTAACTTGTATTTATACTATACACTTACTCGAACACTCGCAGTCACATACTCACACTTGGAGTTATATACACACTTACCTGACCAAATAATACCATAATGGCTACACTTGTTAACCGTAGGCAGAGATTTCATTTGAGCTCTGAGCTTGTTTCATTTATGCTTCGTAAGGGTCAATGGATTTGGGCTAGGGTTACGCGTCAACTGAGTGTAAATGAATACATTCATTTGACAGCTCTGAATATGCTCTTTCATTACCGTGCTATGGCAACTAATTTAATGCTATGCTTACATTTCTACGGAATTTCGACTAATTTGTATGAATTCTTGGAAGTATTTAACACGATTATCTACTTAATTCAGTTAAGACTTTGAGTACTCATTCACACGCATTCATATGCTCAGTCAAAATTCAGCTTTGCCAATGTTATTAATAAACTTGCGCATCAATTTTATTAGCTATGCTAGTAGTTTGCTACTAGTTTATGTGCGAAAAATAACAAACAACAAAATAACATAAAATTTTCCAAAAATTTAGCTTTACGCTCTAATAAGTTTATATTTATATTTATTTTCCCCCAACAAATTGATGAGTATACCCAAAATTTGCATATTGATTATGGACACTTTGCTGTTATCCATTTTCCATTTTGTTTGTAATTAAAGCAAAGTTTACTTAAAGCTAATTATGTTGCAACTTTTTTGAGAGAATTTTAATCAAATTAGCATTGAGCTTACCAAAGCTTACACTATGTGCTTTCGCGGCGAGAACAGCACATAAAGCTTTTTAGGCAAATGAGTAAATGAAGCCAGAGTGTATTTAATTGTTTTTTTTTATTTATAACGTTCATTTCAGTAAATGTAAAGCGCATATCGTTGTATCTTACGCAAATATTTAATCTGTACACAATGCAATATTTGCAGCAGTGTTGCCAGTTCCAAAGGACACAACAAAAAGCAGGACAAAGCACTCTGAACAAAAAGAGAAGAGAATTTATCGACAAAACTGATTGAATTAAAAAAGAAGAATGAAAACAGGTCAATTATTCTTTATGGTTTAATTTTTTTTAAATAAAGAAATATTATATTCTATGAATAAGTGTGAATGTTCAACAAAAAATAGTTACAGCTCAATACTTCATAAGTTATTAAGTATTTGCTAAAGATTTATTTTTTAATAATATACATTTTTGATTTCTGAGACAATTATTATTATAGTATTACCATATATCTATGGCAGTCCCATTTGTTTTATACTTTTATACTCTTAAAGCCTACTTCAAAAATATAAAAACTTCCGGTTCAGCAACTTCAAATGTTTCATTCGTAAAAAGTACAAAAATAGAGCACAAAACTAGCCCCAAAATGGCTGAGATGGCAACACTGATTTGCATAAAATTTTCGTTAGAAATTAAATAAATCAATTAATACTTTAATTAAAGAGTATTTTAATTTTTTTCTCAACTAAACTGTAAATAAGCTAAACAATTTAAATAAAAACATTACAAAATTGTATTTTAAACATTTACTAGGGTGCCCTGCTAATTATTACTTAATCGCCTTGTTGTATACATAACTATCCCCTTTAGCATAGAGTATCTGTTAGTTGTGACCTCTTAATTGTTATTAAATTTTTACACTGCCCACATATTTTCCTTATACAATATTGCCTTATTTGTTTTAATGTTATCCCTTATTTTTATTTTTAAATTGTGTAATATATGCCTTTATCTGTTTTTATACAATGCCTACGCTAACAACTGCATAAATATTAACTTGTCACGGTTCATGTAAAATTTGTATATAAAATTTGCATATGGTTTGTCTGCGGGTGCACTAAAGTAGTTCAGGGAGGAAATGGGGGGGGGGGGGGAACTCACAAGAGGTCAGCTGATATATGTTAGCGCCTCATATAGGCATAAACATAAAGTGCCAAAATGCCAAAAATCCAATTAAAATGTTAATTTTTGCATAAACAATAATAAACAATGAAATTTTATGCAAGATGCGTTAATTTACAGCAACAACGGCATAAACGACATAAGCCCCAAAAGTGCAAAACCAATCCCACAAGTCAGAGCTTAACACACACGCACACCCACTAATAAGCTGCAAGCTGTGATATAATCACGGCATTTAAATACTTACATATTACCAATGTGCTGCTCATGGCAATGGTTATTGTTGTAGTTGTCATTGTTGTTCTGCTGTTCTGTTCTGTTCTCTCTGTTGTCTCTCGTTGTCATTGTGTAATGAGCTGTTTGGGCTTTTGGCCATCCAAATGCAATGGACATGAAATTAACCCGAAGCCTGCGGCGTTGTCCAACCAGGTAATTGTTATTCAAGCTGTAGTTTGTAATTCGTTATCGGTAATCGGTTGTCGTTAATCGAAATAAAATCCCTGGCACTTGGCTGCTTGCAAATAAGTTGCTTGTTATTACCACATGACAAATTATCGTTTCATAATGAGTGGAAACCAAAGACATGATATGTTGGCAAAAAAACTTAAAAGCCTGTCGAGAAATATTTAATAATTTTCTACCTATAATATTTAATCTACACTTACTTATATGTAATATATAAAACTTGTTGAAGGCATTTTATAAGTCGAATTTTCCGTTTAAACAAGCTATTTGTAGAACATTACATGCTGTGAGATTAAACTAATCTAAGTACGAAAATTTCGTAGCATACTTTTGAGCTGATTGATAAATTGAGGCACTTTAGATGATTGCTTAAACAATTTAATCAAACTGAACATTGCATGTGTTAAATTAATTTCACAAATTGATTGTTTATACTTGTGATTTTGCTTAAATTGCAGCGCAACAAACAACTTGCAACGTGCTACGTGCCACAACAAATGGTCTGACTGTTTTCGGTAGCTGTTGAATCATGTGAAACAATAGCAATGTGTATGGCTTGCCATTGTGTGTTTGTATAGTTGTGTTGCATTAATCTAATACATCAAATGCCTCTAATCAAGCACAACCGAAACAATAAGGACAAATAATAAAAGCAGACAAGTGCAAGAAGCAGCAAATGGCAGCAAGGATCATGGCCAGGCGTCGCAAGTGTGGCAAGTGTGTGAAGTGTGTGTTGCTAGCACAGGGAATACTTCAACTACATCTTCTACTGCTGTTGCCCGCAATGATAAATGCCACAACGATGAAGGCAACTTTAATTGCAACAGCAACGGCGGCAGCTGCCTCTGCAAGTGCAACAGACCAACAACTCGAGGCGATTTCCCAGCAACAAGATGAAAGCATCAAGTCAATATGTAAGTACATGTTTATACAGTTGGCTTCTATGCATACATACATATATTCTCCTATATATGCTCTCACATACTATTTGTATATTCAAGTGTAATATGTTCTATAAGCCAAAACACTGTCTTTCACTCTAACATATGCCTTTAGGCAATTGTTAATATTTTCATGCGGCTGCGCCTGATTAATCCTATAATAACTTGCAACATCAGCAACAGCCTGCAGGCAGCCACAATTAAAATTATGAACATAAGTTCTTTGATTAAATTATTTATGCACACAAATACAAATAAAACATAAATTAATTTCATAAGCTTCTGATTACCATACACTCATGTATTTATAGATTTATCTTTTAATTATATGCCATCTACAATTTTGAACAACAAGTTGAGTATTAAACAGTTTCTTCTACACTGAATTAGCATTATTTGATGAACTGACCAAGAAAATAATTTCTACATAAACTAAACAAATTTTAGAAACTCTTGCTTCTAACTTTAATACACACACACAATTTATCTGACGAACTTAATAGACTTCTTTCACTACTATATAAAACTACACGCTCTCAATGTATACAACATAAAATCCAAAACATAATCGTTTTCCAACTCATGAATATTAAAACTGTATTGAAAATTCAAGTGCTGGCCAACAATGTAAACAGCAACAATAAAGTAAATATACATTTTTGTATGAATTAAGCACGAATGAATTTAAATATTCATATTTTAGTTAGCTAAAAATATAAACAAGTTTATGCATGTTTATGAGGCAAAACAAACGGATGTAATATTCAATGTTGACTGCAACTACAAAATATGCGATATTAAGAAAATTGTTATCTACTATATGTATCTCTTTTTAGAAAATATATATATAGCATTTTGTACTGACTTTGCTTAAATATCAAGTCAAATATTTATGACTTACACATTTTTGCTGGTAGAAACTTTTTCATGCGATATGAAATCAGGCATTCAATTTGCTTATCATATAGAGAAGATGAGAAGGATGTAGAGAGAACACAGACATATGAACAACTGGAGTGCGATACAATATGAAATATGCGTTGTCATAAAGCATAAAGCTGCTTGCAGCAACAAGAGAATCTTGTGAAAATGTAATGCAATGTACATTATTGTATATTAAGCTGTATACATTGTAATAAACTTGGCCAACATGGACTTGGGAGGACAATCTCCTTCTCACTGAGCAGGTTTTTGCTAAATCAAATATAATTCATACGCAACGTTGGACGTTCTGTTAATTTATGGGTAAGTTTTTGCTTCGCCCATCGTTTAATGCAGTAAACGCCTAAATCAATTACGAAACAGAACAGCAAAAGCAACAAGGCAAGCAAAAAGCGAATGCGAAAGCAAATAAGAAGTTGGCATAAAGAATAAAATCTACTTAGCACATGTAGGACCTTAATTAAATCATGTCCCAGCTTGTGGGCGATTCTATGTAAGTACAGTAGCTGTATAATACTACTACAGCACTGTCAGAGCGTCCTTCATGCCCTTCTTCTATGGCGTTACTCAGTCGCATCCTGTTGGTTGGTGGGGTTTTGCGGCTTTAACGCTCACTGAGTCAAAGCCAACGCGACAAGGACTCGCTTTTATGATTATTATCATTATTACTTGTTGTTGTTGTTACGTACTTGCTGTTGTTGTTTTAGTTGTTGTTGTTGTTGCAGGTCGTTGTGTGCTTATTGTTATGTTGTACAATTTGCCTGACGCTGAATTACAAAAAAAAACACAGCATGAAAGGGAGACAAAAATATAAAAAAAAATATAAAAATTATACCCACTGAACTGAAGCGAGTGTCGAATACGTGCCATGTAAAATACACATTTAAAAAAATAACACAAACAAAAAAAAACCTAAAACAATATAAAAAGAAAATCTGAAATGTGTCCCAAGTCTTTAATTCAACACGCGCGTTAATTGAATTTTTATTTTTACACTTTTGCTCCAATTGTTTGGCATTTCAATTTTTTTTTTAAACAAATTTGTGCTAACAAAAAATGTAAAGCGGTAATAGTGAATTTTTGTAATTATTTGCAGCCCAGAAATAACTATAGAACTAGCAGTAATTTGAAAAGAGCTTGAATTTGCTTTTATATTGACATAAAACGCTTGACAAAGCAATTTTTTTGGCAAATCTTAAAACTATTATACAATTTTATTGCTAAAGTAAATGCTGTTTTAATTACTTAACATTGTTTGTACTATTTAAGTTGATTACAAAATGTGTTTTTACCTATGTGAGTTTACACACTTTTAAGTGCTTTTTACGCTGCACATTTTACATAAATTTTTTTAGTTACAATTACGCATGAAAATGAAAAGTATTTTAGGAATTTAACATGTCATTCACATAACTTTTTTAATAAAATACCTGTCTATTTACAGCGCAAAGTTTAATATGAAAAAATATGACATTTTTTAAAACGCTGATGAGAGTTATTGAAAAATAAAAGTATTTTAGGAATTCAACATGTCATTCATAACCTTTATAAGTGCTCATCACAACAGGAGAGGCTTCATTTTCACTCTCCTTACACTGAAAACTTTTGTTGCATTTTTTATTTATTTTCAATTATGAAAAAATTGCACATTTGTTGATTTTTGAAAATGAGAGAAAAACTCGAGAATATTTACCTAAACTTTTTTATTTTGTGAATCAAGGGAGTGTAAAAGTTAATTACATTTACATTTATGGCCGTACAATTTTCAAGTAACTTTGCTGAACTGTATGCGTAAACCTTGAACTCAGTGTCAGGTTGTTGCCAATTGGAAATAAAACATGGTTAGACAGTTGAGTATCTGTGTATTAGTGTTAGCTGCTGTCTGCCAAATTAATTTAACGGTGTGGAATATTGTCAAGGGTCTTTGCAATTGAGTTGATCTCAGTTGAGTTGAGTCGAACGCAGTTGAGTTATTTGGCTCTGGTTATGACATTGTTGCCATAGACATGACCATGAGAGTTATCAGCTTTGACATTGCCTAGTTGTTAGGCATGGCTTAAAGCACACGCAGGCAGACACACATGGATGATACTTGAGCTGCATATATGTAAATTGTAAGCAGCTTCAACTCTTTAGCCAAAAATTCTGACAGAGTTTTGCACTTGAATGCGACACTCAAAAAGCCAACATTCACGGTACCAAACAAATTTTATTCGTTGATTTATTTAGTGGCTCTCAGAGCACGCACTATATACTTTAGCTCGTTGCATTTCAGTAAAATTTTGTTAACATTTTTATGGCCATGAGTTGAAATTAACTTGTTGGCAGCAACAACAGCAACGACAGCAACGACGACGAACTAAATTTTATATACAAATGCGCATAAATCACTTTTTTGGGCGACGCCTTCCACACTTTGTTCAGTGCTGGGATTTTGTATTACGTATACGCAGTGTGTTGTTAATTTTTATGTTGCTTTAAGTAGCTGACATATTTTATGGCACCGAGACGAGGGCGAGATAGAGCTAGGGACGGAGACTGAAACTGAGACAGAGGCAAATGCAGAGATTTGAGTAAGCACAGTGGCTGTCATCTGTGTGTGTTCCAGAGTGGCAAAAACAGCTCGTGCTTCTCGGCTTAAGTAATTTAAAAGGCGACTAATTTGCTTGAATGTGGTTTACGGTTCGCTGAGTTCTTGCCATTGAAATTGAAATGGAATTGAAATTCATGTATAACTACATCTAGAGCGGCAAATAGATACGTAAAATAGTTAAATTCAATTGAATACAGCTTAAAACTGTATTAGTAGCTAACTTTATACTGTGTTTGAATGCAAAATCAGTTGATATTGATTTCAATAAGTGTAAATAAATGTTCTGCAGGTGTCTAAGTAAGCAGAACAGTAGTTAAAATTTGAAACTTAAAAGCAGTATTTAAATTTGTGCTTAAACCTTTATTTTGAATTTTATTTTTTCAATTCTAAAATCTATAACACTATATTGTTAATCGATTTAATTGTTAACTAAGAAATTTTAAATTTACTTAAATACAATTTAAGTCAAATAAATGGCAATTTAATTGTCATTATTATAGATCTCTATGGACAATAGTTATTTGCAATAAAATTTTGTGTGCAATATGAATGAAATCTAGTTGTACACAAGTTGCTAAAAGTATCTATCGCTAAGGAGCTTAAGTGCAGTGCATTGCAGTGCAGTGCAATTCCCATACATATGTGTGCAAATGGCCAAAATAACAACTGTTTACACACACTTGTAGTTGCTGAATTCTATAGAAATAGTTGAAGAGAATTGAACAGCATTCGCAGTTGTGAAATTTCTCTGTGTACACCTGCACTCTTGGCTTTAGTCCTTGTCAGTTAAATCCTTTTTGCTGCTGGCTCCAAAAAGCATATATTGACACTCTTGTCAGTTGGCAGCTTGATGAGGGCAAGGTCTTTGCCAGCAAATGCTGAATTCAACTGCCAGCATGTGCGAGGCATGAGGCAAGTCGAGGCAAGTTGCAGCAAGTTGAATTGAGTCCAAGTCCGAGTGCATGTTTCGCATCCAAGAGGCTGGAGTTTGCTTGTCTTCCACTTAGCTCACTTCTTCTGCTTCTGCTTCTGCTGCTGCTGCTCCCCTCGCAGCAAAAGTCAGATGAAAAGTCAACAACAATGCAACTACAAGAAGCTACCAGCTCCAGTGACACATATACACAAATACGTACATAAATATAGGTACTATGTACATAAGTTTGTGTATATACACTGATATAAAAATTATTTTAAAATTTAGGAATTAAAATTCAAAACTAAACAAATCTAAGTAAAATGTTTGCCAAAAACTAGTTGAATGCATTTTTAAAATAATAAATAATTTAATTAATTTTCAACAAAATTTTAAAATATTTGCATTGCCCAACTATAAATTTTATAAAATTTTTATAATTTAAATTCAAATTTTTAATATATTTTTCAATACACTTGTTTTTCTGTCTTTAAAACCTAATAGTTCCCCCTTTTTTTTGTCAGTGTAGCTGCTGTTGCCAAGTCATAAGTGCAGACAATGAACCACGCCCATTGACAGTCGTTTACGCGGCACGCCCCCCCGGCCACGCCCTCACTCTGTGCTACGCAGTGTTGCGTAAATGAACTCAAACTTTAAGTTGATGCGCTTCAAAGCGGACGCAGGAGTCGAAGTTAAAGGCTATAGGGGGAGATAGGGGAGGGTTGGGCGGTAACAGGAAAACAAGATCGTAAAATAATTTTATTACCCACCAGCCTGGCCGCACAATTAAACTTGCCAAAGGCTCCCTGCACTCCCCATCCCCGCTAAATACCGCTGCGTTCCCGCCGCAAGTTCAGCGACTTTTGTTGGCAATTTTTATATCATCAGTTCGAAAAAAAAAGAAAATGCTAAAAAACGTGGAAAAAAATCCCAGAACGAGGAATGCAAAACGTAAGCGACCATTTGTCGTGGCAATTAAAAAGTTTAGATTATTTTGTAACAATATAATGGGCGTACGATGGGCGTGGCATGGCCATTATATCGACTTGATGACAAGGTAAAAGCTGCTGCGGCATTTCCTTAAGCCTCAATTCATAAATTGCATAAAAATGAATGAAGAGCGTGGCTCCGGTCATTAAAAGCGGAAGTTGCCCTTGAGTGGAATACGAATGTATATATATAGTATATTGTATTGTTTCCTGAAAGGGGTATATCACAAATTTTAATGATATTTAATTTTGAATAATGAAGACAAAGTGGCCATTGGCAGCTGCTGTACAGTCTGTCTGTGCGGACAGTTTCCGAGCAGTGAAGCGGCCAATTAAAATTGCACAAAAATTAATGAGCTGACTGACGTGACTTAAATTGTCATTATTGTTGTTATTGCTTACGCTTTACCACGCCCACTACCACTCCCACTCCCACTCCCAAACTTCTTTTCTACTGCTGGCAATCGCTCAATCATTTGGCAATTTTAAGCCGGCTATTAAAATGGCAGGCATATTGAAATGGTTGGTCATTAAACTTATATGTCCATACAGCATATTCTGTTCTTTTTTTTATTATCACTCAGTTGAAAAGGCTGCAAATTACGCAATTTGTTGTAGTACTTGACTTGATAATACCCTATTTTAATTTATAAATAAGCCATTTGGCATTTAAGCAATTAGTATGCGTATAAATTGATTGCTGATCCTCACGATATTAATGATTAATTGCTAGCTTAGGGTTGGCAGCATTTAGCAATTAATACATGAATACAGAGCATAGTTAAATGCTTTTTATAAATTTATTGTTATTTCTTGACATGGAATAATTTGAATTTATTGTCTTGGATTAATGTACTATACATAGTTTTTTATTTAATTGGGGAATGGTTTGCTAACCAAAGTAATAATTTATGCATATAAGTATTAGTGCAATTTACAAAGTATATTAATTGCAAAAATAAATTCCAGAAAATGCATAAATTGACAATGGTTCAATAAATTAAAAATTTCATAATTAAATTATATTAATAAAATATAAGAGAAACAATTTAACTATTTATTTGAAATAATGACTTGGAGTATTCAACATTTATTTTTTCTTAATATAAAGTTTGAGAAATATTTTTAGTTCCAAAACATTCCAAAAAATGAAAACAATAATGCATAAATTTTCATATAGCATATGTTCACAATTATTATCTATACTTCACTTGTATACCCTCTTATTAGATTTCTACAGGGTGTATGTGTGTAAACCCAAGGCGACATTATAGCCAGCTGACTTTTCGGCCAACTCTTTCGATAAAGGCAATGGCCTCCGCTGGGGTCATACTGCTTTCACTTGTCTCTCTCTCTCTCGCTGTTTCTTCTGGCCGTCGCAATTTAATAAACATAAATTTCATTTAAACAATACAAAACAACAACACAAGCAATTACATAAGTGTGCGTGCGTGTGTGTGTGTGTGTGTGTGTACACTATGCATATGGGCACGTAATTTTATATATATCATATCCTGCTTTTTTTTTTTGTTTTGTTTATTTTTTTGGTGGCGAGCAAAATTTTTGTCGCCAGCACGTCGTGGTCCCAAAAACGAGTGTCTCTCGCCCGGTTGAGAGACGGCGAGACACCCTTTTAGCTGGCGGACAGTGGGGAAGGGCACGGGAATGGGAGGGGGAACCTAAAGGATATAAGGAAATCATATAAATACAAGCTCATAAAAATCATGGCGGCATGTCCTTAGCTTCTGACTGTGTGTCTGTGCGTGTGTTTTCTGGCAGCGGTTATTGTCCTGCATTGTCGCTGGCCTACTCTTTTCGTTGTATGTATTTTATATTATTTTATTTTATTTTATTTTATTTCATTGTATTTTCCGCTTTATATTGTTTTGTGCTGCTGTTATGGCTGGGTGTTATGAATTGTTTTACATACATATATATAATACTTTAAATATGCGGCATATGTTTTTTGGCGCCCGCTTTGAATATTTACATGCATTTGCCGTTCATTCTGCGGCACTTTCATTGTGTGCCACAAATTGCTTTTGGGCTGCTGCAGATGGTCGCGTGTCTTTAAAATGTGAAACAAATGCGGCACAAATTGTGGCATAATTGTATTCACATATAATAGAAATATCTATTGGAGACTCGGCAATCGATAAATATCTATGATTGGAAATGTCTAGAGCTAAGGATACTACTCATTCATGACTAGGTAGATAGCTGATGATGTGTTATGAAAAGACTACAACTTTTAAAGATAAATAACCATAAATGGTTAAAGCTACTTTATATACGCATTCGTTACTGTCTATTTAGGAAATTGTTGGTCTTATAAGATTTCTGATAGTTTTTTGCCAAAAAAAACTGAAACCATCTGAAAAACTAGAACTTCCAAAAGTCAGTTCTATTAGTTTTTGAGTTTTACAGTTTTTTGCTGTCCAGTTTTGAAACATTTAAGTAATTGCCAAACTTTGGTCTACAGCTTTTGCTGGCATTATACCAAATTGAAAATCTAATCGAATATGCGAGGCACACTCTTACAGTAATCAAATGTCAGAAAAACAGAGAAAGAGAGAGAGAGAGACGGGGAGAGAGTGAAATCAGCTAGTGAAACGTGTGCAGCACGAAACCAAATGAGTGTTGCACTTGCAGCTTATGAATGGATAACTAGATAACAAGTGCTCTTTTGGGTAACGAAATTGCAAATCTACGAAGGGAGACTGCTGGTGTTTCTGCCCCTTTTTGAGAATTGTAACAGATGCTGGTTACCTTTGGCTAATTTGGCACGTGCGGCACACATGTTGCACATGTACATACTTATCACCATGCATACGCCAAACAGAAAGTTGTATAAAATTGCACTCAGATTACGCATACGCAGCGTAATTCGTTTATAATTCGTTAATTGACTTTGATTGCAATTTGATTTGGTGTTTATTGGAAGTAGAGAAATTATGCGAAGCACAACACAAAGTGATTTATGCTCAAAATGCGTTTTCAATGATGTTGTTTTTTTTGTTTTTCTTTTTGGAGGGGATGGTGGGGTAGCAGCAGAAAGCGCAAACAAATTGTGTGTGATGGAAAAATGTTGGCAACCGATGTAAAAATAATGATTTGCCTGTTCAGTGGTGCGATGTGGGTGCCAGTGGTGGTGGTGCTAGTGGTGTGGTTGTATATATGTGCGCTCATCTGAAATAATAGTAAGTCATAAATTTTGTGTGCTGCGACTAAATTTAATTTTAGTTGGCCAGCCGCATTGCCAACTCAAAGACCAACTTCCCAATCACCGTCCATAAACTTTACTTCTGGTTGTGGGTTTGTGTTTTATTCCCCCACCCCATGCCATACCCATTGCAACAGCAGTTTGTTTAGCTATTTTCTATACATGTATTTTTTTTTTGTTTCTTTATAGTGTATTTATTTTGTTGTAGGTAAAAGCGAGAAATTATGGCAGGGCATTGTACCCCAATCTATGTGTGTGTTGTTTTTGTTTTTGTGTTTTGTGTGTTTTATATATGTGCGGCAGGCATAATCTGTAACAAATCTTTCGTCTGCAAAAACATTAGCCTTACGACGCATAAAAGTTGACATATGTAGCAAACTGCAGGACAGCAAACAATATAAAATACACATGTGTGCAAAACTGAACAGGAACACGTCGACTAGCAGATATCCAGCAAAAATACCCTATAAAAAAATTGTAAACAAATGCACTTTAAAATTTAAGATATTAACTCTTTTAGTGTACTAATTATTAAAATAAATATTTATTTTAAAGATTTTAAAATATTTTTAAAACACTTTATTAATCATGAACTTGCTAGTTTAGCCAAGAAAAATTTTTGAAAAATTTGCTATGTTTTTGGTTTTTGCATACAAAAATACTTGTGTGCCTAGAAATGTATAAATCACATTTAAAAATACATATTAAATTTAATGTGTTTTGCATTGATTTGATTTTAATACCCATAAATCGAATCCTACAATAAATCCTCCTAATCCTTGCTACAGGGTATGTAAATACTCTAGCAAAAAATAAATGGGTATACAATGAGAAACATATACTGTACATATGTAGGTTGTGGAAATAAGCCAAATAGCATGGCGCTTATGTAATTTTTGGGCTAACACCATAGCATAGGAAGACGAAGTGAGCTGAGGTGAAGGCAAAGCTGAAAAGCCTTTTTGTTAGATTTATTTCCGTTTTCGCCACTTTTCTATGCAACTTTATTCTCATGTTGTTTTTTTATGTTTGTTTATTTGTTTGCTTGTTTTGTTTGTTTGTTTGTTTGTTAGCTTGTTTGTTTGTTCGAAGTTTGATGTGTAATGCTTTGTTTTGGGAGCCCGACGGGTGGAAAAGTCATCGTGACGCATACAGCTGCGGGTGGAAAATGTTCGAATTGTTGTCACTTCATGAAGCATTCAATTTTTCATTGGACTTTGTGTCGTACTCGCATGCAAAACTGAAGGGGATTGTGTTGATGCTTATAAATAAATTAAAATTGTGTGTTGTCTGAAAGTTTAGCACTCAACTGGATATAGTTGGAGTTTGTGTGGATAAAGCAAATAAATTATCAATGCTAGAGATAAAAGCTTAAAGTTTTGCTGACATATGTTTATTACAAAATATTTGCTTAAGAAAGTTCAAAAAATGTGTAAATTTATGGCATAGAGTATACTTAAAGATGCTTTAATAGAAATTCGAAAGCACTTCGCCTAATCATAATTAGGATATACTCTAGTTAAAGTTCTAAAGGCTCCAATTTTTAATGAAATATTTTTGTTTAGAATTTAAATACTCAAGAATTCAGTTGATTAACTACTACTAGCTGGGAATATACTTAGCTGTAGTGTTTTATGAGATTAATTTAAATGCTAAGTGGCACTTTGCATTGGACTGCTAAACGAAGAACCAAAGACTTGGAATGCAATGAAAGAAATGAAATGAAATGAAATGAAACTTAACAAACGCCATTTACTTATTCATTTTCCTTTAACTCACAGTCTTCACAATCTTTCGCTTGGCTTTCTTCTCGTAAATCTTCGCTTATATTCCGCAACATTACAGCATAATTAAGCTGCATTTGTTGCTGCTGATGTTGCTGCTATTTCTACTGCTGCTACCGCCTGTACTGCTGCTATTTGCAGTATACATGACCTTACTCCAAAGAGAAATATAAACAAGAGAGTTAAAAAGTGTGCTCGACTAGTGAATAACCTGTAAATGGTAAACCTTTTGTGTTTATAAATAACTTAAACTTTAGGAAGCACAGCTCGTTAAGCATTTTAAATATGTATTATATAAAAAATACACAAATATTGTTTCAACATTTTACTGCCTTTGTTTTTACAGGGTATTGTCGTGGTTTTCACGGAGTAATTAAAAATTCGCAACTCAGCCAAAAGTCGCATAGAGAAAAAATGAATGAACGTAAAAAATTGTTATTATGCCGTAGTTGCTGCTGTGTCAAGACAAGCTCTAATAAGCTTTCCACTCACACACACACACACACACACACACACACACATACAATAGCAGAAGTAAGTAGCGCACATTGCGCTGCATATAACGTATACGCAACGTTTTACAAATGAAGCTGCCAACGCTGAGCAAGATGAGTAGAGCGATAAAATGAGCATGTGTGCAACTGAGCTATACATATATATATATATATACAAGAACACATACACACATTACCAAGCTGACTGTCAACGATATAACACTCACACACACACAAACACACAGAGAGACAACTATTTCTATACAAACTATGAGAAACTTCTGCTCCTGTGATTGTTGCCAGCTGATAAACATAGGGTCGGAGGAGTTACAACCCAACCAAACTTGAGTTGGGTTAAAACAACAATTTCGCTAAATTACAAACAATGCTTATTTGTTGTTTATCTGTGTAAAGTATCTCTTTACTCTACAATACACTCAGGGGCAGGTGGTGCTTCTGCTAAAGTTGTTGTTGTTTTCCAGACTCTGTATTTCAAGAGTTGTATGTGTGTATTGAATTTGTGTAGAAAAAATGATGCGTAAAAGGTTCAAGGCTACTTTTTCGATTTGGTATCAGGTACTTGTAGCTGTTAATGTTTCTAAAAACTGTCTAAAATAGTCTCTGGTGTAAAAATACTCATATAATGTATAGCATTGCCTCACAAAAAAGTACAGGGACTTTTGCAGTCGGCTCGCTAAACTAGTTCTTCGCACTTCTGCGGCTCTGCGTAATTGAGTTGATAAAACGCTTGTGCACATTGTTGTAATTTGGGTAATGCATGCAAAGTTAATTACCTCGGGGATCTTGGTAATTAGAAATGTGATTGAACGCTCCACACAATGCCGTTGACACCAGCCATTCTTATATATATTTATATATCGTACTACATATACAACACCATCAGTTTGTGCAACTCTAGCATAAATCAACGTGGCATTACCTTGCCCTTCCCGAAATGTTCACCTGTCAACTTTTACATTCACTCATAATTTATCCATTTGACAAATCGAATCAAAGTTGAAGGCAAACAAACGGCAAAAAAAGAAATTAGGAGAAAAAAGTATAGTATGACAAATTATTATTGCTAGCACTGACTTTGCAGACATATTCAATTAGCAGTCGAAAAGTTGTCTATACCTTTGACATTTATACGTTGGCCACGTTGTCAGGTTATTAGCCCACCTCTCAAATTTTGGCAACAATAAAAGCAAACAATTGAATTTCGATCAGAGAAACTTTGCAGACTACAATCGTATAAAATTTGGTTTTATGTCTAGCCAGTTTTTGGCCAAAGAACACAGACTTGACTAATCTATAGAATAATTAACGTAATTGATTGTTTATTTTATTCTTTATTTTCTGCAATAAAATATTGTACGAAGACAGACAGTTTGTACATTTTATTGCTATATAAAAGTGATAAAATTTATTTATTTTCAAATCAAAGCATATTAGAAAATTTAATACAAAAATTGTGGAAAATCAACAGAAATTCAGTAGGTTAAATAAATTTGCGTATAATTTGTGCAGTATATGCAAAAATAAGAAATATTTTGTGAAGATATTTTTCATATTTTTCCCAACAAAAGATATTTTTATGGCACACTGAAAAACGAAAACCGAAAACCAAAAACATTTTTCGGCTTAATTTGGCCAGCCACATCAGTCATGTACAAGTACACTCATATATATATACGCATGTATATATGTATATGTGCACTTATACGGCACTTACATAGTCATCAGTATCACAGACTTTTGGTTCCTTGAATGCTCTCAGGCATTTTAGCACTTAGCCAAATCCCAGCTTATATTTAGATATGTGCATATGCATTTCTCCGACCACAAATAAGTTTACCATGCGAAGATAACTTTAACCTAGATCCCATTCTCCTCGCATGGCATTGCTTTTGAAAAGTTTTTTAGGTAATATTGTAATACCGTAAAAGGCAATAAACTTTTGCAATTGCAAAAACGTTTGTCAGAACTTTTTTATGCGTGTATCCAAAAACCATTCAGGAATTTCTAACGGATGCAAGTTCAGCAATAATAGCGCTAGCTTTTTTGCTACAACTGAGATTGGTACACAAATACCATATAGAATAAACCATCTATATACACACTCGTATGCCTGAGCTTAGAAAATTCAATTACTTGCCAGTTGTAAAAGCTACGAAATTCATCGAAGTTGTATCGAATTTTAAAGTTTTCTTTAAAATTTATTAAAATTGTTATTACGTATAGTTTTAAGTCACAATCAATTTAACAAATATAATTATGAAAAATCCAATTCAATTTCATACATGGCTTTTTATTAGTCTGTAATCCCACTGTGCATATAATAAAAGCTAAAGCATTATTGCTGCAAATAAATAAACCACAAAATCAGTTAAAAAGTTGGAAATAACAGTGGCTGAGTTGTCATAGATTATGCATGCGATTGTGGGTGGTATACGAATGTATGTATATCGGGGGCCACATTGGGTCAACGAGAATATTGCAGACAGGAGTGACGCCAAAAGTTTTTCGATAGCCGAAACTTAAGTGCCGGGCCACTGGAAACTGGCAACTGGCAACTGGCAACGAGTTGGCAGCACCGCTATCTACCTAACCTCACTCTTACTATCTTTTAACTTTTTTGTTTGACTTTTGTGCGCCGGCTGCAAAAGCCAAAAACTTTTGGGCCGACCATAAATTTACTGCAGCTTCTATTTCTTTCATGCTCTGAATGGTTTTGTTATTTCTATTTTTATTTTGCTTTCTTTCTTCAATGCTACTTTATGATAATTATTTAGGCTAAATGTGTATACACATATAATATATATATATAGTATATACATATATATTATGGGAGTACATTTCTGTAATGTAGTCCCGCATTGCTGGGACTTGAATTTAATTAGTGCGAGCTCCTTAAAGTATGCTATCAAATTGCCGCATGGCGCGTGACGCGATTTCTAATTAGAAATTTTGAACGCCAAATTTACCACACAATTCGCATCGCAATTTCGCAATTCGCCACTCGGAACTCAGAACTCGCAACTGCATTGTGCTTGTGCCATTTAATTGTCGCTTGTGCCAGTTTTTTGTGTTTGGTTTTGTGTGTGTGAGTGTTTTTTCATTCTTTCTTAGCCTTGCACGTTGCAGTTGTTTTTAGCTCTTTTGCCGTTACACTGTTGCCTGCCTGTCTTGGGCTTTGACTGCCGTTGACGGCTTCTGCCAATCTTTGCCATGTGCATTGGACTTTTCCATTTCCATTGCTTTTCCCTTTCCCATTGCATTTGCTCTACTGCCATGCTATGCTATTGCGCCTTTGTTTCATTCAGACCAATCAATTAAGACCTGTTTTTCTGTACATTTTCTTTTTTTTTTTGTAGCCATATTTCCTGTTGAACACTTTGTAACCGAAACGTTGGACTTTTTATGCGGTAGTCAATGACGACGTGACTTTAAGTCGCAAATTGTTTGTTTGCTGGGCTTAGTTTGACAGTTTGATGCAATGCAGTGTTGGCAGCTTTGGGGTAATGTGGGATATTTTAGCTAGTATTTCAGTTGTTTATATAAAGTGTTATACAGATTGCATTAGAAACTGTTGTACACGCTGTTTTAGAGTGTCATGTACAGTAAAATTCAAACTTTCTACAAACTGTTATTAAAACTGGTATACAAACTCTTATAAAAAAAAACTTTACATAAACTATTGCATCAGCCGTTTACCATTTAAAGTTCCTATTGTGTTTCCACTACTTTTACCAACTGTTATATCATATAATATAAATCTACTGTTGTATTATTTTTTTTTTAAATTATTTGTATAATTAACTGCATAAGTTTGCTTAACAAATTGCATAAATTTCATTTAAATTATAATAAGAAACATAATCTATATACCACTTGAACGCGCTAAACAAAATGGTTATATATTTCAGAACTTTTAAAGGCTATAAGTTATTCCAATTTAAACGCTGCTCTTTGCTTAAAGTTGCTGAAATACGTTTTGTTCGCAACTACAAACTTCAATTTGTTGGCAAAGGCAGCAGCTCCTGCTTTGCTGCTGCTCTTTGCATAAGATGCTCAACGTACCTGCTGGGTGAAAACTTTTAGAATATTTCCTTGTCCAAATTCCATGGCCTTGAATGCGGCTGTAAATTATGTAGAAGGCCGCAATTGTTTGCCAAATAGTTTTCTCAGTTTCTACCGTTGGTTTTTTTTTTTTTTTTGGCAAGCACAAATGCCACAAAATGCATTCATCATAAACAAATAGCTACTGTGACAGAATGTCTTAATGTGAAAATGGAACTAAGGAATCTTAAGATACTACAAAGCTTTTCATCTACAAGCTACAAGCTTCAAGCTTCAAGCATCAAGCACTCAGTGTAATTGAGCGGCACTTAGAAAATATGCGCCTCATTAGCTGCCTGGCCCAAAGGTGTTGGTGGCGTTGGGCCCCCAATGAGTTCGACAACAATCAGAAAGACAACTCGTATGAGTGGTTTCAAGCGTACACACGAGCGCACATATGCACACAACAAACACAAACATACAACCAAACATACATACACCCAGAAGCTGAGTAAACTTAACGCTTCACTGATTTTTCTTGGCCTCAAACAAAATTGGCACGCGCTATATGCTCCACAAAGGAACTTGTGTAGGGGCGATGGCGGAGCAAATTCGTAGTTGTGGTAAAAGGGAAATAAAAATGATTTCCAGCAACATGCTTTAGCTTCTACTACTCTTGATGCATGCTTAGATATCCATCTACTGTTTATATGTGTCTACGTGCCACAGTCTGTTGCCTGATTGTGTGTGTGTTATTTGGACTTTGGCTTTGCTCAAGTTTTGTTACGTGCTTTGCTTAATTTTGCGCTCAGCATTTGCCGGCATCTGGCAGCCTCATCTCATTGGCTTCCGATTACACTGCGTATACATAATATACTAGCCAAAAGTTTTTGCTAGCTGCACCTTAAGTTTCGTGTGTTTCCTGATCTTTCATTTCCCATACTCAACTGCAATTTAGTGTATGCAACAAGTTGTGAGCCAAGGACACTACGTGGCAAAACACACACACACACAGATACAGTTAGGTAAACAACTTGAAGCTCAAGTAACGCTTCGCTTGGTTACTCATACGCATCGTTGGCCAGCTTCATAATTCTATTTTCTATTTTTTTTTTCAGGCTTTTTTTTGTTGCCTCTGGCTTTTCAATGATTTCGATGTCTACCACAATGTTGCAGTCGTAGGCACTTTTCATTTATCATCGATACCCAGAACTTCAAACAGAGCCCAACAAAAAAAAATCGAAACAGTTGTGTGTGGAAATTGTACAGCAACTTGTTCAATTGATTCTTGTTGTTGGATTTTTTGCCTCTGTGATGTGAAATGCATTTGAGGTTTTCATTTCCGCTGAAATACATTTGCAATTCTCTATCAGCTACCATCTAATAATGCTGCCGCTCGTAGTTGCCAGTACGATTTTTTGCTGTTCACTTTCACATTGAATTAAATTGCATGGAGCGAAAGTGAAAGCCATAACAAATCTGCTAACGAGTATTTTATTGCTGCTTTTTCTAGCTTTAAAATTTATTTTACATTTAAAAGTCTGTGCATATCTCTTCTGTTCCAGCAGTTTATATCTTCGTTAGTCTCCTGCCGGCTTCAATTTGGCTAACTCACCCGGCCAGAATCTCTAGCGCATAAAACGCGCATTAGCAAACTATTAGTCAAATCCCAAAGGTGCCATTTACCATGTCCAGAGCTGTCATTCTCTCTCTCTCCCCCCCTCTCTCTTTCTCTCTTAGTCTCTCGAATTTTTTGTTAAACTTGTTCCTGCCGCGTTTGCCATTTGCAATGTGATTTGTGACGCCTAATAAAATGCCAAAATACTCTGTAAAAATAAATAAATAAAAAAAAATGTGCATAAATTATAGGGCAACAACAGCAAACAGTCGCAGTCGCCTTGCAAAAGTGTGAAAAATTACGTATACGCCCCGGCGACGCAGTGAATTATTCGAAAAAGAAGCAGCCACAAAAACCAACGAGACCACACAAACCACCAGCAAAAACAACACTGAGTTACAACAAGCAACGAACATGCGAACAACGAGCAGTGAACAGCGAACGGCATAATCCGAAATTTTATGCCACAACTTCGCCAAAAGACAAAACGACAGTCGGCGAATAATTTCATTTGCTTTTAATTTTCACTTATAAACTTTTTGGTGCAAAATCTTGCAAGAGCTTTGAAAATGTGTATTTGATGATTTTCTTGAAACGCCTTTGGTCTTTTACCATTATACAATTTTGGAATACCAAAACAAATAAAAATTGTTAAACTTTATTGCAAAATATTGCAGTTGAAATCAATAAAATTCATTCGAAATCCATTTAAAGCTCGGCTTTACAAATTTGTAGCTTTATATTGTTGCATCTGTATAGCTAAATTGCTTCATATCAGTTTCGAGCACTCGAACAAAGCGAAACAGCTTATACTAGCAAAGTTTCATGGGTAGTATATACAAGGAAAAAAAAAATAGACATCAATATAAAATTATTTTTCTACATTAAATGCGTGTGCCTAACTTGAAAATTTGATATGAATCAGAGATGTTGAGTGTTATATGCAGTACAATTGTTAAATTTAAGTACTGAGTAACAGCCAGTCGAGCACACTACGCCGCAACATTCTTGTTTTAATTGCACTCATTGTGCCATGCTATTCAATAACTATTGTATTTTTTTTCTATTCACTATAGTTTTTGTGCACATTTTTGGCGAGCTTTTTGTTTGTTTAGCGACTCTGTTTGTTTTGGCATAAAATCGAAATTTCGTTTGGCATTGTTCCTATGCAAGTTGATTGAAATTAAGCGGATTTGAAGAGTCGCTTTACAAAATTCGTCATAGTTCAAGTGGCTTCTGTTGCTTTTGTATTATTTGGAACAACTGCCAAATAAAGCGCCGAGTTTCAAGTGCTTCACAATTACACTTCATTTATATATAGATGTTACATATATTTATGAAATTATTATGTGCTGGGTTTGTGTTAATTTGACAAACAATTGTGTGCGCTTTCAGCGTCAGCAATAAAACTAAGGAAATTATCATAATTATTATAAGTGCGCCGAAAAGTAGGCAACATTTGTTTTCATTATGCTTTATGGTCTGCTATAAAATGTTTTCATTATTACACGCCTTGCTGCGCATTTAAACTGAATTATAATTTGTTCACATCACATTAACAAACTGTATTTTACTTAAACATTTATATATCATGCCAGGAATAACTAAATTGTTTTGTTTTTCTGGCATTTAATGTATAGTTTAGTTTAGTTGAAATATGTAGAAAATGTAGTCACGTCAATGACATCCATAGCAAAGCTCTTAGGCAGGCCTGCTTTTAATGACGTGTCTTTGGGTATAATTCGAAAAATTCTCATATCAGAGCAAATTTCCATGGCTGACAAAATTGCAATGAAATGACAATAAGTCTAATCAGAGAGGCACCAATGCCAGCTGCAAATTGCAAACTCATGTTAGGCATAATTAAATGCAAATTAACTATGACCAACAGACACAGTAAGCACTGAGTCAATTGCACGCCAGTACGAATCGAATTCCATTGCACTTTATTGCGCCTGCAATAATTAAAGTCCAATTGAAAGGGTGCATTCGCATAAAACTGACTAAGTTCATTAATGGACCAGATATGTGCGATATAATGACCAGCCGTGTACGTAGTGCGGTTATCACTGAAAATGCGTTTTATGCAGATATCAGGGAACAAAGTCGGAGCACTTGTACAGAGCTCGGTCTGGTCTGTGGAACTCCAACTATCCGACATAATCCAACAGAGGCGTGATGAGCAACTCAATTTGCAGCTTTTATTTGTAAATTCCTTATTTCCATACAGCTCCCGAAGGCCACGTTAATCTACTTTATCCGGAAACAGTTCTGTGCATTGTTGTATCTGGCTGGGAAATACGAAAAGTGCAGCCCGTAAATATACAAAGGCAGGAAAGTCACTGTTTTGCATAGTTTTCAACTAACTTAAGCACAAAGCTCAACTTATGATAGCTAAAATGTAGAATTTTCCAAAGAATGCTTGTGCCTGAGATATTTAAAGTTTCTAAAGATGCTCAACAAATTTTATGAGCTAAAGTACTTCTAGTTGTTGGCTGGTTCATTAAAAATCTAATTTAGATTTAGCAAGATTTTAAAGATAATATTCTTATTAGATATTTGAAAATGGCAAAACCAATTTTCCTTGTATAGCAGTAGTCTCATATCGATTAAAGGCTTTATCATCTAAGTTTCACAACACTCAAACGTTCTCTTTTTTTTTATGTTCCATCAATTTATTAGTCATAAAACTTTGATATTCTGTTTCAAAATTTCACATAGATTGGCTAGATATACATAGAACGAAAACTCTTCAATAATCTGTGTGTCATAAAAGCTGCTCACACAACCCGCATATCAGACACGTAATTTAATACCAATCCACCTGCTGTGGTTCACAAAAACATACCCATACACCCAAACAAACCAAAAACTCACTGAGGTAGTCGTCGCAGTGGATAACCACCAAATATATACATAACCCCATATAGCATGTGTACATATATATCTACTTGTCTATAAACACAATGACCAGCAGCAACATCAGGTTTGAAATGCCATCGAAAGCAAAGTACAAACTTTAAAAACTATTTTGACCAACCGTTGACCAACCACAAAGTGTATGATGCAGTGCGAGGCGTTTGTGTAAATTGCAGTATTCGATGGCCAGCCCAAAACTGCCAAAGAACAAAACCAACGTTTTGAAAAAGAAGGCCCGACACTCACACATACAGAGTATACTGGCAATTTTTGGCCCAGAAAAATCGAATACAACATAAAATGCCAAAAATGTAAGGCAACACGTAAAACGTAAAATGTTTGCAATACACTGCAGATCCAAAGGGAGCATATTGAATGCAAAGAGACTTATGTGGGGATTAAACCAAAAATATGCTATACATTGCTTCAGCAACCTATTTGTGTTTCTAAAACTATGCTTTGAAAATTTGTATTCAAAATTAGAGTTTTTATTTCAAAACAATAAAGGGTATTTGCAGTAGAGGCTTGATTTGTGGCTGAAGCCGTTGGAATTTTTACTGCAAGACTAAAACAATTGGCAGCAGCAATGAGATTGCGCCTGGTTTGACCTCGCTGATCCCGTTTCTTTGACAAAGAGAGAGAGAAAGAGCAAACGCGTTGCGGTATTCCAGTTTTCTGGTTTCCGTACCCTATTCCCAAT
The DNA here is from genome assembly GCA_035047385.1 of Drosophila tripunctata. NCBI lineage: Eukaryota > Metazoa > Arthropoda > Insecta > Diptera > Drosophilidae > Drosophila > Drosophila tripunctata. Next base: position 352,755 of record JAWNPS010000307.1, read on the forward strand.
GCGGTGTTCTCTATTCCCGTTACGTGTGCGATTAGTTAAGCTGCGAAAAATAATGACAGCTGACGCGGCTTACCATGCAAAAATGATTCCCATGCAGCATTTGTCCATTGGTGGAACAAAAAGCCGCACGATGAAGCCACAGTGAGCGTGAAGCACCACGGGATTAATTGAGTGATGTGTGGAAGCTATTGGCTCGGTTAATGGATACTGAATACTGGCATACATACAGTCATAACACTTTAGCTTCAACATCATACGTTTCAAGTCCTTTGATATCCAACTGAGTTCTGGCAGACCGAATATCGAAATTTTTCAACTGGTTCAATTGCTTTTTGCTGTTGTGTCTATGGATGAACAGTGAATGCACTTGAAGATGTTTTCATTTGGCCGTTAACGTTAAAGTCAATTGTGATTGTTGTTATTGCGCTTTAAAGCAATCAGTTTATGCTGTATGCTTTTATTGTTTTATCAATCAGCCATTTACATATATGTTAAGCAAAGTTGCAGCATTCAGTTGTGAGAGTGTGACAATGCAAACAGTTGAAGTTAAACTGATTATCCCCAAACAAAAGTTTATTATTACAGGCAATTTAATATAATTAATACTTCCATATAGGCATGCCGATATATTTAGAGCGGCAATTATCAATCGTACGCAACCGTACTGGAATTTTGGGACTACGAAGTGATTTTAGTTCTCCATCCGATTCAGAGCTTTGCGGTTCCTCGGGTAAAAGCGCATTCCTACTGCGTTGCAGTATTTCGAAAATATTAGTATTATTGCAGGCTAGCGATTTAATTGAAATTCTATCTTCGGTGTAGAGAATTTCATACTTGAAGAACATTTCGTATTGCTGCATTAAATGCAATTCTTTGAACGTTATACAGGTGCTTCCGAGGTGCTTCATTGTCTCGCCATTAAAGCAGTGTAGTTTATGTTGGTGAAGCTGCGGTTTCGTTGTGGGTGCCACCAGAAATGTAAGCTTGGAAAGCTGGCGCTCTCCGGTTATCTCGTGGAGCAGTGGTTCCAGCAGTTTTATTGCCATTTCTGTACTATCCGGTTCTCCATAGCGTGGGGCAATTTGACGCCTAACAACTCCATCTACTGCATTATAATTGCTGACCCAGCGACCTTTGACAATGACAATTTTGTTCTGATTGAGGCGAGAGGACATCGATTCTGTAGGTTGCACACCCCTGCGTATTTTCAATTTACTTAAAATTTTCCGCATTTTAGAGCTTGAAAATATGTTAAAACAATTGTTAAAATTTTATTAAAAATTTAAAAATTAACTAAGCTGATTAGTTAAATATTTTGCTAGGCTATAACTAAAATGAGTTTTTTTCAAAAGCTCTAAAGCTGTTTGAAATCTATTTCAGTGTTACTTATGATATGCTTTTAGTTTATTAAAACCTTGCTGTGTTTCTGTATGATAGTTAAACTAACTAACAATAGTAAAGTCAAATAGTCAAAACGTAGTAACTTTTTGTACTGTCTTACACTACAAAAGCGCAGCAATTGCAGCAATTGTTACTTATGATATGCTTTTAGTTTATTAAAACCTTGCTGTGTTTCTGTATGATAGTTAAACTAACTAACGTAGTAACTTTTTGTACTGTCTTACACTACAAAAGAGCAGCAATTGCATCAAAATTTTATTTTTGGGCTGCTGGATAATTTGTCAAGTAGTAAGAAAGATTGCGCTTTTATGGGAATATCAGGCTACTACAATTGGCTTATAAAAGGCTTGCTTGCGGCTTGCTGTTAGTCTGGCCAGCTGCCAGTTAGCTGAATGCCAGCATATAGAGAGAGAGAGAGACAACAAGAATTCCGTTGGCTGTCATGAAGTAACACCCGGCCAAGATGCCGGTGTCAAACGTTTTTGGCCTTTGGCGAAGAAAAACTGCCACTTCACTGGCGACTTGCCGAGAACCTGTCGCCACAGGAGCATCCCCTATCGCAGTGTCCAGTCCACGCCACGCTTGACAAACGACACGACGATGAGCATTACATCAAAAAGCACACAGAGACGAAAAATAAAATAAAATAAACACATTTTTATTTTTAAGTTTCTTTCAATTGTTAAAGAACAAGTGTTTTTCTATTGCTTGCTGCACACATGTGCGCACTCCGCCTTCTTACTCATGGTACTATAATGTTCTTATCAGAGAATCCTCCAACTGATTTTGTTCTTTATTTAAAGCGACAAGCAACTGACCAAACAGTTGCATTTGTAAGCCGTCTGTCGCCATGAATCGTTCATCAGCAAATTTTCTGGTATATGTCGAATATCTCATTGCCTTGGAACGTAGTGGAATGACAAGTGAATCGCTTGGTTCTAGTTCTTTACGCATCTGGTTTGACAATATCAACAGTTATGTGTTACAAATCAGTCAGATAATCAATTTGACAAAGACTTTAACTACAGTTGGGTTTATTCGCTGCACAATTTAGTAAAGTATTTGTGGAAAATTTGTCAAAAATTAATTGATAAATGGAAGCTAAAGTAAATGTGTTTTTTTTTTAGTATTTTCTAAAATAAATTGAAATATAATTTTACAAGACCTATAAATACATATAATTATTTTACTTAAATGTATTTTCATCTATTCTCTTTCTGATCTGACTAATATCTCTCAACCATATGCCAATTCATTTGAAAATATCATAAATTTATATAGTACACAGTACATAATGGATTCCCTTTCATTTGGGCATATGTAAAAGCAAATGAAACGCATTGGAGCATTCCAAGTAAACATTTGGAAAATGTATCGATGGCAATTTTCATAAATTTTGCCGCATTGCCAATTAAATAAATGAAAATAATTTGCGCTGAGTCAGGGCAAAAGTGGAACTCGAACAACTCAATTTTCAAGCTAATGAAAATATATTACCCCAGAGATTGTGATGAGTGAAAGAGAGAGAGCTAGACCAAATATGAGTGAGGTAGCGTGAAATCCAACAATGTAAAGCAAACTGAAAGCGTAAACCGAAACAAGATATAACTTCATTAGGCGCACTGAACCGACAAGCCATGCGATATATCTGACAAGTCGAGTACTTAAAATGAGAAATATCTTTAAAATAAAAAAGGGGCGGAAGATATTTTACGCAATATAATCAATAAAAGCGCTAAACACAAACATAAATAAAAGGGATATACGAATGCGAATGCGGCACGAATTTATTAGCCATCAGAAAACCGAAACGGAAGAAAATGTGTGTATAGAATACTATGTATGTATATCTCTATATATGTGTGTACATATGTGGAAGCCATGTCAATGGCAGATGGAAAAATGATAAAAATAAATAAAAGTCTGTTAAGTTCGTTGAAGCGTGGGACGCGTAAACAGTTCAAGGACTCGACTGACTGTCCGCATGATTTATTTACTTTCCACTGTCTTTCTATCCAGATGACCTGACCTCTCATATATGTATGACTGTATGTATACTGTTTGTACGTGTGTGTGTGTTTTCTTGTGTGTGTGTTGTGGGTGTATACATAGTGGTTCAATTGCCGCTTAAGTGAGGCCACATTTTGAGACGTTTTATTGGCTACGTGCAACTGCGCAAACAAATTTACATGACACTGAACTCACCTGAAGTTCGGTATTACCCACATACCGAAGCAGCAATTGATATAGCATTATTGAAAGATTGATGAAAGTCCGGAATGGCGGTGCACCACCATCACTGCCACCATCACTGCCACCATCACCACTGACTTACCGACTATCGACCAGGGCGAGCAGAGGCTGCAAGATAAATGACTTCAGTTTCCCTTTTTCTTTCCTGGGTCTTGGCTAAAAGTTATTGCGGTCTGTGAAGCGCTTATAATGAATAATGAAAGATTTGCTGCCGGTTCGGTTTCGGTTTCAGTTTCAGTTTCGGTTTCTGTTTCTTTTTTTTTGGTTTTATTTGTCGGTTGGTCGTTTTATTGTCGAATGCTCGGACCAAACAATAAACTGCCTGACCATTGACTAAATTTGTTTGAGACTGACCGTGGTTGAACTCTCCTTAAACTCCTCCCCGCCCCCGTTGTTCCGACATATCAAATCGTATAGAATTATGTGAGAATAGCGTTGAGCAGTATTCACACTTTGATTTCGTGGTTGATACGATATGTGGCCATGTATTAATGGCTTTTATAACGCTTCCTGTTTGCCCCACATATATCTTGTATTTGCCTCAAGGTTCTTATATCAAATCAACTGTGTGGTGTATCTCTCTCGCTCTTTCCCCCATTGGGTTTGTATGACCAATTTGACTGTCAGCAAGTTCTTTTGATGCTGAATATTGGCTAAAAATGTTGCTCATACAGTCGGTTTCTGGGCTGTGTGTGTGTATTGCGGTATACCCTGGGGCACTTTTGATTGAATGCCGCATCATAATTGCAGCTTTGCTTCATTTCATGTTGGTATCTCTTTGATATGTTCCCTACTTTCGATTGCAGAACCCAGTCATGATGTCTATGCCATGACAAATCTCCTGCACTGATTACTGCCTCGATCCTTAGATTGTTTGGGGGCTTTATAACTGGGTCTGATTCGAATTTCGATGCAATTGGCACCATGAATCAAGCTTATGACTAAGGTTTTGTTGTGCCTCTGCTCTAATATGTGAGTAGAACACTTCTCTGCTTAGTTTGTGTATTAAAGTACTTGTTTTTCAGTCAACTTTAAGTACGAACTAAATTATAGAACAAATCACAAATATTTTGTAGTTTAAAGGGCCACAAATAGTTATATAAATATAAGTTTTTGTTGTTTTTGTTTATTTGAGTTAAGCAACTAAAGCTAGAACTAATACTAAGTGACTTTTATTTAATTAAGAAGCACTGATTACCGCACCGATAAATAAAACAAGTTCTTTCTCGGTCAACAGACGGATTTTGTTACCAATAGACAAAAGTTCAACTGTCAGTTAGTTTCGCCCTACTCTAGCTTTTTCTATTAGTATGTTGTTCGGTGTTTGTTTACTGGCAATTAGATACTCACAATTTGCTCAAATTAAAACATTGTCACTGTGAACAGACAGACATGGGGTCCACAGCCTTGGGAGAATGGGCAAAAACTATTTACATGTGAGGGCGGATGGAAGTGCCGACAAACAGACGAAAGGACGGACGGTCAGACTATTTTGTGGCTCAACAGCAGTAAAAAGTGACTGGAGGGGGTCGTGTTCGTGGGTGTTCTTCTTTGACATGTGGAATTTGTTTGAAAATTTCATTGCTTTTCACGCCCGAACAATTGTGAAACCGGGTGACCAGTTTGCTCGGCAGGTGTCCAGTGCTGTAGACTCCCCCTGGAGCTGTCCGTTCTGGGAATGCGCTTTTTTCGATACCCAGCGATGAGTGTATAAAAAGCTTGTTAAAAAGCAGCAGCAGGCGTTCCTGTAAATGTTATAGTATTTAAGGCCACTCCTGATAAGGATGAATGGGAGGGAGCTAGAGGATATCATAGCTAATGAGTGCAACAAGCGCTTTATTTGGTGCGTAGATTCGTCATAGACTCTAACAATATCCTAAAAATTACAGAAGTTATCTATTTAAGGGATGTGTGAAGTGCATTACATCAAATACCAATGTGTAGCCACCCATAACAGGGTATATTTCGGTTGTGTGAGCTTTACTCCACCTTTCTCTCTAGCTTTCTGTGCTTGTCTTTCTTTGGTTTTTTTCTCTGTTTTGTCCTGTACTTTGGTGTTTTGGCATTTTTAATTAAACGCACGGCCAAAAGGCTGTTTGTGTCCCTTATTTTCGTGTTTAATAAATTAAGCTATTTTATTTCATTTTCTTCTTTGGATTGGGTTCTTTTTGTTGTTGCTTTGTTGCTCTCTTCTTGTTTGGTATTTTGACTGTCGCCAGGCATTTGTGGCCCTGTCATGTATTGTTGTTTTCTTGGCTTGGCATTGTATTATAAAACCTGTGGCTCATTAAGGTGACTACGTGAGCATTTAACAGGTGTGGGAGTTGGTGTAGGTAGGTAGGTATAGGCGTGGCAGGGGCAGGGGCAGGGGCAGACAGATGGTAGATGACGAAGACCATTAGAATAAGGGCACGTGTTGCTTTTGTGGCATTGTTTACGTTGTTGAAGGAGCGCGGTTTTTGGTTTCTGTAAGTTTTATGCCTGTGCATCGTCTCCATGAATTTCTTTCCTTTTCATTTTATGGCATCCGAGGCTTTTGTGCTCTTTGAGAGTTGCTTAATGGCTGTGCCATTGTTATTGTTGTTGTAGTTGTTACCTGTTTTGGTGAGTGAGGCACTCACTGTACTTTGTATTATTGTAATGTCTGTGTGAACAGTAAAGTTTTTCTTTTTTTTTGTATTTTTTTTTTTGTATAATTTGTCGGTATTGTTGTTTATATTTTTGTTGTGCCACAATTGTTGTTGTTGTTGTTGTTTCAAAAACATACACTTGGTGTATTTGTATTTATTTTTGTTCGATGCTGCTGCAAGGCCAATTTTGTAATTAAATTTCTCATTAAATATACTTATTTTTGTTATGGCATCAAATGAATTGTGTCAAGCCATGTTTACAAAGCATAATTACATCTACAAGTTGAATATGATTTGTGTTGGCATAGCTAGCAGGTGGGCGGAGGGGTTGGTGGTGGAGTGGTAATGGGGGGAATTGTTAAGCAAACCCAACCAAAATGTGCAGAGAGTGTAAATCTACATATTTATGAGTGTTGAAATTATGACTACATGTCCGCACATGTCGTCCAGTGTTACATCCGTTTCCGTTTTCCTACCCGACATGAGAAAACATTTAGCATTTCTTTTATTTCTCCTTGGGTGCGCCTTTCTCGACTGCTTTGTGCACGCTCCTCAATGAAATTATTTCAAATAAAAACAATTACTTTTTTTTCTTTTTTTCTCTTTGTTTCATTTTAGTTGTGCCATTTGGCCCGCAACCCTTGCAGCTGCCAATGTTGCTGTGGCAAACAGCCATTACGCAAAATGTTAGTTTAAGTCCGATTTGTGTTGTTAGTGCCAGAGAAAACTAAGCTCCTAAAGCTTAAGTATTATTTAAGCGACGTCTCTATTTTTCTATAATACAGTTGTTGGTTTCTGTCTCTTAAGAAACTAGGCTTGAAATTGTGTAAAATTGCATATACTTAATCTAAGTTGCTTTCGTGTTAATAAATAATTTGCATTATTTCATCCAAAATGTATTTCAAAATGCATATCCCATTTTAATCATCTTTTGTGTTTTAGAAAGTTTCAGAAACTTTAAATAGCTTTCAAAATATTTAGCTTTTAGCCAGAGGTAGTTGCTAACAAAACTTTGTACATTCAACTATTTGAGCTGAAGAAGTTGCTGCCTTAGTCAACTATTTGAAGCATCACTTGGGCTCACGACGACAAGTTTTTGTAGCATGCATAGTAAGTATACGAATCATTTTTGTTAGGGTGTGCAAGAAATTCTGGAGGCAGTGTGTAAAATATATATTTAGTATGGAGCTATGTGAAATGTTAGTGCTTAGCATTGTTGTTCCCATAAGTATGTATTTGTATTAGCCGTAAGGGTTACATGAACTTTGCTTCACACAAAACCAACAACACGAACTACTATACTACTCTACTGCTATATGTTGGTAAAAGGCAAAAAAAAAACTGGTAAAGAGAAGCGCAAAGAATTTACAGTTGACATTTTTAAAACAGGCTCAACGACAGCACATGCAAAGCTTTTGTTGTATGTGTGTGTACGTGCGTGTGTGTGCTGTCTGTAATTGTTGTTGCTGTTGTTGTTGCTGTTGTTGTTGCTGTTGTTGTTGCTGTTGTTGTTGCTGTGCTTATTGTTGCTGGCAGCCACTACAATTATGATTATACACACAAGCACATAGATTCTGATGGCGTGCTGAAATGGAACCCATGTTAAAAGGATTTCCACAGCCAACTATGCCTTAATAAGCATCAGCATGGCCCACTGTGACTCCAAAACAGTGAGTGCAAGAAATCTACGCTTGCCTGCCATTTCGTGCGCCATGGCTGGGTAATTGTGGCAACGCCTTTTTGTCGCACTGTTGTGACATTTCAAACGCAAAAGCTGAAATGAAAACCATTTGCCCTTTTGCCTTGTCCTCTGTCACCCCCAGCTACTAAACCCTTTCCCTTGTTACCCCACCCCTCTCTCTCTTTCGCTCTGTGCTGTGCTGTCTATGGCAGTTGTTATAGTTTTTTGTCCCCTCGTCCCCGCCTGCCACCACCTCACCATTCACAACGTCTTCTGCTTTTTATTTAGCTCCGTTACTTACATTTAGCCTGCTGGCTGCTTTGTAGCCTCAATGAATTCTCTGGACCTGACTCAGTTTTAGCCACTTTTCATTTTAGTTTGTTCTTTTATTATTCTTTGGTTTTTATTAACGCAATTATATTTACGGGCTTTAAGTCGTAATTTGCACGTTAATTGTCAGCGCGTGCTTTAAACGCATTTGTTGTGCATTTTTAAGTAATAAAATAATTAAATAATTATTTATTGCTAACCAACATGCAGTCGTTGTTGTCCTTTGTCGTTGGGCCCCAATTTTAATGATGATTTGTTGGGCGTAACCATGCAGACATATGTTGAACTATGACCTTACTCCTACAACCATAAATTCACACCAACTGCGCTGTCCATTTTCTTTATTTTTTTCAACACGTCTGGGCAAATATATATAACTCTGACCATACAAACTGATACTGCATATAGTATGCATGCACTTAGAATCCATTTTTGGCAGCAAACCATGAATGTATAATATGGCAAATCTATATTAAATATTGCGTATAGAGTCAATTTCAGTTAGACTTCTTATTCAGTGTTTTTGTCTGAAATAGAATAGCTGAAAAGGTCGTCATAACTTCTTATTTCATATAAAGATATCTAAGAATTTATTCAGCATTCAGATGGCGCAGAGCTCACATTCTTCAACATAACTGAATGGAACTAAACTGTCTGCCTGTTTTTTTTTTCTTGCGGATTGAACTGTTTTATGGCACTGTCAGTTCATCTACTATTGTAGAGTCGTAGTTATCTATAAGATAGCTTTGTGCTTGACTTATTGGTGCAAAGTTTTTCATTTTGGGTATACGCATGCGGGCAACATTTTATATACATATATATACATATATATATGTCGTTGTGTGTGCAGAATGAAGCATTTGAAAATATTGCACCCAATAGAATGTATTAAATTATTATTTTACTCCGTGACTAAAACAGCAATGAGCTCTTCAATGGCTATAAATAGTTTGCGTATCACATATTTATATATTCAGACAACGCAATTTCAAATTAAAGTGAGCTTTAAAATGCCCCAAAGAGAAATTTTATTTTGGCTAATATTTTATAGTCATTTTATGTATTCAAATAGCCAACAAATTGAATTTGAATGATTCGATCGGCTGTCCGTCTGCCAATCTCAGAGGTGGTAAGAGCTATGGGACAGTATGGAATAAAACTTTAAACTACGATATCTTGGCCAAAAATGTAACGATTGCCGAGCGAAATACCATTTTACAAGATTTTAGATCAGAATTATTTCTGCATTTAAAATTCTCGCTTTTCTAAAAATAATTTGTTTGTCAAAATTTTTCAAATTTTCCATACCTACCCCTTGACATTTTTTCAAAAAATTAAAAAAATTTTTTTTTTTTTTTTTTCCAAAAACTTTGCTAATCGATTTGAAATCTTGTATAGGTCAAGAATATATATTCTTTATGGGGTCGGAAATGAGTTTTAAGCTTGTTGTGTGCAGTTAAAGTTCCATTTTCACCTCTTTTAAAACTTTGAACTATTCTGAACTATTTTTTCTTAAATTCATTTAAAAATTTTTAATTTTCATTGCCAAATTTTTTACAACATTTCTAAGTCTAGCATAAAACTGCTGTACAAACTGGCCTAATGACCTCTAACATATTGAGTATCGCTTTAAACGCCGCGTTGTTGCGTATACGCAACGTTTGTTAATAAATTACCCAAATTATAGGCACGAGCTCAAAGCGACCCTCGAATTGCGTAACAAGCGCCAAAAAAGCGAAGGAAAAAAAAAACCAAAACTTCAGTATAAGAAAACAAAACATAAAGGGATAGTACAGTCGAACTACCTCGATCGTAATATACCCAGTAATATTACACTAAATTTCTTTAAGAACTGTATGCCTTAACTAATCTTCAAAAGAGATAGAAATGTGGTATTACAAAATATAATTTCATTTCTTAGATCTTCTTATTTGCAAACTTGTTATACCCACTGCCCAGGGTATTGCAAAAAAAAAAATGTGAGCTGGCAACAGCTGAGGCGTCGAATGAGTGGCGTCTCTGAGTTGCGTCTCCGAGTGGTAGGCAATGGCAGTGGCAGCAGCAGCGGCTGCAGGCGAAGGCATCTTAATAAATATGGTTCGCAACACTTTGGCGTTATTAATACTTTAGTTGAATGGGTCGAAATGTTACGGCACGGCACGCACCTAAAAAACCGCTAACCAAGAGACGGAAAATTTTGTGCCGTGCCGTAGACGTTGCTTAATTATACGGCCGTGCATGTGAGATGTTGGGCAAAAATCCACAGAAATGTAGACTAGCCGCATTTTCAGCCTTGGCAAAATTAATTTAGTCAACTTGACTTGACTTGTCTTGACATGTCAAGTTCTAAGTTTAAAGCGGCTTTCGCATTGTTCAGCTATTAAATTCGATTACGCCATTCATTCGAATAGCGGATAGAAGAGAGTGAAAGAGAGCAAGAGCTGTGGGTGTAACTTGTCAACATGTTAGATAACAATGCTTAATTAAACAAATTCCTTAAGTCAGTTCATTTTGAATGCATTCCAAGCAGTCAAGTTCTTGGCCAATTTGGCAAAAAACATTCCTTTAGATACCCAAAAAAGGTGCGTTCTTTTTGCCTAATGATGTCTATGGTCAAGTCGTGCATAATATGCCACCAAAATTCAAACTTACAGTGCTATGTCACTGCCTGTTTTGGCAATAATCCAACAAATTCCCCAACATGTTAAGTCATTTTGTGGGCTTGTCAGTGTTGGATTGGTTTAACAAATTATATTTGTCTTACATTGAAATGTTCCGTCAAGGTTGAGCTCTTTAAATTACGACAAGGTACACAACATTGTAACACAAATGTTTGTCAATGCTTCGAATTAATTGTCAATTCAACTAAGATTTGTGAGTGCCGCATTTTATTTAAATTGCCTTAGCCACATCCAAATGCTATTCATCTTCTTCAGCAGCCTCCTGTAGTTCGTTCTCCTGCGTAATGCCTTTAAACTCACAGAATATCTTATAGATTAACTGCTCCTTCTTCTCATAGTAGTCATCATCAGTGCGATTGAGAGCGTCTACCTCTGCCTTATAGATCAATAACTGTTGACGCATCCGTACCAAATCCTCATTACAATTGAAATTGTCCTCGGGATACGGTTCCAGGGTTAACATCGACAACATGAACGACAAACACAACTGGAAATACCAAAGCTATCAATTAGTTTTGCAGCATTACAAAATATTTAAAACATGTGAAGCATTTCAGTTCTTACCTCCTTGTCTCGCGGCAAATTATGCGTCAATATATTGTCATCATGGGCATTTTCCACAGCGTATGTTATATCCATATTTATTCAATATATACACTGGACACTGAAAGCTTCTCAATCGTCTGTTAAGTAAGGCATCCAATTGGCGACTGTTGCTTTTTGCCACAAACACTTCATATTTTATTGCCCTGTTTTATGTTTACATTATGCGAACGAGTGACGATATTGCAGAGTGTCTGAGTCTGCACTTGAGATCTCTTTCTGAGTTTTGTTTATTTTTAATTCAAACTTTTATTTGTTGGTTTGCATTTTCGTCTGCCTTCAGCATATTCGAAAACATTTATTAGCTTTCGTTTTGCAATTAGTATCTAAAACTTAAGCTAATATTCCTAAGATAAATGTACCCATGTATAGTTTAGAAGCATGTAAGCAAAGTCATTATAAACAAGAGCTGTTGAATTGAATCATGTGATATTTATATAGACTTTTTACAATCAAAGATTTATCTTATGTATGAACTTGTTAGTTATAAAAGCACATTCGAGCCACATACAGCAAAATCCAATCTATAGTTGAGATATTGCATGACAAAACAGAACTCTAAGTAAAATGAAAAGAAAGAGAACAGAACACTGGGCATAAAAGTCAAGTTGGAGCAGTAAAAAAAAAAATAAATAAAATTGACACCCACACAAAGGGAGAAATATAAACCAAAAGTAGTGTAAACAAACAACAAACGGCGCTTAGACGAAATAAACATTGCATGAGGATGACTATAGGAAAGGGCTGACCGCAGACAGCTCAAAGCAAGAGAGAGAAAATTTATAGAGACATACAGAGAGAGAGAGAGAGAGACAGAGAGAGATAGCGGAACAGCATTGCACTCAGTGTGTGGTGTGAAGCGGTAAGCTAAAATGGAACTCTTAGCTGCAAGGCTACAAAAAATTCTCGAACTCGCATTTTTTTTATGAATTTTACATTTTGTTTGTATATGTATTTTTTTATGGAGATTATGCAGAGAATGGTAGCGATATGCGCTAAGTGTATGTAAAAGCGAGAAAGACCAAGCCAGACAAGGACAGATAGATAAAGAGCATGCTCGGTGTTTGTGTCTTTGCAACGTGCACGTGCAACACTCACACACTCACACACACACAGGTTGCACCTAAAATGGTGGCGTCAAATATGCAGTGTAATAAAATTTAAGTGCCGGATATTGAAAAGCTCGTGCTGATTCCCTTGGTTAATGTTTGTGAATATTGTAAAAAAATAAAAATAAAACATGTATATACAACTATATAAAATATTGAATTTTAAGATGAAATTCTATGTAAATGTTGCCAGATGTACGTTAAACGTAACGTTTGTTTAAACTTGACTTGCTTTAACTTACTAATAATCTAGAGTGTAAAATATTTAACAAACTTTAAAACCCTTTTCTCCTAAGGTTAACATTAGCATATGTATGTTTGCAAAAAGCAATTAGTTTTCAATAAGCTTGCGAATATAAATAGTCACTTGAAACGCTTCTACAGATAGCTAGATATTTCGCTTAACCATTCTTTATTCGTTTAGTGAAAAAGTAAATCGCATTTTGACACACAGAAAGCGTCACAAGTATCACACATCAAGTAGCTAAGCGATGTCACCGTTAAGCGGCGGTTGCAAATAAATTTAATTAAGCAATCAATGTCTTAATTAAAACAGCAAGTGCTTCTCGTTTGGCAATGGCGGCGTATCAGATGCCAGAGCATGAGTAATGAAATTTGGTGTTGTCATGTAAATAAGCAGTGGCCCCAAAACGCGACTCTTGTGTAATATACACACAGATACACTATGCTATGCTGTGTGTGTGTGTGTGTGTGTTGGTGTGAGTGTTTGTGTGAAAGTATTTACAGTCAAGGGTGACAACGCACAGACGTCGCGTCGACGTCGCCGCCGCATATCGAAAATGAAGGAAATGAAATAAATCAAGACTCATTAAACCACAGAAGGAGCTGGAGGAAAAACCTCAACACGGCGGCTGCCACGGCAATCTGTCTGTCTGTCTGTGTGTGTGTGTGTTTGGCTGAGTGTGTAACAGCTGTGTGTGAGTGCGTTTTAGGTTATGTCAGCGCGCGCCAAAGCAAAGTTGACAGTTGTTGTCAACTTAATCATCGTCAAGCACACACAGTTAAACACACACACACACACACACACACATACACTTACACTTATATATGCCTATATTACTTATGCATTGACAAACAGTTACATATACATATCTAACTAGGCACAGCGCCAACTTGAACTTAATTTCTAGCGATAACGATAACTCGACATATTGCCAGCTCATTATGCGACATCGTTTGTCTACCATCTCACTCTACCATTTTCGCGCTGTCTCTTTGCTTCCTGATTGAGTACGTAGTACGTACATATGTGCACACTTCTCTATATAGTATGTATCTATATATCTGTTATGACAACGCTATTTTGGTGGCAATTTCCTTCTGTTCGGCGTCTTTTGTCATTGCTGCTGCTGCTTAATAATAGCAAATTACACAAGTAATTAGTCACGCATTTAATTATTATTTATGGGCTTTTCTTCTCTCTCACTCACTCTCTCTCTCTCTCTCTCTCTCTCTCTGTCTGTCTCATTGTGCAGTTGTGTATGTTTTTGTATTGTACTTTGCTTGTGCTCCGGCATTTTGCCTAGTTGTAATTATCCACTTGAATGCTTGTTCTTAGCTTTGATAAAATATGCATGTGACAAAGTAGAAATGATAATCTGTTTTGGCTTATAGGAAATACTACTTTGATATTTGTATGTGTGGGCGAAAATTGACAAGTGTGTGCATATATTTTAGTTATTTTTAGATCGGAGTTTTAGACATGGTGTGATTAAAAGACATTAGTGAAAGATTATAGACTGCAATAATGACATGCGTTTTTTCTAACTAATTATTAAATAAATTTTCCTGCCTACACGTTGATATTTTACTACAACGCCACTGCTTTAAATGGATTTAAATACATCGATCATGGGCACTGACTTGAATAGAAATCACTGCGAACCAATTAATTATATATGCCTATATTTGCTGACAAATTGATGTGGCCACGACGAGTGCACAGCTGTTGCCAATTAGGTTAAAGTTCGTTATGGATTTCTGGTCAAGACTGAGGCTCACGTAGTTTCGCAAAAACTTTCATCGATTAAAAACTTTTGCGTCCAAAAGTATTATCAGGTCTTTGTAATACTTCTTTGTGTTGTTGCTGTAGCTGTTGTTGTTGTTGTTGCTTTTGCCTTGGTTTTTCTTCGTTTTGGGCAGAGAAAACTTGCGGCGACAGCTGCTTGAAGTTTTCAAAAACATATTAGATTATTTGTTTGCTGCATAATAATTGGGGAAAAATGGTAGAGGGGCTAAATTGAAATGCCAGTTCGCATGTGGCAAAACCAAATCATCAAGCTGAGACGAGAGAAACACAGAAAGAAAAGCACCAACGAGTTTTATCGACAGTAAAATTACCAGTACCCTTTTAAAGCGCATATAAAGAATAAATTTAGTGCATTTCTTTGTTATAGTCTGAGCTATTAATGCTGAACAAGATCATACTTATATATATCTTGGATGCATTTGTCTGTTAAACATGTCTAAAACTTTTATATACTCTTGAAACTGGGTATATAAAATAAAATGAACATAAAACCAATTCGAAGCGAACTACGCGATTGACGATTGCCACTGGCAGGCATCACAAAAATGAAAATAGTAGAAGGTCGAGACTTTCAGCCGGTTGCCAGTTGCCAGTTGCCAGTTGATTGCCTGGCAATGATTTCTTGTAAGCTGTTTATTGGGGCGTGATGTAATTAGCATAACCAAAAGAGACTTTTGCCACCCGAAAAACAAAATGAAACTGAAGATGAATACAAAGAGGCAGGGAAAGCAAAAGCTGAAGCTGAAGCTAAAGCTAAAGCGAAAACTGTAACGAAGCTTCAAGATTAGACGCAATTTGCTTAATGCTAAAACTTTTAATCACTCATACGCTCCGTGGCACCCGCAATGAACAACAACTCAGCAAGACTATGTTAAATATATATAGTAAACAAAGTGACTTGTGAAATAAAATAAGTGTAAATATGACCAAAGAGAGAGAGAGAGAGGATAAATATAAAAAAAAACATATACACGCTCAGACTGTTGTGCCTAATATGCGCACTCAAATATGTATATATGCGCATCTGATTAAACATGAGTGTGTGTTGATAGGTGTGCGTCAGTGTGTGTGTGTGTTTGTGTGTGTGTGATGTTTGGCAATCCCCCAAAGCGCAGCTTCTTACCCAGCTGCGACTGGGATGAAAAGTTCTGCTTTGCCTTAATCTTAAGTTTAATTTCTGCTTTGACTTTTGCAACATACACTCGCACAAAGCAACCAACTCACACACACACACACACACACACACACACACAAACGCAGTTGCTTATACACAAAATTCAACTTTTAATGCATATTTTCTTAATATTCTTTTATACCTTTGAGTTGAAGAAAATAACAAAAAAGGTATATACTGCACAAGTCTGTCCACAAAGTAGATTGCATTTCTTTCCTTTGAAATATTACAATTTAAATTTGTAATTCAGTTAGCTAATTATTAAAGTTGAAATTACTATATTAATAATTTTTTTTTAAACATTTTTGTTAAGTAAATAATAGCAAGCTACATATAAATGGTGTCGTATACGTAATTTTTGATAAAATTTGGAAACTGAACTTTGGGCTTTTGTAAAACAGCTTGTAAGGGTTATATCTATTAGGAACTCTGTGTCTTTTAATGGGTATCTTCACGTCGAGTATGTTCGGCATCTTTACATATTCCTGTTGGTTTGGCAGTGTGTTTTCAGTTGGCCAAATACAACGACTACAATGTAAGCTTTGGCGCATTAAAGTGCGACAGTGTATGTAACTGGCGACCTATTTGCCTAAACACATAAACACACACACACACACATACATACACTCACGCCCCTGGATGTTAACTCCCATTGGCTGCTGGATTTAAGCTGGTTTAGGTTTCGCTGTGCTTTGAATCCGTCTCTGAAACTGACTCTGACTCTGGTTGGTCTGGTCTGGTCTGGCCTGGTATGGCTTGGTAAGGCCTGGTCTGGTTTGCTTGGGTGACTGCCTCTCATAACACATTAGTGAAAGTGAAAGCCTCCATAATGACTGCTCCCAGTTGATTTTAATTTGCTGTGCGTGTCTGTGTCACACTGTGCGCTCTTATGCCCATAAATTTATATTAGTTAGCCCAGGCAGCGACAACATCGAGATGCAGATGACGATGGAAGATGTTATTAGACTCTGGTATCTGGTAGATGATGCCACCAACGATGTTGCCCGCATTGCTTATTTTCTCATCTACACGTATGCGCTTAGGAAGATTGTTAAATATTTCAGCACTGCCTTTGCCAGAAACTTATATAGCTTTAGACGACAATTTTATGAGCGCATTTTTGGATCAAGAAACTGGAGCAAATCGATTGTCGCATTAGGCTAAAGATGACAGACAAATTTTGATTTCATTAAACGAAGCTCAACGAAGTTACAAATTATGAAACTCATATATTTTGGGCTCGAGAAATTGAAATCGTTGAGAAATTTTGATAGAACATAATGCAACACACATGGAATGATAATTTGACAAATTGTGGATGTGTATTAAAAATTAATTTAAGAGATTATTGATCTTATTTAAGTTAAAATATAGAACTTGGAATTTGCGGTAAAATATGATTTTTAATAATTTTAATAATAAGATATGAAATATTTTTTTACAATTTAGTTTTCGATCGGATAATTTTAAGAAAACTACTCCAATATTACTGGTATAACAGTAGAAATTAAAATATATATTATATACAAGTCAGTTCTTAGCTTTTGGTAATGCTGACTTAATTTCAAGACTGCTGTCAATTAATTTGAATCTCTTCGACTATTTATTGAAGCGTAATAACCGTTATTCAAGCATAGTAAACTAAGGAATCGATATGCATTGGCAACAAAGTTTCAATTTAATTTCATTAGCAATGCATGACAGATATTTTTTGGTTGTTCTGTGATTTTCTGTTGTTGGACGTGGGTGTATGTATGTGTAAGTGACTGGAGGGCTTTCGAAAATGAAATTTGATATAATCTGAGTACATTACATGGAAATAAATGGCAGCAGGCAAAACTTTGATTTGACCGGCAACCATTTAGAAAGCATCGAAGCAAGCCATGGATTGCAATCCACTAAGTCTAGTCTGAGCTGGTTGGCTTCAGATTTTGGACACATTTGAATTTCATTTGCTAGCTTACACATGGATGCATAAATATTTACGACTATTAGTCGAAAGAACTTGAAAGTTTTTCGATTTACTCTCAAGCCCAATTTGCATATCGATAGCGATGGTGGGCAGGGCACTCCAAAAGGACACAAAAAATACAATTAAAATAAAGTTTACAAAACGTTTGCACTTTTTATGCATGCTTTTAGAAATTGTTTTAAATATTTTATGCTAAATCTATGTAAAAACATTTTACTGCACGAATTGAGTCAACAAAATGCAAATTAATTCGAGGCTCTAAGGTTGGCGTTAGACCCACAAAAGCTGCCAAACTGGCCTGTAAATCAAGACCAATACACAGCAACAACCACAGCCAAGACAACAACAAGAGTACTAACACCAGCAACAACATCAAGTCAAACAACAACAAAAAAAATCAGGAAGAAAAGCAACAAGGAAAACTGCTCGCTCGTTGCACGTAGCCCATCATTATGAGATGCCCTCTTAGACCCTTGCTCCTCTTTGAGTGTCTGTCTGTCTATCCGTCTGTATGTTTCTGTTATTTATTTATTATTTATGTAGCTCAACTAAACGTTTTGCCACAAAAATTATAGCATAATATGTCAAAAAGCAGAAAAGGCCTTTGCTTTAAATATTACGACTAACAATTCATTTTTGGCAATACGAAATCTGTATACCCTTGCTAGCCATAGGCAATAACAATACATCAATTTTAATCTACTTATATGGATGTTGTAGTCATGTTAAGTATGATGAGATTTAGTTTAGTTTTTGGACCTTGTGGGGGAATATTCGCTTGAAGCAGTTTAAGCATACGAAGTTAGTTTTACCCTTCAGAATTGGACAAACTTCAAGTTATTAAACTGAGACTGATGTGTGGACCCTTGAGTTAATTGTTCTGTTAATAATTAAAATGTTGAGCTAAACTATGAGAATATTATATTAATGTATGCACCTTTTTGTTGTAATATACATCCACTATGTTTTTCTTTTTGACTATTTTTGCAAGTCTTACGATTAAATATCTTGTAGTATTCTTCAGAAACACTGCGTGTACTTAATGTATCAATAAACTGACTGCTGTTGCAAGTCGCTTGTTCAAGTTGTAATACTCAATTGTATTGATATTATGTATACGTATGGCGCATGGTCATGGCAAGCACTCCTAAGCCTCAGCGAAAACTCTATAAATTCTAAAGCCGCTATTAGCTGCGACTTAGTAGCTAGATGGCGAGCCTCATAAATTCAGTGCTCAGCGTTAGCTAACAACAAAGTGGATATTTTTTCCATTTTTTTTCCTTCATATTTTTTTTCTTGCTGTTTTTCTCAGCCTCTGTTATGAATTTAAATGTGATGAACGAGCGGCGGTTTGTATGAGTCCAGTTATGCTTTCTTTTGGGACGAGCAGAAATTGTTATGCAATACACGAGATTCTTCACCTTAAATCATTTGCCGCATCATTTAAAGCGAGACATTTGGCATATAGAGAAGAGCATAAAGAGAAAAAGTTGTTGCCTCAGCAACTTTAAGGCACGAAACCTCTTTTTTGCTTTGTGCTCGTATTGGAAAAGTTTTTTAGCCCGAAGTGAGTAGTTTTCAATGCGAGTTATGAAACCACTTAGCCAGAAGCTTAAATATACTCGGTTAAAGTTCTCTTGTGTGTGAAACAAAAAATATGTATGTATATATATAAAAAAGATGGTTTAGGAGCAAGTTATGCAAAAGTCGAAACTGGCTTTTAAATCATCGGCTGTCAGTGGCAGCAGACGCACAATTACTAATACACATAGCCCATGCACCTGGAAGCTAAAAAAAAAAGGAAAAAGAAAATTAAATAAAATGAAATCAAATTTATGCCTGTGTGTATATAGATTGTATATTGACTTTGGCGCTAAATAATGGTTGGCAATTTGTAGGGCCTACTTTATATAAACGTGTGTATATACTTTTTTGATGCAGACAATGAAATATACTTTGGCAAACACATGCCCCAAATTGCTGCACGTGTGTGCATGTCCCCTTGTGTGTGTGTGTGTGTGTGTGTGAGCGTGTGTATGTGTATGTTCCTAAGCACCATCATCAGTTACAAGTGTGAACAATAAATTGTCATCAGCTTTACGCCGTAGACTTTGCTTTTGCTGTCTTCAATTTATGGCGGATTTTCAATTTGTATGCCCCACGACAAATTCACACACGCACACTCAGACTTTAGACCTTGGAGACAGACGTCAATGCCACGTAGGCTTCACTACTATTGTAACAGCTTCAGCGTCAGCTACAGTTTCCATTTTTTTTGCTATAAGAACTTGACAACGCACATAAGTATGCTATACAAAAAGCGAATGTGGCGAAAAATAAACATCATGTGAAGTTTTCGTTTTCATTTTCATTCCCATTGGCGCTTGTTATTGTTGTTTCCCATCTCCTTGTTCAATTTGTTGTTGTCTGCCTCTTCGCTGACATTTATTGCGCACATTCGCTTCCATTGATTTTTTATGCGTTTTTGAAGTAGTTTAGTTGGCAACGCTCATAAGTAGGCAACATTTTTTTATATCAATTTTGATTGGATTTTTGTCAGTTTCTTCGGGCGTCTGTGCGTGTATGTGTGTCACAAGTTTCGCACTAATGTTGTTGCTTCCGTGAAGTAGATTTTAATATGGTTTACGCTCTGCCGGAAACCTAATAAAGTTTGTTATTGTTACATTTTCTAGGCTTCAAACTACTGTTGTTGTTTGTCAACGCCTAAACTTTCTACATTATTGACAGTCAATGGCATATGAGATTTATGCCAACACCGTGAATTTTATCTAACTTCTGAGATTCATTTGAAATTGGGTTTTTATTGAATTAGAGTTGAGTGTAATTTTGAGAAATTTGTTATTAAATATTCAAAAACATGGTTTTATTTCAAAAACAACGTTAATGAGTTAGTGGAATGAGTTTGAGGAAACATTTTTTGAATTTTGTTTTAAAATTATTCAATATATATCAACCAAACTTATATTTCCTATATTTGGAATTATATTTTATTACCAGTTATCAACTTTTTCTGAGATGGTTATATGGATGCCATAGCAAACATCGATCAAAAATGTGTAGTTGGTTTAGTTGTTTCGCTCACATGAAGCTCATTATACAAAATTGTGAGAAAATAAACTGTCTAATTTTGTTAACATTACAATATGCCAAAGTTGATCGCTTGAATATTCAGCGTAATTGGATAAACATATATTCCAGCGCCTTTCAACTTTGCCATAACATTGTTAACTGGATGCAAAGTGGTGTCGGAACATCTGACATAAAATGGAATTTTACAGCTTTTAAAATATTAAAGTAGCTCGATTGGATTTGAAGTCAATGTACGCTG
Source organism: Drosophila tripunctata (assembly GCA_035047385.1). Lineage (NCBI taxonomy): Eukaryota > Metazoa > Arthropoda > Insecta > Diptera > Drosophilidae > Drosophila > Drosophila tripunctata. Next base: position 373,988 of record JAWNPS010000307.1, read on the forward strand.
TAGATGCCATTAATCTTCGTGTTACTTGTACACTTGTACACATTGCGCTGCACTGAAATGGTGGATGGGGAGGGGAGGGGCTGTCATGTAGCAACACTTGCCAACAGCCCGAGGGCCATGTTGCAGTATGACTTGTGAGCGTGTTGCACATGCCGCTTAAAAGTAGAGCTCCAGTTTATTTTGAACAGTGTGCAATATGAAGTCAAAATGTTATACGCCTATCTTAGACATCTTTTTGGTGCCTTTGGGCTATTTGCTTGACCAGCGCATTTTGAATGAACCTTTTCCAGAAATACTACATACATATATGCTTTGCTTGGTATCTATCTAAAACTGTTTGCTATTTTTGTATGATGATCCCATGCAGAGCATACTCGCTTTTAAACAAATATACCCATGCTACATGCCAGTGAGTAGAAAAGATGAGGCCTTGAAGGCACTTTGGGGGAATCGGGGATTCCGTTTCCCAAAGACGGCGAGGTCACGACAGCGGGGACTGCCAAGGAATATGCTCAACAAGCCACAGACGCCTTTTGATATGCAAAATAAAATTGTGCACAACGATTTTAATAAATATTCCCCACACACCAGCCAAGTGACGATGCGAGGACACGACATCGACAACGACATCAGCTCAGACATCGTTGGGAGCTGAGGATGAGCAGCTTATTGAATTTTTCAGAAGCCTTTTCTGCTGCTCAGATACCAAGCTAGGTCTTGTATTTGTTTTTCTCTTGGCCTCTTGTTGTGGGCTTAAATGCTTTAAGCCAAATGCTTTTAAAGTGATTAAGTTTTGTTTTTTTTTTTTTCTGTTTTAGTATCTCAAAACCTAAAATTCAGTTGCCATACATGTTGATTACTGTGCTAATTGCTCTTGTGTGTGCATTCATACATAAAATTCTATTAAAACAAATATAAATTGTTTCTATGTATTGTGAATATGCAGTGTAATCTTTCGAAAACCAACAAGAAGCTTAAAATTTAAAGCAATGATTTTTTGGCATTTTATGAGATAGGTTATATCTCTTTTCAGAGTGCACACATTGTTAAAGCCATTTTGTTGGCATTTTGAACAAGTTAAGCATTTTTGACTTGAGTCGCATTTTGGGTTGAAAGTAGTTTGTATTTAAATAGTTTGCAGAACTTTTAAAGGCTATATTGGGTTTGATAAAAGTGGCAGGCCCCATCAAAAGCGGTTATAAGCTATCTAAGTACAGGGTTTTTTACAGTCAGTTTGCTCGATTTCAGCACTTTCTACTAGTTGTTCATAACAATACTTTAAATGTGAATAACTGCCAGTTGAATGCGACATTTAATACAATTTTTATATCCCCTTTGAGCTGGATATTGTGCACATTAAGTCACAAAGCCAGCAATATTCTTTTCACATTACAGCGATAATAAACAATTGTGATTTCTATTGCCTTATTGATACACAGTCTGTGACAACAAATCAAAAGTAAATCCGAAAAGCAGCTTAAAAGCAGCGCATTATGAACGCTAAGCCACAAAGTAGACTATGAAATGTACTGTGGCAGACATCAGACAAATATACACAATCCAGCAATCAGAGAGGCAAACAATATAATGCCAAGGTCAATCAACGGCTTATTGAAAGGTGCTCAGGTTAACCGATTGGAATTACTTTGGCTTTTATTTGCATTTCATGTGCATTTAATGGGCCCTTCTTTCGGCAAGAGAAATTACTTTGTCATTGGTTTTTACTGCGCACTGCACTGCAGTTAAGGCTCAAACAAATAAATTGCCACATGAGGGAAATATGCAACGGAGCACAAACTTTATAGGCGCATCAGCCAAACAAAAACAACAGAAACAAAAATGAGGTAAAAAAAAATAACCAAAAAACACTTGGATAAAAAAAGATGTGAAGAGCCACCGAGGCAGAGGCAGGCCATCAACCGCAGGAAACGGGCAGCTAACCAAGCCAACCAAGCAACCAATCAGCTCACCCAGCCAACCAGTCATTAAGCTCTCTGCCCTTCAATTCCACAGCCTCCGACCTCTGATCTCCGACCGCTGCGCCTCAACGCTTGCCACGTTATCAAGAGCGAACACAAAAAAAAAGTCGATCGTTAAATCAAAAAGGCGCATTCGAGTGCCTGCAACATCATTAGTTGCAGTTCATACACACTCAAGCGCAAGTTATGGTCTAGATATACCGCTCTACCCCTTCATAAGGGGTACTCCTCCCCTCTCTCACACATATCTCTCCCACTCCCACGGCTGCTTTCACGCGCGCTTTTTTGTGTGAGGTGTCCAAATTAAATTTGCATCAGTTGCTCGACGAGCATCTAAATGATGCCAAAAAAAATATGAGTGTGCGCCAGTGTGTCGCTGCAGGAGTGTATGGGTGTGGGTGTGTGAGGGTGTATGTCTCTCTCTCTCTCTCTCGCTCTCTCTCTCTCTCTCTCTCTCTGTTGCATAAAGTCAAACAACAACAACAACAACAGCAAGTGTAGCACTCGCTTTGGCGCGTTTGCATTTTGTATTTTTCCTCACTTATTTTTTGTTTCTGTGTAGTTCACTCTTAATACCCTATGCTTTAATATGCTGCAAAGTGGATATGTTAGAATAGTGCTTTCAGAAGCGAATAAACTGTGAATTTAACAAACTTTATGAAAATCAATTGAGCTGTTTTTGATTTATACAACAGAAATACCTTGATTTTATATTTAAAAAAAAACTCTAAATACGTTTTTCAAGATTAAATAAAATAAATTATTATATAATTAATAAAAATATTTTAAATTATAGCAAAAAGAAGAAATTTAAAAATTAAATTACTTTTTTTATTTTATTTTTTTTTAATTGTTTTAAGACATAAAACTAATAAGCTCGCTAAAAACTGCTATTAACCAAAATACTGCAATGCCGAGAGTATCGAACACTTTGGCTAGCAAAAAAGGGTTTACCAAAGGGTATTTAAATGTCGAGCAGTTAGATTTTAAGCATGCTGCTTAATTTTTGTTTTCTTTTTAGCATACGTGAATGTCTACCTTAGTTCGTGCCCCACGTTTCCTGTATGTGTGGGCACTTAAATAATTTAGATTTTTGTGTCTAACATGCACAAGTGCCACAACGGCCTAAAAGATTCAAGTGCAACTGTAGCAGCAGAAACAGCAGCTGCCAAAGTGAGTGACCCAGTTAGATAGCTGAGGTGAAAAAAAAAAGTGCATGATAGAGATAGATGGTGTGTGTGTGAGAGAGAAACAGAAAGAGAGAGACAGAGAGAGGGAGAGAGAGAGAGAGAGAGTTGGCAACAGCTGGAACGAGCTAAATTGAGAAGCAGCCGCGTGCTCTGCGTTACAAGTGTCGTCAACCCGTGACTATGACTGTGACTGTGACTCTGTCTAAACTGCCACAGTGACTGCCACATGGCTGACATTATGCGCTCATTAAAATGTCAAATAAATGCAAATAACAAAAATATGCATTTCACATTAGAATGCAAAGGGCAAAAGGAGTGAAAAGAATGGGGAAAGAATCTGACAAGTGTTGCACTTAAAAATGGATAATGCATGACGGATATTTTAACCTAAGGGAATTTTGTGGCTTGTATGATAAGTATGTGACATGCAAGTAATTCATGCAGCATGTGTGAACTTTGAACTTTACGGTCAATGGGATCTAAATGTTAGAGGTTAAAGAGATTACAACATGAAAATTGATTTAATTTAAAGAATAGAACAATTATTTTTGTAAATAAAGTGTTTTAATACCAGTGGTGAAGTAATTAATTGCTTTATTTAATAGAATTTTGTTCATAATTTTAATTTGATAAGTTCCGCTAAATAGATATAATATTAATTACCACAGTGTTGTAAACTTTTCAAATTTCTGCTACTACAATTAATTACGTTCCCGCCTCTTTCTAATATAAAACTCCCATTACGTGTAACTTTTAAGCAATATTGTTGAATTTTTTACAACATTTGGCCAAAAGGCTTGACTGTAGAGCCAACAATGGCAACAAAAAAGCGCTCAGTTGGCTTAGTTTATGTACACTTCCGGCCACAGTGGCCATTAAAGCGCTCATTTATTTTAATTAAAAACAATTTCCGTTGTTTAGTTGAAGTAAACGTTGGGGGGAAAAGGAGTGTAAGCTAAGGAAATCATTCAATTGCTGAGCCATATGCTCTTGTAATTATTATAACGAGCATTTTCCGCACATCATTGCATTGGATGGTTCCGTTGCATTCTATGCGGTGTAAGAACAAAACAAAAAGCGAGAGATGCCTTCACCCTTTTTTTTTTGTTTTTCATCTCGTTCAGTATTTTCTCGTTAGCTTTAAGTGGTTTTTGTGTCCTCCAACTGTACTTTGACTTGGTCTAAGCTATAAATGAAGCTCTGGCTTGTTGCTATCGATTTGTTGGCAGAGGCATATGGTTTCAATTCAATCAACAATTGCACACAATTGCTTACACAGTCGCCATTTTCAATATTCTCGTTTTTGAACCTTTCATCTTTTGCCTTGCAGCTGCCAGCATTATAGACAACGACTTGTTGCCATCGATTGCGGCGGTGGATGATGTGTATATTGCCTCACTGGTTCATGACCACAACTATAACAGCAACAGCAATGGCAACAACAACAACAACCATAACAACCATAACAACCACAACAGCCACCATCATCTACACCACAATAATGTGGCGCAATTCGACAATGCGTTAGACGATCTAGACGATGATCAAGTGGATGAGACAACATATCCACCGCCGGTATTTGATTTTGGTATGCCAAGGAACATAACTGCACGGACAGGACACACGGCAGCTATCAATTGTCGAGTGGAGAATTTGCGCGATAAATCGGTGAGTCAAGTGAATGCATAACTCAAAATACTTTTCCTTTTTACTGAACATTTATTATAAGTATGATTTGCCAAGTACCGAGCTATAATTTAAGTTTTTTTAGCAACTATTTTTAAACGTTTACTAATACAACTAAACAAGTTTTTACACGAACATTTTGTATAAAAATTCGGCAAGTTTTATAAAAAGATTCACGTTAAAGGCGCACTGCGCTTTCGTAGGGTACATTATGTATCTGTTGAGCTCGACTATACTTTGCTTTATTGTTTTCTTTCCTGCTTGTTCACTTTTATGCATTTTTAACTATCGCTTAGTCAAATATTGACCCTGGCTCGGACTAGTCAAGCTGAAAATCAAGTTACCGCCAAAGTCGCCAAACTCTACTGGTACTTGTTTTCCATTTTTGTTTTTATGTTTTGTGCTTTTGCTGTTTCTTTTGTCAGTTTGTTCAGCTACTCGTATCGTTTTCCGGTTCCGCTTTCTTTTGTCCCTGTCACCATCTCTCATCACATCTTTCGGTCATTTTCTTGGTTGACTGACAGAGTTTCAGCGACTTTGTCCTTATCCTCCTCATCCTATTTACTGCTCCTTTGTCAGTCCATTGGCATTCGCCACTGCGCAAAAGTTCAGTTTATGGCTTTGCATTGTGTTTCATCTACGGTGATTTTTTTCGGTCTCCCCCTTATTTCATTTTTAATTTTGTTATTTTTTCTTAACTTTTTTTTTTGCTCAGTATCTATTGATTGCTTCGCTGCATCATCAACTTTAAACTTTCAGCTTTTTTGCGCTCTGCGATTTTCTTTATACATTCTGTGGGTGGTCCCGGATATGGTCGTTTGTAACTCAACTTGGTCTTCAATTGTTGAGAAATGTGTGAACAATTTTGAAGCTCTAACTGCAAATTGAAATGAATGCCCTTAATAAATTCTCAGAGCATTTGCTGTTTTATTTAATTAAGCTTAAAATGTATATAAACTTATTTTTTCCTTGTTAGTTTAAAAGTTTTTATATGAATAGTTTATTAACGCCATAGCTATTTTATACAATTTTTGTCAATTTTTTTTGGTGAACTGAGAACTTTGCAATGTACTCGATTACAAATTTTACACAATTTAGCTTCAAGTCAAACAAAGCTATTAAATTATATTCAGTACCAAATTATTTTGATATGTTGCTGATATGTTGGTATGCTGCTGGCTTTAATATTTTCAATACTAGTTCATCATTAATGTAGAGAAATTTATATGTTAAATTTTGTGCAAAGTTTTCAACTTAACCCGACAGAATTTTAAGCATCTGTTTAAGTTAAAACTTGTTGTCTAATCTATCATTCGAATTTTAGTCCCTTTGCATAGTTCTTTTTACCTTTCTTGTATCTTAAGCTATTTCGGGTGCTACTTCTTCGGGCTTGCTGTGAATCCACTTAGCTGAAACTGAGCAGAACACCTATTCCAGCAGCTCACCTTAGCTATAGCCATCAGTAGACTCGTCATCAGCCATTCCCACGCCGAATGAGATTTAGTAGCACCTTGTCCTTTTTTGCAACTTTTTTTTTTATGAAAGGCAAGCGCCGCTTCCTTTTGCCACTTTGACACTTTTAGTTTCGGCTTCGGTTTTTCTTGTTTTATATTTTTTTTTGTGTATATTTGGCGAGTCTCTTTTGGAGAAACGAAAAGTTTTGGTTGCCTGCGGCATTCTCACAGATTACTTTCTGGCTGAAGCTACCATTTTTTGGAGGCTTTGGCAACTTTAAGCCGCTGACATTTTGGGCACGCACTTTGTTCTGCTTGTCCTGCAGTTTTCCCTTCATCTCTCTTGCACTGTCTGATGCGGCGCCGTCGATGCTGCCACACAGACGGCGAGAGTATTTGCAAAAGTTTTTTAGTTAGTTTCTGATATTTTTCTGTTTTTTCTCCGTTCTTTAGAGCGCTTAGTTCATTTTGCCGTTTGGTTTATTAAATTGTCTACCTTTATTTGGGCTTCGTCCCTTTCGTTTTGGACGAAAGCAATTTTGAAAATTGACTTAAGTACTCGTTGTCCTTTTGTCCTGCTTTCGCCCGCTTTGTTACTAAAACTAAATGTGTGTGCTTTTGTGTCTACTTGCAGGTATCCTGGATAAGGAAACGCGATTTGCACATTCTGACTGCAGGCATTTTGACCTACACATCTGATGAGCGCTTCAAGGTGCGTATACGTAATCTAGTTATACACTCTCTCTCTCTCTCTCTCTCTCTCTCTCTCTCTCTCTCTGTCCGTCTGTCTATCTGTGTATCGTTGACTATTTCTCGCCAAGTACCCATGTTGTTTGTGTGTATGCTGTCTGACTTTGGCCAGCTTATTAAATGTCTAAGGGGCATGTTGGCCATTTGTTAGACAAGACAGCTTAATTGCGTATGCAATTCGACGCTTCTATGCCAGTATGCATTGATTAAATTTTGCCCAAGGACCCTATACACATCTAAGTTAGATGAGTGTCTCAGATAACCGAGTTAGCATCAACGATTTATCTATGCAATTCTGCGATTTCAGGTTGTACGCACCGCCGACTCCAAAGATTGGACTCTGCATGTGAAATATGCTCAGCCACGTGACAGCGGCATCTACGAATGCCAAGTGAATACGGAGCCAAAGATTTCGATGGCATTTCGCCTGAATGTCATAGGTGAGTAAACCATCTAGCCAACTAACCTTTCAAATATTCAACCAACTTCTCAAAGCACTCGCCTCATTCTAATGCATTGTCAGCAAGTTGTCGTATACACGACTTGCAGCTTGCTACTCTTGCTCTTTGCAATCTGCAAGTTGCAACAATTTTATGCCATCGCCATCCAAAGGGGAGAGTCTTTTAAAGTTTTGTTGCCCACGTTCTATGTTGCAAGGTTGCTGAAAATAAATACAGCAACATTTTATATCTATGCACTTTTCTTTACATATTTTGTAAAATATATCAGATATTTTATTTTTAAGGTCAATAATTGGAGGTGAATTACAGTAACTAATATTATTTTTGCTGAATAATCACTACATTTACTTACACCTGTATTTATTTATTTTTTTTAAAAAGTGCTTTTAGTTTGTGTAAACAATAATTGATTATTTATTTGTAATATTAATATCATTGAAATTGAAAATGATTAAATCAAAATGTAATAAGTTGTATTATCTAAACTACTTTTCATTGAGCTAATATTTTGTATTTCATTTTTTTCCCTCTTAGTTTATTTGTTTAAATGGATTTGTAAAATGTAATGAATATTTCACCTTTAACTGAAAACATGCATGTTTATTTCAGTTTTATAAAAAGTACTATACTTTTATACTTTTTTTTGCTGTTCAATAGCTGCATTTATTTATAATAGTTTGTATTTTGTTTAATTGCTAAATATATGCTATTGGGATTTTTATTTGGAATTTTAATTATATAGAAATATATAAAATTGTTTATTATTATTGTTTATTAAATTATCTTATCTGCTTTTCATTAGGCTAATAATTGTAATTTCCATTTTATTTCTGTTTGCCGTTGGATAATAGTTTTTTTTTAGTATAAATGTTAATTTTGTCAAAACAGCAAAAATACTACGTGCAAAGCGAATGAAATTCTGTAAATTTAATTGATTAATTTATTTTGCTAATAATAGAAAAATTACACTATTATTTAACATATCAATTCTGAATTTATGGGGCACTTGGCAATTTATAAAACTGGATATCAATTAGAGCACATCCTGTAGACAGTTACGTTGGCAAACTTAATGTGGGTCACAACAATGGTCTGGGTATATCAATTTGTGCGCACTCTATATATACTCTAGATACTATATATGTACATTAAATATATGTTTGTATGTAGCATTAGCTTTTGTGGTGCTGAAAACTTTGCTGTCTATTTTTCTACACGTTTGGCATGCAAACGAAATTTGCATTTAAATTCAATACTAAATTCATATGCTGGCTGTGTAATACACACCATGCAGTGCTGGGCGTGGCCCCGAGGGCGTTACGCTATCTGCGTGTGGATGAATTTAAGTGTGAGTGTTTGTGTGTTTGTGTTTGTACGTGTGGCATCCTTTAAGGTGTGTGTGCTGTTTTTTTTTGTTTTGTTTTTTTTTTTGCACGTTTACGCCACGATCTCCTTCCATTGTTTTTGGCATTTTACAAGTTTTCTACAATGGATTTCCGTTGCAGGCATTACTTTGCGTCTCGACTTCAAGTCCTTTTAGCCCTTGTGTATTCTGACTCTTTCGGTGTATAAATGTGCGTGGGTTTGTTTGCTATAAATTGCTACACAAAAGCATGCACGTTCATGTTTCATTCATGTACGTAAAATTGATTTGAAACTTTTTGCTTGTGCCCAGTCTAGAAGCCAAACACTGTTTGTCATCATGTGCGACGGCCAAAGTTTTACTTAGTTATTTATTTATTTTTCCAACTGCTGCTGGTGAGAAAATTAATTGAAATTATTGAATAGTTTAGCATCGAAAATGTTGCTCTGTTGCACGTCTCAAGTTGTTTGCTTGTTTATTTCTCTTGTTGTTTGACGGTGATTGGTTTAGTTTGCTTTTGATTCACTTTGATTCGATTTGATTCAATTCGCAGGCGATACGATCCAATTCGAGGCTGTTATGTATTCCCTAATGTGCATTCAATCGTTTACTTGACCACTTTTGGCCCACTTGAGGGCCATTCAAGTGATTCAATAATATATACGTACGTATACGTACAAATATTCAGCTCATAAGTTGTTGTGTGAAAATTGTGCAATTTGGCGAACATTTCCTGACATGCTAGACTTAACATTCGACGGAGCTGATGGAGGGGAAAAGGAGGAGCTGCTGGGGTTAGAAACTTTTTAAGAGCTACACAGCACCTGGGGAATTTTGAACAACAAATTGGCTGCCAAAAGCAAGCAAGCAAGCAAAAAGCAAAGCAGAGTTTATTTATAACAAACTCAAGAAAATCTCATCAACATCTATAAAGTCAAATCAACACTGCAACATCCTGTTGCCCTGCTTCCTGCTGTTGCAAGGTAGTTGAGAACTGCACTAAACGCACCCAAAGTGAGAGTACATGAAAATAATCCATTCCCCCGCTTTTTAACACCCATATTTCCATCTTCCCATTTAGAATTCCGCTTTGAATTGAGTTTTGCCCCGGCGACGGAAAGTCGCGGCAATGCCAAGAAAAATTTATGCTAATGATTTGAAAAAATTGTTCAACGCAGATTTGTGTTTGGCTTCTGGAGTTGGCAGCGTGATAAAATATTCTGTCACCGGTTTTACGGGCCCAAATAGGGAAGAGGAAGGATTTCCTAGAAAATGAACAGCATTCCTCGGCAACGAGTGCAAACAGAGGAATTTTATTTTTAGATTTAAACTGAGTGTGCTCAACAGATATGCTATATACTGATCGAAGTGTGTTGGGAATTATTCAGTCAACAAAGTAAAAGTACTATTATAAAAACAAATCGGTCTACTTGATGTCAGAAAAATAATTGGAGAGGCTAAAGTCAAACGGAACAACTGCAAAATAAAATAAGTTTTAGGTCGCATAACATAGTTTTCGATTTCATAAGCTACACTGTCTATAAATATATATTCTTAAATCTCTGACAAATAAGTATAAATGAGAAGTGTCTCCTGGCAAAAAGCAACAGCAAATGCAAATTGAAATGCTCATTTGATATATTTATAAGCACCTTTTGAACCCTTGGCACATTTTGTATTCTTTCATTTTGTGCAACTGGGACAAACATACTTTTATTCTACTTGCATTTTACTCATCATTACTGCTGTGCACTTTTTCTTAATATACAAATTACTCTGCAAATTCCTTTGTTGAGAATGGAAAATATTGCTTTCCGCTGCACAACATAAATAATTGGAAAAATGTTGCTTGTTGCATACTAATTTCTTGCTCTGTTGAAGATTTGACTAAAACTTTACTGAAGCTGTGATTTTTGATAAATTTATTATAGCTAAAACCAAAAGTTTCTTTCATATTTATCGAATAAAGCTTCAGTTTATTGCAATGCCATAAAAACACAATAATTTTAATTGAATTTACACTTGTTTGCTTACAATTTGGGTCACATTCAGCAATAAATAGATTTTGCTTTCAAATAAGTATCTATATAGTGAAAATCTGGTCCATAAACAGAGAAGCCCTCGAAATAGTCTACATTCAGGTGGCCATTACGTGAAGAGTCAATTTCGGAAAATTGTTCTTGTGTGTCTTTGTGTTATCAAATGCTGGCCATAACAGGCACATAATAATAATAAAAGAGAGACATGCATACCCTCTAAACGGGAGTGACCGACTAGCATTTCATTTGCTTATAAAATAAAATGTGAAAAAATATATGTGAAAAAACTTTGAACTTTGTATTATTAACATTTAGCTTAAATAATATTTTAAGTTCAAAAAATGTATTAGTTTCTGCATTTAAATCTTAAATTTACAGGGTATTTAAAAAAAAATTGGAGCAAATAAAAGACAGAAAAGAAACTAAATGAAATGGCAAAACTAACACATAAAAATTTGTAACCACAAAGCCTAAAATTTTGCTGTTTTTGTGGTTGGGATTAGTTGGGTTGAGTGTTGGTCTGTTGTGGTGTGTTGACCATTTTACTGATGTTGTTGGCGTATCATTGACCCATTGTTTGAAGGGCGTGGCATGGCCAATAAAGCCGTTGCCAGGCACAATTCTTGTTGCTGCCGCGCATTTTACACACATTTTAAGTGTTGTTAGTCAGTTGTTATTGTGACTCGCACATACAGTGAGGGGGAGAGCCGATGCGAAAGGGGACGGGAAAGTAGATGGAAAAGGAAATAACGTGCGTGTGAGTGGGGCTCATGAACGGCACCATTATGTCCACAGAGTTGTGTTGATGGCTCTTGCCAGTATGCCAGTATGCGTGGCTTTCTAATATTGCCCATGATTTTGAGGGCGAGATAAGTTGCTGTTGTTGTTGTTGCCAGTTGGCAGCTGCCGCAGACAGAGACAAATGCGTGGTATATAGCCGTACTACGTACTGCATACATATAACCATCGCCCAGTCTCAACTCAGTTATAGGCACTGAAAATTGGTTTAATGTTTTTTCGTGCGTCCACCAACAGTTTGGCTAACAGCAGCCAGTCAACAAAGTCAAATGTTGACGTTGTTAATGATGTGCCCTGGCATGGAGCACTATATAGAAGTCGGAAAACAGGGGTAGCGGAGCAGAGGACAGTAGCTTGGATATGTGGCAGACAGCAAAGCCGATTTCACTGCGCTGCTGTAAGCACAAACAATGTGGCAACCAATGATGCTCAGCTGAGACGACCTCATGTTGGTTTCAGTTTAGTTAGTTAAGTTGGCTTAGACAACTCGCCCACTCGACACCAGCTCATTTGCAGTAATGTACTTATTTCAGACGAAAACTTTATTTAAGCACTTTAATTTACAGCTACAGAAAATAAAATAAAAACTGTGAAATTTTGGATAACCTAATTGCAGTTATTGAATTGATAAAAAAACAACTTTTGCTATGCTATCCTATAAATTTGAAATTAAATTTACGCTTTCTCAATTGAGTTTGCCTGGGATGCTATTAACCTAAATAAATGCAATTGAATTTTTTAAATTTTAGCTTAAAGTTATAACGCCATAAATAAAGACATAATAATTTTTTAATTATTTTTAGATTAAAAATTGCCATTAAACAGATAAAAAACATTTAAAGGTATACCAATTAATATATAATTGTTATGCAATCATTTATAATCAAAAAAAATATTTTATTAGTTTATTAAATTTTCATCTTTTTAACTAAATCTCTGAAATTATGCTACAAATTTATTTATTTAAATACTGTCATCATTAAAATTAGAGTTAGCAGAATAGCAGTTAGAGATGATAAATGATAAATGCTTACTGTATACAAAAAATGATCTATATAAAAATATTTATTGCTTAGAAAGCGAGAAGTTTTATTAAGCAATAGAATGTTACAATTTCTGCAATACATTTGATTTTTATTCAATTATTTCCATCAAAATTACTCGACATCTTAAAAATATTAATGAACGCCTAGAAGTATGCTACAGAAATGTTCAATGCTTTAATTCAATCTGTGCTACATGCCACTCGCACACACAGAATGTTCATCTGTTGGCTACTCAAAATGTGCTTCATTTAAAAGCCATTTGAACAGTCGGCATTGTGTCACGTAGCTAGGACTCGTTAGATCTGTGAAACCTGCACAATATCAGGTGAAAAGTGTTGCTGCTGTTGTTATTGTTGTTGTTGTTGTTGATGTCGACAATTGTTAGTGTGGTATGCAGTGGCATCTTTGATTCATCGAATGTAATTGTGAATCGTTTTCTGGAATTGTCGCCATGCCAATGAAATGTGCCTGGTTAGAGGTTGGGGCATGGTTTTAGGTTGAACTTTGGGGGGCCTTAAGGCCTGGCCACATGGTTAACAAGCGTAAACAGTTGGACTGGGTATTGGGTGGGTTGTATCGTAGCACCGACCGTAGGCACTATTCACTCGATTAGCGTGTGAAGCAGCAAGAAATGCCATTAATCAATTTTGTGCACGTTCCATTGGCCCTTGCAGTGACGCCGCCAGATGCCAAAGCGATTATAGCCGGTCCATCGGATTTGTACGTCAAGCAGGGTAGCGTCATAACGCTCACATGCCATGTGAAACAGCCGTCGAGCGCTGTCCAGGATATTGGTCCAATTTACTGGTATCGTGGCCCCTACATTCTAACGCCCTTTGTGGCGCATCCGAATGATGCAGCGATCGATTTGCAACGCATCTCCATGGAGTCTACGCTGGCCGAGAAGCTGCAAAGCAGGTAAGCTCAAGTTTTTTATATTTATATGTGTATGTGTATGGGTGTGTGTGTGTGTGAGTTTGTGTGTGTGCAACGAAGGTGTCTGCATTCTGAAGTGCTTGTTGGTTTCCAGCTCAATAGTCAACAGCTCTGGCATTTTGAACTTTGATCAATGAAGCTGAATTCATGTGGCAACTGATTGGTCATGTTGCAGCTGCCACATTCTTCAGTTCGACCCTTATCTCGACCTCAACACTCAACACTCAACTCTTTACAATTGCTTTAAGCTGTGCTTTAATCCTTGCAGATTACGCATTGCTAATGCACAGCTCTTGGACACCGGCAACTATACGTGCATGCCAACCACTGCCGAGGCGGCCAGCGTCGTGGTCAATGTCATTAATGGTAAGTGGTTTGCCCGTCAACATCAGCAGTCAATAGCAGCAGCAGCAACAACTTCATCTTCTTTAAACGTATATATTTCTTGCACTTTTATAGACGAGAGTCCGGCAGCAATGCAGAAAAGCGGTGGCAACGGCAGTTGCCTGAGGAGCAGTCTTAACTTTACTCTTGTTCTGGTGCTACAGCTGACATTGGCTGCCAGCGCTGTGGTTCGATGGCTGCATTGGCTTCTTGGCAACCCTGGTAACTTATACTTTGAGCATATCAATTGTGATGTCGAGCAATCAATAAGCACTTCAGCTCAGCAACAACAACACTCTCGGCCACTGGCATCATGATAATTAAATAAATTACACAATTCTTGTACATAACTTTATTGATAGATAACATTAATTTTATCTGTAACAAGCCATAGACACACAACAAAAAAAAAAAAAGGAAAAGGAAAATGAATACAATTTATGGCCTACAATAAACACTGGCATTTAGTGTTAATTTATGCATAGCGTAAAAAATATATAATTCTGTAACAATAACAAATGGTAAGTAAAATATATGCAATGAAACAAAGATTATAATAGGCTGAAAGGATACTTAAATCAACTAATTACAACAAGAACAAAAGAAGCATCATATACTATATAATAATTATAAATGTAATTGCAATTGTGTAAATTTAATGGTTGGCATTAATCGATGTACTAATTTAATTTAACACTTTACCTTTGCACCACGCTTCAAAAAACCAAATCACTTCACCATAAAAAACTCAAATGCAAATGTAAATTTATTTAAATAAGCGAGTGATTTGATTAGTCAAATGTTAAATACCCTTGCAGAGATTTTGATATAAAATGTATTTAGATGGAATACTAGTTAAACTGCTAGGGTGTGGTGAATAGTCATAATGATAATAAATAAATAAATTATGTTTAATTTTAGTTATCTTTGTAAATAAATATATATTTAATTTTATTTCAATTACGTTTATTTTACTCAATTAAATACATTTTTGTTTTATTTGCAACAGAAAACGAAAGGAAAAACTAAAAATATTTTAAACAGTTTCAACAAATGCAAATAAATTCTCGTAAAACTATCATTAAAAGCAAACTATATAATTGTAATATAAGCTTAAGCAAATATTTGAAAACCAAATGAAACTGCACACATACATACAGCAAACATGAAAAACTCAAAGATTGTCTAAATTTAGTTTTCAAATGAAAGGATTCAATGGAAATCCAAATGGTAATTAAACTCATGTAATTTACAACACAGCATAATGAGAAGTTCTCGATGAAATCGAGAAAAACAATAAAAATTCATTTGATTAAAGAACAATTTTAAATACAACTACGAGTTTTTCTGTGAAATTTTTTGTGGATTAGCAAATAAATTGAATTTGATGTTATTTGAAATTTAATTTTACTACTCGTGCTCAATACATATTAATAGACGTGTTGTAATTTGTAATTATTGCAGCTTAACGGAATGTCATAGCAGTAGGGAAGGATTTACGTTTTAATGCGTGTGCTTTTGTTTGAGCATTTAATCAATAAATTGTTAATGTAGTCCACGGCTAAATTCATTACATACCAAACATGGAAATTAAAGCAGTCAAATAGCTGCTCAAAGAACACGAAATCGTTTCAAATTAAGCGCTTCAGATAAGCACAACGACTGCTCATTAATTCGCACTTGGACCACACACAGCGCGTATGCGCAATATGAGTGTATGTGGTTGGTGTTTTGCCCCTCAGGGCCAAGGCGCAAAGTTCGCGCTCTGACGAACTCGACATCCACAATTGTGGTCAACTAGTACGTACTGTTAATGTCCAACTTTCCCGCGATTCACTGCTACTTCTTCCACCCCCTGGCCGAACGCTTGTGGGCAGTAAAGCGCGACGCTTTCTAATTTTGGGCTTACAGCGCGTATGAGTGATGTGTGTATTTGGTCTTTCTGTGTGTGTGTGTGTGCGTATGTGTGATATGATGTGCGCGATGATGTGTGTGCACTCGTGTTTGAGTGCGGTCGCCTAATTACTCGCAGTTGAGTTGTTTAAATGAAATCATAAATTATATGCACACGCGTCAATGTTTCACTTAATTGTGGGCAAATATTTTACACACAAGCAATTTAACATACTGATAAATGTTTTCATTTACAGTAAGTTGCAGTTTTTGCGTATTGCATATTTGCGGATTAATTCAACTGCCAACAGCCTTTAGCTATGCCATCAAATATTAGCTTTTAATTAAACGCATTATGTCATTATCTTTATGCATTAATTTGATTATTTATAAACGAGCCTTTACTTGAGAGCATTAAAAATTCATTAAAGTGAGTACTTTCAGTACTGGCATTGTCTTGAAAATGGTTAATTAAAATTGCTTATATTCTCGTTAAAATAATTCTAGTTTCAGCAATAAACATTTATATACTTCTTATAATTATGGCCACGACTGTATAAACAAAGCGAAGAGCCAGAGCTTTGTATGCAGAAGCAAAACAGACAGTTAATTAACTACGCTACCACTATATACCTCTCGCTCTGTCTCACACCTTTCGTATGCTGTTCGCTACGCTGCCGTTGCGATCTGCTGAGATCTGGTGAGAGAGCGCTTGGCTCTGATTGGGCAATCCTACGTGTGAGAGAATCAGTTTGAGCTGACGCTAATTGATTTCTGCATGCAACATAATAAGTATAAATTTGAGGACCAATCAAAAGGCTTTAAGCTTGCACAGTAAAATGGCTATTCAATATTCATGTTAAAGCCTCTTGATAACCACAAAAGTTAAAATAGTAATAACTAAGTATTCATTTCATTAAAATAAATACCTACGAATTGGTAAAATAATACCACACTCTACTTAAATTTAATAATCCGATTAAGCTCTTATAAATTTACTCAGCCTAGGGCAAGGATTCATGCAAAATAATAACAAACTAATTTTAACAAGTAATTTGATATATTTACTTCATAGTAGGGCTGTAGCTATTAGTGCCGTAGGCATGCATCTGCTGCTCGACTCGAAAACTTGGGATTATGGTCGTTGTGCCATCTAAAATGCAGGTAAACTATTTAAAAGATTCCATAATGACAGCCAAATAATGTTGGCAGTTAATTAGACCATCATCATGGTAGTTGTTGTTGCTGTCAATGTTGTTGTCGTTGGCAGTGTGACCATTATTGCATGTCGTGAGAGTTTGCAATTAAAATTGGAAAATAGTTTCGTAAGCAAAGTTTTCAAATTTTTGGAGCGCATGCAAAACGCTTCAATTTTTTACTGAATTTTGTGTGCAGCTGTCGGCTAGGGGGTACACCTCTACCCGTAGTGTTGTTTTTGGTGTTACTCCAGTTGCAGTGGTTGTCACAATTTTGTAAATTGTCGAGCCAGCGTTCGCCAGATAAATTGACCCATTAGCAGAGTGAGGTAAAAGTTGTTTTCCACCGCGGTTTATTTCCATTTGCCAACGCAAAATGGCTGCCGTTCTTGTCACCGTTGTTATATGCCGTTGTTATTATTATTCTTACCGTTGTTGCTGTTGTTGTTGCGTATTTATGGCTGGCAACTTGACGCAACCATTGAAAAATCTCCATCGTGCCGGCAAAAGTGACTGACTCTGAAAAATGCAACTGAGAAGTCGAGTAAACGACGACAACATCACCTGGCTGAAACTTTGAGATGCCATCGTCAACGTTGACCCAAGCGGCAAAGCAAACAGTTATGCAATTTAAAAGTCAACCACTGAACGTTCGAGGGCGTGATGCCGTTGTACTATATACATACATATATACGGGCATAAGTACCAGGAAGTTTAATTGTTAAACCCTGCAAACAACAAACTATTTAATTGGGTATATATTTCAGAGTTCTTGTGAGTCAAGTACTTTTTGCACTATATTAACGGAAACAAACTCAAAATAAAATAGAAATTTAAAAAATTTGAAATTAGAATCTAAAGTCTAATACCAAGTTTGTAGATTTTATTTAAATTATACACTTTTCTTTTTCCTTCAAAATTTAAAAAAATATACGATTACAAGAAACAGTTAAGTAAGCTTAAGTACCTTTGCTTTACAGGATATCTATTAGTTCAGCTGCTTTGGTGTTGCTGTCTCTTGTTGCTTATATTACATTGGGTAAAAACTAAAATTCAGATTGTAATTTGGCCGCACAAAACAAAATGCAATGCAAAAGGGCAGCTCATAAAAAAGTTTTATCGTTTTAAAGTTGTGAGCAATTCTGTGCAAAAGTTAATTAAATGCCGCAAGCGGGCTGCAAGGGGGCGTGGCTGACTGTGGTTGAGTCACTTTTATAAATAAATCTTCAAATAATCGCTGATGGTTTTGTGTGCACACTCTTTTTGTTGGCCTGCTTGTGCTTGCTGTTGTTGTTGTTGTTGCTGTTGTTTGTCATTTTCTTTGGCGCTCAACGAAGCGTGTTGTTAATCAAAATTCTTTGTTGTAATTGTTGTTGTTTGTCGCTGTTGTTGGTGCATGCGTGCAAATGGCCTTAGATACAAATCACGTATTGTTAAGCTTTACGGATTAAGTAAACAAACTGTGTGTACTTCCGTATGTATGTATTTGGGCGTGTGTGTGTGTGTGAGCATGCGAAAATGCCATAACGAGGCATTAGCCAAAATGTAGGCTATGAAAATTTGCATATCATGCGGCATTTATATTTAAACTTATTAATATGATAGCCCCACTCATTACCATTACCGTTGCAAATTGTTGCTGGACCCACAAAAGCATATGTGAAGTTGACCTCATCAAGCATCCAAGCACTTGACGCACCCAACCCAAAACACACACACACACGCGCACAGTTGTAGTTGTAATTTGGTAAGACCACAGAATGGCTAAAAAGAGAGAAATGAAAAAGTTTTCAGACACTGTGCAACGAGCCGGGAAATGCAGAGCCTTTGTGCCATTTAATCTAATCTGCGTCAAATGAAATAAATTAATCCCTGACCCGGTGTCAGCGACGATATACAATATATATATATATATATATATATATATGTACATATACATCAGAACAGTTTTTGTTATTGTTGTTCTTTGTTGGGCCTCTCATTCGGCTCATTCAGCTGCTTTTGTTGTTTGGGGCTGTTTAACTTTTACCACTAATTAAGTGCTTACACGAAGATTTCCGCATAAATGGCCAAACGAAGCGAACGTTGTACAAATCAGCTCAGTCCCTCACAACACTCTCTAATATTGAAAGAGAAATAGAGAGAGAGAGAGAGAGAGAGAGAGAGAGAGATTGGGGTTAGGAAGTGAAAAGTTGTATGTGTTGCCGAAGCATTGAAAAAAGTGTTGGCATTTAATTATAAATTTACACGTTTCAACAGAAAAGAGCAAGTTGGCTAAAAAGGATGGACACGTCAGCAACTTACACACACTCCTGCAAACACATATACATACATACACATACAGTTAGCAGACACACTTTAACATCCTACACATGTCCTTAAGCTTTCATACCCTGGAACTATATATACGAAAATACTTAAAAGCTAATAAAAAATTCAATAGTTACTATTTATATTTGTGTAAAGTTTTACCATATGCCGTTGACCCCAAAATTTATACTGTTTTAGCTAATAAGATGATAAGTGCATTGTTGTGAGATAATTTTTGATACGTAACTCTTTACAGTTTGGGTGCTACGACAATCAGTGTGCTGATGAGTAAGAGAGGAGTACTTAAGAAGGTTCAAATATCTATGAAGTGATCAAATTTCAGGCTCATAACTCTCTCCATTTGGGCCGCACTATGATCAGTCAGTTATAGTTAGTAACCAAAATATTATAAAAATTTTCGAAAATCGATTTAGCATTTTAGCAAACTGTTATTTTTTATCCTTTGCTAAAATTAAATTATGATTTCAGGGTATTTTATAGTCTAGCAGTTAAGTTATACCGATTTTCTTGCTCTTTTTTTGGGATTCTAGACTGAGAGTATCCGTGCCCAGAACATTTGAGGTGCCTTTGCCATTACTCGGACCCGGGCACGTTTGATGTATCTTGTTTGTTTGCCTGCTTGGCTGGCATGCATAAATAAAGCTATGGGTCTATTTGCATGCTGGTATACTAGCAGCTGGTATGGCAGGGGCGTGGCCAAGTGCCTAGTTCAACTGCCCCTTTCTACACGCACACACACACAGGTTGGCAAATAAATTTGTTAAAGCCCAAATGAAATATGTTTATGCAAAACACAAAAACACAGCGAACTAAGGGGCGGTACAATTTGTAGGCATTTAAAATTCACTTAAATAAAACATTTGACATGTGTGTACTATAATCATTTACTATAAATACATTTTTTTTCCTCGGGCTCAGCAATAATCGAGTGGGGGAATAAGTGCGAAAACTACTAGAACAGCTCATTAAATGTGTTGGCATTTAAATTAAAATTTAAACAAGCTCACTCAACTAGCGCTATTTGATTTATTTACATTAATCAAATGATGACCTACAATGCCAAGCAAATATCAGACACTATAAATACACGTAGCCAATGAAAATAAATGCCATTTTGCAAAATGTTTACACACAATTAAGTTTTAATGGCTGCGTTCATATTAATATATATAATTAATTAATTTTAATTAATTTCAAGATGTACAGCATATAAAAATGCAATAAAATTCAACATAAATGCCATAAAAATAATGGTAGAATTTTTTTAAGAAATACAAACTTTTTTTAGAGTATTTCTAGATACATTTTGTATAGTCAAATGACAATGAAAGGTTAATGGAAACCATTTTTGCAACTGTTAAGCTAATACCACATACTTTAGCTAACAAAAAACTACAATAGACAAAGTTTTTCATACACGACGCTCTGTTCTCTTTCCGTTTCTAGTTTGAGCGCACCTAATTACACTTGCAGTTGGGGATGCGGAAGTTTTGCGCTTAGTGAACGCCAGAGGGCGTCAGCTGTGATGGCAAATGCCCAACAACATCATTACAAAAGTCATTAAATTTGCATTGTAGAAGTTTTACGCGTAATTATATTCAATCATAACGCTGCCAGCAACACTTTCTCATGCCACAGAAACTCATTGCAAATCGAAAACAATGGCTTCAATTTGACATGCAAGTTTCGTGTCATTGACGGAGCTTGAGCCAATTATCCTTATCAAATATGCATGCGACTGTGGCTCATTATGAAATCAACGAACGGGTAATGCGAAAATTGCTGGCAATTCAATTATATCGACCGACATTTACATATTTCCCTTGTTTACTTTGCCCACCAATTACAAACATACATATTTGTATGTATTTGATTTGCAAACGTTTTGTTTATTAAACTTTTACGTACATTAAAGAACCCTACTTATTATGCAATTGAGTTTTGAATTTTTGAAATATTAACCATAACGCCGGAAATTAAAAAAATGTTGCATTGAAATTCGAGTGCAATCAATTGTGATAGTGAAAATTTATTGAGCCGCTTTAGAAGCGAGACAAAGGGTAGTTCGTAAGAGGGAAACCGATAGAGAGACGGAGTGAATGGTAGTGAGATAAACCAAAGTCAGGCTTTAATGTGACTGATGCGGTAGCTGGGATCGCTTTGTCAGCTCGTCAGTCATTGTTGCATTCGCTGCCAGTCAGTTTGTCACTCGGCTCTGTCGCATTGAAAAGTGAAAAATCATCGGTGCAGCATCAACGGCAAAAGACGCAGCTACAACCACAACGGCAGTCACAGCAACGGCATTTGGTAGTGCCAGTGGCAGTAGGAAAATGTGAAAATGTGACAAGTAAAGAGATTCGCATGATAAATGACGCATAAACCGACATAAAGCTGGCAACAAAAGGCGAGCCAAAGAAACAAATATGCGGCATGGTAAGGCATTGCAAGGCAAGGCAAAAGATAAAAGATCAAGACCAGCAACAGCACAAATAATGATGATGACAATAATGATGTCGATGATGATGATGCACATTGTCGCGAATGAAGATTTATGAGGAAACCAAAAGGCGTTCGACAAGTAGAATGTATGTGTGTAGTACTTTGCTTTTAGATAGTTTGCAACTCATTAGAAGTCACTTCATTTAGTCGACAGCCTGAAAGTCAGACAAACAGACGAACGGACAGGTTGCATGAGTTGCCAACGTAATTGCTATAGTTAGTTGAATGCAACTCTTCAGTTTCAACTTGCAAATGGCATTACTCATACGCAACGTTGCGCTAAAAACTTTGCTAGCAACGAATACAAATAAAATGAAATAAAATAAAGTAAAATAAAGTAATTTTTGTAAGAGAAGCAATTTACCTTTTGTGATATTTCATTGTTTTGAATTTCATAAATTACTACAGTATTTTCCTGAGCTTTAAAGTGCAAACTCTCTATTGCGCAGAATTATTTGAATCAAACACACAAAAGACCATCAACATAAAATTATATGTATAAAGGAAAAAAAGGTCAAAAATTGTATAATTGAATTTTTCTGTTGAGGCCTCTTTTAATTTCTGTGCAGAAAGAGAACAGAAAACAAACCGCACCAGCTGCTGTCCAGTTGACAGGTGACTGGGGAAATTTGGGGGGGACAAGAGTGAGATGAGGTGAAGTTTTCCCTTTGTCGTTGCTTTAATGGAGTTGTTGAAACGAAATGAGCGGCATTTAGCAGCCATAACGAGCTAAAACTGTAGCTGCACATGGCAGAGCTCTCTCATTATCATTCGGGCTGCCATTGTTGTAATGTCATTAGGACACATCTCTATACAGGTTACGAGGCCAAACTGAACTCATTGAGGCAGCCACTGTTAATGGCCTATTCATGGATCTTGTATGTATATGCTTAACAGCTAATTAATAAAACGAACGCTAAGCAAAGTGCCGAAAATCAAATGAGTTGAGGCTAATGCCAAGCATTATTAGCCAACGACGAAAGCCAATAAAAAACTGAAACTTATTTGCCCAACTTGATGCCGTAACAATGCTGAAAATTGCTTCATTATAGAGCTTAACAAGTTTTTAAATTTGCTTAAATACTTAAGAGCGCTTTGCAACTTGAAGCAGCTAGTCCGCACCAGGTCCAGCAACAGCCACAGAAGCTGAAATGGAATTAAAAACAGAAAGAAAATGAAAATGCCATAACATTGTCGGTGAACTCGAAAGAGATGGCCAAGCTTTTGCCTGCTCTATACTTTATATATGTACCTTTGAAAAAGTTACCTTAATCCTTAATTTAATCCGAAATGAATTTCATGCTGAGATTTGACTGCGAACAGCAGCTGAGCATAGCCAACTGTCAGCTTTGGACGAGGCAATTTTTTAACTGAATTAACATTTGGGGATTTCGTATTTATGCCTCGAACACAAAGCACATAATGGAGTTGTGCTGTAAGTGGACAGAACAAAAGTGAGGGGCAACCAACAAAAAAATGTATATGAATGTAAAAATAATTGAGATAAGAGGTAGAGGCTCACACAATCAGCAGCCTCATTAAACGTTCGATGACTTTAGCCAATACTAAGCATACATATTTTTAATAAAATAAGATACACCTACTCCTATGGTAAATTATTTATGTTGCCTGCAACTTTTTAAGAAATCCGGTATTCAATAATATAACACTGTGACTTACGCCCAATTAAATGCATCCAGTTTCGATTTGAATCATTGCGAATGCGATTTCAAGCCGATTTAAATGCAGCCGTTGATGAAAATGGTGAACAAAGAAAAAAATATATAGGAAGCCATATGAATTTGTGGACATCAGGTACAAAAAAATTAAAAAAAACAATTACAGTTAAGCTCAATCGACCGTAAAATACCCTTTGAGATTGTGCGAGTAATACCTGGCTGCTTAGTTTGCTACGTGCTAGTTTCCGAATTATAGACTAAGGATCGTTTTACAAATCTATTTTCTAGAAATATATACAAAATGAAGTGCATAGTTTCACAAACGCCTCTTATATTTAACTTAGAAAACCTTCTTCCAAAATAATTTAAAATATATAACAAGCCATTATAGCGATGGACACGACTTTATCAGCTCTGCTATTATTGCTGTTCCAGAAAAGCTATATATCCATTAAGGGGTCGAGAAAAAAAGTTATTATACCGTTGGACAGCTTTAAAAAAATTTTATGCAAATATATGACATTCACAATGGATGTGTGAAGGTAAAAATGGCAATTCTGCATTTCAAATTGATTTTATTTTTTCTGTTCGATTGACCTTTGTAATACAGCAGTTTTTTTAAAGGCTTGCTAATAAATATGATTAATATGTTGTTATACAATAAACAATTACAAAAATAATTTTAGTATTAAAAATATTGGTTTTTATTGCGATGAAAATTAATGTATTGTTTGTATGAAAACCCAAATTTAAGGGCTTGATAAAAACATTACTATGTTATCTTCATAAAATTAGATTCGTTGCTTATATTAAATTTTCTGAGGTTTATCAACACGCAATGAGATATGCTCGCAATTAATTTGACCGCATTAATTGAATTGATAATGGTATACTTATCTAGTATATGGGGACATATTCTTAAAATAATCATTTCTTTATTATATACTTAGTTGAAACTGTTTTTTATACAAATTTTTAACCTTCAACTTCTGGTTTCTTTTCTCCAGAATCTTTCTCCTGATTTTCTCCAGTATTTCCTGTTTCTCCAGTGTTTCCTGTTTCTCCAGAATTTCCAGTTTCTCCAGTATTTCCTGTTTCTCCAGAATTTCCTGTTTCTCCAGTATTTCCTGTTTCACCAGAATTTCCTGTTTCTCCAGAATTTCCAGTTTCTTCAGAATCTCCTGTCTCTGTTGCTCCCTTACAAGCACCATTAATGTTAGCATAAGCTGTTAATCCACTGGCAGGTGCACACACTTGAGAGTTTTCATCGAAGAATGAACCAGTTTTGCAGGTTGATACATCACCATTCTTGCCATTTGAGCAATAGTAGTAAGTGCTGCAAGTTTTCCGGTTGACAGCATTGACAAACGGATTACTGGCGTATTGACAGCGATTGCAGGTACCAATTGGAGTAGCTGCTTGACGGGTAACACACTTTTTAAGCAAAATATCGTAGTAGAGTTCACCAGAGCATTGATTCAGCACATATTTGGTGCCATCACAAATGTAATAGTTGCCACACACGTTTGGATCGGCTGTAGTTTCTCCTTGGGTATCACACAAGGTGGGAACGGGTAGACTGACAACTCTATCGCATGCACCAGGAGCTGTATTGTAGCCACAACTAGCAGTTGACACAATAAATGCCTAAAAAGACAATAAATGTTATTAGTGATTCGTGATCTAAGCATATAAGAAATTACTTACGCTGCTCGAACACTTTCCTGGGGTCAGAACGCCTTGTGGACTGCAGTAAAGCCATTCTTTGCAATCAGTTGTAGAGCCAAAGTACATATTGGGTGGCACCACATTACAATAATTAAATTGAGTGGATCCCGTGTTCGCGTTAGAATTGCAGTTTCCGTAGATGCATCGCTGCGCTGTACCATCGAAAATTTCTCCCTTCTTACAGCTTCCACCACTGGCGACCTTCTGGCCCTCACAATAGAACCATCCTTGGCAATTGTTTACATTTGGCACCCAATTATTGCCAGTTTTTCCAGCGCATGGATTGGCCACACCATAGTAGCAGTCAACCTGGGCTTCGGGAGCACAGTTCTGGGTCTTGAAGTTGTAGGCAAAACCGGATGAGCAAGATCTCTTAACAGGTCCCTGGGGCGTGCAGGAGTAGTAGTAGGCGCAGGATTCAACACTTCCAACTTGGGTGCCCGGTTTCACCATAGTGCAGACTTCGGTCACATTGTAGGCTCCCTCCATCACGGATTGAGCGCTTATTGCTTTGGCAAGAGCCAAGCAGAGCACACTGGCCAAAATGAAATGTCCTAAAGCAAATAGATGATATGACTAATCAGTTGATTTGAAAAAGTTTTGCTTTTGTTCAACACTTACCAGCCATTCTTATTACTTGTTTAATGAATACTGAATTTATTTGCTGCGTGCGCTGGATTTTATACTCAAGTTCTTCTCATAATAAATACTATTCTAGTGATGATAACATGAGTTTTATGGCGTCATGTTCGATTCTTAAGAAAACTGAAATTATTCTTATTCGATAATGTTCCGACCTCAGGTCGCTGATAATGAACCAATTTTCGAATAATGTTATCTTAAACTTTATGTCATTGGCGGTTTGATTAAAACCCCCCAAAAAAATATGCTGATAAATGGATTAGTTATCAAATTTTTTTCAAAGTGTTTAAATCTTTGTTAATCGTTCGTTCTTCAATGTTTCTATTATTTATGATCTTATTTATATTCTGGCATTACTTAAATAAGTACAATGAGATAATTGTTCAATTATGGACATATACCATATAAATAATTATTACCATACTTGAGAGCTATATGAAACCAACAGTGTACCGCACACTAAGCCATTAAACAATAGACGTTATAATTAAACAATAAGTATGATGAAAGAATTTTCAACCGCTTTGATTTCAACTTTATGAGGTGCTTCTCTGATTTAAAAACCATAAACATTTATCTAGATAACAGTCCGCACACCCAGAGTGTTGTTTGCTTTGCTGTACCGCCAACACAAATGAATCAGAATGCAATAAAAATCTGAGTCAAAAATTCATACATAATAAAACAGATGTTTTGCAGTTAAATCTGATTATTACAGGCCATCGGAAAAGACTGAGTAAAGAAACTCTATATAATATCTTACACCTCCAACTTAATCAAAAATTAATCGAAAGATAATTTTTTAAAATAATAATTATGATATCGGAGATTCTTTCTAAATTAATTATAAGCAGATTCTAATACTTAGAATGTAATATTTTTTAAACATTTTTGTTTTATATTGTAGAAGCCAAAACAAACGAAAATTAAGTGAAACTAATATAGTTTTAATTACTAATGTCTCACAATCAAGATTTACCATTTTCACTATCTGGTGGTCTAGGTAATAGTTGCTTAAATGTATTGGTACAAAAGATAGGCACGTGCTAATATTATTATCAATTTTATTGTTATAATAACTATTATAAACATTTAAAGTATGCGAGCATAATTATTTTTAAATAAAAGTGTAATCATAACGAGTTCTACAAAATAATCTTTTAGATTTGGATTGTGGATACGTTTAATTAAAGACCAAAGTATCGTTCAGTACGTTATATTCAATTTTATATGTGTTAATGTTAATAATCTTGATACGTGCTTATATTTATTCGTAAGTCAGCTGTATGCTCCAAACAAATGGAGAAATTTGCATAGCAATGGGGTAAAAACTAGTGCATGCTTTTAGGTGCCCGCAGTTTGTCGCACTATTTTACACTGAAAATATTAAATAGACGAATATTGAAAATGCCAAAAAATTAGACAACGAGAACGCTATGCGTTGTCTCCTATTTGAAGGTAGCACAGCGAGTGATCTCATTTGTCTCTGTCACCTTGTCTTGTCTCTCAAAAAAACAGCCGAGCACTCGAACATTTTGTTCGTAAGTAGTACCACGAACGCTCGCATTGAGTGCGAATAGATTACAGTCTATTGCTAAAATATTATTGTATGCGTTCTGTGACTACTTATATCAAAAGAGCAAGAAGTTTTTTTTTGAAATGCTTGCTTTATTATTAGCTAACTTCGGTGTAGTATTACAAAAACTACAGCGTATTTATTTTGTTGTGGTTGTTGTCGTTGTAGTGGAAGTAGTATCGGTGGTGGTAGTTGTATCTGTAGTCGTTGAAGTTATATCCGTAGTGGTGTCGGCAGTTGCACCAGTACAGGCTCCATTACTAATATCATAGGTTGACAATCCACTAACTGGTGCACAAGCTTGATCTGCCTCATTAAAGTAGAAGCCTTCTTCACAAGTGGATACTTGACCATTGACACCTTGGTTGCAATAGTAATAAGAATCGCAATTTTTGTAGTTAACAGCATTGACAAATGTGCTAGTTGCATATTGACAGCGATTGCAGCCGGGAGCTGGAGAGGCGGCTTGACGGTTAATGCAAGCCTTTTTATTGATGTCAAAATATGCACCATTGGGGCATTGAGTCAACACATAAGTGCTGCCATCGCACATATAATAGTTGCCACAAACCGTTGGATCGGGTGCCAACTGTCCTCTGGTTGTGCAACTGGTGGGAACGGGAGCATTGACAACTCTGTCACATGCACCTGGAGCCGTATCATAACCACAACTACCAGTGGACACAATGAATGCCTAAGAATTATTAATTTGAGTAACAATTGACATAATTATAATAAAGTTTGTTTAACTTACACTGCTAGCACAGTTGCCTGTCATTAATGCGCCCTGGGCAGAGCAGTAGTTCCATGTTTGGCAATTTGATGTGGATCCAAAGTACATATTGGGTGGGACGACACTGCAAAAATTAACTTGAGAGGGTTCCGCTAGGTTTCCGGCAGTACCGGAGCACGTTCCGTAAATGCATCTCTGCTGTGAACCGTCAAAAATCTCTCCCTTAACACAAGATCCGCCGCCAGAAATCTGTTCGCCTTCGCAATAGACCCATGCTTCGCAATTGTTCACATTTGGCACCCAATTATTGCCAGTTTTTCCAGCGCATGGATTGCCCACGCCATAGTAGCACTGAACCTGGGATTGTGGAGCGCAGTTCTGGGTCTTGAAGTTGTAGGCATAACCAGGTGAGCACGCCTGCTTCACTGGTCCCGCTGTGGTGCAGGTGTAGTAATAGTTGCAAGACAAAATACTACCAAGTTGTGTGCCAGGTTTCACCATAGTACAGACTTCGGTTACATTGTACACTCCTTCCATCACGGATTGCGCACTTATGGCATTGGCAAAGGCCAAGCACAGTAAAGTGGCCAAAAGGTAATTTCCTGCAGCATAATAACAAATATATTTCCAACTGATTTTCCAAAAAACTGTCGCATTGTTTTAACTTACCAGCCATTCTAATTAATTGTTTAGTAAATACTAAGTCGTTTTGTTGCGCTGCTCCGTGTTTTATAGTCAAATTTCCTTAGCTAATTTTATTAAATTAATGTTATGTTATTGATAACAGACTTTCTAATTCGATAACGGTTCAACCTCAGGTCGCTGATAATAAACCAATTAAGTATAATGTTATCTTGTACTTAATGTCACTGTTGCTTAAGTGATCACCCCAACAAAATACTTTGTGAAATGGATCAGTTATAAGATACCTTAGTTCTGATATTTCAATACCATTCAAAATGTGTTGATATTGTCATTACTCAAATAACAAACAATTCGATAGGGAATCAAAAATATATTCATGTATATATAATACTATTATCATCCAAACATACTTAAAGTATGATAATAATTTAAATCAATGTTTATCTCAGCCAAGCTCTCAATTCTTTTATATTTATGGATTATTCTCTGTTAGCTGTGCAAGTTATATTAAATATAACTTTATCGTTGGATCACTGGAAAATAAATTTTTCATTTGAATACCATTGTAGTTTTGTGATGCGACGCATTGAAGTAATGTTCGATATACTATGCTATGTTAAACAATAAAACTTAAGAATTTTTTGAATGCATGCTTTATTACTAAGTAGTTTTGGTACAGTATGAAAGTAAATAAATTACCCTGTATTCTCAGGTGTTACCACAGTAGTAGTACTGTCTGTTGGTGTGGTATCGGAGCTTGAAGCTTCGGATGAACTTGAAGCTTCAGAAGAATCAGAAGTCGAACCAGTTCCTGGCGACACCGATGTAGAGCTAGTGGTTGCTCCAGAACAGGCACCATTAATACTAGCATAGCTAGTTAGACCACTATCGGAAGCACAAACTTGAGCGCCTTCATTGAAGAATGAACCAGGTTTGCAGTATGAGACGTCACCATTCTTGCCATCTGTGCAATAGTAGTAACTGTTGCATGATGCGTGGTTTACAGTATTGACAAACGGATTACTGGCGTATTGACAGCGATTGCAGGTATCAATTGGAGAAGCTGTTTGACGGGGAATACACTTTTTAAGACCTATATCGTAGTAGAGTCCACCAGAGCATTGATTCAGCACATATTTGGTGCCATCACAAAGGTAATAGTTGCCACACACGTTTGGATCGGCTGTAGTTTCTCCTTGGGTAGTACACAAGGTGGGAACGGGTAGACTGACAACTCTGTCGCATGCACCAGGAGATGTATTATAGCCACAACCGCCAGTTGACACAATAAATGCCTAAAAAGACAGTAAATGTTATTAGTGATTCGTAATCCTAACATATAAGAAATTACTTACGCTGCTCGAACACGTTCCTGTTTGAAGTAACCCTTGTTGAGAGCAGTAGAGCCATTCTTTGCAATCAGTTGTGGATCCAAAGTACATATTGGGCGGCACCACACTACAGAAATTTATTGAAGCCGGAGTTAATGAGTCTGAATTTGAGCATGTTCCCCAAATGCACTTTTGGGCTGAACCATCGAACATTTCTCCCTTGCCACATGTTCCAGTGTTGGTAGCCTTCTCGCCAACGCAATAGATCCATCCCTGACAATTGTTCACATTTGGCACCCAATTCGTGCCCACTTTGCCAACGCATGGGTTTTCCACACCATAGTAGCAATCAACCTGAGCCGAAGGAGCGCAGTTCTGGGTCTTGTAGTTATAAGAGTAACCGGATGAGCACGACTTCTTTACAGGCCCCTGGGAGGTGCAGGAGTAGTAGTAGGCGCAGGATTCAACACTTCCAACTTGGGTACCCGGTTTCACCATAGTACAGACTTGGGTTACATTGTAGGCTCCCTCCATCACGGATTGAGCGCTTATTGCTTTGGCAAGAGCCAAGCACAGTAAACTGGCCAAAATGTAGTATCCTGCAAAAAATGAATGAAGTTCATTCTCAATTGATTTTTTCAAAATCACCTTTTGGTTTTGACTTACCAGCCATGGTAGTTAAGCACTGTAAATAACACTGAATGACTTGGCTTCTCAACGCTGCCTTTTTATAGCCAAACTCATCCGAATGCAATGGCATCATGTGGCAAACATTAAGGCGTGATTTTTGAGGAAAAAAAAAACATAAGTCGAAACATTTTTCAATTTTATTTAATTTGATAATGCTTTGACATGAGGTCGATGCTAGTTAACCATTTTTAATTAACTTTATCTTGTACTTATCAGCTTCCGTTTGTCGACTTACAAAATGGAACGACGACTTTCTAACCACGATAGGCAATAACAACTTTTTGTTCTTCTATGGAAAATGTTATTTAACTCAGTGTTTGTTCCATTCATTTTATCATTCTGATTTACAATTGTTTCAACATTATCTGATCGAAAAAATACGATTATAAGCCAATTCACTTACTGAATGAAGTTATTTTACTTAAGTTTTGGTTACTTATTTTACATTCATTGAACTTAATATAACTTTTGAATTGATGAATAATCTTACCTAAAGTTAACGCTTTTTAAGTCTTATTTTTAATTTCAGATCAAATCAATTAATTATTGACAGATGGGGATTTCCAATTTCTAGTGTTAATCACAAATTTGCTGTAATGCAATGTAACTAAATCACATAAAATAAACTAAACTTGTCTATATTATAAACAGCTGTGTTGCATACATTTAAGCTGGTAAAACAGAGCTTAATCGTAATAACCAATTTAGTTGTCGGCCTGCAGTCGTGCCATGCTGAGCACCAAAAAACAAATTGTCTTAAAATGAGGCAGTTTTTCATTCAATTGACCATTGCCACATTGATACTACTATTCAGCAATTGGGCAGAACAAATCGAGATGGAGTTTCAAAGTCAGCCGAACAAGTTGGCCTATTGTCGAGCACTGTATCGACTGCAGCAGGAATTTGAGCTGGCAGATTGTGCCCAGATATTGGAGGAGACACTTACGATGACTGGTGAACTTTTGATGGACTCACAGCGGCGTTGTTGGTTGGGCTGGGAACTGTTTGGCAGACGGTGCCGTAAATGGGCCTAAATACTACAATATAATCAAATTCAATAAAGGGTTTATACAATATTTAAATCTATTAAATTTGACTTTAAATATATTGTTAAAATTTGTGAATTTAAATACTTAAAATTTGCAGCGCACAAAACACAAGCAGCTGAAATCTGTATCACACTTGACATGTGTTTTTCGAAGCTTATAAAGACAACAATGGCAAGCACGCAATGCATGACTGACTGACAGACAGACTGTCAGACAAACTTCTACTATTACAGCCATAAAACTGAACTGAAAACATGCGCCGACCAGATCAGACTATGGCAATATATAATTATTTTACATGCGTGTTTTTTCATGTTGGGTGCTGTGTGGGTTAACAGCGCAGTTAACCCTAATCAGACCCTGGCCATGTCGAACGATGCCAAACTTTTCACACATTCTAGCTTTGCCTGATGTCTCTTGCCACATTGCGTATACGTAACGTGCGCCTCAAGTCCATGCAAATTTCCTGTGTGCTACAAACAAACGGTAGAACGAGGCACAAAGCCAAGACAAAACATGGCCATTTTGTGTTTATCAGACTTCCGTATGCGAAAAAATTGTTCAACAAAAGTCAATCAACATCCGTAGCCATTTTGTGTTCTTTTTGTTTGTTGGTTTTGTATTTTTTTTTTTTTTTTTTTTGGTTGGTTGGTTGTTGTTATTACTATTGTCATACGGTGTGTGGGTTGTTAGTCCTGTCATTGTTTCCTTTTTCACTGTTCCTCTCTCGTTTCTTGGTAGTTGAGGCATCAACTTCAGCAACGCCGTCAATCACCATCCCAAACAACAACAACAATATGGTCGCAACAACAATAACCGCAATTTCATAGCGGCTTACCTGATCTACTTGGTACAGATGACTTCACACGTATTCAGAAAACAATTTCAACAACAAAATATGTCTCTGACATAGTATATTCAGATACAGCAAGAAGTATGAGCTATTTGTTATAAATTGTTGTGAAATTAATCGCAAGACACTGCAATGTTTTAAAAAAAAAATCAAGAAACTTACAACTATTTTAATTTAAGCAAAAAAAAAAACGAACAAAATGCAATTTAAAATTAAAAAAAAGTGCATTATGAAAAACTATTATTTAAATTCAATTACGTAATTCTTCATTTATGTTAAGGTCCTTTTCTTACCAAAACAGTGTTGAGCAATGTTCGAAGGCAGCTTAAAAAATACACCCCAAAGACATTGCAGATAGAATTCAATTACAATAGCGAATCGAATGATTGCCAGATTAATTGAAGTGGAAAACCAACGTGGTATTCGAAATTAAATTTAACACAGCCGCACAAACCAAATAGTTGCACCGGCAGCCAATGAAAAATATTGTAACACAAACTCCAAAACCGAATGCCAGGCCAACAGCGAGTACAACAATTGCGGGTAAACTGACTGGGTTTATTTTTTCTTTTTTTTTTTTTTGTAGAGTAAGTTGAGCCACAAAACTTTGCAAAAGGGGCATAGAGGGAAGAATGGATCGCGCATTTCACTGCCGATTGCCCAAACAAAGTAGCTAGAGCTACAGGAAGGTGAGGCAGAGTGGTGGGCAGAGGGAGGGAGAGACAGGTGCGCTGACAGTCGCGGCAGACACACGTGCGCGCCCCAGAACATTTGATGCAACATTATCCGCAGTGACATCCGTTTTTGGCTGGCGGGCAAAGTTTATGCAGCACACACACCGTTACACCGTTACACATTTACACAGTTGTAGAGTTGTACAGTTGCACAGTTTTGGGTCCGCATCTGACGACCCTAACGAAGCAGAACGACGAACAGTTACGCAAAATTGCCAACGACTGCGCATTGTTACGCGCCACGTGGCCCCTACAAAGTTAACAGAGGCAGTCTTCTTCATCTTCTTCTTTACCTCACCTCTTCTATCTTTACCTCACATCCCTTTATGGTTGGCTGCAGCATCAGTCGAAAGTTTTATTGGCCAAAGTGCAGTCAGTCGCGCTGCTGGCTGCGCTGCTTACAACTTGACCCACAAAAGTTGCCAGCTATTAGAAAAACTTTGCCAATAAGCATGCGTAAGATAGCTCAAGATTCAACACTGAAAACTGAAGACTGACGACTCATGGCTGCAAAGCTACCGTACTGATAACAGTTATCAAAGTTCCTGTCGAGTGGCAACATCATCATAAAATCTTAGCTTTATCTGCATTCATATTCAATCATTTCATTTCCAGGGAATACAAGTTATTTCAGACTTCACATTAAGCCAGGGGAAGACCAATTCAAAATATTCGCACCTCGTACCTTTGGCCCATAACAGCGTGTGTGGTCTGATAAACGGTTATCAAAATGTGGCTTATCAATATATTGAGTCACTCTACGTATTTGGCGATATTCTATAAACAGCTTATTTATATATTTACCACATGGTATTCCAATCAATTATCCATTAACTTTCTGTCAAAGTTCTTTAGCCGCAATTACTCATTTTGCTTAGCAATTGATAAGGTAGATTGATAACTGGTCTCTAATCTCTTGAAATACCAAATTCTATGTATATTTTAATGTTATGTTTTTATTTCATGGCAATTAAGCAGCCAACAAATTCAATATGCAGATTTCAATCACACAGCATTGATGATTTTAATTTGAAAATCTGTAGCGAGTAAATATTTTGGCAACCAAATCACTTTTTCCATTTTGTGTATTTTCAAATTTCAAGTCAAAGTCTGGGGGTGTAACTTAACACACGTACTTGTATCCAGTATAAAATAAAACAAAAGTAAATAAACGTAAATAATATCTGCTTATATTTATGTCTGCGTTAAACAGACTGTCTGCAAAGGTTGAGAAAACAAAATTTCAAGCATAGACAACAAATAAAGCAATACAAAATCTTTGTATTTTATATGGTAATATTAAGTCTCCCGTACTACGATTTAGCTGTCAGAGCTACTTCTTAAACACAACTTCTTATCGAAACTTGTAATGTTAGTGACATATAAAAAAGAAACAAACAATCTCAGATTAAATTATTGTGCGTAAAATTATAGTTAATTATGGAGTAAGTATTTAAAATAAACTAAATTATTACAATTATTGCATTGAAATTAATGTAGGGAAGATTACAAGCCAGGACAACTTCCCTATCCAGAGCAAGATGAACGTAAAAAGTTTTTTGAATTTCATTACAAAGGGCTGCTTATCATTTTAATACCAATTTTATTCAGCCCCATTTTACTTGGACCCGAAACTATTGTAAGTTACTATATATATTGCTTAAAAATAAATATGTATTTTTGCTTAATATATTGCAGGCATATCGCATGATTTATCTTTCAGTATGCGTATATCTCTACTATATCTTTAATGTCATGTCGCAGGCAGCAACTGCGTTCCTCTTTATTGTTTTCATGCCTCTTTTTGGAATTTCGGTATGCAAAATTCCACAATTATAAGCTTTTTTATATGACTAGCACAACATTTTTTATAGAACTCCAAAAGTTTGTGTACCGCACACTATTCAGATTTAATATTCGAGACATACGGATGTATTTTTATAGGCATCGCAATGGATGTCTCGAAACTCAGCGAACGTCTTGCAATGCATATGATCGATTTATTTGGTGGAAGTTTAAGACAGTGAGTACATTTTTAATATCTATTTGTTAAATCTTTGATTTACATTTACAGACTACAATTTGTGTTAATGCTTATGGCAATTATTGCATCAATTATCTTTGATTCGGCATTCGTTGCCGCCGTTTTGATGAAGGTGACACAGGCGATTGTTGCGGAATACGGCGCTGTAAGTACTGTATATATTGTTATTTTTCGAATTTCTATATCTTCATTACATTATAGGCTGGTGTATTGGAGCCAAACAGTGAGGAGGAAACCTATGAGCGGCAGTCGTAAGTTTAGTTTGATTTAGCTTAACTCTTTTATAATAATAATAATACCTTTAATTCACAGTCAACCTTATCCGACATGGCCAGTAGTAGGCCTATATTTGACCGTCTGTTATTCCGCAACTATTGGTGCTATGTTGTCACCATTTCAGAATCCGAATAACTTTATCATTACGATCTTCAACATGTAAGTAAACACTTGACAAAGATTCCAGTCACAATTTATTCATCAGAAATCTATCTTTTAAGAATATTATCTTATGGGAAGCATGTTTTTAAAATACTTACTGAAAAAATATGCTGTTGTTTTCTTCTGAACACTTTACTTTTTTTTAGGTTTATGAGGAAATCACCCGCCACTTTTGAAAAAGCTTTCATTGCCCCAGTGATTTTGGGTGCTATCTTACTTTGTCTTTGGATAAACATCATGTTCCTTGGCTTGCTGGGCGGAAAAGTGAAGGAACAAGTCAAGGCAGTCAAGGAAGGTGGCGAGGTATTGAGAAAAGCCATGGCGGACAAGAAAGAGGCATTGGGACCGTTTACCGCACACGCTGTGATAGTTTTCATTTTTCTCGGGATCACGGGGATTTTGCTAATGTTTCGCCGTCCTCAAATCTTTCAAGGATGGGCTGATGAAATTCATTTGAAAGATTGTGGTGCCTCAGTGGCCGTCATTGCAATATGTGTGTTGCTTTTTGCAGTTCCCGCCAATTACTACTTCTGCCGCTACTATGTATGCCGGCAGCCGGATAAGCCGGGTACTGCACCATCATTGGTTAGCTGGAAGGCGGTTAATATCAATACGCCATGGGCCCATATCTTTATGTTGGCGGCAGGACATGGATTTGTATGCGGTCTGCGGGATTCCAAGTTACTGATAATCATACAGGAGACTCTAGTGCGAAAAAAACTTGATGTTGGCTTTAGTCTTTTCCTTGGAGCGTTGATGGCCACCGTGTTTACCATTCTGGCTCCAGCTACTGTTCTGGCCCGCGTCACACTGCTCACAATGTTTAAGACGGTAAGGCTCTAAGCCCAATTCAAAAAGATCTCTGTCAATCCATAATTATCTTCTCAAAACAGAGTGTTCTTTTGCGTAAAGGAGTGGGCTGCGTTGCGGTTCCTTATGCAGCTGCCCTGCACAATCAATTCATGTTGCCTTGCAGCAATGCAGCTAATACCATCGTAGCTGGTTGGGGCAATTTACGGCCCTTTCAATATGTAAGTATGGAGCACAAAGCATTTTTAATATGTGGTTATCATTTTCTTCTCTTTTAGATAATCGGCGGAATTGTGCCCACTTTATTTATGCTAATGTTCATTTGCTTGTCTATAAAATTGTTTGGTGAAGATAGCTTTCCAGATTACTTGAAGGTATCCGATGAGGAATTCAAGTACACGTATAAGCCCTAAAACTAGAAATAATACGTATTTTCTTAAAGTAAAATTTTGACTTTTTGTTGAAACATATCTATGTATGGTTTTCGACTATTTTGTCCAGTAAACAAATATATTTTTGGTCGACACAAACAGTCATATACTGAGAAACTTTAAGAGCTAGAGCTACCAAATTCGGCATGTGTGTTCGTCAATGCTGAATTTCTACTAGTAGCTGTTATTTGCACTACTTCAACAATTGCACATATAACAAACTGACACTCATTCATCTACTACAGAGTTTGTCAGTTGCCTCATTTCTCTGGGTTGGAATTTCCTGTTTAAAGCATGAAAACTCTTTTCTTGTTTCCCACAATTTTATTTTATTTTTATTTTTTACCTACCTTCTTCCTGGTGTGTCAAAATAGCGCAGTGCGCAGTGTACAGAGCAAAAAACAAAAAAAAAATAACAAAAAACAGTCGTAAAACAGAACACAGCTGACCCAAACTAGTCGACCTGACAGACAAATAGTCAGACTGAGTTGGTTGCCTCTGCGAATGCAGCCAAAAGCTAAATATATCTAACATATCACTCTCTACACTGTCAGAAAATATTGCATTTAAAGATAAAATATTGTACCAAATGCAGGTTATTTGTTATTTTATTTGCTTAAAAAAGAGGTGGGCTTTAATTTAAATTTTTGTAACTTATATATTGATATAAAAGCAAATTTTAAACAAATATATAAATATGAAAAAATTAAAATATTTTATTTACTCTTATTATTGTAAACATTTTCTAACTCTTTGAAAAAATGTTTTGTATTTTATATTGTATTGTGTTGTGAATATTTTTTTAGTGTAGCACAGGTGTGATTTGTAGCTTAAGCAGCTTTCATTTTTTTTCTATTCTTTTGGTAGCAAGAGAAATTTTGCAATTTGTGGCACCAAGAAAGGGTGAATAAAGTTGAAAACCTTAAAGGCCGCAGCATTTTTTGCCTAAAGTTTCGTATGGCTTGCGTTAAAGCATTTGGGGCCCAAACATTTACATGTGAAACGCTTTTAACCAAATTACACAGTTTCGCATTTAGGGTAATCCCCGCCTGGTCATTCGCACCTAATTCGCATTGTTGTAAATCCAAACATTGCCCACGAAACTGTTCGCACTAAATAATTCATTTGTTAATTTAGACATGCTCATCCCAATGGACCATAAGAGAGTGGAGTGTTACGGAGTGAATATGGAGTGGTTTTGGGTTGAACAGGGGCAAATACAACGTTGGCTCAGTGTTGTGTACTTTTAGCTTAGTAGCAACAGCGTTGCTAGACAGCTCCAAAATGAAACACCAGCCGGATGGCCAAAAGACCGGATGCCCTGAGCCGGGCTCTCTGCCAGGCAGCCTACTGAACTGTTGGCCATTTGTGGGCGCATTTATATTCAAACTATTTAATTATTAAATTCGTCGCGCAGCGATTCATGAATATTCATTAAGCACACGACATTCGAAAATTTGGCATTTAATTGTTTTATTTGGTTTAGTTTTGCCTGCCAAACTAAACTCTCAACAAGTCAGGTAAGAACTGTTTGCTTTTTAGCCAAAAATACTAAGCAAAAACTATTTGCATAGTGTATAGGTTTTTTTTTAAATTGTAAAAGAAAATCTCAGTTTGAAAACTTAAAACTTGGCAACTGACAGTTAGCATTCAACTGCAGTCGACACTGGCAGTTGAGTCAGTTAAAAGCATTCACAAGTATGTCACAGACAGACTAAAAATGTTTTTAGAAATACCAACGCTACTATGTAGTCTTTAGTTGACTTTTAAAAATTTTCTATGAGTTTAAATTTATTCATGCTTTTGTTTAATAATCGCGTGAAAATCATTCAAGCATCATTAGCCTATCACTGGCAGAAAATTTAAATTTATAATGTAATCATAATAAGCTTCCAAATATTTCAAGCAAAATTTCAAATTAACCTACTAAGAGGGTTCTAGGTATATATGCATAAGCTCCACCAGCATCTTTCATCATCAGCTCTTTAGCGCTTTAAATACCGAATGGCAGAAAATCAGAGAAGAGAAAAAAAATTAAAATGCCTTGCTTACATTTTATCCGCCAACCAATTGTCAATTTCATTCTATTTCACCCTCAAGCAAATACCCCAAAAAAAAGAGAAAAATGATAATAGAATAAGAATAAGAGACATATATGTATGTTCATATACCATACATAAGTAAGTTTATTTAAATGGCATGCACGCCCTAAGCTGATTTTCCGCGCCGGGAAATGCCTACACCGTGACTGGCTGACGAGTTCGGTTGAAGCTGAATTCAAGCTCATTATCCCTTCTGACATTTGTGCAAATTTTGCACAGTCAAATTGACACAATTGTGCAGGTATTTTACTTTGATAAAATGCTCACCTGGTATCAAATTTAATTTGTGTGAACCCATTAAACGGTCAACGCCAAGTCAGTTCTAAATTTATACCTGCCCCAACCATTTGCAAACAATTAATTTCATACTTCCGCTTCCTAGAGCAAAATGCATTTGTCAGATGTGTTTGGACATAAAAGGCAGCATTTAAATAGATATACATATCGTTGTCATGTAAGCTCTATTAAATGCACTAATGACTGCAATGCACACTCGAGTGGAGCTGAGTGAAATGAAACGAGCAGTTCACATTTGAGAGCCAAACTAAATAAAACTCATCTAGGCAACTGTATGAAGTTATTGAAAGACGCAGCGCAACTGAAAATAAATGTCTGGCAGCTGTATCCCAATGATAAGTATACGCAACGTTTGAATGAACCAGTTTGTATGCATTTTATCCTGAAAAATATCTGGAATGGCATGCTGTGTTGTCGTTGCTGGCTTTTTACTTTATAATTAAAATGAAGCTGCCTTTATCTGTTGCGGCATTTTATGAAATTTACATTTATTGCAATCCATGTTTGCACGACGACCGCAGCATACAGAATATTAAGTATGCGCTACGCTAAAGGGAACTTCATTTGTCAATGTGACGTATGCGTAATATCGTAATGTGAGTAGATTTTATTTTTTTTAATTTCTTTTATGCAAAGGTGACAAACCATTTTAATGGATTCCGTGGCGTGTGCGCAATTTGGCTTGAGAGTAATACCCGATAAGCCGTTAAGTTAGCTAATCTCTAGCGCTTGTGACTGCTGTGACTGATTGCATGGCGTCTGACAGCATCAAATTCAGCATATATAATACAAGACACAATGAGGTCTAGTCGAGATGGAATTGGAACAGCTAGAACAGTCGGAAGCAAAAACAAACACAATGCCTGAGACAGTCGACAGCTTCACAACTTTGGCTAAAATGCATTCAAATTCCAGGGCACAGTGTGCACAATAAGTAAACATGCTGTCAAAATATTCACGCCAGCAAAACACAAACTAAATGACTGTTCATTGTCTGTTTTACTTGACGGCCTCTTCAATATGCATGTAGAAAACCTGAATGTAGTATAGTACTTTGCCTAAGTATGACAAATCTGTTGTCTTGTTCCGTATTTTCAATGTTCCTTTCCATAGAGTTCTTTACTACCACTTGCATTGTTTGGCTTGGACTGCCCTGAGGACTTTAAGATAACGTAAATGTCTTCGACTGCAATAACAAAAGCAGCAAGAAAACAGGATGCCATCCAGACAGGCTGGCATGTGGGTTAATGCTGGCCAGCAGCAAGCAGCAATACACATATTGCTGTCAACGAACTAAGGTATTCATGCCATACCCTACGTCAATAGAATTCCCCAAAAAAATGCAGAAAGTTAATACCATACATTGATAAATTGCAAAATTCCAGCA
The DNA here is from genome assembly GCA_035047385.1 of Drosophila tripunctata. Taxonomy (NCBI): domain Eukaryota; kingdom Metazoa; phylum Arthropoda; class Insecta; order Diptera; family Drosophilidae; genus Drosophila; species Drosophila tripunctata. The sequence continues at coordinate 415,162 of JAWNPS010000307.1, forward strand.
AGAATTAAATTGTATATCGATGAACCTGCATATTATTCCATGCTATAAAAATAACTTTAAATAACTTTGTTTGCATTTATTAATAAATAAACTCTATCAATCATGTCTGCTTATCTTTAGGCTGTCTAAGAAGGCGCCGTTGGGCGGCTTTTTAAAAGCTTAAAATTTATATTCAAATTTGAAATTGAAAACAATTTTGGTAATGAATTTAATTTTAAAGCGCAAAAAATCAATGTTCGACAATCGCATAAATGTCTGCATTAATTCAATCCAAATAATAGTAATAATAATAACAATAACTATGTTGATAATGTCAAAAGTTCGACATTTGTCAGTGCTTATCAGCAAACAACCATAAACAACAACAACAATAAAAATTAAATGTAAATGCGCATGAAAAAATATTCAATAAAATGGAAAACCAAAGGGAAATGTAAAATTTATGAAAAAGAAACTAATAAAATTAAGCAGATTACAACGCATTAACAACAAATAGCAGTGTTTTGCATTCAATACAAATTAAAGCAATTTACTTTAAATATTAAATATTATGCTACACTTACAAAGGAATATATAACTTTAATTAAAATTATATTGATAAAATTACAGATAGAATTTAATTGGCTATTTAAGTTTAATTTTAGTTAAATGCTTGTAGCGTATCACTTATTCAGCATATTTGCTACTTTCAATTTGCCAAACATAATGAAATACGACCCGAATCAAATGCAAAATTCATTTGCCATTTACAGTTTCAAGCACAGCCGGAAATCAGTCTGCCCTGACGCCATCTTTCAAAATGGACGCTTGGTTTTTGCTCTTGTCGTCTCCTGATGGCCGTTTTTTCTGTATTTTTTTGTATCATTTTGTGTTTGTATTTGGTCTCGGGCTGTTTTCTGTCTGCCTCTGGTGATTAGCTGTCACGAATTGTGGCGAAAAACAAAAATGAATTATTACCGCGCTGCGTTGAAAATGTTGACATAGATTCAAATTATTTGTAACAAAATCAACGAACTGTGGCGTTGTTGCCACCACGCCCCTATCCCTCCCTATCCTCCCTCTCCACATCCCCTGGTCCATCAGTTATTCCCCCTAAATTATCAACGCTCCCAAGAAATGGTGAAATCCACGCTGCTGATTTGATTAGCATGAAAATGTTTTGAGATGCTGGCGCTGACGGCAAAATAAGAAAAAGAGTTTCCTTTCCTTAAATTGCCCGACAAGTTGTATTACACGTTGTATTAAAAACAATAGCAGATGAAACGAAACGGAATGTAGATGAAGTAATTTGTGTAATTAATAAACTTTTGTGCTGGCAAACTATATTCTTCTAGTTCATTTCATCTGAAGGCTAAATTCAAATGCCTGCAGCTTTGAAACCTTAACTTGGCTAACTGGCTGAGACTAGGCCAATGCTACGAGTATACTGGTATTGTCATCATCACAAATCCCCAGCCTTCGTCACATAATTAGACCCAATGCCGTGCCGTCGTATGGTATAATAGTTACCATTCTTTTTTCCAGTCCTTTCTTATCCATATTGCCATGGGCCCAGGAATATAATGAACAATCTCTGGCCAACACCGAGCTTAGCCTGATGCCATTTATTTCAGTGCTTTGTACCATTTGCCTTGTTTACGTAAGATTTTGATTGTTATTTGGTTCTTGATTCCTTCTCTTATTGTTCGCCATTGACTCATAATCGAGAATTGCTTACCACACGACACGACCAATGGCTTCATTCAGGTTTCCAACTGTGTTTCCATGCCATTGCCCATTACCCATTGTTTATGGCCATGTATTGATTTTAATTGAAGTAATTTTTGTTAATTTTTTCTTTTTTATTCTCAACTTTGAACCGTGCACAAAGAACGGACCAACAAAAGATGTGGAGAGTTAAGGTAATGTCCACTGTGAAACCCCATAAAGTTCTCACTTTTCCACTTGTGGCATTAATTTCTGCTGTGTCAGCAGATAAATTGCGAAATGTTTCACAGTTGCTGACAGTCATTGGCATTAAAATGGATACAACGATGCATCGTTTGCTCAACTTAACTTCCTGTCAAGTCAGTCTCTGAAAGGAAAACTTAAACAGTTCATCAAGTCAAAAGCCCACACATTTTTTCTTTCTTTTGTACACCATATTTATTTATACAGTAGATCAATAGTTAATCGACGATGCTTAAAAGATTTATTTCCAGATTCCACAAAGTCAAACAATCGTATTAGCCCTCATCTCATTAGCTTTGTAGCTTGCTCAAATCTGAAGGCCCTGAAGGCGTTGTTCAAATGCCATCAAATATTGATAATTAGTGCCCGCGGCATATGATGGCTGCCGGTGCGTATTAGTAACATTAACTTCGGCTACAAAGCAGTTGACAATCAACTAATTAGGCATAATTGTTGCTAGTGCCACAGGCACTGATAACGACACATGCAACACATTAACTAATTGCACTAACAGCACTTTCTCACCTGCTAAGGCGTCAGACTCTGACAGCTCCGAAACATAGAGTTGTCTTCAATATCAATAAGCTAGGATCAAAAGATTGCTTTGCTTTTATTGCTTTTCATTTGCAATATTTTAACTATTTGAAGTACAATTTTCTTAGCTAAACTCAATGTTTGGCAAATTATTTAAGCCCATTGGCAGCCTTGCCAAATTTGTACAAAATATAACCAACTTTTTGATACCGCAAATAATTCCGCTGCTTATATTGTTCAGTTATCTGGAAGATGCAGTTGAGGCACTGCTGCACCTGCGAATCATCGCCAATGCAATGGCTTTAATTACGAATAGCTGGGAAATAATTGGAGTTATCTATATGCTGTTCGATGTTGGCATAATTTTGGTAGGCAGTGTGCTAATTGCAAGCAGCTGGCACGACGGCAGTGGCATTCTCATCTTGCTGCTGCAACGAACCATGCGTTGTTTCGCCTTTAGTATTTTGGATTATGAGCTGTTGTTGCTATATTGTGTGGATGTGGCATGTTTGCTGCTTTTGCTGGCAATGCGACAGAGTCAACGGCAAGCGGTTGAGTGGCACAGCAGACAGCAGCAGCAGCAATGCAACTTGCAACGTTTGCTTTTGCTTGGCCGCCTAGGCATATGTTGTGTATTCCCATTGTGGATGCACGAGAAACATCAGGTGAGTCAACAAAAATATGCAATTTCCAGCTATCAAAATGTGTCGATATTCCAATCGATAGTCAATTCTCTATCTTCCACTCACTTCTCTTTTTTTTAGATAATTTACCAGCTATTTCTTGGGACATGCTTTATATTAATGCTGTTTGGCCTATGTTGCAAGTTTATATCCTACCTGTCGGCTTTAAGTCTACTCTTTCACTGCTGTTTTTCTGCAAATGAAAACTTTTTCTTTGGCTGGACTGATTCAACAATTAGCATGCAATTCATAAGTTCAATGCTCAGCAGAGTTGCTGGATTTTTGCTACTCGCTCGCCTTGGTGCTGGCAAGTGGTCTGTAGATGCTTTAACTAGAGGAGAAAAATAAGCCCAAACTCAACTTGAATTTAAGACAGCAAACTGTTTGGCTGGCTTAAGACATAAAAGTCAATTGAACTACTTATTTTCTCTCTTTTTGTTAAATACTTGATGGTTTAGCCAGAGATTTACATACACTTTGATAGTGAAGATATTGAGAGCATAGCAACCATACAAAAGACCTAACAAAATGTTGGCTGTTTATTTTTATAACTTCCATCCTTCTTACTATCTTTCTAAATCTATACGCACTTTATGCTCAGCACCTGGCTCTTGATGTCCTTTAATTCGGCATCTGTTTCTTTACTTCGCTTCGCTTTGCTTTGCTTCACTTTCTTTTTACGTAAATTATTGAAAAGTCTCTGAGCACTCGGTGTTGGCATTTAAGCGGATTTACCTACAGTGCCTCTTCCATTTGGTGTGTGTATTTTTTTTTTACCGACTTACTTGCCGGACTTGAAAGGAAATTGAAGCCGGGAGGAGGCGTTTAACACGCCACAGTAACATGAGGAGCCCTAGTCAACAGCAGCCAAGTGGGCGAGTTAAAAGGCAAAAACAGAGCCGTTAATGAGTTTTCCGGGGATCAGGCGGAGGTGGGGCTCTGGTGTGGCGGAAAGCATTTCGGGCATGCATTTAACAACCAGGACCCAAAGAGCACGATAACGCTGCATACTCAGCTGACCTTCGCTCTTGACTTGAAACCCATTTGCATAAGAGCGCCATCGTCGTAGTAGTCTCCTTTCGCACAACATGTGCCTCGGCAAGGATATTCAGTGAAATCGTCCTGCCGTTGGTCCCTTGTGCCTTGTGCTCGCTGCTCGCTGCTCGGTGCATTCTGCCTGCCCAACTGGCCGTGTCCGTTGGCCTTTGTTTATCCATCTGTCGTGGCATGTAAGCTTGTCTGCAATGCGTTTCCTTAATTAAAAATCGGCAGCGATTTATTGACCACCCGTTAAACCAACTGACAGTATGATAAACAAATAAACAGCAATCGGAGCGAACAGAAATGTGTGAAGCAAAACAAAACAATGTGAGGTGGAGCTTTCTCAACTACTGTTTTTAGACTGAGTGCTTGCAATCATACATAAATATTCTTAAAAATACTTTGTATATTAAGATTGAGTTCCCGAATCTTACACAAAAATAAGTAATAGTAATTAAATATTTAAAAAGTAATACAGTTTAATATAAGAGTTGCTGTGTCATTACTTAAAGTATCTCTCTGGCATGCCATAAACTGCTCGAAAAGTGCGTCCTTTTGGCGCTCAACGGAAGACCGAAAAAACTTGTCAAGTGCACATAAGTGCAGCCATGTAATTTTCTAAATGAAAACTGGCGACCAGCAAACAAGAAAAACAAAAGAAAATGCAAAAAAATTTATTAAAATGCAGACCAACCGCATAAAAACAACGGCAGTAATAATAAAACAACAAAATTCTAACCAGAATGCAATTTTCGCAAGTTGTATTAAGAATCGTGAAGGGCAAAAACAAGACACAAAACGTAGTAAACAATATCAAAGAATGCAGCTAAAGATAATGCACAACTCTGCAATACTACGTACTTGTAATGTCGTTTATATTAAATATATATAAATTTTATAGAGTTTTGAATTTTTAAGCTTAAAATTGTACTTGTTTTTCAAATATGTTTGCTTATCTAAACACATTACTTAAAGGAATTGGTATACATAAATATTCACAACTTTATTACAGGGTAAACACACTGCAAGAAAAAACAGAAGAGAAGAAACAAATAAAACAGCATGACAAACCATTTGCTCAACAACAAGAAATATGCAAATGCAAATCTCAACCGGCAGAAGAAGTGGGCTGCAGTGCATGTCCAAAGCGGGGGCGTACCACGTGGCGTATGAGCAACAACATTGCGTATGTACGAGTACGAATATATATGTAAATGTGTTTAATTAAAATGGTGCAACAAAACAAAATGTATGCGTGTGTGTGTGTGTGCGTATTTAACCGTTAGTGCACACTGCAGAGTAACATTTCACATTTGCATAAGTTAAGCAAAGTAAAGTAACGTAAAGTAAAACAAATACTCGACTCGTACATATGTATGTACATATGGAGTGTACATAGACGAAGACAATGTTAGCAAAAACCGCAGAAAATCCCCAGTGAACTGCGTCTCTTTAACCAAGTCCCCGGATGAGCATTTAAATCTATTTACCTGCTTTGAAGGCTTCTCCGCATGCAGTTAGGGATAAGAGTAATCAAATAGTCGTAAAGTTCGAGTGTGCTTGTGTGTTTGTATAATTAATTTGGCAAAGCCTGTGAAAACCAAACCACAAGAATAGAAATTGAGAACTGACAAAACTTTGGCAAACATTGAGTTATACAAACGAGCAACTATGAATCGCATTTCCGGAGCATTCTCGAAAAGGAAAACTCCACGAAAACATGAAACAGTAAATAATTGAAAAGAAAAGGCATACAATTTAGGAATTTATATATTTTTATATAATCTCTCAATGTTTATTTTAAATTCTTGCTTGAAATTCTAGCCACAATTTCGTTTCTTCGAAATCAATTTAATTCTTCTTTTGCGATTTAGTTTATTGGAACTCATATTTGTCTAAGCCGTCAGACTTTGTCGATGTGCATTTGGCTTAAAGTTTAACAAGTTCTGACTTGAGTATTTAAATTCAACTTCAAGGCTAAAATATACGTACGAAATGAAATGAAATGAAATTCATTTGGGAGACGCATCAGCGACAACGTATTACGTAAAAGCACTTTTATGGCTACATTTGCTCCACTACACACCACACACTCACACAGAGACAAGCTCACGTACACTCAAAACTCGTCACTTTGTGCCTCTCATTGCGGCACTTGCCAAAAAAACAAAAAACAAAAAAAAAATTCACATTGTAGTCTAACAGGTTGAATGCGACCAGAGATTTTTGAGTTCGTGCAAATGGCAAAGACAATAAAGCTTAGCTCCAAAAAAGAAAAAAAAAACCATACGTATTCACGCTTATTGCTTAAATAAACTCAGTCACACATTTAAGTATTCTTTTTATACATATTTGGTATACACTTTGTATTGTCTTTTGTTTTCCTTGACACTTTCCAATACAACTCAAATGCCAGCTTACTTTTGCGGCTTGACATTAAATGGCTTTTCAGCTATAGAATTGAGTTTTTTCTTTTGTATTTTTTTGAAAATTTGAAATTTCTTTTTATATGCATGTGAAAATCGCATTACAGAGTCATTTTAGCCATACAACATTCAATAATAATAATGCCAGTTTGTTCTGTTATTAAAATGTCATATAAACATTTCATGCTGACTTTGACTTTTGCCGAGAGTTAAGTACGTACATATTTTGATTAATACAGAATCGCGTACCCTATTAAAGGGATGTTTGTAACTCAGAAGCCCATATAGCATATTTATTCTTGAACAGCATTAACCAGACATTCTGCTACTGTATCATCACACAACATACAAATATTTGCTTCAACTCAAAATTCAATAAATTTAAACTGCTAAATTATATATAAAACATAGCAAACGGTCTTTGGAGAGTATAAAATCTTTGGCGTGCCAAAGCTATAAACTTTCTTTCTAGATTTTTTCAATGCTCTCTCTGTCTCTCTCTCCCACTCTTTCTTTCTCTCTCTTATATGCATTTGTGTTCTCATGCTTGTGCGGGAATTCGTTTTTGTAGGCGCCAAAATGTCAGCGACACGTTTCCCAACAGCGGCAATTTATCATAAATATTCACAGATATTTACTCACGATGTGTGTGTGTGTAACATTACGTATGTGTGTGTGTGTGTGGCATATAAATCCAACGCTTGTTTCGCTTTTAGTTCGCGCCTCGTTCGGCGGTCGCCTTTTGTTTATGTCGCTGTCAGCGCTCGTTTAATTCAACATTAGCGCCTTGCGGCAAGTCCGAGTTGCTGCCAACGTGTTGCAAGCGGCAAGCAGCCATATATTTGGTGTTTGTGAATGTGTGTGTGTGTTTTGGAAATACTACATTCGCATACATATGCGACAGTTGCCGTCATCAGCGTACGTCCTTTTGTATACACACCCAGGCACATATCCCATGGCCATTTTCATTTTTATTTTCGTTTGCATTTTCACACGCTCTCAGTTTGCTAGCGCTTTTTGCACGCTTTTAAATTGTCAAACTGTCAAATAAATTACAAAAAAAAAAACAAAAAGAAAACACACACAAATGAAATACAAAGGATCTGCGTCAATCGCACTTTAACCTATTGTATGCATACAGTATATATATATATAAACATATGTAGCCTCATATATATACATACATAATAAAATATGCTTAGCCTTTTTGCTTTTCTTTGGTTTTGGCTGGTTTTGATTGTTTTGTCTGGTTGAAAAGTGTCAGATGCACTGTTCAACAGGCTATTGTTTGCCATAACTGTTATACGGCAAACAAAAAGATAAACAAAGGACAAGTGTTATACTATCATGCTGTTGTTAAATCGCATTCAATTTAATATTTATAGCACACATTGTTAAAACAAATTGCATAACTTGCAATACTGTTATAACTCAAGTGTTGCAAAACCAAAAAAAAAAAAAAACACAGTTTACAAGCAAAATATCCAGCACTGGCCATTTTATGCGTTTTAACACATACACACACACACCGCAGCAATAAAGTCTTGGCCAAAAAGTCAAGCGGATTTTGGCAAGCCAAAGTTTGTCTATGGATAAAGCCGCTTAGTCTAGTTAAATAAAAGTGCTAGAGCAGCTCACTTCACTTCACACACGTACTGTATCCTTAACAGTATAACGGTAAAGTCAAATGCTGCACTTGAAAATATTTTAAACAAATATTTCGTTTACTTTTCAAGCTGAAAACTTGATTTTTTTATACCCTGTGTTCTTTTTCCTGCAATTCTCTGAGGTCATTTGCTATTATTAAATGATTTAGAGCGTTGCTTTAAGCGGCTTTTTGTATTCACTAACTTACTCACTCACACACGCATGTTGTGTGGCATGTGGGATGTGGCAAACAAAGCACGGTTTACACTTTTCCTGTTAACAGTTTTTCACTTTCCACAGTTAACATGCGAATCCCAAAGGGTACGCCATAGGCAGCGGCTTTTTCTGCTGCTGCTGCTGCTCCTACAGCTGATGTTCTGTTTATTTATGGCATCTGCTACTTGCAACATTTTGTTGCCTCTTGTTTCGGTTCAGTTTTCAGCAGTTTCTTTTTTTTGGTTCTTTGTTTTCGCAAGGCATTTAAATATTTAAAAAGGCCTCAAAACCTATGCGGCGCCCAGTTATAAATATGCAATGAAGTTTGAGTTGTTCATGTGGGCAGCCTGACAGCATTTCCTTCCTTTCTACCAGCCAGCCGAAGTCTGCTTTGTTGCTCCTACTACTGTTGCTGCTCAATCTATTCAGCCAGCACTTTTTTTCAATCAGTGAATTTTGATGACTTTTTAACTAATGCTCCCTCCCTGGCATTAGGGGGCTAAATGTGCAGGTTAATTAGCCACAGCTGTTGTGTTTTGTATTCTTCTAGCCGAGAATTTCATTAGACGTCGATTTAAATTTCCAAAAAAAAAGAGGAAAGTTAAATGAAAACGGAGAGCGCGTCCAGTTTCGACTGCTGAACTTTAATCGTATATATATATATATATATATTTAGAGTGGCATCAAGTTGAAAGTCGCATCTACGGAAGTCGTAAAAAGTTTAACGTGGTTCTTTAAAGCTTCAAGCCAAACGGACAACTTTTTTTTGGTTCTGACTTTCGAAATCTCGATAAAAGTTTCAAATTGTTACACGGCAAATGACACGCGCTGCTGTCATCTCAGTCTTGCTGTGTGTTAATCTGTTGAAATTTGCGTTTTAATAGAAATCTGTATGTGTGGATGGGCGTGTGTGTTTGAAGGTTTATCTGCTTTTTATTCCAAATATTTTTTTCTGCATTTTTTGTGATGATATTTTTGGGGGGCAACTTTTGTCAACAGGACACTGCGCGTGGATGTATAAAAATGCTTATTGCTTTTAAGTACGTGATTTTGCTGTTGAAATTTTATACGCATTTTTCACTCCAACTGTTAGTATCTTTTCTGTGTGTGTGTGTGTGTGCGTGTGCGGCAGATGCATTAAACGTATTGGTTTTTACGATTGACAAGCCATATGGGCAGAGAACGTGAAGATAATTTAATTAATGTAATGGACATGAGCGCTTTTTCCCCCGAGAGGCGCTAGTGCAGAAACTACACACTGGAAACAGAGGAAACCGAGTCACACATTCAGTCAGAATACGAGTAGCATTAAAAATTTTAATTTTCACAGGTCACAAAGGCTGAAAGCTACACATGAGAGGAAAACGTAAAACGAAATGTTGGTAATAATAACTAAAACATCAGAATAAATGTATGTGGCTTTTACTCAGCCTTTGTTGCATTATTCCCTCATTAGGGAGTGCACAATGTTGCACAGCTTCATTTCCTTCAAGCCAATGCGCAAACATATTGAGTACGATATGTTCGACAAGAATCTATTTGTCCCCAGAATGCTAAAGAATCAAAAGCAATAGCAAAATAAACTATCTACTTCTTGACTCATTCTTTCTTTTTGCTTTTTAGCGAAGCAATATGTTGACATAGCAAATAGCAAATGAATACAGCAGCAAGAGAGCAAGAAGTAGAAAATACTAATGAAAATGAAAATGAAAATGAAATTTACATGCAGTCAAGTCTAATGGACAAATCAGCTTGCTGGGATTCATTCGATTGTGAAAATGGAAATTTCAGATTTTTGATAAATACATACTTCTACCTGTCGCAACAAAACAACAGAAAACCAAATACTAGAAAAGAACAACGAAACAAACAGAATTGAATATTCAATTTAGTATCTTTATGAACTCTTCAAATAAACACATATACACAATTGTTCCATTACTTTTTTTTGGGAGCTTAGGTATTAAAGATATATGCAGAAGTGGTATTCTACTATAGCAGAAGCCACAAACGTTTTAAATTTCATTTGCTGATAATACGCCTCCACTCAAAATTCATTTCACAACTTTGTTACAACTTTTGTGAAATGTTACAACTTTGCTTTACTCGCACACACACACACACAGATACACACACATACTAACATGGGGCTTATTCAGAGCAAACATTGAAATGACAAATATTGAAGCATACCTTATGGCTTCCAAAGATGTCGAGCGGTAAAAGCTGATTTGCCGCACTCGTAACTGCCAAGTGGAACACGAGCAGACAAAGCTGCGAGAGCAAGAGATGTAGGATGTAGGATCAGGACTAGGCAGTGCCGTGGAATATAAGGGGTTTTGACTATTTATCCCTGGCCCGAAATTTTAAAGAGAACACGGATTTTTTTTTATTAAGAAGACAGTCTGTTCATAATACTATATTATTAGACATTGAATAGTTAAACTTATAACAAGAAGAATGTGTTATTAATTCTCTGTTAAAAATTAAATATAATAAAACAATCAGGTAAAAAAAAAATGTAGGAACTAGGGCTATATGTAAAAGAGGAATCGAATTTTTTTCCTGCCCTTTTCCTATAAATTTTTGTAGAAAAGTATTAAATTTTATTTAAAATCACATTTAATTGCAGCATAAATTTAAAATTATTAAATTATTCTACCATCGAATTTATATACATTTTTAAATTTTAATTATAAATTCAATGCTCTCCTCCCTTGTCGCGAGCATAAACTCTCTACGGCACTGGCATAGGAACAGGGGAACACATACAAGCGGGAGCTGCAGCTGGAGCAGGAGATAAAAAAAAAGATAGAAAGAAATATAAGGCCACAAATATGTAAATGGATGTATGAGTATGCATATGTGTATAACTGGAAGCATGGCCCGGCACATAACTCATCATCAAGCGCAATTTGTGTTTAACAATCGTTGGTAATCTTTATTGGATGTCAAGCACTGGCCCTTCTCTCTACAAATCTCTTCGCTCTTAGCTCTCAGTGTGTGTGTGTATATGCACCTAAGACATCCGTTCAGCAGTCGCTCTCCAATGTTATCTACGTCAAGTGTCAGACAAAGTACATATAGCAACACATATACCTACATACACATACTCGGTCAGATTGCGACATATGCAAAGCTGGAAGTAGAAGTTCGTTGAAGATTTTTTAGTGACAACGAAAGTGTAATTGAGTGCCACACAACAGACAATTCGAATACTTGCCACACTCACCAACACACATACTGAGTCACAAGGGCACAATAACAACAACAACAACAACGGCAACATCAGCATGGACATCATCAGCATCAACAACACAGACAATCATGAGTGGGGCAAGAAAAAATAAAAAAAAATTGGAATTGTTCAAGCAAAATTACCATTGGCTGGTCCAAAGTGCTGCCAATGAATGTGAGCCTGGTTTCATGCCATACCATTTCATTCCATTCCATTCATTTTCGTTTCATTCCATTCCTTAACTTTACTTTTCCTTTGCATTGCCATTACTTTTCCTTGAGCTTTTCCCTTCCATGCCATTATGAGTTGTTCTATTTGATTTTTCATTTCCGCTTGCACTGCATTCGGCTTCGGCTGGCAAAAAGGCAGGCATACAGCTGTTAAAGGGGGGCGTGGCAGGTGGCAGGCTGGTGGTGCTATGTGAGTGAAACGAGTTCAGCAACATGTGCATTGTGTTGGATTTGTAGCCTTTAGGCTGTAGGACGATGAAGGAACTATGGCAGAAAGAAGGACTCTCAGCCATAGTTGGACAGGTTGCCCATGACAAGCGCAAAAGTTTTCGAGTGCTGCAACATATATGTATGTATGTACGTGTGGCAGCGGGGGCATTGTGGGATAACGGGGAATTGGGGGTAATCGAGCACGACAGCATTTGCCATTAAGTTGAGTTAAAGCGCTTGGGCTTCGCCTCATTCTCAGATTGTGTTGCTGGTAGAAGAGGAAAAACGAGTTTTAATTAAAATGCCAAGCATACTTTAAGACGCGTGCTTCAGTATGGTTGTGTGTGTGTGTGTTTCCACGACACGAGCACGAGTTTCCAGGCTGTGCGCCAAAACAACGGAAGGCAATCGACCTCAAAGACGTCAGGATGAGGACGTCAACAGGCGCCAAACAGCTTGATTTTCGCCATGTATATTGATTAACGGTTGCCAAAAAGAAAACTCAATTTTCATACCCACACACACAGTAGGCCGAACCTTCAAAGTACTTTGGAAAAGTTTTGTTTGTTCCTGAAATTTTAATATATATTAATTGAAGGCAAACAAGCGGCACTCAAAATTACTGCATACATGTATGAGTGCTGGAAAAGACTATTAAATTATGCGGTTATAAGCATAATATTTGACATTGTACTATGGGCAAAAGGGCTTGATACTTTGGCAAAAATACACATTTTTTATTATTCGTAGTCTTAATGGCATAACAATATTTATAAATAAAGTAGCTCTAGCTTTTCCCTATAGTTGAATTTAACTAAAACACTTGAATGTACAACAGTTTTCGCTATATAACAAACCGCAATAAATCTATTTTATGTGGCATAAATTCAATCAATTGAAAGTAAATAATATATGTATGTATATATGAAAATAACCCTGAAATCAACCGCCTAATATGTTGTCAGCATAATTAGCGAGCAATGCATACAAATATCCGCTTACTACACAAACACACACAGATCCTCTCCCTCTCCCTCACTCTGTTTCTCTCTTCCTCACGTCATTATATAAACCTAATACACTAATTGATTTCTGGCCACATAAAACGCATATTTTAACTGACCATGAATTGAGGGTTTGATTTGCCTGGCAAATATAATGATTGAAGTGGGCGAATTTTGCTGACAAATTTGATACGCGTTATTAATACGGTTTTTGGGGCGTCTCTTATCCTGTTGTCCAAATCAAATGCATTTGCCGCAATCAGGCAGAATTTAATGCAATGCAACTACAACCAAAATAATTATATGTAATCAAACATTGCTACACACTGACGACGATTGAATGCACTTATTAAAAGTAGTATTAAATAAACATATAAACTTTAAAAAAACTCGTATATAATAATATTAAATTTATACAGTTTTCTCTATTTTCAAGTATCATACAAGCTCTTTAAGTTATGGTTGCTTTTTTTTATTTTGGAGATTTCATAATACACCGGTCCCTGAAATATAAGTACATACGCAGTAGAAGCATATGGTTAAATGCTGGAACCAAAATAATTTACTTACTCTGGCTAAAAGCTTGTGCAAACGCTAATTGAGTTTATTACACACATGTTGAACGAAGACTGACCAATGTCCAGCATCAAATCGACGCTTTGGCATGCTTATTCATAGGCTGACAAAAAAGGATCTGCACTTTGCAGCTCTTCAGTGTTTTTTTTGAGTTCAGTTTTTAAAACCGTAAAATGCAAAACTGCTGACGAATATGTCACGCGCAATCAACGAGCGCGGTAAGTGCTCTAACCACGCCCATACGCCCCCAAACAAGTTCCACACGCCTATAAATTATGGAACATTTTTGGTGTTTGTCGTAGGCTCTTCGCATATTTCAAGGTCTCTTGTCACTCGTAATGAAATTCTTCTATTTACGGTCAGTGGATTATGTGACAGCTGTCAAAAGCATTGCAGCACTTCCTTTGTCTCTCTCTTTCTTTCTCTCTATCTTTCACAGTTCCCTTACAAAGCATTTCATTTCAGATAGTTTGTAGTATTTGATGTATGTGGAATGAAAAGTGCATTCGATACTGAAATTTATAGCATTTAAAATCGAATTTCTGGCCAAATTAATAAGCTTCCTAAGTGAAAATATAAACAGAGTATGAAAATTAAACTGAAATATTATTTATTATATAAATTAAACGGACTCATTAATTTAAAGCATACAATGATTACAAAAAAAAATATGTAGCCCACTGAAACTATTTTAATTAACATTAAACAGTGTTAATCAAATTCTCGAACTCAACCACAAAAGGACAACGATTGGGGAAACAGCCGGGTTGAGGGGGTGTTGGAATGAGAAGTCTACCTGAAACGGTTGGAATTCTCTCATTTGTCTAGCTAAATATTCAAATTAATTAAAAGTTGTTGTTTTTGTTGAATGCTCCCTGTGCTTGTGTACGTAATTAATATTAAAAACCAGTTATTGGTTAGCCTTTATAATTGATTTTTTAAACACAAAACATTTTTATCAATATGTGCCACAGAAATATTTCAAAATCACATCAATTACAGCAGTTGGGAGACTTTTATTTTTAACCACCGGTTCGGCAATTATTCAGATAAACGATGTGACCGAATGAAAATTGTTCTAATGGGTATGCATGATTATGAAATACGCTCTTTGAACACCAAAGCATTAACAGAAAGTCATACTTAGTGTTATGCGAGGAAATAGTTAGCTTTTTCACTCTAAAACATAAGCAACTAATTTTCATTAAACCCTTCACTAAAGCGTATAAACTACAGGATATTTAATAGAAAAAGAACATTTTGCCAGCAATATAAAAACATTAAATACTCAATTTCTCTTTCGTTTATATTTTTGCAATTTTTTAATATCATCACTTTTCACATTGATGAGGGTCGACGAAAGTCTGCTCTGGATATTTATCAAATATATTGGTTAGATATTTAAATTCGCTTACAGATATGAATTTAATCTGCTATTTTTTACACATTTCGGTGCTTATTTCCACAATATAACAATCAATTTTTTTTTGTTTTGGCTAAAATGGCAGCTTGCCACATGCAACCAGGCAGCATGCAACATGTGTGTTTACTATTTGAATTGGAATTATTCTGTTTATAGATTGTAATGCGCTTTAAATTGAATTTTCTGAGTGTAATTCAATTGAAATTTTGTTGTTAACACGTTGAAAGCTGTTGCAATGCCCATGTAGTATACTTTTATGTGCAACTGTAGTTGATCCCCAAAATGTTATAAGCTTAGGCTTTTAAAGTTTTGTAAAACAAAATATAACAATGCAAAAATCACGCACTGTTGTATATAAATATTAAATTTGTTATTTTGTGTAATTTAATAATGTTCACTATTTGTTTGAGACAATCCTAGAACATTATTTCACAGTCTCATTGCTTTTCTATTGTCTAACAATTAAATTGTTTACCTTTTTAAAAATATAAAAAAAAAAATTGGAGTACTTAAAATTGTTATATAATTTGCTATTAATAAAGCGGCTTCAATTCAATTTAGTAATTATAAATGGTTTTCCATTTCGGTAAACTAACGACTTCTGTTTTTTTTTTGTTTTTTTTTTATTTGGATTTTTTTGTTCGACTCAGGGCCATGTGGTCTGTGAGTAAATATTTCACATTGTAGTCTTGTTGAAGCATTATTTCCCGTCAGCTCATAATAATGATGTGCAATTTGCTGGAGGTTTAAACTTTCACGAGGCAGAGCAAATAATTTGCTAGCAGAGCACATCATAAAACTTACGCAGCACTCATACGACGCGTGGTACGTGCAAGGCAAGCTAAAAGGGAGAAAGTCGAGTTTATTATGTGTGTGTGTCTGTGTGTGTGTGTGTGTAGTACAGGTAAGGGGCACATGTGTACATTTTTAATTATGCCAGCACCCAGTGAAAGCAAGCCATGAATTTCTAGAGGCAACAGCCAACTACCAACTACTAACCTGCTACTTATTAAAAACAACTCGACTGCAGTGTAAATATTTGCTTGAACCAAACACTCTAAATTAAAGCAATGTACAAGGCCAACAATGGGGTGACCTAATCTCTGGCTGACCATCTTTTGATGGTCGAGTTACTCAGCCAAATTGCCAAGCGATTTGCATGCCGATAGGCCGGCTTGCTGTTTCGGACCGAGCATCATCCACCTCTGCCAGAATCAGGCACCCGCGGCGACTGTTGCTTTGTACTGTACTATATTATATTATAGTATCATAAAAAAAGAAAAAAAAAAAAAGGAATACTAGTTGTAATGCCTTGTAAAGAGCCACAAATCCTTTTTGTAATCCAGCTTTGTGCCATGACGATGATAACCTAAAAGTGTGCAAAGCCGATGAAGCTACAAAAAAAATGTTTGTGAACTACATCAAACTACATGGAAATGGGCGGACTCCACTTTCATCAGATGTTGGAAAATTGCTTAATTTCACAGCGGGGCAACAACACAAAGCATACGAAAAAAGAAAAGAAAGAAAGAAAGATTTTCTTTAACACACCAAAGATTTGATACCCTTGCAGAGTACTATAAACTGCTTACGATTCATGGTTTCTATGGCAGCTATTGTAAGTTAATAGTTTACTTAGAATACATTTTTGTTGGCAAGTAGTTAGTGTTTCTAAGAATTTAATTAGGGCAACTTTCTTAACAGATTAGTTACTATTGCTAAGTAATGTATTAAGTTATTTTATCATTTAATATACTTTGCTTTATGGACTCAGTTACACAAGGTATCTTCTGGAAAGCGCATACAAACAACTCAAAGCAACAAATCAGACAACATAGAGTATGTAAATCGCACACAGCAAAAGTACAATGGGGTCCTAAGAAAAATCATTATATGGCTCATTTGTTTGCGCCTCTTGAAGAGCTGCTTATTATGTTTTGATTATTTTTTGCACGCGTATTTTTGTGAGACAAAAAATAAGAGAAAATAACATAATAAATAGATGTGTGCAATAATCTGCAACGACTGACTGAAAGATACCCTAAGCATGTCTAAAGATAGAAAAAACTATGTTATTAATGCACTTATATTAAATTTAATTCTCGCACATCTTTCGATTTGTGTCTCTCCCTGATCAGTGTGTGAGCATTCAATGGACCCTTTGCACACATCATGCGTGCATACAGGGTGTTGGCAGATACAAAATACATTTTCAACAGACTTTCCCCAGTTGTCCAGTTGCTCGTTGTAAACAAATTCATAAATATACATGCACACTTGTATATATACATACGTATATGTAGTATACAAACTGTAAGGACCTGAACTACAGCTACATAGACCTAAAGAATGACCTTCATTTCGCATAATTTTTTCATTTCATTTCTTATATATCTGTGTGTGTGTGTGTGTGTGAAGAACTGCCCGTTTGGCCTGCTTTGTCCATAATGAGATATCTCAATTTCTCTTTTGTTTCATTTCATCATTTTTTGTATTTCTATTCTCTTTTATTTATTTTATTTTCTTTTTTTTTGTGCTCAACTGTTTGTCTTTTTTGTTATTATTATGTGTATGTGTGTTTCTTTTGCATTAGACAAATGCCGTTGGGAAATTCGTGCAGCGAAAAAAATCCAAGGGCTCAAACAGCAAATGATGCCGTCAACGTGGCCTTATTAATTAAAAAACGCGCCTGCATATTCACCTCTCTCTCACACACTCTCTCTCTCTCTCTCTTTATCTTTCCCTTTCTTCCTCTCTTCATATTACAAACTATGCCCGGCTGTGTTCACATTTTTAGGTAATTTAAATTCATTGCAATTTTCGGATGGTTCGAGTCTCATTTGCATATGAATAACACCAACTAAAGTGGTCAGAAAAAAAGGGACACTGCATCATGAAAAGATCAGGAAACTGTCATAACCCTCATATTTAAGAATAACAGTTTAAAAATGCCAAGTCTTTTGCTTGCAAACCAAACTACATCAAAGAGAGAAATATATTTGAATCAGTTTCAATTCACTTTTAATTTATAGATAAAGAAATAAAGTCAAGTGAATTGCATTTTCATTATTTTTATATAATTTTAATTTTTTACAAAGAAATCCCAAAAGCAAACAGAGTTTGTAATGCGGTGAAAGCACTAATCTGCTAGACAATACTTATATATAAATGTGTGGATGGGTGTAAAAAGTGTGGCTTTAACGCAAACAATATAATTTTCAAATGTAGTGTCTACTTGCAACAAGGTTCCGGGTATCTGCCACTTGCATCACTTGTTAGTTTCTTGCATAAAGATTATGCATCTCGAACATGATTTGGAGCTTGTTTGTTTGTTGGGTTTTGGTTGTTTTGTTCATTTTGTTGCCTGCTAGTACATGCAACATTTTAAGACAAAGGCATGTCAGTTAGGGGGAATCCTTATTGGCAGCAGCTGTCTCCTCGTTGGCTGCCGCAATATCCTTTTCGATGGCAGTCTTCATTTTACGCAAATCCATCTCTAGATAGATTTTGCGCTCATATTTGGTAGCCAACTTGTCAATGACACGTCCCAGATGCTGTTTGAATACATTTAGTAGCTCCTCATCGCTTGGAACTCCCAATAGTTGTCCATGCTGGCAACGTTGAAACTCCTCCTCGGCCAGCGCTTCAGCCAGATGATCTTCAATATTATCCTGTTTTTTGCGAATGCGAACAATCTCAGTGTCCAGCTCCGATTGCTCGCGATTGAGTGTCTCGTATTTGAAGATTTTCATATTGATCTCTTGGGTCAACACCACGCCGGGATTTAATTGACGGGCAAAAATTTGGGGCAGACAGTACATGGCAGACAAACGGTGTGTCCAACGAATTCGAAAACAAACTAGCTAAATTATTGGAAAGTCTATACAATTTTGGATGTGGAATTCTTCGCTTGACGTTTAGCAGTTAAATTTCAATACAAACAAATATTTAAATGACTTGCCTTGCTCGCTCTACAAAGGCCTGCCGAGCCGAGGCTTAATAGATTCTGACGCATAAACCGAAATGAATCTGAAAAGTTCGGGCAGCGCCAGCTTAAATCTTAAATCTCTTCACAAATGCTTTGCACTCTGAATGAATTTTAAAGCCGC
This sequence comes from Drosophila tripunctata, assembly GCA_035047385.1. Taxonomy (NCBI): domain Eukaryota; kingdom Metazoa; phylum Arthropoda; class Insecta; order Diptera; family Drosophilidae; genus Drosophila; species Drosophila tripunctata. Next base: position 434,449 of record JAWNPS010000307.1, read on the forward strand.
AGCAATCTCATTTCCGTTCATTCCTCACACACACACACACACACGACGCACATACATACAGCAAGTACACAAATGCTCACCGAATTGAATGAAAGAAATGTTGCAAATTAAATTGCGTATACGCACAGTTGCCGCTGCGGTAACTGCGACCACGTCGACGCGTCGATACGACTCTACCGTTAAGTGCACAAATTGAATAATGTGATCCAACTGCAGTGTCAACTCTGGTCGTGCGATAGAGTTGCCAGATCGCAATATTTGCGCTTTAAATTTATTGAATTTCCTTTGCGGACGTAACAAACGCAGGAAAACGCGCCACATAAACCATGATTTTATTACTTTATCAACGTGTTATCTATTGTACACTTAAATGCAATAATCATCAATATTCAATGCGAACTATTCCAGATTTGGACCACAATTTTAAAAACAAAATTGTTTTCAGTATTTCACTCGTAATAAACTGCAATTAAGTTGAATTTTTATTACCAGAAAGGCAAATCAAACTGTCTGTTCGTTTTGGTTGCCATTTCATCAAAGTTATTTGAATGCATTCAAGCGAATAGCGAATGAATAAATTTATTCAAGTTGCCCAACTGGATCTGGATGCTGCATGTGGCAAGTTGCAAGTTGCAAGTTACAAGTTACTGCAGCTTAGCACACAACTTAATTTACATTTATCTGACTATTGCCGACAAACCAAATAAACGCAAAACTTCAACTTTTATTGACATTGCCGGACCACAGACACAAACAGAAAGGGATACACTATAAGAGGATGGGGGAGAGGGAGAGGGAGAGAGAAAGAAAGGGTAAGAAAACGCATTGCATAGAGTATAGTGTACACTGTATATATTTGTTGTTACTTACTTTGGGTTAAAACATTCTAACCAAAGATTCTTTTGGAGCCGAAAACTAATCGAAAAATGAAGTTGTATTTGATAAATAAATTCTTAAAATACAAACAAAGCCATTGGTAGTTCTTAAATTAATTAAACTTTCTCTCCCAGCTTTGACTAATCCCCATTTATTTGATTCACTCACTGGCTGACCAGTCAGCTTAGTTCTATTTGCAACTTGACGGTATTATCAAGCAGCCCAGACAATTGTAAATGCAAATTATGCTGACTGTTTGCCCAATCGCCAGTCAATGCCCAATGACAAAATACAGACAGCATTTACTCTACTCTACTCCCATTTCGCCGGCTTAATATATTTTTACCCTACTGTCCATTGAGCTAAAAGTCACGCACTGCTTTGTCTATCCACTGGGAGCGATTTCTTTCCTTTGACAACTTCTGCTTGATTGTCTTCCCGGCGAATCAATGAACACAGTCCGACTCTTGCAGACAATCAAATTTAGGACAGTCTCTTTAAATTTATTTGGTAAAGGTTACTACATTTTTCAACAAAAAATATACTCTTTTCTTTTAATGGTAATCTTCCTATACTCTTAGAATTTAGTCAGTTCAGTTGTCAAAGTATGAGTAAAAGTAATTTTATAAATTCATAACTCATCACATGCCTGCAGTTATGTATATATTTAAAGCCTAGCAGGTAATTCTCTAGCAATTCATTTATTTCAACTACACTGTTCAACACAAGTCATTTATAGCTTAATACTCATGTTTTAATTAGGTCTTTTAATGCTTTAAACATCTTTAGAGCTAGGATAGTGAATCGAGTTTTCAGAAAAATAATTATAGATATTTTAAAAAATTCTGAGCTGCAGTATAATTTAAAAATTATAATAATTGTTTAATAAACTGTATGTAGTTAGCTATTTTAAATTTACAATATCACCAGTAATTGAATTAAAATATTGCTTTTGTTAGCTAGTGTTCACAGAAGGCAGTTGGAGTCTATCTTATCTGTTCTTATTACTGCATATCAAGCTGTCTAACTGCCTTACAGCGTAATTGTCTGCAATGCGACTAGAAAAACAAATACACTCACTCACACACACACACTCTTTCTCTCTCCATCTCTGTGATTTACATACAATTACACGAGTATCTTACTCAATCTGCTTTATATTAAAATGGCGCAAGAACTGTGAAGCAAGGAATGCGGCTGTTCACACGCTCACACCGACACTGACAGCAACAACAACAACAACAACTAATAATAATTGCAATTATGTATGTGGCTATGCTTCTCTTTCTCTCTCCACCACCCTACCCTGCCATTTCCCGCAGTACGGCATAATTCTGTTGCGCAATTACGCAAATTACCAAAGTGAAATTCAATATGCTTCGAGAAAGCTAAATGAAAATGGCAGTCAATGGACTGTCATGCCACGCCCCGCGACCCTTTCAACCCGCCTGCCCCACCACGTCCACTTGAAACCAAGCATGACCCCACACAGCGCAATGCACATTATCTTTGGAGCCGTCTGTGCTATGCCTCGCTGCTAATTGGCCATGTTTTACATGATTGAGCAACATTATGGACAACTACAACTTCAATTCTCGCCTCAACTCAAACACGTGCTGCGTTTTCTCGGTATGATTCACACATATACACAGAGAAAATCCAGTGGGAAAAAACTACAAGTTCAGTCGAGCATTTACTTCCGATTATATATGAACTAAAATCGGTGAAATCGAAATATTCGACCCCACAAAGTATATATATTTGAGATATACACAAAATTTCTAGTCGAATAAAGTAGTTTTTGGGAATAAAATAAAAAAATTGTGGGGTAAAATACAGTGCAGAACGATATTTTTCTCGACAATCGCTGTATTTTTAGCAAAGATATCATAGTTTCAAGTTTTAGAAAAGATGTTAACGGAATTTAAACTTATGTGTCTGTCTGTCATCGTTAAAGTTGAGAAACCGAAAAGCGATTTAATTAATAATTTAATAAAATGAAAGTTTTTTATCTCTGTGTAGCTGAGGATTGTGGGAACCGCTTAATGATGTGTAGCTGCCACCAGTTTTGCCTCCAGTAGAAGTTTTCAGCTTCAATTCGAGTTCCAGTTCGAGTCCATTGTTGTCTCTGCTTTATTGTCAGCGCATCTATTTTAATACCAATTTTTGTTGCCATTTTTTCTTTATTGCACACATTTTTCTTTGCAATTTGTTTTGATTTATGCTACGGCTTGTTGTGCTCTTGGTCTATTGTTGCTGGTTGCTGGTGTTCAGCTTGTACCGGCATCGGCATAGTTTCCTTATCTCTCTTATCACACTGACCATATTTTATTGCCATTTTTGTGTATGCCAGGTTTCTGCTTGCCAAGCAAATTGAATAGGCCTTGAATATTTTTCGCAATAGAAAACTGGAACATGACCGGAACTGACATGGAATTTAATTAATTTCCAATTTTTGCAATAAACTCGCATATAGTATGTATATTTTTCTAAACATTTTCTAGAGTCTCCAATGCGTTTTATGTGACGATGTCAGCAAAATGTGATCGTGATAGAAAATGCTCTTAAAGTTTTATTTATAAGAATTTATAAGTGAATGATGAATATTCAAATTCTTGGACATAAATAAAACATGTCGTAAACAGTTTTATGCCTTTTTATACAAATTTCGATATATGTGCAATGCAATATAAATTCCTAATTAAATATTTATAAGTTTATATAATAAAATATAAATAAGATTTTTTTTTTTTAAAAATATTTCGCTAACTTTAATATATATTATACGTAGCTAATATTTTGTATTGGTCGAGAAAAGCAGTAATAATGACAGAGTCTAAACACAATTAATGATGCATAAATTGTAGATTAGCTCAATTAAAGTTGGTGCTGCCATTAAAGGACACTAAGCAGATTACACTGGCCTACAGGGACGCTAACTGCCAGAGACTGGAAAAACAAAGCAGAAATTATGTTGAGAAAACGTGAGAAGCCAGCAGGCCGTTATCTATGTGTATTGATTTTTGTCATTAGATCTAACAAAGAAATTATCAAGAAAAGAAAAAAATGTAACACGTGGGAGTAACTAAAGTTCGGTGTGATATACTAAGTGATACCCTGGAAATTTTTAGACTTTCGGACCATCCCAAAATGGTTTAAAGTCTGACAATTAAGCTTGCTATTAATACTGGTAGTGACACACCCAATTTAATATATTTATAGGGTATTGACAAAAGCTGCTAGGCAACCGAGGCAACAAATTGAAGTCTATAAATTTTTTGGAAGCTTGGATTTACAATACTTTTATGATGCTTCTTCCCTCACCATTTTTCATTTTAGCATCTTATTCTAATACTGGCTTGCCTTTTCGCTATAATAGGCTTCATTTTATTCTTTTATGGATGGCAAACGAGTATACGCATACGTATACGCGTCGCGTCGGTCCAAATCCCTTTTATGTTCTCAAGTTACCAACCTGTCGTTGAGGGATATTTGCCTTAAGCTTCGCTGCGTCCTTCAGCCCTGTCAAGTGGCGTATGAGAAAAGTTTAACACTTGCCAACCGGCAACTAAAACTTGCCCAAGTCTCTACACAGACACTTTGGGACAAAGAACAAAAAAAAAGACAAAATAGGAATAAACAAACCAAAATACAAAAACGAAAAAAATTGACCGTCATTTGTTTTCTTGACACTTTGAAGAGCGCCCAGTGTCGGCTTATTTTTTATTTCTAAAGACCCAAAAAAAAATAAATAAAAAAGAATATCATGAAAACGGGTTAAGTCTGTTTGATACTTCTCGGCATACCGAGTACCGACTACCGACATCTTGGACTTAAAAGTACAACTTTGCATAATTTTGTTTGGTCGCCCATTGTTTGTCACTAAATAAGTCGCCAGTTGATATTAATAACACCTCATTATCGGTTCATTCTATTTTTCAGCACATTGTAGAATATGCTTTTGCAAGCTCCCACCATTTATCATAATCAAACAACGAGTGGAATGGGAGAAAGGAAGGGTAGGGGTGGGGCAACAGAAAGGGGTAACATTTCAAAAATCGACCTTCAAAATCCATCATCTTCAGCATCTTCTTCAACTTCATATTGAGTGGCAGCTCATTGAGCAAATTAGTAGAAATTTTGGCATTGCAATTGTTATTGATGAGGCGCATTGGCGAAGCGAGAGACAAAGAGAAAGCCAGTGAAAGTGACAAAGAGAGCGAGTCTTAAGTGCTTTATTGGTAACATAATAAAATAATAATTGAATGATTGCATTGTCATCTCTTTACTTAATGTCTGATATAAATTGCTTGTAATTCAATTTTTGCAGTTGCAATAATCGAAAGTTCTTGTGCTTAATACGTTGAGGTTGTTATGACTAGGTGTATATATATATAATATCATATCTATTAAAATATTTAATTCATAAACTGTTCTACTAACCACATAAACATTCTTTAATTGTACCCTGCGTTTTCTTGGAAATTAATCTATCTATAGTCGCAACCATTGATGATAAGACAGCGCGAGTACTTTAGTAAGTAACCTTTGGAAAGCCAAATTTTCAGCTTCCGCAAGTTAGTTATAGATTAGACAAAAAACAATAATCATAACCTTTACACATTTATCTGTTTTCGGCTATTTCATAATGTTTACGATAAGATTAAGTACACAAAGAGAACAATAAAAACAAAGAAGACAAACAACCAGCAGTTACTCAAGAAGCGCAAACACTGTCGTCAACGGTGACAGCGGCAGTAAATTATGAACATATGTTCTAGGAATCGTACATATCGGGAAACACATAAATTGTTTAAAAGTACAAACGAATGTACTCGATTTTGTGGGGAATTTAGTGCAATCTAAAGGGTATCTGGCAGACAGACATTGCGATTTGCCAAGCAGAACGATAACACAAACTTCTTTTAAATGGTGGGTTGCTCATGTCAAAATTTTTGATTAATGACAAAAGCACATAATTTAAAATTGAATGAAAATTAAAACTAGAAAGAAGACAAATCAGCAGATGCTTATCTACTATTATCTACACTCATTTATCTATCAATATGGCGTATCATTGCTGCTGGCAATGCCAACGGAAATAAAGAAATGCTCAAATGTTGATTTATGTGCGTAAATATTTTTATAGCACTGGACAACAACGCAGCATTAAGGCAAAAACATCACTTTAAGTACGAGTATTGTGCTGCTTTACAGTTCTTACAACTTACAACAAGTATGCAGCCAGCTGCTCTGGTAGATCACCCATTACTCCTCCTACACGACTTCCGCTTGCCGATTCTCTTGTGGTCTATATTTATACTTACACAGGATTGTCAACAGAAAACAAATCGCTGCCATCAGTTTTTGAGAACAATGTTTAAAGAGCATTTTAAAATTCAGCACCGCAAACGGCACCGAATGTTTTCCCATTGTTGTTGTAGTCTTTTGTAATTGTTGTTGATGTTGTTATTGTTGTTGCTGCTGCTGTTGGATGGCATGTCTGTATATTATTTCATACGCACGTTGCTTAAGCATGGCAATAAATTTTGCGAAAATTTTCATATGCGTCGTCAACAAATGCGGCAACAGCAAACGCAAAGCGCACGCAGACCTCGGCACTGCCACGCACCCACACTCACACACACACACACACACAATGAGCGGCTATGTTGGCCCATCATGTGCTTGCCACCAGCCACATGCCACGCGCTGCTGCGGTTACACAGGCAATGAAGCATACTTCAAGGCGTTGAATGAGCGAACCGAATTGTAGCTGACATAAGTCTTACTGCTCCATCACTTTCTCTCTCTCTCTCTCTTTATCTCTCCCTTTCTCGGTGTCCCTTTCTCTTTTGCTTTGCGTGCTCGCTTCTGGTTTTTGTAATTTTCAATTTAAGCGCTCAACATGTTGCATGCCACATGAGTCTGGTATTTTGCTTCCCAAAACCATTTAGTGACAAATTAAGTGCGCTCGTATGCGTGTTAATTTCTACAGAGAACCATTGCAGCAAATTACGCATACGACACGTTATGCATCGCCAACGTCAAAAGCAAGCTTAACGCAATTTATTAAACATTTGTGCGCACAAATTGTTTATTTTGTTGCCAACTTTATGACCAGTGCCAAATGCTCAATGATGAAGCCTCCCCTCCAATTTATGAGCCCAACAATCGCTGCCCCGTTTGCTTTCAGCTTAAGTGTCGAATTTTATGCGACAGCAACAACAACAGCAACAGCGACAACAGCAGCAACAATCAACAGCAATTTTCCCTTCGTGTCGTTTGGCAAAAACGGACATTGTACAAAGTAGTTGCCATTTATATTCGACAATGTGGCAAAGTCATTAAAACGCAGACGCGAGTGCATTATGACTTAATTTTAATGCGACACGTTCATAATTTTCATGTAGTGTAAGAATACCAAAAAGACCCAAGAACCAGCAGCAGCAGCAGCATAAAAGGAAGAGCGTGCAATAAACACCTGGCAACATAACGAATTCCGTGGACAATGCTACTACGACAAATATCTCATCGTAATTGGCAACCTTCAACCGACAACTAGAGATGCACACGGGTCGAGTCGAGCCGAGCCGAGCTCTGTTAGTTCTTAATTGTATGCTGCTAAATATCGTGAGCGTCTCTTGCCGTGCGTGAAATATACAACCATCTCTGTCAACAACTGTTTTCTGGTCACGTCGCATTGTCAGTCGGTCATCTCTCTGCTCGAACTGATGTGTGTCTACTGCCACTTTGTACTACCATTTAACCAGTTGCTACTTGCAACTTGGCGGCTTCATTAGGCAGCTGTCACATGTAGCCAGCGGTTTGTCTGTCTGTTGCAGCAATAAACGAGTAGTGTGCTCTGATCACAGCAACAGCAACAATTTAACTGAATCAAGTGTCAACTACAAACTGCATTCTGTTTTTGGGACACTTTACTGTTGAGGATATTTGGTGAGCAATCGAGCAGATAAGTGTCAGACCAAAGAAGTCATTACCAACAGACGCAGTTCTTTTGTAATTTAACTATCGAAATTAATTTTAGTTTTTTAAAAGAAATAATTTTGACAATACAAAAAATATTGAAAAAAAAATTTTAATAAATTTTAAACATGGTTCAAAAGCACTTCACAAATATTCTTTACTTCCTAAAACTTTCAAGTTTAATTTTCAAAATATAAATAAAATTATATGATTTAAATTTTTGCTTTTCAGAAATAAATAATGTTTTTTAAAAGTACTTAATCTTCTGAAATAAATGATAACTTACAACACATTATAAAAACAATTTTTAACACATAATGTAGAACAAGTTTTAGGAAACCAAAGAATTTTACAAGTAGAAGTGAGAAATGCAACCAAAAACGGAAAACCGTACATGTGTAAATGCCAACACACACAGTGAGTGTGATGGAGAGTGAGATCTAAAATTTCTTGGCCACAATGGCCACAGGACGCGTTTAAGTTTCGCACAGTTTATAATATAAATATGCATCAGTTCAGTTTCCATTCATATGTATGTGAATATGTATATGTGGAATAAATGTATATCTAGAATATGTATTTTTAGTGTAATCCAAAACTGTATTATGCTTCTGGCTTTTGGCTTTTGGCTTTTGGCTTCTGGCTACTCGCTGAGCATTTGAAACTTGAAACGTTGCACTTGCCACTGACCAAACAGCGCAGCTGTGTGTGGACCAAGGAATCTGGAAGGCTGAAGAGAGTGAAGGAGTTGCGACGACTGAATAGAGCCAGACAAAGGCAGGACTTACAATCAGAAGTGCAGGCGGACTGACTGACCAAGTCGGACTAAGTCACGTCACGGACATCAGAAGGATGCTCATTGTTTGCAGACGTAAGTAAATGTACATAAAATTTATTTCAGCTCATGTGTTGTCCCAGCCAAGTAGAGTCAAGAGGGGTGAACAGCATTTGAGGGTAGCGGAAAAACCATGGAAATATATGCAGATGTGACCAGTTTCTTGACTTTGCCTTTTGTTTAGCAATAAACATATATATGTATTGTATACAAATGTATGTATATAGAAGATCTTACAAGCATTCGACATTCAAACAAACAACAGAAGCAACAACCATAACGAAAATGATAACGAGAAAATTTTGTATTCTCTCTCAATCAATGGAAAATCGAAACAAATGCGCTGCATTTGCCAAATTCAATTTGTTTCTGGTGAGTTTTATATGTACGCTATAGTATTGTCTATACAGTAAGATGCTGTAAGCTTTAAAGCTTTGACGCATCCTTTGATAATATATTGTCGTGTTCGTTTATTGATGGTTTGCAGCAGCGCAAAGTGACAGATTCTGTCATGATTCTTAAAGTGAGTGTAGCAAAGTTGAAATATTACAACAATTTGAGCGAATTTAAAGAAGCAGCTAACTTTACATATATGCAAATTACTTACAACTAAACAGCAAATTCTGGTAAGTATTATTAATACTTTGAGCAAACTTGTACTATGTATCTAATAGAAAATGCACATTTACTTAAAAGTCTTTGCAGTCCTTAAGCTGGCTTTTAAGAGAATAGCAAAATTAGGTCAAGATATAACTTGTAAATTGCTGATATGCATATATTTTTGAATAAAAATTGAGTTCTGTGTTGTATATTATTACTTAGAAACTTTTCGACGACTTTTATTTCATGAAAAGTGATTGAGGAAAAGCAAACAGAAAGTTGATATTTGTTCTTGGCAATACAATTACAAGCAATGTTGATTTCTTATACATATTAGAGTAGAAATACATATAGAAATAACAATTTGAGACTTGTATAAATGTCGTATGCGCAATATTACTTAGTAGCTTTTCAACTTATGCAAATGCTTGGCCAAGGCAACAAACACATATACTCACAGGAAAAACAGCGCAAAAACTAAAAGTAATAAAAAATGCTAATTTTTTGTTATTGTTGCTGGATGCCCACACTTTGACTTTTGTCCTGAATGTGTTGTTTTATCTTCTTCTTTTCTTTTCGTTTTTTGCATTGTCTGCTTTGTGTTGGTTTTTCTTTAGCTTTTAGATTGAAGCCGTCATCATTCGTCGTCGTTGTCTTTTGCTCGCTTTTATCTTTGACACAAAACAGGAAATGATTTATGCAAAATGGCCGACGCGCAACTAATTTAAACTTGCCACACACACACATACACACACGCACACACCCCTCTTTACACATGAATAGTTCGCTGACACGCCCAAAAAGCAGTCTACACAAAATGTTACGAAAAATCTGCAACGTTTTTTATATTTTTTGGCTAGTCATTTGAGCTCATATCCTTTGGCTTATTGAAACTTCCGTCACCGGATATTGAATGCTTTATGTATGCGATGAACGCTTTACACAACACTCGGACTAGAACCTTTAAAAAAATGGCGCTTTCTCAAGCTATTTTGCCGAAAGGCACACACATTAGCTAATTGCTTAATTGCAAAGCAATAGTTTAATAATAAAAATCAAAATCGCATTAAGTTTCCAGCGCACACAGAGAAGAAATAAGAGGCAATCAATTTGATTGTATTTGATGGCCAAAGCAATTTGTTGTTGTTGTTGTTTCTGCACTCCTGCTGCTGCTGCTACAGCTTCTCCAAACATATACACACACACACAAACAATACCCCTGCGGCATGAGCCATAAATCTAAAGCGCACTTGGCTTCTCCGCCTGCTGCTCACCTGCCCACCTTTCGACCACCTTCTTCTTCAACTTCATGCCACCTGCAATCGCCCGAGTGTGCGGCGACGATGTTGAGAGTTTGGCATGCCTCGGCACAATGTCCAAAATGCACTGCAAATAATACAAAACAAGATAGAGAAACATAGTTGAGCATACCCAAACAAAATATGCGCTGTAGTCTACCTCAAATCCACTAAGGCTGCTTAGCAAATTTCAAGCTCTAAACATTTTTGAGACTAGACGAATATGGTTTGATGGACTTTTAACATTTACACCCTTCATATACTTTTAGTAGTCGAATATAACTGTTTAAAAACTTATATACCCTCGACACTGGGCATAAAGAATAGAAAAACAGCTTGAGAATGCTGCGACATATTTATGCCCTATCCCCAGCTGAAGGCATTTGAAAAAGAACTTGTTTTGAAGCCTATATGAATGCCATGGAAATCGAGCAAAGTCTTCATTTCAAATGGGAATTGACAGCAACATTTCATTATGCTGAACTACAAATGTTCATTTAAGATATTAACAAGCATCTGCCCTAAATATTAATTCAAGTTGTTGTTGACTTCTAACTATTTTTGAATTACTTAAAAGAAAAACTGTTTATTTGCTGCGCTTGAAGTGATTTTGCGCTTCAATTTTTATTATACTCTATTCTAATGTCTAAAGCGAAAGTAATGCAACTGAAAGCAGTGGCACTAAAAAAAAAGATATATATATAAATGGTAGATATAGAGTTTCAGTACTTTCCCCCACTCTACTTGTAGCTTAGATTCAATTGCGGGCATATTGCTTCGTTGGTTTCGTTGCCGGGTGCATTAAAAATAAACGACTGTGGCCAGCGCTCAATTTGGAATGAAATTGGCGCAAATACCAAAAATTTATACAATGCCAAAATGCAGCACAAGCAAAAAAAGAAAACGAACGAAAGCCAAGGGAAAAGAAAATAAAATGAAAAGTAAAGGAAAACACACACACAAAAAGTAACAGCAGAGCACAAATTGAAAAGCCATACAAATCAAATTGCGTGGGTGTGTGTTGAGTTTATTTAAACGCGAGTATGTGTGTGTGGGGGTGTGTGGGGGTGTGTGGGGGTGTGTGGGGGAGGTGTGTGCGTGTGAGTATGTGCTTTTGTGGGTTATATAATTTATAAGCGGTCATCAGGAGTGCTCATTATGTGGCACAAAATAAGTAAGTGGCACTCGTTTATACACAAAGTAAACAACGTGGTAAAATGCCTGACAATGGTCTTTTCCATTCACCCTCAATCTCTACCTCCCTCCCTGTGTATGTGTGTGGGAAAATGCATAAAACTGACCAGCACGAAGGACCATAAATGAGCCTTGAAGTGCACATATCTCTCTCTCATATGGCACTTAAGTTTGTTGCCATCCTCGATTTTTATATATATGGTATATGGCATAAACCTCTTGTTCCCAACACTTGCACACACTTTTAGTCCATTCCATTGTCGTTACCCTCGATAATGCAATCAATTTGCCTGCCCTCACTGCTTGTCGCAATTTTCTGCAACATCCATAAGAAACAAGGGAACATAAAGTGTGTTCCAATAACTCGAACACTTCAAGTAGTTTTTGGTTTCAAAGCCAGGGCTGCACTAAAAATATATCCCAAAAATAATTTTCTTATAAAACCATTTACCAAAAATTTTAAAAATAGAAACAAAAACTCTTGTATATCCATGGATAGTTAATGAGTTCGACAGCCCTGACTGATAGAAATTTGCTCTTGAAAGTAAAACAAACAGCATTGCTGCATAAATTATTGCCCGGTGTCGAGTCGAGTGCAAGTTAATAGATTTTTCGCTTTTTCCTAATGCAAATCAAAGATGGCAAAGGGCAAAATCAAAGAAGAAAATGCAAAGAATTTCGCGCAAAATTTAATTACTGAAACGAATAAAAAAACGAATACCGAAACGTACCGAAACTGAACTGAACTCAGTTCGCCTTGGCTGCTGGCAGAGGAAAACTGCAGGGAAATGCGAAAAACAGAGCTCGCTCAGTTTTTGGTTTGTTTATGCATATTTCAAAAGGCGCCGTTGCACATTAACAGCAGAGAATCAGCAACGTTGGCAAAAGTAAGTAACTAACAGCAGCAAGCTGCTGCAATTGTTGTTGTTGTTGTTTTTAAGATATATATATATATACTGCCTTAATGACCGTTCGACGTGCCCGCCCTTTGACCTTTCTGGTGTGCGCTTAACGAACTTCTAGACAGCACCGTTGGCGGGTAGTTTGCATATTCATTGGTCAGTCAAAAGTCGCGCTTCAGGCGGAATCTTTGCCCACCCATCGCGCTCCCTCTCTCTGTCCACCTCTTTCAACATCTCTTTTTGTCTTGCTTTGAGCGTAAATATTCCAAGTACTTTAAACAATTCATTAATTTACATTACAAGGTCCCACTACAATATCGCACAGCTTGAAGCGGATTTCGAATCTGAGATAACGCCTAACGTAAACAACAGCGTCTTTCTTGAATAATCTCAGTAAATTGAAATAAACTCTGGCTATTTGCCATCAGTTCATAACTGGGTTGAGAATGCCAGTTAAAATGCAATTCATCTTTTTTAAACCGTTATTAAATATGATAAATTTAAAACAATTGGTATTAAAATACATTTCAATAGCATTCAAGACTTAATCGGTTAGTTTTTGCTGGAAAGGAATATATTTACTTCAAGAGATCGGAATTTAAAAGTATGATTTTTAAAGCAAAATTGTACATTTCTTTTCAGTAGCAATTCAATTTTCTATTTTTTTTCTGTGACAAAATTCTATAATGACCTTTTCTATTTTCAGCAATCTGTTTATTGATATTGATTAGCTGAAAATGGAGCATGCAAGCAATTCAATCCCCAAACACAGAGCAGATGCAAACATTTTAAGCAATTTCCCTAGGCATTTTAGTGTTGTCATTTTGGCTTATTTAGAGCTAAACTTTGAATTAAAGTATATAACAACAATAGACATCGTATAAATATGTATAAAAAATTTATTTCAACAAAATAACTATGAAACTTTCCAAGTTGTGATAAACATAACAATTATGCATTGATTGATTTTGAAAAGATAAAAAAGGACCAATCTAAAATTGATAAAAAATAAAAAAAATTATAAAAAATATTTCAAATGATTTACAATCGCCAAATATAAATATAACATAAAAATATGCTTTAAATCTTTGAATTATTTAATATGCAATTTGCTTATTTGCTAAGTCTTAAAGAGTTAAAGAATTCAGCAGGCACTTTTACAACCTAATTGTTTTTATCAAACAGTTTAATTTTTTCATAAAAGTCTGGCAACACTGCACTGATTGATATTCCCCATAAAGCCGGGGCAGCATTTTTGGCTCGAAATAGGTATTTTATTACTCAGCTGAAAAGTATGCTACGATTTTTGATTTTCATAAAGATTGATGCTGACAGAGGTGTTTAAGCACTTTGGCACACAAATTAAGCAGGAAAATAGCTAGAGAAATAAATGAAACGAGGCGAAACAATTGCTAAAAATGAAAACTCATGATGGTCATCATTTCAAGCTAAATGCTTTCGCCGATTGCTCGCCCGGTAATTGCCAGCAAATGCAACAACAGAGACTACAGAAACAACTGAAACAAATGCAACAACAGCAATTACAACAGCAACAACAACAAGTACAACAACTAAATGCCTTTGCTTTCTGTTCTCTGTTTTCTGACTGTACATTGTATGTACGTTGTTCTGTTCATTGCAATTTTCCATTTACAGTGTTTAATGGAAAATCAAGCCATCAGTTTTTCAGCTGGGCCAGCGTAGTGCTTATGTTTTGCCACCTCCACCTCCACTCCAACTGCTGCTACTCCTTGGACTGGCAGCATTGCTGTCTCTGCTAATTGCAACAACAATTGCAATGGACTAACTGAATCTGAAAGCGAAAAAAACTAGGCCAGAGCCAGAGTCGAGGCCGGTGCTAGCGACGGACGGGGGTGTTTAGCTCTGTCCTCTGACGAGGGATAACAAGCTGGGTGCAAATTTTACAAATTATAATCGTCATTTGTCATGATGCCTCTAAGCAAGGACTCTGGTGTGCCTGACTGCCTTTGCCGCCTGTCCAGACCTCGTCTCCACTCCAAGTGCCTGGCCAGGCGAGGCCTTCACCCACATCGCATTTTTATTGACACATTGAAATGACAAGGGACACAAACATAGACAGATACAGAGACAGAGACAGAGACTGAGATACAGATACAACAACATGAGTTGATGATGACGACTAAAAAAGAAACTGAATTAGCAATTCACTCAAGCTACGCCACTGTCCCCAATCCTTCAGGCACGTCGCCTGCAACGCACACCAAAGATTTCCAGTCCAGGACGACATATTTGCAGCGTATCGAAGAGCATGCTACCAAATGCATCTCTCATTGTCATGCTCAGATCCTCGACATGTCCAATATCACAGTATGCCATGATGCCACTCTCCAGCAGCTTCTCACATTCCGTTCCCGCCAACAGTTTCGCATCGTATCGATAGATGGAGACACATAGACGCAACTGCTGTCGTTGCAACAGCAATGGAATCATCTGTTTCCAGTTAACATGCGTTAAATCCAACTCATCCCCGGGCTGCTTGTACAGCTCATTAGACGCCAACTGCTCTGGTAGTTCCACAAATTCCGATTGCACGTAAGTCAGACAAATTCCGCCAAGGATCAACAGCTTCAAACATAGTTTCATTATTTGAACAGTACTTGACTAAGTGTTTTTTTGTTTTTAATTAAATCGACTTAAACCGTTTGAACGTTTCGAAGCCTCAAAGCAAACTGTTGTGAGCTGCTCTCTGGCACAACTACGTGACTATATACTCAGTCTAAAATAGTAAAGCTGATTCATAATTGCTGACGTTTCCAAGATTAGCGTACGTCAGTAATTTGAACTGCGTCAGTTGTATGACAACTGTAGAATGGAGGAATATTTAAAACATTTATAATTGTCTTGAGCAAAACTTAGCTTACAGCGTATCTGCTAGTCGCACTGACTCACTTCTAAAGTTGAACCAACTTTTGGCAACTAAAAATTCAATTTCATGCTGCAAGCAAATCAGCGTAAATTATTTGGAATGCAACGATTTTGGAATCTCAATATGGCTCTCATGGCTGGCCATGGGAATGTTTAATGTTTAACTTGGTTTTAATTTCTGGCCAGCAGATATGCTACGTGACTTTGCGTTGCATTCAAATTGTTGCACGTGGCATAAAGTGTTCGAGTTGCGGCAAACTTTTTATTTGTTCAACGCAAACATTGTTCAATATTTAGATTAGCTTGGAAAATTGCTATAAAAAAAGCTGATTTGTATATACAAAAACACGCTAATATTATGTTTCAATTAAATAGTAATTATGTGAAAATATTATGTAATGTTTTTAAGTATTTTTAAACAATTTTATCACAAAGCTGGCTAATGTGTCAACACTTTTGATTTGTGGGCTAATCGACTTTAAAGTATCGTTAAATGAATTGCTCAATGATATGAACATAATTTATTAAATATTTAATAAAAACTGAACACGAATTTGCATATTCGATAAAAGAGCGCATCAATTTATGCAATTTTAAATAAATATCAATAATTGAGCAGTAAAAATCGCTGGTAAAAATTCACAGACAGCAGCAAAACAAAATAACAAAACTAACAGCTGGCGTTTTATTTTTTATATTTTTTGTTTGTTAAAACAACAGCTGCAAAATATACTACATATTTTTTGTGTTTTATTTGCTTGCGAGTATAATTTTTTATATATTTTTTAGGGTCATAAATCGTTGGCAAAAAGTCAAACTAATAAATGTAAAAGGGACATGCAGCGACGCATTACACAACTAATTGGAGTTGGAGCTGTAACTAGGATACAGCATACGGGATACGGGATTGGGTCAAAAGCAGAACATGGCAGCAGCTGTTGCCTGTTGGCCAGACCAAAAAACAAAAAAAAAAATGGAATCGGACAAACGTGCCAAACTAACCAACAAAAAAGAAAAATCTAAATATGTATATAGCAGGCAAAAAACTGAAAAAAAAAAAAATGCAGACAAACATTAAAATTATAATTTTTTAATAATAAAATGAGCAAAAATGCAAAAAATAGTGCGGTTAGGAAAGGTCATTGAGGTGGTATGTGCTTGATAGAGCGCAGGAAGAGCTGGAAGGATTTGTTGGGAATGGGGGGCTTGGCAGTAAGGTTGGCCACAAAATGGTGCAGCGGCCATTTGCCGTTGGCCGGAAACAAATTACAGCAAACAATTTAAAAAATGTTTGAAAACAAACAGAAGCAACAACACAAGCAGCAAAGCAAAAAGAACAGGGAACAACTGGGAGCAACTGGGAACAGCAAGCGAACTATACAAAAAGCGGCAGACAGACAGACGGAAATGTTATCTAGGCAATGGTAAAGACAGACTGCCGTACAAACCACCAGACAGACAGACAGACAGAAAGGCAGTTAGACAGAGAAGTGGTAGCAGCAGTGCCCAAGATAAAATGCCCCTTTGTCTCCAGTTGCCAGAGACGTTGTCCTGGTTTGGTTCCTGTTCGTGTTCCTGTTCCTGCTGTTGCTCCTTCACGATATCCGTTTTGGTATTGCGGTGCTGCTTTCAACCTTTTCGTTTCACTTAGTTAAGCAAAAAATGAAATTTTTATTGCCAAAATGCATAAATGAATAGAAAATAGTTACACAAAACCGAAACAGCATAAAATCCACAGGCAGGACACTGCCAGCATAGACAGGACATAGTCGCAAACACACACACACACACACACACACACACCTGCAACTGCTGCTGCACTTAGTTTACTCTTTGACTTTTTTGCTGCCCTTTGCAATATTTTTTTTCCATTTTTTGTAGCAAACTTTTTATGGTAAGCGTTGTGAGCCACACCTTGGCAAAATGTTAACCTCAGCACTAAATCGGAACAGGACTAATAACTTGGCTTGTCTGTTTGTCTTCCATAATTCAATGATACCCTCACACAGCACAGAAGCAGGTCCTTTAGGTTTCTAACTGGTTTTTTTATGTACAATTAAATTAGTTATTTTATGTGATTTTTAATATTACTTAAACTTAAACTGACTTTATTACATTATTTAACATAGCTTAAAAATATCCCTTTTTATATTGTACAATGCTATTAATTTCCACCAGCAGTTGCTGTATTTATAAAATAAGTTAAGTTATTTTTATTAATTTTGGATTTTTTTCAAATATTGAATCGATTTAATAGTCAAATTAAAGCCCATTTAATTAAACTAAAGCAACTCAAGAGCATTCAAATGTCGGCATTCTTAGAAAGTTAAACAATTTAGCCGTTGGTTTTACCACTTTTGTGCTGGCTGCCAAGTTTTGATCGCCTGCAATGATTTAGACATTAGACGTGGGTGTGGCAAATGAAGCTGCAACAGCCACAATCACGCTACTTGCCACACCCACACACAGTTGCCACAATTTTCTCGCCTCGGTCGTCAATACAAGCGAACGAAGCATGCGTAACTTTTTTGTTTTTGTTGTTGTTTGTTTTTTGTAACATTTCAATTAACAAATAATAAACAAGTGAGCAGCAAAAAAGCGCCTCAAAGCACAAAAATAAAAGAACAACGCAAAAAATAGAGAAAAGACTACAAAATGAATGAAAAACTTGCAGTGCCAAAAAAAAATTGTTTCGAAAGCAAATCAGAAAGTCATCAGAATGCCAAAAATAGGCAAACGCTAGGCAGGCGATTTGCATTTAGGCCAATGAAGAGTTAGTCCCAGAGGAAAAGTCAGCCTCATTCCAAGCCAAGCCAGTCTTAACATAGCCTGCACACTTTAAAAGTAATTTATCTTTTTTCTTTCCTACACTTTCAGGACTCAACATGCAATTTGCATACAAGCTTCATGTGCTTCAAGTCCCGTTGGCATAAAACTCACTTCGTTTGGCATCAGCTGAAACTAGCTAGATGTTTTAGCTGTTGTTGCTGTTGCTGTTGTACTTGATGTTGTTGTTGTTGTTGCTTTTGTTAATTGCAGCGCCTGCTTACGGGTAAGTTTTCAATAATGCGGAAAGCATGTTGCCTGAAAATTCCTTTTGTGCATCAATCCCTAATGACTTTCCATTGTTTTATCTATCTGCTTGGGTAGCTCGCAGAGGGCAAGGGGATAAAAAAAATGTATGTCAATTTGAGAACTTACTTACTTAGCCAAAGTGCCAGACAAGTTAACGTGTAAATATGTTTAACGCTTCACAATGTGGATGAGCTGCACTTTAGCGAAAGTTATATTGAACTACTAAATCTATACTTGGCATAAAACCAGATCCAAAAAATGAAAGAGAAAATAGGCACAAAGAACTCGCTGCATACTCAACTAAGCTCAAGTCAACTCAGCTCGAAAGAACTCGACAATTATAAGAGCTGGTAATTAGGTAAACCAAAGCCAGAGCAAAATCGTGGCTCATCTAAAGAGTTGCTGAGTGTTCATACATTGTAAAGCTGACATTCTACTTTTTTTTCTCTTCTTCTTTGCTTTTATGCTTTTTCATTCACTTCCCCTTTCGATTGACTTAACGGTCGCTCTCCCTAGTAACATACATTAATTAACATTTCAATGCACACTCAATGCTCACTCAATCATAGCAAATGCTGTATGGCCAACAGCAAATACAGACCGGAAAACAGCACTTGAAAACGCAGGTGCTCTCAGACACACGGCACTTTAAATACCCTTTTGAATTTGAGTGTAGTCAATCAACAATTTATAGCAGTCTTTTTTATGTTTGAGTGCATAAAATGTGGAATAATTACTAAAGCTATTTAACATATATGTATATAACAATTGAAGAGTAAATAAATATATAAAATTAATTACAAGTACGTTAATAAACAAATCAATATTTTAAAATTTTATAAAAAAACTGATTTAAGAAATAAATGTATTAAAAATTGAAAAATTTATCTTTATACTTTGTTATTGCGTAATTGGTATTATTATAGCAGACATACTAACCCATAGATGCCCATTTGGAACTTATACAAATTAGGTATACGCATCACTAAAATATATGATAACTACATAATAAATAAGTAAAAATATATATAAAATATATACATATATATAAAAAATATATACACATATATTAGTGTGTTATGTTTTAAAAATAAATGAATAAAAATATTTTTATGTTTTTCTTTATTAATTTATAATTAATTTGTTAACAAAGGTTATTATTAATGTACATAAAATTTATTAAAATATTAACATATTTGTAAAATCTCTTATTTCCTATTTATACTTTTGCTTATTCATTTATTTATATTTTTATTTATTTATTATGTATCTATAATATCTTTGGTGCGTATACTTAATTTTTATATGTTCAAAATGGGCACCTATGGGTTAGTATGTCTGCTATAATAATACCAACTGCACAATAACATAGTATAAAACTTTTTTACTATTTTACCGACACAGTTAATATACCCTTTGGGTATGTTAGGGTATAATACACACAGATTGAACGCACGATTTGCACTTGCAGCTGTAGCTAAATAACTCAACGAGGATGTATGTACGAATATATATCGTGCATATGTGAGTGTTTCTAGTGTGAGCACTATATAAATACTAGAATACTATATACACACACATACACACAAACACACACACACACACAGAAGCACTTACATGTGCTGAGCTGCATAAGTATAGACATTTGTTTGCGTTGCGCGTGAATAAGCCAATGAATGATTGGAAAACTGTGAATGATTGAAGGCTTTGTCTGAGTGTAATTTAATTAAACAAATCAAAGTAGTGTGCCCACATATATACATATAGGTGAGGGTGTGTATGTGTGTGTGTGTGTGTCAAGTGAGCGAGTTTTCGTTAATTGAAAATGTATTCAGCGAACGCAACGCGAACAAACGTACGAAAGAGAAAGGAATTTATTTGTTATTTAAATAATTAAGAGGCGTTTATTTGTATGCTTTTCTATTTTATTGTATGGTACTTGTCGCCTTTTTGCCATTTAATTTATTTGCGCTGTTTTGTGCTATTGTTACGAGCATATTGTACTAAATTATATTAAATGGCTTTTAACGCACTTTTGCGCAGTTTTATTTTAATATTCATAATTCAGCTCTCTCAGACGTGTTAAGTGGTGTGTGAGGACAGTGTATGTGTTTTTGCATATAAATCAAAAAAACACACATACAATTAAATCTAATACGTATGATAGAGAGTGTTAAATATAATTACCATATTTTATGGCATTTCTATAATAATCGCCATGGCAAAAATGTGATTTATTTATTATTTAGTTTTTACAATTAACACATTTATCTATTTATTACATATTTAAAACCAAACTACAAAATTTATTGTTATTTTATTTAAAGCAGATTACACACACATTTATTTGTTTTAATTATTTAATATGCATAACATTTTGTAATTGAATCCAATGCATTTTCTATTAATCATTTTCACTAATTTCTTGTTTTTAGTAATTTATTTGTAAGCAAGTGGTTGCATTGCTAAAAACTGCATAATTTAATAGCTCTTGAATTGAAGCAAAAAACCTATTTCTTTATTGTTTAAATAAATTATTTAAAAGCTTTTCTGTTTAAAATTAGCACAAATAAAGTCTCGAAATGCGGTCAAATTTATATAAAAGGATAAATCTTTGTAAAATCCAAATTTAAACCAATTCACATTTTATCTAAAGCTTAAGCTGCTTTTTTTATGCTTTGGTTTAAGGCAGCTTAACGTTATCAAGGCACTCACTCATTTATAAGTCACTTTATATAGTAACATGAAAAAATATGATAATCAATTATAAAGCTGAAAATACATTTGTTTAACCTACATAACAAAAATCCAGACAAATACCTGCTGACATTTGACACTGAGCCACAATTGTTTCTTTACAGTTTGCTGCACTATAACAAATTTTATTATTAGCTCTTATCTGCGAAAAACCAACAAATTACCACAAAATGTAAATAACATGAGCAGCAAAAAATAGAAGAGTCATATATTGCAATAAATATAAAATATATTGTGAATTTCAATTTGAATTTGAATATTTTGTTAACCATAAAATATGCTTGAAACAAGCAGCTTAACCTTATATGTATGTACGTACAGCAATTAAAATGCATGAAAATGCGAGCATAACGATAAATTTATGCATAACCACAAAATATATGCATTTTGCATATACATTTTGAGCAAATAAACTGCTATTAAATGTGATTAAATGTGAAAATGCGTGAAACAATTCCAAATACCAACGATTTTTTGTGCAAGCTAATGGCTGTCACATTCCAAAATGGCGCTGCATCCGGAGACAAAATGGTTCGTGACCTTGCGGAATGCACATAGGGAAGCTGCAGTTATAAATAGTCCTTCACTCAGTTCGCTCTGTCAGCAACATATGCTCGGAGAATTGCTGCCACTTCAAAAATAATAGTCAGCAAATATCAAAGGAAAAGCTGTGAAAAAGCGACAGTGGTATACTCTGAAAATACTTTGTTTTGTAATGAACCAAAGAATTTAAAGGGTATATGGAAAATATTTTGATTCAAATGAAACTTTAAGAAACAATTTCCGTAACAGTTACGCTTCAACAACGTATTATAGCAAATAGCCGTAGATAAATATCACTAATTTCAAACTAGAATACAGCAACCCAACGAATATAGAGCATAAACGCTCTGAAATTGGCTTAAATTGACAGCTCAAATTGCAGTTTGCGGTCGTGAAGTGTAACAAGAACAAAAACGAGCAATGGGAAAAACGAAAAGTGTTGCAAAGAAAAACCGGCGAAAAGAAATCGGTAGTGTTTACCAACTGCACATTTAAGCCATAAACTTGACTGGTGTCTAGTGACATTTTCCAAGTTGCACAAACTTTGACTACACATTTTTTCCCCTCAAATTTTGTTGTTATATATTTTCAGCAAAGAAAAATCAAAAACTATTTGCGACTTATCGCCAAAAAATGGGCCATTGAATAAATATGAAAAGCCAATGGCCATAAATATTTTCTGATCGGCTTTTCATTTCCATTTCTATTTTACTTTTTTTTTCGTTTTGTTCTCCTTTCACAACCATCACACAAATATTTTTTGCTGTGTTTTCTTTTTTTATGCTTTTGCGCTCTGAGTTTTGCACATGGCGCTGCAAAATATACAAAAATATACATATATATACGTATATATTTTAGCCAGCGCGCGAGACACGTTAAAATCATTTATGCCGCTTTAAAAAGCCACAAATGTCGACCAGGCTGACAGCTGAGCAACATGGATTTTTGTTTTGTGAAAGGGATTTGCACGGCTGTAAAGCGAGCGGTAGCTGCAAAAGTTCCAGCTTGTACTCACACTTGCACATTACGTATACGCCATGCCGCGTATACTTTTACGACGATAGAAAACGCGATGCGCAGCTTTACGATGCCCGCATCATTTGATTTTATTGCAAATGGGCCGAAGAGCGACTCGCAAGTGTCAAAAAAAAAAACAGAACAGTGAAGATACCCCCAACAAATGCAAACATATTAAAGAACAACAAAAAATGAAAGGCGATAAGTCTCAGCAGCCAGGCAATGCATTGTGGTGCGTTGCAAAGCGGTGGCGTATGAGCAACATGGTTCGATCTTTCAGTGTTGTCAGAGCTTAGTATGTTATGCTAAACCAGCTGGATATATCTAACAATTTAAATTAAAATAATAGAAAAAAATAAAGACGAATGGGAAGCTAGTAAAGTTCTTCGAATTCAAGTAAAAAATATAAGCGTTTATATAACATTTTAAAGTTAAAATAATTAATTGAAACACACTATTGACCATATTGATTTTTTTTAACTTTCACAGCAGCAATATTTTCTTTCAAGCTTCAGCATCATTATATTTTTTTTATGCTAAAATAATTGAGTACATTTATGAGCCGGCTGCTTTTAAGCATTTTATCTATTAATAGTTAGTTTTCTAGCTTCTGTTATTTAACCATATTTTTTAAATTTAGCCAAATTGTCAACACTGCTGTCCTTGAGCCAGTTTACGCCCTTTGTTTGTGATTAATGCGATGATTCCGCCGTATGAATTCCGAGTATGCAACGAAGCGCAGCACGTCAAATGCAAATAACCGGCGGGTTGAATATAATCAAATCGAAATGGCAACAAACATCAAAGTTGACGACAACGGAAACTGTTGTAGCTTAACAAAACAGTACACATACAACTAACTGCGTGTAAACTGTTTTGTGTGCCTGTCTCTGTGTAGGTGTATGTGTATGTGTACCAAGGCCAGAAAAATCAATTAAATTATGGAATTTCCAATGCAACTGTTTTTCACAATATTTGCCCAGTTACGCATCTGTTTGTGTTTTAGTTTATACGCTTCAGTTTCTGTCAGTGTGTTAGCCCTTTTCGAGCATTTGATACAAAATCTGCAAAGCTTAGCAAATATTTTCCCATTTTATTGACATTTTCTATTTGCATAGGGGACAGACTGGCAGACAGACCAACTTTAGACATACCAATATTTCGACAGGTTATTTTTTCCTTCTTCAGAGCAGAAGAATTTTTGCAAAAAAATGTTGCATACTTTTGAGTGTCACATTAGTATTCTATGACAAATAGGTATTGTTACGATAAATAGAAATGCATTTTATCAGTTTGAATGCCAAGGGAATTTTCACAAACAAAAAATTTTAAGCTTTGTAGACGAAGAAATGTGGAAACTCTTTAAATTTATTGCGATTTGTGAAGAGAGATAATATCGGTAGTGAAATATATATGTTTAAGTAATTTAAATGTTGTAGTTTATGTTTTTGTTAACCTGTTTTCAATTTCGTTTCCTCTTTTACTAGAAATTCTAATATAAATTAATAATGTATCTGAAAGAAATTTAGTTTAAGTACTCTTAATATCTGTAAGTGTCGAAACATTCACTAAGCATGATAAAAATTTGTATATAGCTTTCAAAAATAGAGTGTTTCTACTTACCTTATCAATTTAAATAAATTACATATCATATAAAAATAAAATTCAACTTGTTAACGTTACTAAAACATAAATAAATAAATAAACTATAAAACAGCTGTTTCTGCTTAAAAGAACCGTCAGAAATTAATTAAGTTTTTACAAAACTTTTACAACACATTTAAGTTCTTCGAAAAACTTAAGATTAGCAACGAATCGCGATAAAAGTGTTTAAATAAGTTGAAATTCTCAGCTGGTCTGCTGCCGCACACAGTCTCTATAAGTCTGGCGAGCGAAACACACACGAAATGCGCGAAGATTGCATAAAAAGTCGTAGCAGATATATAGATCTCTATACGGAAGTAAAAACTTGGTTAACTGCACCCAATCTCACGGCAATGGAATCACAGAATCGAGGAGAGCTGCTCCAGCTGCGTCTACTCATGCTGGACAAAATCGACGAGGATTACTATATCAAACGCTACATAAAACTGCGCACACGTTAATAATAAACATTGATAAACACATACTATAGCTTATTGTTATTGTTTAAATCAGCAATCAAGAGCCGATCGACGTTTAATGAATGTGATTCGTTTTGTTTTGTTAATTTTATCATCATATAATTATAATAGTACAATAAACATAATACATAATAGTGAATAGTGAATTAATCCATCCTGACATTCTCATTCTCTGTGTGTATTACTTTCCAACCACTTTCTCGCTTTGCTCAACATTGAGTCGTACATACAATATATATGTATATATATAGAATATTTATATGGTATTTTATATAATTTGTATAGCATAAATAGAATTAAAACATTTTGTTTTCTTTTTCACTTTGCATTGCACTTATTGATACAAACAAACTTAGTTTTTTATTCTCCCAATTCTCAAGTAGTTAACCAAAAATTTGACCAGAAAAATGAACATAAAAACTTGTTAATTCCAATATTAAATAGATTCGTTGGCAAATGCTTAATGCTTACACATGAAAACGAAAACTCAACAGAAGAATAAATATTCAAATAAAAATTAAAACAAACAAAATTTAATTAAGGATTACATTGATTGTATGTGAATCAATTATTTGCTTCATTTCTTTTTTTTTTGGG
This sequence comes from Drosophila tripunctata, assembly GCA_035047385.1. Taxonomy (NCBI): domain Eukaryota; kingdom Metazoa; phylum Arthropoda; class Insecta; order Diptera; family Drosophilidae; genus Drosophila; species Drosophila tripunctata. The sequence continues at coordinate 460,160 of JAWNPS010000307.1, forward strand.
AGGAGGAAATTTTTTTGATTGGCAAAAAGTGTTGAAGTGCTTTTGAGCGGTTTTACCGCTGCTGCTGATAGATAGGAATGTTATTCTTGACGGCTTCGTTTTGCATATGATATGCAGGCGCCGCTGCTGCAGTTGCCGCCGTTTGTGGCATGTGGCCGCCAAGTTGCGCCATCGACATGGCTGCCATTTGCTGATGTAGCTGACTAAATTGATCATTGTGATTAAGTGGTAGTTGTTGCTGTTGTTGTGGCTGCTGCTGCTGTAGTTGTTGCTGTGGTGGTGCTTGCTGCTGTGGCGACATATAACTCTGCGGAACTGGCACTGGTCCAGCGCCATTTGGTGCATAAAACTGTTGTTGCGGCTGCGCTGTGGCAACCGGCGGCAAATAACTCTGTGGCAATGCCGACTGTTGCTGCTGCTGTGGATGTTGCTGCTGTTGTTGTTGATGCTGTGGCGACATATACGCATGTGGCGGCGGCTGCTGTTGTTGCATTTGTGTTGCGGCAGGTGGCACACCGCCAAACTGCGGCGGAAGATTTGGTGGCAATTGCTGCTGCTGCTGTTGGAGTTGCTGTTGTTGCTGCTGCTGCTGCTGCTGCTGTTCTGCTGGCATGGGCATATGATAGTTGGTAGGCGGCTGTTGTTGTTGTTGTTGTGGATTAACTGCTGTGGGAGGCTGAGTATTATAGATGGACTGGACATGACTGGGATGTGTTGGCGCAACAGCCGCTGATTGGGTCAGATGAGGCGGCAAAGCTGTAAAAAATGGCAAGAAAATGTGTTAAAAATTTTATAATAAAATAAACTATATATTGTAGTGCCACTTACAGTTCAACTGCGGAACATGTCCATTTTGGTATGGCATGGGCACTTGTCCAGGATAACCAGCGACTGCAGCTGCCGCTGCTGCAGTTGTGGGCGGTGGTGCATTATTTGTCTGTGGTGGTGCATAGGGCAGCGAGTGCATGCCCGGATAGGCTTGTCCGGGTGGAAAGCCAACGCCAGTGCCGGGATAACCAGCTGCCCCGTACAAAGCAGCGCCGGGAAAACCGCCGGGCATAAAGCCACCACCAGCACCAGCAGCAGCGCCACCAAATTGAGCAGCGGCCGCACGATCATCACGCATGAGACTATGGTAAAGATTGATGGACTCAACCAGATCCGAGGAGAGTTGTGTGAGCTGAGCATGTTTGCGATCAACACGCTCCAGTTCGGCATCGATGAGTGGTCCCATTTGATGAACCTGTTGCTCCAGACGCAACATTTCATCGCTGTCCTGCGAGGGATCCTCGGGATTTGCCTCGTGCAGCAAATGTAGCAATCTATCGATTTTGGCCTCATCAATTTCCACCGGTTGGGCCTCAGTCTTTTGTTGTTGCAACAACAATGCGGCGACTGCTGCTTCCTCCTCCTCGGCTGCTGCTGCTGCCTGCTTCTGGGCATTGTTTTTATGTTGCTGATTGATGTCCAGACGCTCGGGATCCACAGACAAATCGGCAGTGACGAAATTGGAGGGAAACAAACCCTCGCCGCGATCATTGTAACCCTTCCACCAATTGGCATCGCTATCATCCTGCACATGAATAATCTCCCCCGCAAAGAATGTCAATTCATTCTCCTCCGCTGCCTCAAAGTCGTACAAGGCGCGTACAGTGCGAGTCGAAGCTGTGGCATTACCATTTCCATTTCCATTACCAGTGCTGCTTGTTGTGGCACCGCCAAATGAGGGATACAACGAGGGATAGGCACTGCTGGTTGTTGTTGTTGTTGAGGCAGCTGTTGCTGACGATTGTTGTTGCTGCTGCTGCTTGGGACTGCTGCTGCTGCTGCTCTTGTTCTCCTTGAGCGACAGTTCAATTGCCTTGGCAATGTCATCCTCCTCCTGCTGACTGCTGACCACATTTGGATCCTTGGCCAGAGTAATGGCTGCTGCTTTGGCAGCTGCCGATTTACCATTTGCCTTATCGTTCAGATTGCTGAAATCGTAACCCTCACTGCGTAGTTTGCCATATAGTGAAGGTATCAGATTCAGTTCCGGATCATTCTTGAAATCATTCTCCGCCCAATTCTTAAGCACTTGTCGCATTTTCTAAAAAGGAAGTTGTTTAATGCTATGTTATTTTGGTAGTGTTTCATTGCCATTGTCTTACCAACGAAACCTTGGGCTGTGCTTTGCCCAACAGACGTCTAAATTCGGTTTCAAAATCTCTGGATGCCACCTCCAAATGAAATGGTTTGCCACAATTATTGGCACATGCATCCAGCAGTGTTATGGCCTGCATTACCACATGGGGATCCGCGTGTCCCATGCGTCTCATCACCGCCTTGAGGCAATCTTTGGCTAAACGTGGATTGGTTGTCACCTTATCACACACATCCAGTATGAAGGACCAATTGTCATTCGTATTCGTTTCGCTGGTGGCCTTTTCTGTGGATTAGCAAATACATATGGCATAAAATAAATAATACTTATCACAGAGCAACGACTTATTTTGCCTTATCTATAGAATGGTTAAGCATAGAATAAAATCAAATATATAAACATTACTGACTCACAGACCCAGCGCCATTAAAAACTGATAAGAATCAAACGCAAATTAATGAAATATAATTTAAAAAAGAAATCGCAAAAAGCAAATAATTATGTCAAATATTTTGAATACAATTTTAAAGATCATAGTTCTTTATGATTAGTAGACACGCTGATCAGTCAGAACAAAGTGTTATACTTTTATACAAACAAATAAAGAACGCGTTTAAATGAATACTAAAATTTATTTTGCATAATTTAATTTACATATTTGTTTAAAGGTTGCACTTTGAACTGCAACTCATTACATTTAATTATATTACAATATTTAATTGAATTAAATTTAATTTACGTTCAAACTGTTATACAGCCCTAGCAAAAAAGTGTATAACAGACTAAATGTTTGGCTTTCAACAAAGACAATGAAGAAAGACAAAAGTGGGGGGGTGGGAGGAAAGGTGTTGAACTCAAGGTCAGCAAACGAATTGAAGCAAAGCCCAAACTTTAAATAAAGTTCAATGAACAGACGCCGCAGCAGCTGAGCAATGTGGCAGAGCAGCAGCTGCGCAGCATCTCGACAGAGAGAATGCATGTGACTTGAGTTACATTTTGTTTCAATTTCGTTTCATTTGCAGTATGTTCTTTGTTGTTGAGCGAAGCTTTTGTGTCTGCTTATTGCTCTGCTTCTAGTTAGAACTGTTGTGGGGGGTGTACAGGCAGAACGGGTAAGATAAGATAAAAGAGATGGCACAATAACAAGTGTCAAGCGCCAGCAACAATAATTTGGTGTCCAATTGGATTTGTTATTGTTCTTGTACAAAGCATAGAGAGAGAGAAGAGAAGAGGAAGAGCTTAAGCAATGGAGGAGTGTAAATTTTTCTTACCCACATCAGCGTCGAATGGCGACGATTGTCCAAATATTCCCATTTCTCTGACCACACGCGCACTCAGCTGTCTGTTAATTATTTGTGTGATTGTTGTAATTATGCCCCACTACTACGTCGTTTAGCTATTAGCTTCGCTGTTAAATTTTTCTTTTTTTTCGGTGGCTTGCACTTGCACTTTTGTGTTCGTGTTTTCTTTTGCTACGCAATCGATTTTCGTGCGTCACAAACAACAAACAACACCACACACACGCAAATTCTGCTATTAATATGTTGTTCTTTTCGTTGTACAGCCGCTAGTCCACTGTATGCGAGTTGTAATTTTTCTAACTTGCATTAATTTTTATCAAAATACTGCAGTAAAATTGCTGAATAAGCGCTTGCAACGATTTTCTTTTGCTTTTGTGTAAAAAATGACTAATGTAGTTATCGATGTAAAACAATATCGTCTCACCGCCACAGACGATGTACTCGGAACCGTAACAGCTGTCGTGCAGCACACACACGCAACGACAAGCGGTCGTATTATTTCTAAAATTAAAGACTTGCCAGTATACTTGCTGTATTAATGAGTAATAATTATATATATTTTTTGTGTTTTGTTAATTATTGTGCTAGCGCGTATAACTGCAAAATCAGTCAGCCGCTTGTAACGTGTGTGGGCTACAAATCCGCTCGGTCTATCGAACAATCGTATCGTGCTTAGACCACACAAAAAATTCAGGGTGAAAAATTTGTAATCGAAAGATAGCAACAAATAAATGAACGAGAAACACTTTCAATAGCCAAATAAAATGAAAGTCTAAATTTCAAACTGTATTTACAAAATAGAAATACAAAATAAACAAGTGTTCAAGCGGTTAAGCGTAGCTGCAAAGCAGCAGAGCAAGTGCATTTGCTCTCAGCCCTTTAGATGGAAAGGGGTAGCAGCACCAGCAGTGGCAGAGACAGCGGCAGCAGCAGAGACAGCTTCGATTTGTAATTCAATTACGGACAAACTAAAGAAAAGAAAGAAACGTAAGAAAGCAATATATATTGATATGGTTTTCATACGCGATCCCTGTGGCATTGCATGCCTCATAGTCACCTATGGCGCTGTGCTCTATGCTGATTATGTTGTTATGCGCTGGATAATACTCACAACGATGCCAGTGAGGTGAGTTTTACGGTATATATATATAAGATATATAATGTCTTGTTTTGTTTTTAGCATTTGGGCACCTTTTCATGTGGTGCTCTTCAATACGGTTGTCTTCCTGCTGGGCATGTCCCATTTGAAGGCGGTCTTTTCCGATCCCGGCATTGTGCCGCTACCCGCCAATCGTCTGGACTTTTCCGATCTGCACACCACCACCAGCAGCAGCGCCAATGGCAACAAACATAATCCCGGACATAATGGTCATGGCAGCGAATGGACAGTCTGCACACGTTGTGAGACCTATAGACCACCGCGTGCACATCATTGCCGGATTTGTAAGCGTTGCATACGCCGCATGGATCATCATTGTCCGTGGATCAACAATTGTGTGGGCGAACGCAATCAAAAGTATTTCCTACAGTTTCTTGTCTATGTCGGGATTCTATCGCTATACTCGGTGGCGCTAATACTCGGCTCCTGGATATCACCGTGCACGGAATGCAGTCAGGATGTGATTGAATCGCAGCTGCGCATGTGAGTTAAATGCACAAAATACTTATACTTTACTGATGATTTGCCTTCGTTTACTTCAGGATACACTCGGTTATCTTGCTGCTGGAATCGGCGCTATTCGGGCTGTTTGTTACGGCCATTATGGTGGATCAACTGCATGCCATCTTGTACGATGAAACGGCCGTGGAAGCGATACAACAGAAGGGCGCCTACCGTCCCAATCGGCGTAAATATCAGCTGCTGGCCGATGTCTTTGGACGTGGCCATCCGGCTCTTTGGCTGCTGCCCTGCGCCAGCTTGAATCACGCCTCACGCTACCACGACACACCGCTGCTCAGTCACGATGTCTAGATGGTCTAGATGGTTTAGCGTTAGAACAAGCTATAATTATAATAATAATAATAATCATTCAATTTACATTGCCGTATCTACAAACTTGTGATTATAGTGAAGGCGGTGAAGGCAAAAGTGCAACTATTCTTTTAGTTTTAAAATTATATATAATTAACTTTTGAGCTGGAGAGGAAGGAAACACCCACCCAAAAAAACAAAAAAAAACACCACTAAATTGTCTTGATATTTATGTATTTACATTAATTTAATGAACACTTTTTAGTTTATAATTAATGCATACTCAAGCAGATATTTTCTTCTTTAATTATTTTTTTATTAAATGACACTGTATTCTTTTCTCATCTGATTAGCCAAATATATATATATAGAAATATATATATGTAAACAAAAAAGAGTAAAGCATTTAATTCTTTAATACCAAAAAAAAAAAAAAAGAGAAAAATCAAAAGTTGTAGAAATCATAAATCATAATTTCAAAGCTATCGTATCGTATTTAATTTTAAGTTGTATTTAGTTTTTGTTTTTAAATATTGTACATTTGTTTTTTGTATTTTTGCTCGCAAACTCATTAATTTTATGTAATTTATTACAGTGTAAGTCCAAAGCAATTTTAAAACGTGAAAAAAGCCTTAAAAGAAAATGAAAAAGCAAGAAAGCAACACAGAATTCCAAATTGATAAAAAAAACCAATGCAATACACACTATATCCTCAACTGTACTATATACGTATAGTTTCCAAATAAAGCTAACGATATATATGGTATATAAATAGCCAATCAATCTAGATCTGTGCCCAATCCCTCCACACTTGTGCTGAGCTGTTGCAGCGCCTTTTGTGCCACACCACACAGGATGCCCTCCTGTGAGCTGTGATCCTCATGCTGCAGTATCTCCACACACTCCCGCAGCAGCTCGATGGCCTCCAGCAATTGAGCACGCAACTCAGCACCACTAAGACGACTGGCAATGAAGCCACTCTTGGCCAGCAGCACCAGCGGCACATGCAACTCATAGAGATTCATGGCACGTGCTCGACTCAAGCCCGGTTCAAAGATGTTTAGCACCGCCAGCACTTCACGGCAGAGTTCAGCTTTACGCTGCAGCAGCTGATCCGTTAGTTGGACCATCTCATAGCCCTGCACACGACCATACATCTCGATGAGCAACTGGCGCAGACCCGTGGCAATGTAATGGTTGGGATGCAACAGCGATTTGTATTTGCGCAGCAAACGTTCCGCCTCCTCCAAACGCTTGGCACCCATCTCCAGACCCTGCACTGCACTCACCTCCAGCTGCAGTGACTGCACAAGCTGCTGCACTTGCTCACTGCTGCTGCTGCTGCTGCCGTCACAGCAACGACAATGCCAGCTGCTCTGTGGATCTATAAAGTGGACAGTTTGAGTATGTTGGACTTGTTTGGATTTTAGCTTACCCGTTGGCTGCTTGGGCAACAGCCAACCCTCTGCACACTGTCCACACTTGAGACTGGAAAAGTGAGTCTGCAGCTCAGTGGCGTCCACACAACGCTCACAGCTGCAATCAAAGTATTTGCCCTCTCGCAGATGCCGACGACGCTGTGCAGTGCCATCCAGCGTATAAGTGTAGCTATGCTGCAGCTGCTGTCCCGCCGCCAGATCCACCATGGCACGCAAGCGAATTCTAGACGAGATTCGTTAGGAAAATAAACATTTGTATCTCCATTTTCCTAACTTACTTGTAACCATCGCTGGGATGAATGCTTCTCGCCGTATTGGGCACACAATTGTGGGCCAGTATGCCCGTATATGGGTATAGGCAGCGCAGTGGATAACCCTGTGTGGTGCGTGCCTCAAAGGCGTTCACCTCCAGCACTCCCACCACCTGCATGATCAGCTCCTCACTGAACCGTTCCGCCAGTTTGCAGGGACCGCGCAGATATTGTGCTATATTCACACGATCCGCATGCCACACATCCGCATTCGCACGACGCTGCTGCTCGTGATGCTCCATGGGAGCCACTTCTTTGAGCCAACGCTCCGGTTGTGCTTCTTTGGCCAACAGCACTCTAAGCAGCAGTTGGAAATAAGGAAAAAGATAAAAATTTTAATGAATTTTTAAGTGTTTTTTAAAGCAACTTATAAAGATATAATAATATATATATTTAAAGATATATATAATATATATAATTTTTTTTATTATATTTATAATTTTTCTAAAAATTTATAAGCATTATAAACAAAGAAATAACTAATAATTAAATCAGCTAAGGATGTTTTACTATTTTAGCCTTAACAGTCTTCAATTTAACACTATGTTAGCTACATTTCACTGTTAATAGCCAACAGCACTCTAAGCAGCAAAGAGATACAAATTATGATTAATTTTCAAGTGTTTTTAAAGCAACTTATAAAGTTTTGAAGGGATTTATAATTAATTATATAATTATAATTATATATATATTATTTTAAAAATTTATAAGTAATTTAAACAAAGAAATAAATCAGCTAAGGATATTTTAACATTTTTGCATTAACAGTCCTCACTTTAACACTATGTTAGCTTCATACCACTGTTAATAACATAAACTTTAACATTTGTTTTGATGAACTCGCACTCTTTTCAGTCAGATTTATATATAGAAAGATATAGATCAAAAAATCAAAAAGGCGTCTTTTGAGTTGAATGTTTCTATTTATGTGCACCTCAGTGGCGTGATGCAGTCCAGTTGTGGACAGTAGCAGCTGCCGGGGGGCAACTCAAAGAAATGCGCCTTCGCAGACTGCAGAATGCGGCACTCCAGCTGAACGTGTAGATTCTCCGCATCCGCGTTGCACGAGGAGCACAGCGGCCACTTACAGTGGTTGCAACGTGTTGAAATTTCAGGCTGATAGCAGGCAAGGCACAGCAGGCCACCATTGCACTTGGGACCAATGGCAAAGGGCAGTTCCTGGATTAACAGTTCACCACGCTGCACTGCCTCCGGAGCAATTAAGTAGCGTCCAAAGACACGACTCCATTTCACCGCTGTGCGATTGTGTTGCAGCTGCTCCGTTAGCACCGAAGGCATCGCTGTCATTGTCTTAACTGAATCTCATCTTTTCATCATTTTACACACACAAAATGTATTTTGGCCTGCGAACTGGGAAATTGTGGGAAATATGCGTGGAAATGACAAAATTGGGAGCACATGCGTCTAGACGGACGCTGTTGGCACAAGTTCAATTTGGCTATTTGCAAAAAAGTGTGCATAATCCCCTGCCCTGGCCACACCTCACCCCTCTGAAGCATTTTGTATTTGTAAATGCTTCAAATCTGGCTATAAATCAGCTAAAGTGTCAACATTCCCCTGCCGTTAAAATTTTTGATTGCAAAAAGTTGCAAAAGTAGCTAAAAATTTCCCTTTTCCCTTTCGGACAGTTTGTTGATTTGATTAATTTATAGCTAGATCAAATAATTCTATTGTTGCAAATGCTATAAATCTTTCACAAATTTGCTAAAGTGTCAACATTCCACTCTTCCAAAGATCAGTGTTGCTAATTTAGCCTGTTTAAAGACATAATTGTAAATTTTTCATAGTTATTACCCGAAAATGCTAGCTATTTTAGCGCTAAATTTAATTCAGCACTGTTATGCTAACAGACGTCAACTTAGCACTCTGTAAGTTAACAGCTGCTAACATTAGCTGCATTAGCTTAACACTTGTTATGATGAGCCACAAATGTTTTGAAACAAATTTATATATGTACATACATATATGTGTATAACTTATGTGTATAACTTGTTAATTGCCCTGTAGGACCCAGTACACTGTACACAAACTAACCTCAATGGTGTTATGCAATCCAATTGTGGACAGACGCCATCTTCGCTCACATTGCCGGCAAATGTGACACGTGCCGCGGCAAAGATTTCACATTCTCCTCGATGATCATTAGCCGCAGGATGTTCATCATCATCATCATCATCATCGTCGTCGTCGACTTCTTTCTCTTTGTCGGCACAATTACTGCAGAGTGGCCAATCACAGATCTCGCAACGATCACCATCGCCGTCGCCATCTTCGCCAAACTGCAGATATCGATAACAGCGCAGACAGACAATGCCGCTATCTCGCTTGGGTCCGTAGGCAAAGGGAAACTCCTCCACAACAATCTGACCACGCTGCACTGCCTCTGTGGTGGCCAAGGAACGGCCGAAGACTGCGTCCTGCTCTAGACGCGCTCTTAACATGACGCAAATCAAATGCACGATAAGAATCCAATTAAAAGCACTTTAGATTATGTATAACAGATTCTATACACAGAGAACATGTAAGTGTAAGAGTTGCTGTGAGAGTTCTGTTTCTAAAAATAGCTCAACACAAATAATCGCTTTTTTTTCGAGATATTAAAGTAAACTTATGCAGTTGTGCATTGATTTTCGTAAGCAAATTCATGATTTAACACTGTTTATTAAATATTTTGCACGCAAATAATGATAACCGTTACGAAAAATATTGTTAGCATATTTGGTTTTGGCGCTCATAACAAAATACCAAAAAGTATCGATACTTGGCGCATTGAGTTAATGGCTAGTATGCTGTTTACATACTAAACAAAACCAAAAGGACTTTAAAATAATGCAATAATTTACTTTCCAATAAATATTCTTATAAAAAAAAATGCTTATCAATTCAAATTTATATCTATTATTATTTATTTATTTATTATTATTATAAGAAACTCATCGAAATTTTAGTATTTTTTCCTGCTCATATGTTGCTTAGCGTATTTGTGTCTCAACTTTAGCTGGTCACACTCGAGTTCAGTTCGCAAATCAATTTTGTGGTGTACGTCGTGTGGTCGTGGTCGTCTTGTTCCTGCGTTTCGCATTACTTTAAATCTTAATCTAAACTCATCAAAAGTAAGTAAAACTTACCATAAACGGCATCCTCGAGTGCCACAATTTAACCGTCGCATGCTGTGCATGGCAGTTTCAAAGTGTTGATCGATTTTTCTTACAAGTGTGATTTCATAACCTCGAAATACAAAATGAAAAAATTGCAAGTATACACGAAGAGCTCTCGACACGCACACACACATACAAATGCAGGCATTGAAGGGTTTTTTACAGCGTGTTTTTATGGCATATTGTGGACAATTGTGATTTGATTATCAATTTATTGATAAAGCAAGACTTTCATTCAGTTTAGTTCAGTTTAATCAACCGGCAGACGACACTCGCTCACACACAGATACACACCAATATTACTGCAGCGCATTTAACAGTTAATTCGCACGATGCCAGCAGCCGGCAACTGAGTACTTTTTCTTCTGTTACGTAACATCGTTCGTCGCCTGCTTTTGCTGCTGCTGCTGCTGCTATGAAATTTGTTTTGATTAAATTGAAAACTATCTTTTTTGGGCTGCCTTACGTTTTATCAACCTGCATCTTTATTTGTTTTACGTTTTGCAGTGCTTTTATTGTTTTGTTTGCTCAATTTTATAACGAACGTCCGCTCGTCATGTGAGCCAATTGAGAGCAAATTATTATTTCAATTTATTTGTGTGTTAGGGGTGGGTGGCTCTTCTGACGTCACGTGTAAAATCGATAAATCGTTTACACCTCTCGCTCTATTCGCGGCACCTTTTTCGGTTGTAATTCGCATTTGCCTGGACAGTGTTGCGTAACACAGCGCACACACACGCCCACCACAATACACCAGTGCTGCAAATCGTATTAAAGGTGTAACACTGTGTCAAGGTCAATTTATCTGCTGCCTGTTTGTCCCTATTATACATGTGTGTGTGAGTGTAATTTCTCCATGTTGTTTTTTTTTCATCAGCATTTTTAAATTACATCACAGGTAGAATTTTTTCGTGTTCAGGTCATTTTATAATTGTGTTTCTCAAGTTTTTCTGTCGGCAGGGAATAGCAATAGCCTATAGACACCGATTTGGCTAGTTTTCTTTTGTTGCTGGTCATTTCCGCGCTCTTTTTTGGCTGCGTTCCAAACTCACTTAATATTTTTGCTTTCTAGTTTTTCATAATTTTTGCCGCTGCTTTGATGCTTGTTGGCAGTTGTATGCTTTTTATGGCCACCACTGTCGGCAGTGTGCAAACAGACCAAAGCAACGCTGTAATGTGCAGTTATATCAACTGTTGTTTGTGTGTGTGTGGAGTCAGCTGGTCAATGAACGCATTGCTGCTAGTAATTAACGGTAACAGGCTAGAAAGCATAAACAGAGACAGCTAGAGAAATTTGTATGTATGTGTGTTTGCAGCACAGTAGGCCAAGTATTATTATTAACTGTAGCACATTACAGTACAAAATACATTTACTTGCGTAAAAGTTACACATACATTAGTTTATTAATTTTAAATAAAAAAACAAAATGGTCGAACATGGTAAACAATATTGGACATATCAAGTTATACGGGAAGGCATAAGACGTAAAGAGGTAGGATTTGCTGAAATTTCTAGAAGCGCGTGTGATTTTCCATAGACTGTGGCCCACGGTGCGTCACGATCCATGAGATTGCTCTGCTTGCGTTCAGTGCGCGCACTCTCTCTCTCTTTTTCTGATGCTCTTTCGTGCGTTGACCCGCACACTTGCAGTAGTTGGTGAGTTGTGTACAGTGGTGTCCAGTCTATTTGGACTACCTTGAAAAGCAATTGAATTGTAAAAGTTTCAATTGACATTTAGCCAAAGTTCTTTTGCTTCACTTTCTCGTGTTTATTTATATATTTTGACCCAACAAAAAAAAAAACAAGAAAATGAGGGAAATCGTATTAATAGCAATATATAAACAATGGGAATTTTGTGCATATGACTTTAACATTATTTGTTTTGATGAAATGTTTGTTGTGCTGATTAGATAAAAGTGCTGAAATCGCTAAATTTCACGCAATTTAGTGTAAAATAAATGAAATTGTTTGCCCATAAATAAATATTTGTATAAATAAATGTAAGCACAAAAATAATCGTATTAATCAAAAATTGTTTTATTTGTTAACAGATGGCACCTCCATCATATAGCGATTTGGGCAAACAGGCTCGCGATATCTTCAGCAAAGGCTATAACTTTGGCTTGTGGAAGCTGGACTTGAAGACCAAGACATCGTCGGGCATTGAGTTCAACACAGCCGGACACTCGAATCAGGAGTCTGGCAAGGTCTTTGGCTCCTTGGAGACCAAGTATAAGGTCAAGGACTATGGTCTGACACTCACGGAGAAATGGAATACAGATAACACTCTCTTCACCGAGGTGGCTGTCCAGGATCAGATGCTCGAGGGCCTCAAGCTATCGCTGGAGGGCAACTTTGCACCACAATCGGGCAACAAGAGCGGCAAATTCAAGGTCGCCTATGGACATGAGAATGTCAAGGCCGATTCCGATGTGAATATTGATTTGAAGGGACCCTTGATCAATGCCTCGGCTGTGCTGGGCTATCAGGGTTGGTTGGCCGGCTATCAGACCGCCTTCGATACACAGCAATCCAAGATGACCACCAATAACTTTGCCCTCGGCTATTCCACCAAGGACTTTGTGCTCCACACAGCTGTGTAAGTTTTTTCAAGCAACTGATCCTTTATGGGAATTTCATTTGAATTGTTTGTCTGTCTACTAGGAATGATGGCCAGGAGTTCAGCGGCTCAATCTTCCAGCGCACATCGGACAAACTGGATGTGGGCGTTCAACTGTCGTGGGCCAGCGGCACCAGCAACACCAAGTTTGCCATTGGCGCCAAATACCAACTGGATGAGGATGCCAGCGTACGCGCCAAGGTTAACAATGCCAGCCAGGTGGGATTGGGCTATCAGCAGAAGTTGCGTGATGGCATCACTCTAACCCTTTCCACACTGGTCGATGGCAAGAACTTCAATGCCGGCGGACACAAGATTGGCGTTGGCCTCGAATTGGAAGCCTAAATTCAATTTCAATTTCGAGTTGAAGTTATTTTCAAGCTGAATGCGCTGCCAGCAAAATTGAAGCAAACAAACATCCACAAATACAGCAAACAACAACAGTAACAGAATTAAACAATTAAAATAAAATAAAAGTGTAACAAGCAAACAAAAATAAAATACATAATAACATTAACAATTAACAACACTAGATTATCTATCTTCAGAGAGTATAAAATTTGCCAACAAAAGCAGCTAAAATAACCTTTAAATACTATTTATTGTTTGGCAAACAGTGAAATACACAATTTACCTATTAAAAAAAAAACATGAAAAACCAACAACAAAAATGTCTTGATTAATGCATCACAAAGAAATTGGCAAAAACAAATACATACATAGAAATAGATAGAGAGAAAGAGAGCGCGTTGTGCATTTAAAAATAAATTGAAATGAAAAATAAGGCGAAGCGTTGAAACGTTGAATTTTAAATGTGCCAGCTATCGATACATGCAGCGCGCACAATATGTATCGATAGTTGCACGCAACAGTGTGCTTGATAAAACAAGCAGGGTATTCCATCACGGGGTTTGGTTTGCTTGCTGACTTTTTTGTAGTTCTTAGAATGAAGAAAAAATTTAAAAGCAAAATTTGTAATGTCGAAAATTTGTCAATTTTTGGCAAAATTATTGTAATATGAAGTTTAAGAATAGGTATAAACTGGACTTCAACTGGCCGTAAAAAGCTTAAAACTAATTTCCGACCCCATAAACTATATATATTTATAATCAGTACAATTTTTCTAATCGTCTAGAGGGGTTTTTCGAAAAAAAAAATTTTCAAAAATTTTTTGGAAAAAATGTATGTAAAATTTGGTACAATTTTAGAAAAAAATCAAATTTTACGTCATTTCAAAATTTGGATGCAGAATAATATTGGGCCAAAATACAGTTTAAAATGATATTCCGTTCGAAATTTGGTCAATTTTCAGCAAAGATATTTTAGTTCAAAGTTTAGGAATAAGTATAAACGGGACTTTATTTTCGATCCCATAAATTATTTGGATTCACAATCAATTTTTGTAATTTTTATACTATTCTCAGTATACGTTGAAGGCACTGTCAATAGATTTAATAAGTTTGTTCAAGAAGAAACTCAGTTTTGATTACATTCAAATACATATATCAAAAGAAATTCCGGTGATACAGCACAACTGTTGATAAAAAAAAAAAATCGAAAACATTTTTAAAATTCCGAAACCCTATCAACCGCACGAACTCTATAAACTATTTGGATTGCCAAACATGGCACCGCCGATTTATTGTGACTTGGGCAGATTGGCCCAGAACCTATTCAAGGTCGGCTATCATCCGGGATTATGGCAATTGGACTGCAAAACGTTGACCAGTTCGGGTATTGAGTTCTTCACCTCTGGTTTTGCCAATCAAGATGCCAGCAAGGTGATGGGATCGCTGCAAAGTAAATATAAAGTCGAGGATTATGGCATCGTGTTAACCGAACGATGGAACACCGAGAATTTGCTCTTTGGCCAGATAATGCAGAAGGACACGTTGGCCGATGGCCTAATGCTACTGGCCGAAGCCAGTTTTCAGCCATCTTCCGGGTAAGCAATTGAACTAAAGATGTTCTAAACTGTATATGCTTTAATATATAATTCCTTAGCGAAAAGTCTGGCAAACTTATGGCCGATCTGGCCAAGGAGAACTATAATATATTGGCCAAAATAGGTGTGGAAAAGAGTGATCCCTATTTGGGTTTGGCCATGGTTCTCTCACACAAAGAGTTCTATGGTGGCTGTTGTCTCAATTACAAAACCGATGCCAACGATTTGTTATGGAAACTCAGTCTGGGCTGGAACAATGAATCCACCACACTTCACACGGAACTGTAAGTCGCGACAATATATTAAATTTAAACAAAATTAATAATGTAATAATTTCACACAGCGTTAATGCCGAGGGTTGGCTTGTCTCACTGTTCCACAAGGCAAATGAACAAATCGATTTGGGATTTGAGATTGGTAAACCCGTGGCCAGCACCGATGCAGAGGGTGAAACGCAGTCCAGCGAACTAAATGTCGGCTTGGGCATGATCTATCATCTGGAGAGTGATGCTTTGATTCGTGCCAAGATCAACAACAAAGTCGAAGTGGGTCTTGGCTATCAGCAGAAGCTACGCGAAGGCATCACCATGTCCATATCGACGATCCTTGATGGCAAAAACATTACCGATGGCAATCACAAATTTGGCGTTGGCCTCTCCCTACAATGCTAAAAAAAGTCCAAAAACTTTAAGAGTTAAGAACAGTTGTCTCCAAATATCACCGTACAAAATTTGTTGCTTTGGTTTTTTGCGCTATTTTTATCGCCAAATATTTTTACATTCCGTTTGAATTATTAAAAAAAATTATAAAAACTAAAAAAAAACATATGCATTATAATTTTTTATAAAATGGTAGTATTTCCTCTTTACTATATAGTGAATATGGTCACCATTAGCTGATTGTGAAATGGTGAATGTGAAGAATTTTTTGGGTAGAAAATTTTGAAAAGTTTTTTATCGCCAAATATTTTTACATTCCGTTTGAATTATTAAAAAAAATTATAAAAACTAAAAAACATGTGCATTATAATTCTTTAAAAAATGGTAGTATTTCCTATATATAGTAAATATGGTCACCATTGGCAGATTGTGAAATGGTGAATTTGTAGAATTTTTTGGGTAGAAAATTTTAAAAAGATTTTTATCGCCAAATATTTTTACATTCCATTTAAATTATAAAAATTATAAAAACTAAAAAATATGTGCATTTTAATTCTTTATAAAATGGTAGTACTTTGTCTTTACTATATAGTAAATATGGTCATCATTAGCTGATTGTAAAATGGTGAAAGTGTAGAATTTTTTGCATAGAAAATTTTGAAAAGATTTTCTTTGAAAAATGAGATTATAGCCCGATTTCTAAAACAAATACAGATTAGTTTTAGATTTTCATAAGAAATTTCCAGTGTGTCCATAACGTTTGGGTTTATTTTGCACAAGTTTTAAGTGCACTCTAGACTTTTTAATCGATTAAATCCAAAAATAATCTCTATCGGGCTATTATTTGCATTTAATAGATTTATACCAAATTAATTTTTCAATTTTTTTTTTTAACTTTAATTAATTAATTTTTCAATCTATATCGGGCTATTGTTTGCCTTTAATAGATTTATACCAAATTAATTTTTCAATTAGCTAATCTGTTTAAAACTATATTTTTTGGCTAGAGGATAAAAAACTTAAAATTCTATAAAAACAAAGTTCATAAATAAAATTCTATTCTCTTTAATGTGTTTATAATTTAAATATAAATCATGTTATGACTTTTGCACAGCCTTGACAATATTTTCAAAATTCAAAAAAATACAATTTTTTTAATTAAATTTTACAGAATTCAGAATACCGTGAACCGCAAATTAACAAATTAAACAAAATGTCACTTTTAAACCAGCTAAATAAGAGAAGAAGAAGTAAAATGGCACAACAACAACAACAGCAACAGCAAAAGTTGTTAAGATCAGAAGAACCGGGAACTCTGGCACAGGAGGAGGCTTCGACACCGGAAAAACGTGCCGGAATTGATTTCATTACACCCGTAGAGTTGCAGATGAAAATGCCATCATTTTTTCACATTGGACACCGATCGAAAGAGCTTCTGCTACGTGGTTATGATTTTGGAGTTTGGAACATCGAATGCACCACAAAATCCAACAGAATAAACGTATACTCTATGGGCCAGGCGAGTCCGGATTTCAAGAGTGTTACGGGCGGTGTGGGAGTACGGGAAAAATTTGGTAACCTAAGCTTAACTCAAGCCTATCAGACGAATGGATATTTGGGCATGATTGGTGTGTTCGCAGAGGCATTTAAGGCCATGTTGCATGCAACATTTAAGGGAAGCTATGATCCACGTGATAGGTAAGTTAGATTTCAAACAAGAAAGAAAATGTCAGTCGGGCATGCCGACCGTGTAATACCCTCTGAGCTTCGTATCCAATTAAATGAGTTCCAATTGGAGTAGCTGCTGCAAGAACTTAACATGCACACATATTTGTATGTCTGTCTCGCTCACACGTTTTTCGTTTTCGTTGCTTTGCAATGCACGTGTTTATGCCTTGCTTGAAAGGAACGATTTTCGTTGTATGACAAACTTTTTTAATTATAGTCCGATTTTGATGCAATTTTCACAATCGTTTGATATTATTTGTCTACAAGTATATGCTAAGTTACAAAACTATACGTTAAGAAATAAGTGAGCCAGCCGCTTGCAAAATTACAACGTAATTGTGCTTTTGGTGGGCGAAGGAGGCGTGGCATCAAACAAATTTTGATGGCATTGTCTTTATATTGCATCTAGCAACCTGCATGCCAAAATTGGTATCCCTAGGTGCCATAGTTACCGAGATATTCGCAAAAAACATGTATTTTTTTCGAGGTATGTCTGGTATTTCGCTTATTGTGGGCGAATGGGGCGTGGCATCAAAAAAAGGAAACAAACTTGTATTGACTGACTAAATATGTGGTCGATACTGACTAAAACGGATATTGTAGCTCTTGCCATCTCTGGGATTCTTTTGTTCATACGGACAGACAGACGGACAGAGGGACAGACGGACATGGCTATATCGACTCGGCTGTTGATGCTGATCAAGAATATTTGCCTGTTACATACTTTTGAAAAACCCAATATACCCCTCAGAGGGTATAAAAAATATGTATCTTAAGATATTTTTAATCCTTTAATTTTTGCTTAGTTCTAATTCCAAAATTGATTTACTTGCTGGCTTTGAACTGTCGCCCCTCAAGTCTGAGGTGATCATACCCATTTGGCAGTCCCCAAAGTTCTTGGGTTATGTGCTTCTGGAGCCGCTACAACATTTTCTACTCGCTTGTCGCATGGAATACAACATGGCTGAGAATCAACTGGACAAATATGCCCTATGTGTGGGCTATAACGATGGAGATACAGAATATGGACTCAAAGTGTATGTAGTTTTTTGTGTAGTACTGTGAATTTTAGCTTAATTATTTTTTTAGAGAGAATTTCAAGGATGTACGTGGATCAGTTTTTCAACGTGTAAACAGTAAATGGGCATTTGCCTTAAAGGCGAATCTTTATGGCGAGGATGAGAAGAAATTTACGATCGGTGGACAATATCAGACAGATGTGAATTCACTGATTAAAGTACGAATTTCAGATGATGGCATTGCGGGATTAGCGTATCAATTTAATGTTAATAAAAATATTGATGGAGGTTATTACATTGGTTTCGATGCAAATGCTCCGCTTAGAGGTGAACACAAGATCGGTGTATGCTGGAGATTTAAAGGCTGATGATCGCTGCTGGCTATGTGTATATAATATTAATCATTTAACAAATTATTTATATATAAATAAATATTCAATTTTACATTTATAAAAACCAAAAAAAACTAAAGTACATTATTCTTTGCGGTGTTTTCCTTGCCGCGCTCATTGTTGCGCTGCTCCAGCTGTGCGGCACGCTTCATCATGCCATCCTTAACCCAGGGATGCGTCATCACATCCACCAGACTAATGCGTCCCTGGTTCTGGCGACGCAACAGCTGTATGAGAAAAGAAATTGTTTTAATTATGTGCTAACTTGGGGTATTTAAGTTTTACTTACTCCCGAGATAAGTTCCTTGGCACCGGCGGACATGAATGATGGAAATTGTAAATTCAGGCGACGTATCTTATCATAGGTATTCTCCGTGGTATTGGATTCGAAGGGCGGACTGCCCACTAGAAACTCATAGCATAAGATGCCCAGACACCACTGATCCACCGAATCATCATAGGCCATGCCATCCACCATCTCTGGCGGCAGATAATCCAATGTGCCACACAGTGTCTTACGCTTATTGTTCGGTGTATGAGCGGACCAACCGAAATCCGCTAGCTTCAAATCATCAGTGCCCGTTAGCAGTATATTCTCTGGCTTCAGATCACGATGTATGACATTGTTCAGATGGCAATAGTTAAGGGCATTGGCCACCTGATACGTGTATTTAGCCGAACGTGGCTCATCGAAACGATGATTGGGCGCCGAACGCAGATGCTTGAACAATTCACCTTCGGAAGCAATTTCCAGAGCCAAATAGATGCGTGATTCGTCGTGGAACCAGGTGAGCAGGCGCAGTATATGGGGATGCTTCAGCCGTGACTGTATCTCAATTTCGCGCAACACCTGACGCTGTACGTTGCCCTTGCGCAGCTCCTCCTTGAACATCACCTTCATGGCGACCATGTAATGTGAGTGACGTTCGCGCGCCAAATAGACGCGTCCGAATTTCCCACGTCCCAGCGGTGCGCCCATATCAAAGTCCCTCGAAGTCCACTCATAGCTAACAAAATAATGTTAAATTTAGTGAGAATCACTTTTACTTAACATTTAAATGGTAAATACTAACGGCCTGCCGTAGGCATCGTGACACATCATTTTGAGGCACATTTGTTTGATCGGTTCCTGATGCTCCTCGGGCACATTGCTCATTAAATTGGGCAAATGATTTCGTGTTGCATGCTTGGTGCGCAAGTGCGTCATTTTTTATCCAACTTATAGTTTAAATATTAATCAAATTTAAATTTCTTTTTATTTTCTATGTAGCGTCTCCGTTATTTGCGCGTTTTTTTCGAATGCCGTATTCCTTGCTCGATGCTACTCTTTGTTTGGCATTTGTACTCGATACTAGTGTTGTAAAACAACATCGGCACATCAATATTTTCCGTATCGATTAATTTCAAACGATGTTTGCCAAAACATCGTCTGTTTTTCAACTCCTTAAATTAACAAATATATAGAAAACATCGCGGAATCAGTTTGTGTTATTTTTATGACAAGAAGTATGCAATTTTTGAGCATCTCGAAACCTTGCTAGTATTATTTTGATACCCGCGCGATAGTTGTAATCAACCCTGCTGCCGATAGTGCGATAATATTGTGAAATCAATAAATGTAGACACAGCAAACGACCCTGTCTCTGTCACTGCAACAAAGCAGCACAAATTGTGTCAACGTGATTTTAGAAATTACGATTTTTAGCTGTGCATAAAACATTTAATGATTGTACATATATGTGTAGCAAGCAGCGAATTGTGCGCGTACGTTTTTACGATTGTCTAATTAAATCCAACAGTTGTGCGTTAGCGCTTTTAAAGGAGTTGAAAATATTGTATATAGGCCAAGACGGGAGACATTCTTGGGTAAGCAAATGAAAAACCAAAATGGCGTAGCAGTTCTCTTACACACACGCACACACACACAAAATCAATTGTCTGCAGATTTGTACCATAATTGGTGTTTTTTTTTCGCATTCTCTTTTGTTTGCATATCTATTTTGGGAAAAAAGGCGCGTCATACGCAGTTCTGAGTACATGAAAATTTTACAAAAACAAAGGTAAGTTCCAAAAGGTTAAACACACATAAAATACACGTAAACGGTATATAAAAAAAATGTCCGATGCGATGAGCGCTCCGCCGCCCTTAATACCGCAGCTGCAGGAGATGCAGCAGAAACAACAACAACAGCAGCAGCATCAACAGCAGCAACAACAACAACAACAGGTAGCAAATTCTGCTGCTGCTGCACAGCAATGGAACAATTTTGCCTGGTGGCAGCAACAGGGCAACAATCCGCTTGCCTATCAGCAGCAATATCAACAATATTATCAATACTATATGCGCTACCAACAACAACAGCAGCAGCAACAACAACAACAGCAACAGCAGCAGCAGGTAACATCAACAATTAGCTCATCAAATGCACCGCCGGGTTTTAGTAATGCTTTGGCGGCGCCGCCACCGCTACCCTCGGCACCACCGCCACCACCACCGCCCTCGCCGGCGCAGCAGCAATCAGCTAATAAAAATCAACAGCAGCAGCAGCAGCAACAAAAGAATTTTGGTGGCATTCGATTTAATTTGAATTTGAATCAAAAACGTTTGGCAAATGCGCCAAATCCGCTGCAGCAGCAACAACAACAGCAGCAACAACAACAACAGCAGCAACATATGCAACAGCAGCAGCAGCAAGCTAATCTCTATAACAACAACAACAATAATAATGCGAATAAAAAGAAGCGCAAGCGTAATAACAAAAACAACAATAACAACAACAACAGCATGAACATGCAACAGCAACAGCAACAACATCCAGCAACTGTTTATGAGCAAACGAATGTCAGTTATGCGGGAATTCCCCTAAATCCATTTGCTGCACCAGCAGTACCGCCCACACCCGATTTAAGCAAACCACCGCCCCCTTTACCCAGCATAACAGCAGCAGCAGTTGCAGCAGTTGCTCCACAGCAACAGCAGGAAGCACCACAGCAACCTCCAACACAGCAGCAGCAGCAGCAACAACAACAGCAGCAACAGCCAACTACAAGTGGTTTTAAACGTCCCAATAACTGCTTTCAAATGGGCTCAAATGATTCGTGGCCCGATTCACTGAATCAATATGTGGCACGTTGCTATTCCAAGTGTACCACTGATTTGGATAAGGATCAAATTGATATATGTTTAAAGGGTAAAATAATTGCAGCGGCCAATCGCAATGAGCTCTGGACACGTGACTGGGACAATGAACCCATGCCCACGGTGCACAGTGAGCGCGATGGCATCGATGTGGTGCTGAGCAATGTTATTATACCACCACCACAGCGCAGCAACTATTTTAACAAGAAACAACAGCAGCAACAACAACAACAACAACAACAGCAGCAAAATAATCAAACACCACAAAAATTGAGCCAAAAATCAACAAACATTAATCAATTTAAGCAAAAGGCAAATAATTCCTATAACAAGTTTTCAAATGGCTCAAACTATGGACATCAACAGCAGCAGCAGCAGCAGCAATCCTCACGCTACTCGAGAAGTCGTTCGCGGTAAGTTGATTAAAGTATTAAGGGGTTATATACCTTTTTTTTGTCGAAAAAAATAGAAAAGTTTGGATTTTTTTTTTTTAGGTATGTAGCAATTCTTGTATTCCATGAATGATTTTATTTTCTGATGGTACAGTTATTTGTGAAAAAATAATGAATAGTTTTTAGGGGGCAGCTGTTTCCCTGAAACGCCCTTTTTTTTGGAAGAGCCTTGCGGTGACCGTTCCCCAGGTCGAACAGGTCAACTGAAACCATAAAAATAAAAAAAATTTCATTAGTTTAGAGTAATTCCGTGTATCTGAACGATCGTTTTCATAAAAAAAAATTTTTTTGTGCATACGGGAAAGTTTTATGCAAAAAATGAATGTTTCAGACGCTAGAAATTTTTACTAAAAAATTAATTTCAGCGAAACAAAAGAAAAAAAATAAAATAAAAAAATTTCATTAGTTTAGAGTACTATCTGAACGATCGTTTTCATAAAAAAATTTTAGTTTTTTGTGCATACGGGAAAGTTTTATGCAAAAAATAAATGTTTCAGACGCTAGAAATTTTTACTACAAAATTCATTTCAGCGAAACAAAAATTTGTGCATTAAAAATCTATCGTTCAAGTACATATAAAATTCTTAACGAACATTTTAAAAAAATTTGAAGAAAATCGGTACAGTAGTTTTCCGCCAAACCACGTCCCCCGTTTTGCAAAAAACACCATTTCGAGATATTTGCGTTTAAAATTTCAAGTTTAGTTTTGTGCGAAGATAAGAGCGCGCGGCAAGAAGCGCTGTAAATTTTTTTTTCTACTGCTCAAATCTTTATGAAAATTTTGGGAAAATGTTCTCAAGGAGTTGTTCTTCAAGATAAAGCAATAAAAATTTTACCAATTTTTTCGAAAATGAAAATTGTATAAAACCCCTTAAAGTTTTAAACACTTGAAAAGAAATAAATTTTAATAATTGAAATTTGTTTTTTGTAGTTCCCCCACATCGTCGTCGACATCGTCAAATTCCAAGTATAACAACAACAACAGGAAACGTTATTCGCGTTCACGTTCACCACGTTCCCGCTCTTCCCGTTCTCGTTCCCGTTCCCGTTCGCGTTCGCGTAGCAGCAGCACAAACAGTACACCGGCTCGTAAGCTTGCACGCAAATCCGGCCTGAACGAGGACTTTATACCAATTAATTCGAATTTGTCCAAGAAGCAGCAAAAGTTGCTGATGAAGCGCAATAAGCGTGCGGCAGCAGCAGCAGCAGCAGCGGCGGCAGCGTCTGCCACAGCTTATAATGGTAGCAATAGTGGTGGTGGTCTTGGGGGGGGCAAAAAGAAGACGCCACATTTCTATGCAGCACATTCAACGTCGTCGTCGTCGGTGGGCGGTGCCGTTGATGATGACACAGCGCGCTTGCAACAGCGTGCGGCACGTTTCTCGTCGAGCGGCAACGGCAACGGCAGCGGCTCGTCTAAGAAATCTGTCGTCGCAATTGCAAGCTCACCGTTTGGTCTTACCACGGCCAAGCATAAGAAGAAATTGATGTCGCGTTCCATGTTCTACGAGGATGATGATGCGGGTGCAGGTGCGGCAGGTGTAGATTTTCTCAATTTGCATATTGTAGGCACATGTAGGGATTTAGAAAAGTCATTCTTGCGCCTAACCAAAGCCCCGTCCGCATTCGAAGTGCGACCCGTTGAGGTGCTCACCCATTCGCTGGCCAATGTGAAAAGCAAATGGCGTACGAATCAGGATTATCATTATGCGTGTGATCAGTTGAAGTCTATACGCCAGGATCTGACTGTAAGTGTGGCTATAAGTGAAACTAAAACTAAACTAAAGATGTAACTTTGAATGTTTTTCTATATGCTAGGTCCAAGGTATACGCGATATGTTCACTGTGGAGGTATATGAGACGCATGCACGCATTGCCATGGAGAAGGGTGATCACGAGGAGTTCAATCAGTGTCAGACGCAGCTTAAGATGCTCTACTTGGAATTGGGCAGCAGCAGCAATTCACTTGAGTTTACCGCCTATCGTATCATCTATTATATCTTTACAAAGAATACCTTGGGTAGGTTTAATCTACAATTTAACAAGTTCTTTATTTATAACTTTAAATTCCCCATTTTAGACATTACAACTGTGCTGCGTTCGATAACAACTGATCAGCGCGAGAATCCTGCCATTGCGCATGCTCTACAATTTCGTTCCGCTTGGTCCCTGGGCAACTATTGTAAACTCTTTGATCTATATAAAAAAGCGCCGCTCATGTCGGGTCACATGATTGAATGGTTCCTAGAGCGCGAGCGCAAAGCGGCGCTGCGCATTATAATTAAATCGTAAGTTTGATTTTATTTTATTTTAAATGAATTTGTAATTAATTCATCTGTTTTGTTTTTTTGTCTTTTCAGTTATCGTCCCAACATTAGCGTCGATTATGTGAGCAATGTGTTGGCCTTTGAGAGCACTGAGAAGTGCAAAGAGTGGCTAGACACCTTCAGTTTACCCTATGCCGCTGATGGCGCTCAAATAGATTGCAAAAACGCCGCTGCCATTGCCATTTGAGAAGCTAAACATAAAAAGGGCGTTTCTTTGAGCAAACCCCATAATACAATCCTTGTGTGGAGACACCAACAACACATATAATACTATACTAAACCAACACTCGATTCGTCGCTTAACAAGTGTTTGGGCTTGGCGATATCGATGCGGCTACCTCTATATTTCTGTTCTGATCTTTTAGGCCCCATTCACTACTATCCCTAAGAACTCTCTCTGTATATATAATGATTATTTGATAGATTAGTGCGCGTGCTCTCCCCTGCGTTTAAGGTTTAGGAAGTGTTTTAGATTTTTTTCTATATTCTGTACCCCTCCCTTGCCAAGTGTTGCTCCCCCGCTCTTCATAACTCTCTTCATAACTCACGTTTAAATCTACAGACCCTTTACAATCATCGAAGGAGTTCCTGTTTAATACCTCAACTGCAACGTATCGAGCCGCGTTCTTCAGCACGTCGTCGATATTACAGGTTCAGCTATTAAATAAAAATGCTCAAAGTCATCAAGGACTCGGCACAGGAATCCGGCATGTGTTTGGATTTCGATTCATCAACAACAATGGACTGGAAAAGTCAGCTGAGTTAGCAAGCTTTCGGAGGCTATGACGGGATTGAGTTTCATTAGACTCTCCTGTACGGACTGCACAGGCATTAGGTCCGTTTATCGCTTTGAAAGGCGCTGCGCAGGATTTCAACGTTGGTCTTCATGTGTTTCAGTGCTGGAATTTTAATTCTACAAACAATCAAACCTATAAAAAGTGCAAGTTGAAAATGTGAACTAAGAACTCTGAAATTTAAACTCTGAACTAACTGAAAAAAACAAACTAATTCTGGGTGAACTTATGCTTGAAGCAGAGATATTGTATATCCTACAATTCCAACTAGCCTAAACTACACCAAATTAACAAACAATTAATATTAACCAATCACAACAACAAGTAACACTTAAAAACCAAACAAAAACAATAAGTGTGCAGACTGTTTTTACAAAGTCTTAACGAATCAGCCAACATTTTGGTTTGGTTGGTTTGTCTCCTCCCATTATTTTTATCATACTTCTTTTAAAATAATTTTAAGATTTAGCCCTTAATGTTTGTTATTTGTTTAAATTATTGAAAACAACAAAAAAAAGGTTATACTAATGTCTTGTCTCTCTATTGTATACCTGTATTATATATACAACATCAACAACAACAACAACCACACCAACACCGAACCGAGAACAACAATTACAACTGCGTGGGAAAGTTGGGCAACCTTTTCAACAACAACAACAACAACAAAATCTAAGAAATTATTCTGCAACTAAGAATTGGATGGAGTCCAAGTTATATCAGCAACATCCACAACAGCAACAACAACAACCGCAACAACAACAACAACTACCCGGGACTTGTAAGCTCTTCCAACTTTAACGCAAAAAAAAAAAGAAAACAAAAAAGAAAAATATTGAAAAAAAAATATTGATTGTAATTATATATGAAAATTATTGAATATTTCACAAATTGAAATATTACATAAATAGTTAGGTAGTTAAATAATTTTTTAAGTGTGTAGTGGGGGAGGGTGGGAGGCATATAAGGTAATTATATTAATGTTTATAAATTAGTTTAATTTTAAGCACAACTTTTTTTTGTTGTTCATCACACCCTAAGCTATAAGGTTTATATTGTTGTAATTCTTTTAATTTTGATGAATGTTGTTGAAAACAAATTGAAATCAATTGAGAATTTCAACGCATTTTTCAGCTGCTAATTATACAAGAAATGCGTCGCTAGCACGCCTTACAGTGAAATAATAATAAAGCGCGCTTTGCAAACAAATACAAAAAATATATATAAAGCAGTCTTTTCATTAAGTGCATTTCCTTTAGCGGCTAAGGGACACGTGTTACTGCAAACATAAACAAACGAACAACAGTTGGCAGGAAACACTTGTGGCTTCCGTTGCCGTCAAAACAAACATTCCAGTGTGTGTCAGTGCTTTAGCCAAGTCACAAACCATTGTTGATTTTTAGCAGACACTGTGCGTGTGTGGGTGGTGAGAGCTTTTCATCAACGGTGAACGGATGCTGTGTGTGGTTGTTGACTTTGAAGACGACCGTGTTGTCGCCGATTCATGGTCCTTAGAGAGGGGGGGGGAGACATCATTTTGGTATTTAAGGATGCTGCGTTGCTGCCTTAGCTTCAGTTAACGCGCGGCGCTTGACTTCGTTGGATCGAGCTGAAAAAACACCTCAGAACTGAATGTGGACCAACAAGATAATAAAAAGATAAATAGCTTCATTTATCTTGTGTTGTGGGTGCAGTGAATAAATGCATGCAAAATTAAAATGCAAAAAAAACTATAAAACAATTGAAATAAATCAAATAAATAAAAAGAAATGAAATAAAAAGCAAATTTAAACTATAAAGCAAATAAATTAATAAAATTAATAAAATTAAAAAATATGCTACAAAAATGCAAATAAAAACTTAAAAAAGCAAATTAAACAGATAATTTAAAGCATTACAAAAAGGTAAAGTTATGATTTATTAAAAAACAAAATCCAACATTTTTTAAAATACTGAAAAAATTTCTAAACTTTAATTTTAACAACTATTACATACTTTAAACTTTGGTTATTTCTTGTTGCTGTTAAGCAAAGTTAAGTATACGCAATGTAAGCAAACGTTCAAATAAAATAATTCAAAAGTTCTTTAAAATTGATTGTAAATAAGCCACAAATTGTGCTTAGTGTATGCAACAATAACTGCCGAATTGTTTAGTGCGAGTAATCACTCAATTACTGTGCACATAAACCAATTGGCAATTGATTAATGTTGGCATTACCAATTTCGGCATTAAACTTGCAATTAAATAAATTACTAAATGGGACCATGAAAAGGGTTGTGACAATCAAAATCAAATAATGTAAATTGTTTCTACCAATGCAGTCAATTAATTACGCATACAATAAATCATCTATAATGATGTGAAGCAGTCTTAAGTCTGGGTCAGGCACTTAACTGTAGCCACAATTAGCCTTTTGCAAATTGGCATCAGCACAAAACAGTTATTGGCCAAAAGAGTTGATGTCTTAATTAAAGCAATAATTTACTTTTGATGTAACTTGGCAAATGTTCATAACTCGATTGAATAAATTTAAAAACAATTAGCTCAGCATAACGGGCACTTTAAACTCTGTCTGCTTGTCTCTTTTTAGACAATTCAGCGAAGTTCGCTCCAGTTTTAAAGCAGTAACAGCAGCTGCCACCATTTTGCTCATTTTCTTTACCATATTTTCTACTCTATTTTCCTTCTGTCACACAGCATTTTGTTGTGTTTGTTGCAATGTCTGGCTGCCATTTGTATATTAAAAAAAATTTGTATAATGAAATAGTTTTGCATTAAATGCCAACAGTGGAAATTCTTTGTTAACTTATAAAGTTCAAATAACTTTTGAAATTTATTTCGCTAATGATGCTACACATTCATTACAGTAGTCATTTAAAGATACAAAATATTTGTTATCTAGCAAAGAATTTAATAAATTACTTTATATATGTTTTCGACACTTGTTCTAGTTACATTTAAGTTTTCAAGTCAAATCTGTCATTATTAATTCGTAAATAAATCTAAGCGAGTAAACTGCATTTTAATTGAATTATTGTATTTGCTTTACAATAAGAATGTGTAAAAATGTGTAATTTTATTACGAACCTGACTAAATTATACCAGTGCTAAATGGATTTCAAATTTAATTAGTAACATATCTTTAATTGCTTTTTAAATCTAAAAGAATAGTTTTAATACAGCTTTACATGCTACATTAACATTGTGTATATATTACAATCATCCACTGTGTTTTTTTTAAAGGTGTTGTCTGATTTGATAAGCTTACCTTTAGCGCATATTTATGTAATTTATTCAATCGAAAAACGCCCCCCTATCTATGTTATTTTTTTGGACGGGTATAGTGAATGTATTCTGTTGGCTTTTACGTATCAATTTCAAATAACAATATACTATACATATAAATATTGACAAGGGCAACAGGCAACGGCAAAAACAGCCGCAGCTGCCACTGACATGATCCAAGAATGCATAACATACGAGTGAGTTTCCATGTAACATAAATATATATGTGTATCTGTGTATATGATTTTATTTATGTGTTGCCAAACAAAGTGCGAATATTTATTTTGTATAACTTTTCTTTGCCTTCCTTTTTTTTTTTGTTGCTCTCATATTTTAAACAACATTAAGTATGCGTACTTGCTGCTGTGGGTGCAAAAAAAAAGGGGAATGTCTTCAAAGGATAAACCCTAACACGCCATCCTTTCATATGTTAATACCGCAGAGGCTTGCGTCAGCAGCGTTATTCATTCAGTTGGGTTACTCAGTTAGTCAGTCAGTCGGTCAGGTTTACCTTTATCTTGACGCTGGTAATAAAATAAACATGAAACTCAAAAAAATCTACAAATCGCTTTTCAATAAACAATATTGTTTGATTTTTTGCGATACAGGAGAACAATCTTTAAATTGCATTTACTAACTTAGTTCTTTTACATATATTTATTTTTTGAATTTTTATTATTTAACTTTATATTAAAATTATTTGATTTTATGTAGAGACTGCAATTCTTTGGAAAATTACACCGTTCGTTGCTCGGTGTATTGCCGTCACAATGGTAGAAAAACCACAGGATATCACAGAATGACCAGCATCCCTGCTGTGCTGTCTTTATCCTGTCAATAGTCCTCTACACTTTCCAACGTCCTACAATAAGATTATTTATTTTGGCTGGCAGACGCACTTCATCGTGTAAATATTGAAGTTCAGTTGCTTTTACAATTTACGTATTTGCATAGCTTGCAAAAATATACTCTGACCTCATGTTTATGAGTGGTTAAGCATTATATACATGTGAAGTGAAGAGCATGTGTGGGTTGTAATTTTAATAATAACAAAAACTTTGCCAAAATTTCTGTTTTGTAAAAATTTAGTTAGTTTTGAATTTTTGTACTGCCGCAAAATCATCAAAACTAGAATAAAATTCTGTCGAAATCATTTATGGCTAATTAACGCATATTAAATTAACACGCAAATATTATTTTCAAGTTATGTGTTTATTAATTAAGTATTAATTATTTTTCTTCGCCTACTTAATCCTTTACAATATTGCCAACATTATTTTACAAGTGCCATGCGCCATTTGCATTTGCCCTCAAAAGCATGCAACACATTCTATTTCTTTCGCGTTGCACGAAGTATGCTACACTTTTTTTTGTATTTAGCCGCTACAAAACCATTTAAATGGGTTTTCTTAACAGATTTGTTGTTCTTTTCATTTGTATAGAGTAGCTTTTTATATTTATTTTTTGTTTCGCCTTTGTCTTGCCAATTGTGCGACGCTTTTCAATACTGCGATTCTTCGTTGGTTTTGGTTTGGTTGGCTCTTCTTCTGCCTTTTTTTTTTGCTTTTCTTTTTTTTTTTTGGTGCTGTTGTGTTGTCATTTGAGATAATACGAAAAAGCATTCAGGCTTTGGTAGCATTTGTCGTTTTTGTTTAGGGTTTTCCTTTGATTTTATTCGAGTTTATTTTAAAGCAATTGATTGGATTTAAAATGATGATTGGGCAAAGCTGCCGCTTGTGTAATAGTGTCAAGTGGTTTGGCCCACATATGTACGTACGTACGTGTTGAAGCGTACGTGGTTAAATGTGTTTTGCTAGTTAGCATCATTTTAACCATCCAAAGACTTAGGGATAATGCTACAAAATGCTGTAATGTGTTGGCTTAGCTACAACAGCAGTCGTTGAAATGACTTTCTTTTACAAAATGGGCCTGTCTTTATTATGTGCAAAAAATAACTGAAATTCTATGTTTCCGCAAAAAGAATTTAAGGGCAATTGAAGCCAAATGTTGTTCCACAAAAGTAGAAACACGTACAGAGTTGTGGCTGAAACAAAAGCTAGCCTAAAACCCACTCGAGTTATGTCAACTTGACCACATTCAATCACTTTGACTAAGTGGCAAAATAGCCGGCAGCTAAAAAAATAATAGCAACTGTTGGCCATCAGCAATGAAAATAGAACTTCCGTATCAATTAATTGATTGATTGATTGATTAGCCCAAAATAACAAAAGCGTCCACCACAACAAAAGCAAACTAAATAAAACAATATGCGGCTCATGATTTTCATTTGCTTAAGCAATAACAATCGTGAGATGATTATACGTGTTGTTTCCTTTATTTGTTTATATTTTTATATGTTGTGCGTTGTGTCTACAAATAATAGCACATGTTTACGCTAGTGATTTGAATTTAAATGTATGTCGAGTGCCTGTTAAGCCTAAATTTGTGAAGCAGATTTGCTCCCACCACAATGTCAAGCCGCTTTGTTAAATGCCTGCATGGCAGTTGGAAAAACATACACCAATACACATGCCATAGTCAGCCACAAATCAAAAGCTAACTCCAATTTAGCTTGAATGGAAACCGATTGAAGCGTTTCACTCAGTGGTCAATATATTGCGGTGCCATCATTATTGTATTGTATGTGTGTGTGTGTGTGTGTGCTTGTTTTAATATCATATTTCATCTGCTGCTTTTGCAAAAATTTCAATAAGTGCCTGAGGGCAGCGCACAAAAGTAGGCAACAAAATTTGTAAATGAACAAAGTGTGGGCAACGTGTGTGAAATATTCATGGCATATATCACGCATCAGGTGGAAAGGCTGATGTGTGCAGGTGAATGCTATATCCTGAATGAAAATTGGTTCTTTCTGCTTTTAGCTCTGAATGCAAGTCAAGTTTTCATTCAAATCTATGAAGCAAGTTTGATTTGGCTTTGCTTTCAA
Organism: Drosophila tripunctata; assembly: GCA_035047385.1. Taxonomy (NCBI): domain Eukaryota; kingdom Metazoa; phylum Arthropoda; class Insecta; order Diptera; family Drosophilidae; genus Drosophila; species Drosophila tripunctata. The sequence continues at coordinate 491,811 of JAWNPS010000307.1, forward strand.
GTGGAGTTTTCAGGCGCATAAATGATAAATGAATACACTGCTCTTTGCGAGTCTGTTAATAAAAAACTTACTACTTAGGCCACACTTGAGCCTGAACTGTACCTGGGCACTAGATGATGATGATAATGATGATGATGTATTTGGGACAACAACTGGCACAACGGGTTGACGGGTTAAAGGGTTAACGGAAACAGCCGCGAATGAGTTAACAAAATGAAAGGCACATGCCGTTGAAATATTTGGTGTTTTTGTCTCGAAAACTTTAGCAGCTGGTGTCAAGTGGGCGTGAAAAGTGCTCAAATACGTTGTTAATGTGAAGGTTAAGGTTCAAGCTTTTCAAATGCAGATTAACGAAAAACAAATGGATTCACAGCTGTTGCCAGAGTATAATATACATTTAAATGAATCTATATCAAACAAACATTTAAAAGGTATACTAATTGAATTTTCATAGAGTCACAGAGTCAGTCGCTATTTTGATTAAACAATTTATGTTGAGCCGCACATAATTAAGTTGCACAGCACAGAAAAGTGGAAATTCAGTTTCGTGGTTTCGTTCAGTTGCTCAGCCTGGCGGGAAATTGCCATAAAGATACTTTTAATTGCTACTAAGTGCTGGCAGAGCCAACACCGTGCACTTATCTCTCCTTGAGGCAAATGAAACACTCGGCACAAGTTTCGAAAGCACAAAAGTCTCTAAAGGCAAAAAATTGACTTGGTTTTGTGACTTGTTTCTTCTGACTTATAGCTGCGGGAATTGTTGCTCTGGAAATGTAAGTAACTATTGCCTGGCTTGAAAGTTAATGAGCTGCAGCATTGTCTACGCACAGGCAATGACCGGATTTAAAAGTTTAACTGTTACAAACTACTTCAAATCAAATGGATTGCACAATAAGCTCCAACAAAATCATTACGATTGAGCGGATTGTCAAGGGTTTTAAACCTATTGAAGCTGTTGAAACAGGAAACGTAATTGAATCAATTGCTTGCGTAGTTTATAACAAATAAGTTAATCTTGTATAACAGGAAAATTGTTACACATGTTCTTAAATTTTATTTTTATTTTAAAGAAACTTTCTTAATAAGCTTAAAAATATAAACTTTAATTAAATAATATTGTATCTGATTTTTCTTGCAGCAAACTTACATATCATTTGCTTAGGCGATTGAATAAATATTTGACTTAAAGTTTCCAATTCGTTGGAGGTCAAACCACAGCAAAAGGGAATCAATTGATTGTGGGCAAACGCGTCTTGAGCTCGCAAAGTTGAAAGTTTTGTTATTTTTTTTTTTGTAAGTAGAATATTTTTTGTAGAGGAGAATTCAATCAAAAGTTGGGCAGCGCTACTGAGTTTACCTGTGTGTGCTGCAGAAGGTTGCATTTTAAATAAAAACCGAGCTGAGGCGAAAAGTTAAGTGGAAAAAGCCAAACAACATGTCGCAACATTTCACATCGATATTTGAAAACCTGCGCTTTGTGGCCATCAAGCGTACTTCAAATGCGCAACAACAGCAACAGCAGCAGCAGCAGCAACAACAGCAACAACAAAAGCAGCAACAATCGCCGAAAGCAGCAGCAACAGTAGCAACAACAACAACACAAGCTGAACAAAATAAAATCAAAGTCAAGGCACAGCTAAATGGCAACGGGCTCTTGAGCACAAATCTTGAGGGCATCTCTGGCTCCTGTCATGAAGTGGACCACAGTCGAGGCGCATCAGGCACGACCACGAACCCACTATCAGATGGAGCATCCGGCAGCAATGTTGGCGGCACGCCTTTGAAGCACCACAAACGTACCAGCATCTCCACAACATCTCCGCAACCGGGACGCGAGCGACGTGGCACCAACACTAGCATTGTTGTCGAGCTAGAGGATGCTCCGAATGGCGGCGGTGGCGGTGGTGGTGGTGGAGGTGTTGGCGGTGTAAATGCTGTGGGCCCCTCGGGCAGTGGCACCGCATCCAGCAAAAGTTCACGCGAACTTTCGCCCACGCCCAAAAACCAACAGCCAAGAAAAATGTCACAGGATTATCGTTCGCGTGCCGGCAGGTGAGTTTCACATTCATCATTTATCATACCCTCATCTATGCTATAAATTAATGATTGAAACAATGAATTGATGGTATAAGGACTTGACACTTTATAGTGATTGTTAATTAGGCTTTAACTTGAGATAACTAATTTTGTCAAATTTGTTGGAATTTAGATTTATCAAACAGAAAAATCAAGAGTTTTAAAATAGAAATTTAAAGCAACCAAACTTTAATAGTAGAAAAAGTATCTATGTAATGATTTAAATAATTTACAAAGTTTTCAAAGCAAAATCAGTCTGATGAAGGCCAAAAGACTACACAAATTTTATTGAAGTAGAAACCTTTTAAAGAGTTAAAGACAAATATTGCAAAGAAATAGATAGGAGCATTATGAAACTTTCTGTAAACTGAATAAACTTAATAAATATATTTAAATTTTAAGTCTGAAAGAAATAGATACAGTTTTTTGCACAAACTACAGAGAAAAATGTAAAGAAGTTGAAAAATTCAATAAATTGTATAAGGGTTTTCTTTTTTTTGCTTTTATAGATATTTTTTCTATAAAATATTATCAAATTTCGTTGCAGTTTTATGCACCTGGACGACGAGGGACGCAGCTTGCTGATGCGCAAACCAATGCGACTAAAGAACATTGAGGGCAGACCGGAGGTGTATGATACGCTGCACAGCAAAGGACGCGAGGTGAGTCACGTGGCGGACACGTTTCAGTTACAGGCCATAATTAGCAGTAGCACGTAGATCGGAGCGTATCTCTAAGGCCAAGACTCTATTTGGCCTTGTTAGTTGTAGGGAATGAATGTGCAATAAAAAGGCTGTAAAACAATTCGCAGCATGTTTATTTCAGTTTTTTGGACATGAACAACGTACAAAAAAGCTGCTACCAGACAGCAGTGTTGCCAATTCAGTTAGTTTATAGCTAGATCGCGTAACTTTTCCTTGTCTAGCCATGACTTGTTTATTTATCACAATAGCTACTCAAATCCATGAAATTCTGACAGCACTGGTTGAGATGAAAAAAGCGTTGCATACTTTTAGGAAGTTATTTAATACTCATGCTCGTGTAATTGTTTGAGTGCGTGTGTGTGTGTTTGTTTTTTGCGTTTGTGCTGTTATTTTTAGCCAGCAATTTAAACGTTTACTGCACTTTGTTAAGTAAAAGTTGTTCAAGTGCGTGCCCGACCAGGATTAAAGTTTCCCCCATCTCTGCCGCTCTGCAGCCGAGTCGGCTTCTTTTGTCGTTTGTGTTGCTGCTCGTAATGAAGTAGCCTCAAATTTTAGTGTGTGTGTGCTTTAAAATTATACCCAGCTGTGTGTGTGCGTGTATAGACTGTGTGCGTCAGTTCGTGCGGCAAAATTTAGTTGAAACTGTCGTTGTTTTTAGTAATTTGTGTTGTGGTCAACGGGGCAAAGCAAAGTTTTCTCTTGTGTTTAACTTAAATCTAATGTCTCAAACTTTGAGAGAGGTTGTCGTATAATCCATGCAAGAGATATGTTTAAAAATTTAATTAAACATATATTTATATAATTTAATTCTACCACTCTATGAAGTTATATCTGCTAAATAAGGCTATAAGTGTTTGTTTTATTTATCCATTTTTTTCATATAAAGCTCGAAATATGATTTAATGTCTTTTAAGCTAGTAAATTAATTGCTGCAAATAGTTTATCTATTGCATAATTCATTTGCTCCATGTGCTTCCAAATCTGAGTCAGCTGCGATTTCAAACTCATTAGACCACAAATGCTGTTGGCCGCATTGCATAAGCGGAAAAGACGTCGACGTGTTGGCATTAAAGTTGGCAACTAACCTCAATTAGCTGCCCCTTGCAATTGCTGTTGCAGTTGCAGTTGCAGCCACCCATTGCAGTTACCCTGCTAATTAAGTCAGCGTCGACGCCGACAGAAGGCGTCGGAAATGGCGCTGTAAATTCACATTCCATTTTTTCGCAGCTCGCAATCAAATTTCATGGCAACTGGCAAAGCGCTCTATACCTCCCCCTCGCCCTTGCATCTCATTCAGTTGCATTTTAATTCGCAAAGCGCATAAAATTATGCAATGCAAAATATTTGCTCTTGTTGCCATTTCATTTAAGCTGCGTTCTCGACTTTTGTTACTTTGGGAAAAACACACTCAACTTGCCACTTCCCACTTTCCGCTGTTCACTTTTAACTTTCTACACCTGGTGATTTTACTAAGCGCTTGAAAAGGTCCTTTAGGTCCATTTATATAGTTATAAGCTGCTAGTTGAAGTCAATTAAATTTTATGTCCCCCGCTCGGGATTTGCATGGAACTTGAATGACTTCAAATGCTTTACAAGTTTTTTATGCCTACGCTTTGGGGCTTTCGTTTTAAGCCAAGAGTTATCCTGTAAACATAATTGGCATTGGGTATTCAGCTGTTGAGCACAACTACAATGCTCGCTTTTATATTCAAGTCTGTTTGGCAAACTTTTAGCTACTTAATTCCATGTGTGAAATAATTATGTGGCGTCACTTTTAAATTCACATTTTATGTATTTTTAGCCCAGTATTTGGGCCAACCATGCAAAGGGGTACCAGCTTTATAAATTTCATTTTAATTGCATTTGTTTGCTGCCACTTTTTCCATTGTTTGTGTAAAGTAAGAGAAAAATATGTGCCAACTAGCGGGAGTTAAAAGTAATATATAGTTTACAATTTTATGTAAAACTAGCAACAGAAGTTAAAACAACTTAAAAAGCTACAAATATTTTTTTATTTCTCGAGTGAGTAGAGTGAGTTATTCACTTAAACAGCTCTACAATTTGTGGTCTACCAAGTGAGTTATTCACTGTGTTTAGGGGGAGACAAGTTACTAAGTGTTAGTAAGTAATTAGTGCGAGTCCAATTGTTTAGCTATGTTTAGCAACTAGTGTAGCTACATTTATGTAATTAGCAGCAGCTAAATTTTAAATATAGATATGTCAAATAATAATTTAAAATAATAAATAAATGTTGTATTTTAGATTTTTTTTTAATTGTTCACAAAAGCTAAATAATCTTTGGATTTGTGTTAATTTTCCTGTGTAGAATTGAAATTCTGTTATATATATTGTAAAAGTTATAAATCTTATAATTTCTTTATTTTGTTCTACAACTTTTTATTTTAAAAGACCAAAAAATTATCTCTTGTACAAATGTAGTGCATTCTACAGTCGTTGTTACTCGACAAGTTAGCTGGTTGCACCTTTTACGCTTTGCTTCTTTAGAGGCGCATAAATTTCGTTAAAAATAAAAAAAAAGTAAAACAAAATTAAAAGAAAAGCTAGCAAAAAGTGCAAAATTGGCGCGAACAAGACGCACGCCAGGGGAAATTTCCCTTAGCTCGCTCCCTCTTTTCTCTCTCAAGCAACCCAAACATAGCATGCCAAAAACTTTAAGCACTTTACACAGTGTATGTGTGTGTGTCTGTGAGTGAGTGTGCTTGTATTTGTATTTATTTGACGCGCTGCAGCTGCAACAATTTCCGTTTCCGGCGCAATGGCAAGTTTTACTCGCCACCATCACATTGTTGTTCCTGTTATTGTTGTTGTTACTGCTGCTTTGTGTTTATATTTACATAAAACAATTTTGGAGCACTTTGTGTGTGTGTGTGTGAGTGAGTGGGAGAGGGCGTGGCATTAGGAAGCTATGCTGCAGCAGCTCGCAATTATTTGCATTTGACGTTGGCAGCGCAAATTCATTTTGCCACTCTAAGAAGATGTGTTCAAATAAAAAGCGGCCAAAACCGCATTTTCCTACTTCTGCTGTTGTTGTTTTACTCGGTTTGCCTTTTAAGATCCTTTCACGTTGATAGCGAAAGTTAATTTTTGGACTCTGTAAGCACACACACATACCACAACACACATTGCTCACATAATGAGCTGCAGTTGCATGGGCGTGGCAGGGGAGGCAAGTACACGTATCAAGCTGGCAGTTTTGCTTATTAGTATTATAACTTGCAAGTTGTTGCAAATAAATTCTGTCATGAGTGTGTAAAAGTGCATGTGTGTATAGTGGGTTTGTTTGTGGTGCTGTTACACATATTGCTGTTTGCATCCTGTATAAATTTGTCCTGTGCAGTTGAGTGAAAGTTGCCAAAGTTTTTACCAGATTTTTTGTGGTGCTTCAGGAGCAAAAATTTGTTATATGTGTTTGCGGTTTGGACTGAAAGTTAAGACAGCAGTTTATTGTGGTTGAAAAGTTTTTGAGCGGCTTATAAATTAACTACTGGAATTTGCAGTGTGACCGTATAAAGTTGAAGATTGACAGAGAAAGTTAAGTAAGCTTGGGGGGCAATTAAAACAAGAAGAGAATAATAAAGAATTTGACTGAAGTTTTATTTATAAAACAAAAAAGGTTACAGATATGAGTATGTATTTCAATTGTCAATAATATAATTAATAGATTTCTGTGTATTTTATTTACACAATGCATAAGTCAGCAAAAATTGTGAACAATTTGTAATCTGCCTAGAAATTTTTTAAATAACTTGACAGGCTAAATTTATTGAATTAAAAAAATTGATAAAAAAATATGTTTTAAACAAATGACAGGTTAAAGCTATTGGCTTGTAAATTGAGTAAATTTTTAAGTGAAAATTTAATTCAATTGGCAGTTGCTCTTGAAAAAAATGTTCAGCGAAATGTCATTAAGGACATGCAAACTAGTTGCAATTTAAAAATGCAATATTTAATTTAATCATTTTTATCAATTGCTGGATAATAAATGGCAATACACATGTAAATGTTATCAAATTATGCAACCAACTGACAATAATTAAAACTTGCGAAACGTCACGTTCAACACTAAAATAAAAGACAACTTTAAATGTACGACAACACGGCGTATGTGTGATGTAATTGTCGCAGTGACAAGAACCACAAGTAGAAGAAGCAAGAGGCAAGTGTAAGCCACTTGAGCATTTTATGAGGCCAATTCGCTCCTCTCAAGCCAATTCAAGAGCTCAACTGCCTGTAAAAACAAACTAATTATGACCGCGGGTAGCTTTTTGCCCGAAGGCAGCTGCAAGAAGCTGGCAGCCTGAAGCTGTTTCCCATTGTTGTTGGTGTTGAGAAAATTAAAGCGTCTAAAAGGAAAACAAACCATAAGCTACGTTGAGGTGTGGGCGAAAAATCTTACAAACGAAGCATACAGAGTAATCAGTGTAAGAGGGAAGAGATTGAAGCGAGGTAATCGAGCATTGCAGCTGTAGAGCCAAAGACAAGTAGCAAGAATTTTATGAAGAAGACTTTTTAGATACTCTGTAGAAAAAAAAATGTTAATTTTCTATAGAATAGATAGAAAACTGGTTTGTGTTTTTGAGAACTTAGGAGCTAAGCAAACATAAACTTTCCTCAAATAGATTGAGAATTAAATTTCCAGAAGACTAAATAGTATTTTATTTATTAATTTGTATCCAGCTTACATTTTAGAACTATTTAAACTCCATCTAAAAATATTTTAAGGGTATTATCTTAGCGACATGCATCATGAAGTTCGCACAACAAAAGAAATTGTGAAAGTGAAAAGCAAAAAAAACAAATAACAAATAACATTCGCAATTGACAATGAAATGCGTTTTAAACGTGGCCAAAGTGAAGATTAAAAGCCATCTAAGCAACATTTTGTTGGCCAGGTTGAGAATTGAGCTTAAGGCACGACGTTGTCAGATTTTGTCTGTCTGTCTTGATGGTCTGTGTACAATTTTGGTTTAATTTGCCATTTTCATTGCATTGTTGCCACCAGTTGCGAGTGTTCTTTTATGGCGTTGTCTGACTTACTGTCTGTCCGACTGTCTGTCTGTCTCTGCTTTGTATCATTCATCTTCATTTGTTGCTGCAATTAGAACGAACGAAATGAGCAATCAAAAAATTTAATTACCCAGAGATAAGCAATTAAATTTTTAATTAAATTGTCACAACTTTTGCCTGACATACTGTGTTTTCATTTTTATTTTGTTTGGTACTTAACATTATGACTTATTTATTTATCATCAACATTTTGCTTCTTTCAGATATTATCCTGCTCTAAGGCCACCTGTACGAGCAGCATTATGCACATTGGCAACGCTCCTGTGGAGGCACGCAAATCTGACTTGGTCCTAGAGCATGCCAAGGATTTTCTGGATCAGTATTTCACCTCCATAAAGCGGTAAGCCCTCAACTTGACTTAAAATGATAAATTTCTGCCAGATAGTATGCTGTGGTATGGTAACATACTTTAAAATTTACGCTATTTTCATGTCGCAGCTCATCGTCGGCAGCACACGACACTCGCTGGAAACAGGTGCGTCAAAGCATTGAGACAACGGGACATTATCAGCTAACGGAAACGGAGCTAATTTATGGCGCCAAATTAGCCTGGCGCAATTCCTCACGCTGCATCGGTCGCATTCAATGGTCGAAGCTGCAGGTGAGTTTTCTACTTTACTAAATGATTGGGGACTTAGCCAGAGCACGATATATACGTGGGCTATTAATCTTCCAAGTTTTAGCAGATATTTCGAGGGGGAGTTCGATAAGTAGATATTCTGTATTTTCAAGTTTTAAAGACACAATTGCAGTAGTTTTTTAACTCTATATATTCTATTTTTTATTTAATTTCACATATCGTATATTCACAGCCAATCAGCATAACAATTCATTAACTGTTATTAGGCTAATGTCTGTAATTTACAGACAAATTTTCAGACATACGCAAAATAGTCAAGTAAATTTGTCAGCCGGCAAATCACAGAGACGGTCTGTCAAAAAAGGAATCCTAGTAGTTATCTCATACTCACCCACTCTCCCTTTCTCTGTCTCTCCCTGTCTCACACTGAGCGTCCTGCCAACATTATTCAAGATTTATGCGTGTTTCAACAAAATGACAAATGTAAAATTGCGCACCCAAAAGGCGATAAAAAAGCCAGAAAACAGCGAAAGAGAGGAAGAGGGGAAGTGAGCTAGTACAGTGGGAGAGACAAAAAGGAAAGCACTGAACACATATTTGAAATGCAAATCATCGTAAATTTTAATTTACAAAATTTTGGTGTCTGCCACACAGAGATTTATTCATGCCACATAGAAATACACAATACATTCAAATTTAAATATGCGTATATAGGATATATTATAATGATGATCAGTAGTAGTTGGCATTACAAATTGACAGTGTGTGAACAAATTTGCACTCACGCTTCACTGATTTGCATGTGTTTGAGTATGTGAGAGTGACAATCTTAAAACAGACATGAAAATACAATTTTCAGTAAGACGTTGAAGTCACCTTGAGGATACTACAGTTGGCGTCAAAAAAGTATTTACTGTACCCATGTGTATATGAGCCTACATCTTTAATGTAGCTCAACTCTCTGCCTTTTACAAATGTTCAAAGCAATGTGCAAACGAGGGCTATTTGATGAGTTATAAGCATAAAGAAAAACTATCAACTTTTAAATGTATATGACTATATTTTAGGGTATCAAAACTGCCTCTCATTCATCCCTCGTAGTTTTGTAGTTTTGTGTATAACTTCAAAAAATGATGCTGCATAAACACATAGCATTTTCTGGCTATACAGCTTTCTGGCTATGATAATTTCATTTTACGCCATGACTTTTCAAAAAAGTTATCCAATAACACTTGAAAAACAAAAGTTTGCCGTAAATTAAATGCACGCATCATGCATAAATGAATGGCTTATGGGTTCACATGGGTTAGGCACACTCGAAAAAGGGTTTCAACTTAATTACTAAAAACCTAAATGAAAGGACATGCGAGACAAAAACCAAACACAGCAGAAAATCAAATGAAACTGACCAAAACCAGGGAGAAATCGAGAGATATAGAGAGAGAGACTGCGTAAAAGGGTGTTGGCAAAAAAGTGAAAATAAATTGTGAAATGGAAAAGTGTTTAGGGATTTGAGGACAGTTTCAAGTGGGCAGCAGATAAATCCCACAAAGCCAAGGCGTAAGTACTCGCACCTTTTCATTGAATACATATAGACGACCACAACCAGCAGTAGGTGCGAAAATGTCCACAGCAATTGTTAATCGAGAGCTAAAAACGGGTAATACAGTGAATCTAGAAAGTGCATTCAAGTGTTCTAATTGAAAAAGGGTTTCGCTGTACATTGTGCTAGCGACAAAAACAACAACATTCGTAACAATAAGAAGTACTTCACATTTATCATACGCCCCATGTGCAGCAGACAAAAAGCGAAACCAAACAGAACAGTACAGAAGCAAAACAAAATGGACCAGATCAAAACGCAACTGATTTCATTTAGAGTTTCACTGTTTTTCCGCTCTGTTTTTCTATTTTGGGTTTTTCTAGTTTAACTATTTTGTGCGCCGCTTGAAAGTTTGTCTGCACTTAAAATTCATGTTGTACAATTGTTATGGTTGTGTTGTTTTTTGCTGTTCTCTCAAGTGATTCATACATTTAGATACCTCGTATTCGCTAAAGTTTATATGAGCAGAAAAAGGGTTTGTCTATGAATGTATAAAAAATGAATTTAAATATAAATATTGAATATTTTTGGGAAATAAAATTTAATACAGTCACAGATTTTGCTTATCAAAATTTCTTTACTTAGACAAATATTACTTTAAATTAGAAAAAATATTGTTATTGCTCTAGAAGAGTTACAGGGTCTTTTGCAGTCTGCACTTTTCACCAGTTTTTGTCTGTAAGCGCAATGAATATTTTAGTTAATTTGAACTTTCAGACTGGGCTTGCATAGCAAAATTTCCAGTTGCAGTTGGCAGCAGTAAAATTTACTGCTTCATACGACTTGTATAGATTTAAGAAAAACTTAAAGATTATAAACTTTACTAGTACTATTTTATTTTATTTTTGATTTCAGGTATTTGATTGCCGCTATGTGACCACAACGAGTGGCATGTTTGAGGCAATTTGCAATCACATCAAATATGCAACCAATAAAGGCAATCTGAGGTAAGTGATAAGCACTTAAATTTAATTTATTGCCAATTTTATAATGGTCACAAGCTGGCAAAGCAGTGCAGTAGCAGTAGTGACAAATACAATTATTTTCAAATTCAATTTTGCTCAATATGCCAATTGTTGTGCTACGATAAATAACTACGCTTGCTGTCTGTTCGAATTGGAGATACGTTTTCATTGGTAAATTCACAGCAAGTGGGCAGACATAAAACAAATAAATAAAAAATATTCATTTAATATTAAACAAAGACTTGAAAACCTATTTTATAGCTCCATTATTGTAGTAATAAATATATTTAAAGCCGCTTAATTGTTAGAGAATTTTAACAAATGACTTTGCATTATTTTTGCCAATTTAACCATGCTGTGCCAGAAAAGCACATAATTACAAGCTTATTCTAATTAGCGAGCGCCAATTTACGATCTCACACACTTATTATTGAGCACATCAAAATTTTAAGCCCGACATAATTTGAAATATTTTTAGCCTTTGAATTATGCTGTTTATGGCATTTTCGTAATTTGCAAAAATGTATTTCCAAAACCGAACTGCAAATCCACATAAAACGTTCTATTAGCGTTTTGCGGGTGGCAGTGGAAAGACGTGTTTGGCCTCAGCTAATTGGCAATGAGTGGAGTGTTGTTGTCTAAAAGTGGTCTGGCAAATATTTGAAATTATTTGTTTTCACCCTTCAATTGGTCTTTTTGACTTTTGACTTTTTAAACATTGGATGCGGCTTATGTGCTGCCAAAGTTGTTAGAACTTTTTAAACTCAAAAGTTGTCTAAGCCCAGCATTGTTTGGCTTGTAATTTGTCTGTGTAACTTGAGTTGTGTGTGAACTCATGTGTGTGTATTTATATATCCTTTTACAGATCCGCCATTACAATATTTCCTCAACGCACAGATGGTCGACACGATTATCGCATCTGGAATAATCAACTTATTTCATATGCCGGCTATAAGCAACCAGATGGCAAGATTATTGGCGATCCCATGAATGTGGAGTTTACAGAGGTAATGTATTGTAGTTATACTTTTATAGGGGAATAATATATTTAACATATAATATTTTCTGCAAATACTTTAAAGGATTTAATTATAGTAAAAACAATTCTTTTTTACTATTTTTAATTTGAAGTCGGTTAAATAGTTGTTTAAATTCCAAGTAAATATTTATGTACAAAAACTGATAGAATAAAAATTAATTCTTTCACTGAATCTTTTTCTTTAAAATCTTCTACGTTTTCTTAAATATTCTCAAACATTTGGGTTCTTCGCAAACATATTTAGCTGTAATTTAAAACAAATTTGAAACACTGAGTGAGATGCCTGTAATAATGGTACAATAAAATACTTACATTTGACTCAATAGGCCACTTGTGAGTAGCTGTCCAGTAATCAAACGACTGCTGAACGACTGCTGTTATTGCCATAGACTTTCTGTGGAATCAAACAGAAATTGAAGCAATATCGACAATCATTTTGTTAACTCCTTTTTTTGGTATTGGTAGAAATGGACTTTTATTTATGGCTTGTAATCCACCTATCCATTTATGTATATATCATAGGGCATCACAATATTTACACGCATCAATTGCTTGTAAAGCTTAAATATTTTGAATCTGGTGATGTAATATAGTATCCTTTCCGAACAATCCACCCACAATAACACAACAAATTACAGGAATAAATGTTACTCGGGGCGTTGAACAAAAGTTGCAGCACAAAGTTCATGTAATAAATCGCATTTTAAATACGTAAAAAATGTGAAGAGAGAAGCCCTAAAACAAACAAGAACAAAGCTGTCAATATATATATACAAATATATGTATATACATATGTATGTACAAATACAAATATGTATGTGTGGGTAGCAATGATGTGTTGAGTTCTGAGTCTGTTCTGTTCTCTGCTGATATGTATGCAAAAGCGTCCGAAAGTATGCTATATATTTGCTCACATGTCACTTTTTATGTTGTCTGCTCACAGCTAGTGCTGGCAGATTTTCAGGGTATAAAATAGCTATATTTGATGAAAAAAAGACTGGAATTGGCTTAACAAAAATTTAATAAATTAAAATTGGGACTATTTGTTGTCTCAAACCGTTTAATTGACATTAATATGTTACTTAAATAGGTAACTTTAACATAAATTTATGTTAAAAAAATGATATTTTTTTCTTTATTTAATATATGTGTTCTTAAACCATTTATAAAATATTTCAAGGCTAGTAAATAAAATTGATATATTTCTAGCTAGCATTTATAGAGATTTTCTTAGTAAAAAATAAGCTTAATCTAGCTATAAACTAGCTATATTGACAGCATTGCTTGCACATTCCCACAGCTTGTATTGATATTCGAATTTTCGATTTTGGTTTTTGTTTTTTGGTTTATTATAGGTCTGCAGTAAATTGGGCTGGAAGGGCAAAGGCAGCGAATGGGACATTTTGCCGCTGGTTGTGTCGGCCAATGGTCATGATCCCGACTATTTTGATTATCCACTGGAACTCATATTAGAAGTGCCGCTGACTCATCCCAAGTGAGTGTAATATATGTACATACTTATGTAGTACTTATGTGTGCCAGCCAGTGATGACAAGTGTATGCCAACTCTTTACTGTCTCTCCTTCTGTGTTTTTGCTCTCCCTCCACTTTTAAATCTCGTTACAGATTCGACTGGTTTACGGATTTGGGTCTACGTTGGTATGCCTTGCCCGCCGTATCGAGCATGTTGTTCGATGTGGGCGGCATACAGTTTACGGCCACCACATTTAGCGGTTGGTATATGTCAACGGAGATTGGCTGCCGGAATTTATGCGATACAAATCGTCGCAATATGCTCGAGGTAAGTTGGCCAACATTAAAGTGTTAAAATTTCCGGCTTAAACGATGTGTGGCGCACGTATATTGTAATTGCGTTATTGATAGCAGCTAGCATTGTCCTTGCTTAATGTCCTTGATGTCTTTGTCGGCGCATGCAGCAGCTTTTCCGGCATTTATTTCATTATATGGCGCATAATGTGCGCGTTTCCAGAAGTACTCCTTTTCTCGCTCTCCGTCTCGCTGTCGCTTCTTTATTTTGTTCTCTTTCTTTTTTTATCGCATTCACTTTGCCGGCATAAAGCGCTTTTCTGGCAAATATTTTCACATATCTGTGCCTGCATGTGTATGTGTGGGTGTGCAACTGCTTTCCGAGACTGCCGAGCGGCAAGTAAAGTGTTTCCGAGTTTCAAGGAGACGAACCGTTTAAGAGCAAACCAAGCGCATTAAAGTAAATCAGATTCATGAGTCTGGAAAGGTGCAACACTTAAAGTTATATATATATGTATATATATTCAAGACAACACTGTCTTCAAGTAGCATAGGACATCTAATTGTTGTAGTTATAGTTGCAGCACGTATTTCATTTCTAATATTCGATTATTTGAACTGCATCAACTTTTGATGAATTTGCACTTTCAATTTGGAATTTTAATTAGTTTTCAACACGAACTTGCCATTAGCACACACACACTCATAAACACTTACACACAATTATTCAATTTGATGTTAGGCTAATGCATTCTCTGCACTCACTCACATACACTCACATTCACGCCCTTAGGTCTATATAGACACACGTATATTACTTGCTGGCCACGCACATTGAAATAATTTTAATATAATTTTGATTAATTTTGAAAATATTCAATTTTATGGGCAGTAAAAATTTTAATTCGATTTTATGAAACTTATATTGTAATTTTATTGAAACATTTATTACAATTTAAATACTATAAAAAATTAATTAACAATTTTCATTGATTGCAGAAAATCTTAAAAATTATTACAATTTATTTAACAATTAATAGTAAAAGTAAAATATTTAAAAAGAGTTTCTTGAGTCCTAAATTACTTTTTTTTATTTAATATATATTTTTGCCGAACTAAAACACACTGTAAATGTAGCTAAAATAACTTTAAAATTGACCATGGCCGGCAGCAAAATCAATAAATGTTGTCAGGACGATGCTCAGTGACCTCAGTGGGCTCATAAGCAGAGCTTTTGGCAGCCACTTGTTGCCACTGGGCACCTATCGGGAGAGAGCAATTATCAATTTTCACCTACAAAAACCAAAAATTGTAATCGAAAATTAATAACATCATAGCAATTAGAGAGCAAGTAGAGAGTAGTGGACCAATTTTCAACAGTACTATGTTTATTTATATACTTGCAGACGGTGGCATTGAAAATGAATTTGGATACACGTACACCGACCTCGTTGTGGAAGGATAAGGCTGTTGTGGAAATGAATATTGCCGTGTTGCATTCATTTCAGAGTCGCAATGTGACCATTGTGGATCATCACACGGCCAGCGAGAGTTTTATGAAACATTTCGAGAATGAATCCAAGTTGCGGTAAGTTCAATTCACCCACCACAAATCGCTGATAACGTACCAGGTACCCAGTGGCGTATGCGTAATATTTGTAATGTTTATGCCGCTTTTTCCGCCCTTTCTGGCATATCCGAGCCGCAAGTTTATGGCTTCACGTGTTTTATTTGACTTCCTGTTTCTCACTCTGCAGGTGCGAAATAAATTTATTGTTTTCAATTTGCTGTCGCCAGCATTTTATGTAAAGTGCACGCGAGACGCACAAATGGCATACAATATGTCAGAACTTTTGGGCGCACAAGCTGTGGAAGGATGTCAGCTCAGTACCAAAGTTTGTTTTTATCATTTCTCATATTTTATTTCCATTTCCTAGTTGTTTTTTTTTTTTTAAACTTATAGCCAGTAGTTTAACGAATTCCGACATGTGTTAAGCCATTTTAATTATGAAATTATTATTGGAATTATTTTTAGCGCATAAATGTTATAATAAATTCGATAAATGCTGCTTAAAGCTTAATAATATTGATGGAGTTTAATTTTTAATATTTTATTAACAACAATTTTATATTGATTATTTTAAAAATATTTTTTTAAAATTATTTATTATTTGATTTTGAAATTAACAATTAAATAAAATTTATTCAATAACAAACAAACTGAAACTTAAATTAAAATATATTCAGCCTTGTAATAAATATGAAATTTACTCAAATTTCTTCAAAAGAAGAATAGAAAAACACACTCAAATAAATAATAGGAAAGTAGTGTAAGTTTTGCTTAGTAAAAGGGAGCACGAACACTGAGTTGAATACTCGAGCAATAGCATTGTGAGTTTAAAATAAAATGTGCGCTTGCCATTTTTAATTAAAAGCTAAATCTAGCTCTTTTTGGTCGTAAAACAGTTAAGCCAATGCTGAAAATACGTTTGCTTTAAAGCCCTTTGCTGTCTAAAAATACGTGGCCATATTTCAATTACTGGCAATTTGCATTTTCTAAGCGTATCTGGTAGATAAGCGTTACAGCTTGCTTGTTGGCTTCAATTAAGCATAGGGTGGGGAAAGAAAGGATAGGATAGGATATGATAGGGAGTAAGCTATTAGCTGTAACTGCTACTCTTTGGCATTATGTCAATTACAGGCAATAAGCAAAAACAAAGCAGCGACCATAACAATTAGTAGCTATCTATCTGCTTGTACATGTCTCTTACTCTCTCCTCTCTTTCTCCCCCTCTGTTATTCTTTCTCATTCTGCTGCTCTCTATAGCAATGGCTGCCCGGCGGATTGGATATGGATTGTGCCGCCACTATCGGGCTCTATAACGCCAGTGTTTCATCAGGAAATGGCTTTGTACTATTTGAAGCCCTCGTTTGAATATCAGGATCCCGCCTGGCGTACGCACATCTGGAAGAAGGGACGCGGAGAGAGCAAAGGCAAAAAGCCAAGACGCAAATTCAATTTTAAACAAATCGCACGGTAAGTAGTAGTAGTACGATAAATACATTGAGTGCTCAAAGCGTATGTTATCGTAACTGTTTGTCATTACCTTTAACTTATGCCTCATGCTATCGTTCATTTGTGTCTCTGGGTGTATTTGTGTGTGTGTGTGTGTGGTGTGTCAGACGACACGGCATCAGCTAGGATTAGCCTTTAAGTAGATTACATGGATTGTGGTTTATTGCTGCCGGTTTGCCAGTTTTCCCGCTTTTCGCAGCCTTCGTGTTCTCTCTCCTCTTTGTCTTTCAGCTGCAGTATGTGTGCTGCTTGGCATTGTTTGTGGAATTTATCTATGTTTTTTAGTTGAAAGATGCTGTTGAAATTTGTATGCTAATG
The DNA here is from genome assembly GCA_035047385.1 of Drosophila tripunctata. Taxonomy (NCBI): domain Eukaryota; kingdom Metazoa; phylum Arthropoda; class Insecta; order Diptera; family Drosophilidae; genus Drosophila; species Drosophila tripunctata. The sequence goes on from JAWNPS010000307.1 coordinate 509,027, forward strand.
TTGAGCTGCTTGGCGTTTATTAACTTGTAAAATCTTCCTTTTCATAGTTATTTCTGGCACATGTTATGTGTAAACTTGGCATACGTTGGCTGTGCAAATTGATGACTTTAAAATTGTCATCTGAAAATTAAACAACAGACAGTGTAATGGATTTCAGACATCAGCTTGCATTCAACAGCATTTAAATTGTTTTGAATAATAAATAACTAAACACCTGTTTCACCTCTGACTGAAATTGCTTATAAAACGAGCTAATTTGCAGTACTGAGAGAAGAATAATGAAAAACAATTGTGCAGTTTTAAATGCTAGAATGAATTGCATTAATAAACAACACAAAATCACAAAAAACACACAACAAAGTTAAGAGTGTGAGACGAAGTAAAAAAAAAAAAAAAACAAAAACATAATAATTATTTAATGACCGCACTTAAAATCGTTACAGATTAATGAAGTTGTTGACGCACTTGTTCGTTTTTTTGCACACTGCCATAAGTTAATTAATTTAAATTTATTGCAAATTACCCTGTTAGCCAGGGCGCTTGTCTATCTCTCTCTCTCCTCCCCTACTCCGCTCTTTAAGCTCAACAAGTACATATGTATATGTATGTAGACTGTCAGCGTCGGCTGGCAAAATGGCAAAAATTAAATTCATTAAAAAGTTGTCAATTAACATGCTGAAATCATTATTTATGCGAATGCGCACACACTTTACATTAAAACGAGAACTTCCGCAAATGAAGGGAAACTTTTTATCACTGTTTAAATGAATCGCAAAATGCATAATACATGTATGTACATACATATACATGTACATGAGTGTGTAAGCTTTAGCGCTATAATTAAGTTTAATTGTTTCTGCACGTCTCTCTGATGATGAAGGAATGGAATTAAATCAGCGCTGACATCGACAACTTTATGAAAATCAAATTATGTAGCGCACAAAAGTATGCAACGAAATAAATGCTCCAACGCCATATTGAATTACAGTTGAACTGCCTATAAACAGCCTCATCCCAAGCCTCTCTCTCACTCACTTTCTTTACATACCCATTCTTTCTTTAGATGAGTAGTTCAGCGCACGTCACGAACAGCAGCTGAACAACAATGGCTTAAAGACGCTACCCGCTGAGTGGCAAGGACGGGGAAGACTCTGTAAATTCAGTTAGAAGAGGCTGCGCTGGTGTCCTTCATCCTCACAGTGTGTTCAGTTATGTTATGTTTTGTTTCCCTTCAACTGTTTGTTGCCTCTTATTTTTGCACTATGCATTAAAATTTGATGTGTTGGCGCTTTAAGAACAACGAGTTGGATAACTTGCCCTCAATGCCTGCTGCTGTGCAATAAAAGTGTTGCAGCCATTTCATTATTGGCAGTCTTCAAGTGTGTGTCAGTATGTGTGTGTGTGTGTGTGTGTGAGTGGGTTTTATTATGTTAGCCCCAAACGTCTTTTAAGCAATTTGTGCTATGCTACTTGTAGACTATTTTCCAATTATTGGGCATGTCAATCATGCAGTGCCCATAGTCTATGAGAATGTCGATCTGTACTGAGATGTGTGAGTGTGTATGTGTGTGTGTGTGTGTGTGTGTGTGTGTGTGTGTGTGTGTGTGTGTGTGTGTGTGTGTGTGTGTGTGTGTGTGTGTGTATGTGTGTGTGTATGTGTGTGCATTATATACCCTATACCCTTATAAAGCCTTATATAGTGTTATGATGTCTACGCTGCTGACGCTGCTTAAAGTGCTATTCATCTTTTATGGCAACACTCGAGAACCAGCGCATGAATATGCATAGAAAGCACATCACACATACACACAAGACTCTCTTGTAATTCATACATAAACTATATACATATAGAATATATATGTACTTGGTGTTCTTTTCTTTTTTGGCAGTGCTGTGAAATTTACATCGAAATTATTTGGACGCGCCCTGTCGAAGCGCATCAAAGCAACGGTTCTGTATGCCACAGAAACGGGCAAATCGGAGCAATATGCAAAGCAATTATGTGAACTATTGGGACATGCTTTCAATGCGCAGGTGAGTTGAAGGAATTTATAAAATATTTCATAACAAAAGTCTGGTTTCATATGTTAAAGCTAAATATTAAGAGCAAACATAAATTCAATAAAAATATGTTGAAATTTCAAAAGAGAATGAAAAAATCCGTTTGAAAAGTATAAAACAAACAAACAAATTGTAGTTGACATAAATTTTACAGTCAATTGAAAAATAATAATGGCAACAAAGAGTTAGTTATTATACGCAAATAACCGAAAAGCAGGCAATTTTATTATAAACAAATGCGAATTAAAATACTTTGTTTATAAAAATTCTAGGGAAAAAATCGATAAGATAACAATTAGTTTCATAAAAACAAAGAATTTATAAAAAATTATGAAAATTGAGTTTATTTAAAGATTGTAGAAAAAAGAGCTTTAATTAAATTAATTTTATAAACAGAATAACTTAAAATTTATAATAGAATAATTGTTAAAATACATTTAAACATAAAGACATTATTGTTAAATTGAAGAATTAACTAACAATTCAAATTATTTAAGCTAAGAGTTACCATAAGCAACGCTCCAAAAAATAGAAATGGAACAAAACATATGCGAATATTAAGCATACGTCAAGTTGAACAGCAACAAGCTTAATTTGACATTATAAAACGTTTTGGCCTGGTCCTAAAATTAACTGCAACCTGTGACCCAACGTAAATGTCATATTACACAAATTAGCATAAGCCCCAAAAATGTGGCCTAAAAATGTGTTTTGCCAGCAAACTGTCCAGTTAAGGTTGCTATCGTGTGTGTGTGTGTGTGTGTGTGTAGGTGCATAGATGTTGGCATAAAAAGCAGCTGCTTAATGCCATTGAAAACTAGATAAGCAGCAAAACACCTGTGACAAACTAGACAGGCGTAACATGTGCGTGTTTTGACCCGGTCAAGACACTAATGACCACAAAAGTGTTGATTTAGTTGGCAGAGTGTTGGAGTGTTAGAGTGTGTGTGTGTCTGTGTGTGTGTAATTTGGCAAACAATGCTCAACACTAAACTGTATTATTCATTTAGATATATTGCATGTCCGACTACGATATATCCTCCATCGAACACGAGGCGTTACTTATTGTGGTTGCCTCGACCTTTGGCAATGGAGATCCGCCGGAAAATGGTGAAGTAAGTACAACCATCGATCATAGCCTAATGAACTAACTAAATTACTAACTAAATGACTAACTAACTAGCTGACTGACTAACTAACTAACTAATTATTGTACGAGTTCAGCCCCTAATGACATCAAAACACTAAACTTTGCATTTACAGCTCTTCTCACAGGACTTGTATGCGATGAGAGTGCAGGAGTCGAGCGAGCATGTCCTTCAGGATTCCAGGTGAGAAAGTCAATAAATTTTCATGTCTTTAACTTGGACCCTTAAGTCCTTTTGTTGGCCACTTTTATGCTTACTGCGGCTCTGCATAAATTTCATATAAATCAATTTGGCTGCCTGCTATTCAATATTGGCAACAGTTACACCGTCTCTTCCCCCAATCCCCTTACACTCCACTCGATTGTTGTTGAATAAATGAGGGTTGGCAAAAGGTCGCAAGTAAATTGCTTTTTAAGCAAGAATTGCATAATTTGTTAGACATTAGCCTTTTATTATCTGACAAACAATTTGCAATTTCAAAATTACATTCGCCTCAACTCAAATATTAATCTTTAATGTGTTCTGCATATATAATCCGTATATATTTTATGGCTTTTTCTTAAATATTTGACTAATTACACATATTTTTGTAGACTGAAAACCCATTTTTAGGTCACAAAACTCATATACTCTTATTTCTAATTGGCTTCTGCTATTTGAATTATTTTTGTAGTCACACAGACAGAGATAAAGCTATAGAAAGGGAAAGACTAAGGGAGTTAAGCGTGTGTCGCACAGGGAGCACAGACAAATCCGCGCAATTTCCTTTACCCACCACGCCAGTTTCCAAACAATAACAATAATTTTGTTATTTCGATATTTCCGGCATGTGTATGTATGAGTGTGTGAGTGCGTGTGTCCTACATATGGTATGAGTAATACTCTGTACAAACAATATGTAACAAGGCTCTGTTACAAGTAGCTTTACGTTGTCTCTGGCCAAGTTAAAAAAAATCAACTGAATTCTTTAAAAGAAGAAAGAAATACATATTTGTATAGATTTAGTGCATTATTTGCAAAATAATTGAAGCTTATAACGTGAGTTAAAATAAAACAAATCATATATTTTTCGAATGATATCAGTTGACTTTAAATAAAGAAATACAAATCCATATGCTATTAAACGCAAAAACTGCATAATTTGTTCATTCCTGTAAAAATTTTTATTATAATTTTGCATAAATAAAAAATACTGCATTTTATCTCAGAAAAGTAAATGATATACATTAAATATATACAATTTAATATTATTTTTATAAAGGTTTTTTTTTAATATTTCACATACTTTTTTTTACAAGCTATTTAAAAAGAAATTTTTGATCTTTAAGCAAAGTTTTCTTCTAAAAATTTAAGTGATTTTTTAAACAAATAAACCAGACTTATAGATAATTTCTTTTAAACCAGATAAATTTTATTTTATACGCTTTGAATATGCTATAAAGCAAAAAAAAAACACTTTTACTCCGTTGCGTAGTATCTCTTAGGCTTCCAAAAATTTAATTCTGTTACGATTTTGTGTTGTAAAGGGGATTTCCGCTTGACAGCTTTGACAACTTAGTATATTCACACACAAAAAATACACTGACGCACACACTGAAGTACACACATACAATGTAAACTCTTGCTGCCACATGTCTAAATTTATACACAAACAAGGACGTTGTTCTTGAAGACGAAATTGAAAATTCATATAAAGAATGTGTCTCGTCTGCCAACACATAAGTGTGTCAGTACGTATATTTGGCAATTCAATAAAATATGATAAGCATCGGCAGTAAAAAAATGTCCTGCGGCTGCTTGGCAAAAGGGACTCTTAGCGGCTTTAAATACTCCCCACCGTGTAGTATTTTTGATATATTAAAAAAAAGTAATACACGCTAGACATGTGTGTGTGTGCCTCTATTGTTGTTTATTCAATTTGTGTTTTATTATAACAATGGCAAAAGTCTTGCAGCATGTCTTATTGTGTTGTGATAGAACTTGAGATGCCAACGAAAACCAAAACCAATTAATGTGATTTATTATTGCTTTCATAAGATCTCAAATTTTATTATATTGCATTTCTTAGAAGTCTTTTTGCTCGTAAATAAATCAAAGCGTTAATTAGCAGGCGATATTTGATTTACTCACTGCGAATTTGGCTCCTCATTAGTCTGGCAATTAGATATAGATATATATATATATTTTGATAATACGCCATGATTCCTTATCAATTTGATTAGGTTCCACTTAGCAGCTTAGCAGTGTCTTGCTCGAATTTCATTTGCTTACTTTACGAGCAGCATACGGTGCGAATGAGCGACATGAGTACCGTGTACAGATTTCATTGCCTCTGGCTGATTTGATGTGAGCTTCCTTGGATTTTGTTAGCTTCTTTTCCGGTTCATTGAGTGCTTTGAGCGTTTGTCGCTTCGGAAATTGCTTGCCTGTTAATTGTTTGCCTCAATTGATTTCATTTTAAAGTCAAGCATGCGAACAACTTTTGTGGCAACTTTTATGCAGCCAACTTGAGCATCATCATCATGTCTGATGTCTTGCAGGGCAAGTCGCAAGTAGCAAGTGGCAAGTGGCAAGATTTTGGCTGCCATTAAAACTTTACAAACTAGTTGCTTAATAGTTTACAAATAGTTTAGTTGCAGTTGCACTTAAATTACATTATTTTCAACTCCCAACGCCCCCTTTACATGATCTTTGTAGGCTAAGAAATTTCTCAATTAATCGCAAGTTGTAGACATTAAATAAACATGAAATATACAAGGTTTAATCGTGTATTATGACCAGAAAGTGCACATTCATTGAAAGCATATTGACAGAATTTGCTGGTGTTTGCAGTGTGTGGTTTTAGCTGCTTTATATTTGTGTGTGGATTTGTCAGCTCAAGTGCCTCACTTAATTGCTGTCTATTATGCCATCAACGCTTGTAAGTGTCCTTTCAAGTGTCAGCCAGGACACAGGTGGCTTATCTGCTTATGCGTGTGTGTGTGTGTGTGTAGGTTGCAGCATCCGCATCCTGCAAGCTGCAACTGCCGCTGCTTGAGTTTACAAGTGGCACTTGGCCAACAAACATCCACTTAGAACATCATAAACATCATCGTTATTAGTAGTAGCATCATCAGCATCATCGTTGAGCAGACAGAGAAAGAGAGAAAGAGAGAGAGAGCACCCACAGTTGCTGTCATAATAGTTTTTTATGATGATGCTACCTATCAACTTGCAATTACTTCACTTTGCATAATGAACCAAGCACGAAGAGTATTACAATATTACTTGCAGCAAATTGTTGAAAAAATAATGCAAACTGCTTGCCATAAAACTGAATGTCAACTGAAGTGAAAAGTTCATTTTCATTAGTTTTTAAGGTATGACAGCTATGCCGTATCGCTGCTTACAGAGTACAAGTAATCCAACAAATACACAAGCACTTCAACACTTTTCAACAGCACTTTTCGAGTGCGCGAAATAATTACGAATACAAGTTGTTCGGCGACCACTTGACTCAAGTGGAAGGTGAATAGCGATAATAAAAAAAAGTGTTGCCTACTTTTGGGCACTCGACAAATTTATGATGCTGTGAGGCAACAGCCAATTTACAGTAGAGCTTGCTAGCGTTTTAATTATACACCAATCTTCTGCGTCTTCTCCTCTCTTTTCTTCCGAGTCCTCCCCGTTGCCTGACTCACTGGAATTTGCCATTTTCACTGTTTCGCCTTGTTTACTTTTGCGTGTGTTTTGTTGTTGTAGTATGTAGTTGTGCTCTAGCACCTGCAACCTGGCACCTGCCACCTGCCACCTACCATCATAGCTGTAAATTACGACACTCTTTTCACGCCAAGCTGCACTTTTGGGTTGCCGAATGCACAGTTAAGCCCTTGCAGCATCTCGCCTGATCCCCATGGCGATATTCGAGATGAAACAAGGATAACACTGAGTCGTTTCTCTATTCGTTTGTCAGTTTGTTTGTCTGTTTGTCTGTCTGTCTGGCTGCTTACCTAGTTGTTTGCTCATTCCATTGTTGCTGTTGTTGTTAAGTATGTTGCTGTTGCGATTAAGTTGATAGGCAGCACGCAGCTTCGCAACTCAACGCTTTGCTACCTTGATGAATTGCACATGGGTTCAAAATGTAACTAAGCTTGCAGCACAATGGTATCAGCAGCTCAAACAGCTAACAAAATAGTGTGAGAGTTGTGTTAAAGAAAGCAAAAGGTTGTTGAAATATTTAAGATTCAGAAAAACTCATGGAGGTAATTTTATTAAAATTTAATTTAATATTTTCATTAATATTTATTTCTGATTTGACTAATTTCATACAATTATTTCTAAAGATAGCGAAATTTCTTGAAATTAACTACACAACCTATTTACTTTACTGTTTCACTATTACTCTCCGAGTAATTTAAAGACAATTGCTCATCTTCTTATGGCTTAAAGTCCGGCAGCTATGTATGTGCAACATTCTGTTAACAAGCTCTTACCAGTTGTAAGCCCTGCTGATATCCTGGGCGGGATGGTTGACTACAGCGCACTTTGCAGTTGATTATGTAAGAACCAACAGGTTTTTACGACTCGCCAAAGCCATAAACTTTGACCCCAAAGCCAAACTGAGCAGCTAGCTCAAATAGTTTTAAACGCATTTACCATCAAGATGCTACCATAACCATACCAGGCCAAAAGTACATAGAATATAGAGCATGAACCGACCACGAAGGCAAAGGACAGCACAGGACAGCTGCAGTTGGCAGTGAATAGTCGTGGTCCCTTGTCTAAGCTGGATTTTGCAGCTTCAAGGCGGATTTCAGTCTCTGCTCTCTGTTTCTTTAAAAAACTGCCACTGTTCATTGTTGAATCATCACTCAACGCATGCAGCATGGAAAAAAGAAGAATCGAAAGGGGAAAATCTTCGAGTAGCTGCAGGCAGGGCCCACATGCTGTTTCAGTTCAGTTGTTACTGTAGTTGTGGCCGTAGTTCTTACTGTATTGCTCACTGTAGTTGTTGCTGCTGCTGCTGCTGGTGACGAGCTGTTGACGAGCGGATGATTACGCTTTTTAGCAATTGCTTTGCCTGTCGAGAGAAGTCCAAGCAGCAGAGCCCAAGCCGAGCTCCCAGTTGCAGCTCCCAGTTTTCAGTCAGAGCATTTAGAGTCCATGGCAAGGCTGCCTCCTTGTGCTTATTATACTCTGTAATCATTTGGAATAAGTCGATTAGGGTATAATGATATTATGCAAATTAAGACATCTGCAACACAATAAATTATATGTGTTAAGTAACAAGTAGATTTATATGAAGGCAATAAATATTGAAAATATTCTGATCTAAAGATCTACAATTTAAATTCCTTTATCAATAGATTTAGTACATGTTTCGGTTGAAAAATTTTAGCCAAAATATCTGTGAAAACATTGAAAAATTGTAGTCTTTGAAGGAAATTAATAAAAGAAAAATGCGTTTGCTTTAATGCAGCGTATTTGTCAGTCGTGCATGCAAAGCAAACGCATTTTTTCTTGTTCTATTTTGGTCTTTTATTTTTTGTTCTTTGGCCATCATCAAATGACAAGCGTAATAAATGTTTTGCTGTCACTTTTGTAGCAGTGTGTGTGTTGCTTTTATTGTTGCCTCCTTAGACATGTCCTTTGCTTTTGTCATTGCATAACAAGAGGCGCTCGAACTCACGCCCCACACCCCTCGACCTACGCTCTACGCCTTCTTTTGTTTGGGCCTCCTTTGTGAAATTTATTTGAGCTGAGCAGGCAAAAAAACATGCAACACAACATCTTAATCTAACTGAATATGTCTAATGCCTCTTCTCCTACTGTTCTCCTACTGTTCTCCCTTTGTGCTATCATTAGCATGGGGGTCAGCTCATCCAAGTCCTTTATGAAGGCCAGTTCACGGCAGGACTTTATGAAGCTGCCGCTGCAACAGGTCAAGAAAATTGACCGTTGGGACTCATTACGTGGCTCCACATCGGACACATTCACGGACGAGACCTTTGGTCCGCTTTCGAATGTACGATTTGCGGTCTTTGCCCTCGGCTCCTCGGCCTATCCGAACTTTTGCGCCTTTGGTCAGTACGTGGACAACATTCTGGGTGAACTGGGCGGTGAGCGGCTGCTAAAGGTGGCCTATGGTGATGAGATGTGCGGACAGGAGCAATCGTTTCGCAAGTGGGCACCAGAGGTGTTTAAGGTGAGTATTTAGCGGGTGATTTAGTATAGCTAATTCAACAGCCCATTCCTTACCCCCCCTCCTAGCTGGCCTGTGAGACCTTCTGCTTGGATCCGGATCAGAGTTTGTCGGATGCTTCGCTGGCCTTGCAGAACGAGTCGCTCACCGTGAACACTGTGCGTCTGGTGCCATCCGTGAGCAAAGTATCGCTGGACAGTGCACTCTCCAAGTACCACAACAAGAAGGTGCACTGTTGCAAGATCAAGGCACAACCACATAATTTAACCAAGTTGAGCGAGGGTGCCAAGACCACAATGCTGCTGGAGATCTGTGCACCTGGCTTGGAGTATGAACCCGGTGATCATGTGGGCATCTTTCCGGCAAATCGCTTACAGCTGGTCGAGGGGCTGCTGGAGCGTTTGGTGGGCGTGGAGAGTCCCGATGAGGTGCTGCAGCTGCAGCTGCTCAAGGAGAAGCAAACCTCGAATGGCATCTTCAAATGCTGGGAGCCTCACGATAAGATTCCTGCGGACACGCTACGCAATTTGCTGGCACGTTTCTTTGATCTAACAACACCGCCATCGAGGCAGTTGCTCACCCTGCTCTCGGGCTTCTGCGAGGACAATGCGGATAAGGAGCGCTTGGAGCTGCTGGTCACAGATTCATCGGCTTACGAGGATTGGCGGCACTGGCGTCTACCACATCTGCTGGACGTGCTCGAAGAGTTTCCCTCGTGTCGTCCTCCAGCCTCCCTAGTGTTAGCCAATCTAACTCCATTGCAGCCGCGATTCTATTCCATTTCCTCCTCTCCGCGTCGTGTCAGCGATGAGATTCATCTGACCGTCGCCATTGTCAAGTATCGCTCTGAGGATGGTCAAGGCGATGAACGTTTTGGTGTCTGCTCTAACTATCTCGCTGGCTTGCGTTCCGACGATGAACTCTTCATGTTTGTACGCAGCGCTCTGGGCTTCCATCTGCCCTCGGATCGCAGTCGTCCTGTGGTCCTTATTGGTCCCGGCACGGGCATTGCTCCCTTCCGATCCTTCTGGCAGGAGTTTCAGGTACAACGCGAGGTGGATACTACTGCAGCGTTGCCCAAACTCTGGCTCTTCTTCGGCTGTCGCAATCGTGATGTGGATTTGTATGCCGAGGAGAAGGCACAATTGCTGCAGGACCAAATACTTGATCGCGCCTTTCTCGCTCTCTCCAGGGAGGCCGATATACCCAAGGTGAGTAATATAATATTTTTAGTTAATTTTATAAACAAATTTTAAAATTAATATATTTTTATATATTAGTTTTATATATTTTAAAACTTTCTGGAAACTTAAAGTTGTTTTTATTTATGTTTTATAAATTCAGTTTATACAATACTCTAGCTTAAAGTATTTTTTTTGAGTGTTTTCATTTTATTTTTTGGTAGAAAACCTTTATATTCATGTGTCACAATGTATTCAACTTGATTTGTAGCCACTTTGAGTTGTTGACACTGAACTTTTTTATTCACATTTCGAATAGTTTTTAGCCTAAACTAACATTTATTTCAGCCATGCGTTTGCCTCCCAAACTCTTACTTTCTCTCTGCCTCCACGCATTTGACAGTTATTTTATAGCATTTTTCTCTTTTATTGCCGTTTTGCAGACATATGTACAGGATTTGATTGAACAGGAATTTGATTCGTTGTACAATTTGATTGTGATGCAGCGGGGACATGTCTATGTTTGTGGGGATGTCACAATGGCCGAGCATGTTTACCAGACCATCAGGTGAGTTACGAGTAGTTCTGTAGTAGTTCACTTTTACTATTTGAGCTTGATTGCCTTTGTGTGCTATGCTGTGCTGTGAGTTTGCTACCGGTGGGCGTGGCAAATGTTGCAAAAGGGGCGTTGCACAATAGGGAATTTATTTTGAAATACTCTGTGGTCGTTTTGTTATCGTTTACTTTTGCTCTGTTGTTTGAGTTAGTTTCTTTTTTTCCAACAGCACTTGATTGCCGGCTTTATAGGGCAGGGTTCTCACTCCTATTCGAACAAATATAAAGCATATGAGTGTAACAGCTTGTGCTTTTCATATCAGCTCATTTGTGCTTTGAGCTCTTCTGCTTTTCATTAGGTTCGCAGTTAATCTTAAGAGGTTTATGTTAATTGAAATTCTCTGGCAAATGACGAGCGGTTAAATCTACCTGGGCAGCCCAGCATTCATACACACTTCTCTGAACTGCTCTAATTAGGGCGTTTAATTATTATCATCATTAGACACACTTTAATTCTCAAAGGCAATGGCAGCTTTAAGCATTCTATTTAACTCATTTGATTGTTTTTATTTTCCTTTCACTTCTATTTATTCAAAAGGAAATGCATTGCCAACAAGGAGCAGAAAAGCGAGTCGGAAGTTGAGACATTTTTACTCACATTACGCGTAAGTATTCTTCAACTAAACTAAACTTAACTAAACTATAAGTAAGAGCATAAGTAACTGCATGCTTGGCATTTGCCTTGTCACACGCGGCGTATGAGTTTCTTTTTTATTTGATGGGAAAGGCAGCCTGTGGGCAAAACTTAACCGGCAGTTTGCAACTCTTTTTTTTTGTGTGCGCCATAAATGCATATTTCTATAAAAAATGCAAACGCTTGTCGACAGTTACAGCTGCTTTGCTGCAGATACCCTGTAAAATAATTTAAAATGGATCGTTTAGATGATTAAAAAAAATAAAATTAACTTTGAACTACGATATCTTTGCCAAAACTGCACAGAACTGCAAACGGAATAGCATTAACAACTATATTTTGTCCAATTATTAATTTTGCGTTTAAATTTCTAAATTATCTAAAGTTTGAATTTTTTCAAAATTTACAAATTTTTGCATACCTACCCCTTTGCATTTTTTTTCAAAAAATGAAAAAAAAAATTTTTTTATTTCTTTTCAAAAACTGTTCTAATCGATTGGAAATTTTGTGTAGGTTGCGAATATATGTACTTTATGGGTTTGAATTTAAAGATTTCACGGATTTCAATGCATATAATCGGAATAAAGAAGATATTTTACACGGTATCTGCTAGCTTAGCAGCACATGAAACACATGACTGTTTCCACCGCTGTGTTTGTTTTGCCTGCTTTCCTTGTTTATCCCCTTCGACAGCCACAAATGTGATGACGTTTACATTTTTATTGTGCGTCGTTTTCTCACTATTCTCCCTCTCTCTTTCTCTCTTTCTCTTCTCCTCTGTCTGTCTCGTTCTCTGGTTTATATATTTATATTGCACACAGGACGAAAACCGGTATCATGAGGACATCTTTGGCATCACGCTGCGCACAGCTGAGATCCACACAAAGTCACGTGCCACCGCAAGGATTCGCATGGCATCGCAGCCATAGTATCCATGCTAAGGATCTAACCTCCACAAATAACTCGAGTCAAACTTAAATTGTTACAAAGACAGAATAATATTTGCTTTGACACTTATTCACATTGAGTGTGCGTGAAACTATTTGAAAGTGATATAAACGCAAAAGGCATTCTTAATCATTAATTAAAGTAAATTCCAATTATTTAAATAACAAATTTTTCGTAGTACTGTTTTCGTTTCCATTGAACAAATATTTAGAACAATGTTTAATGATTATGAATTAAAGCTTAAGCAATAAAAAAATATAAATATTGTTATTTTTTAAGCTACCCACCGTTTGCCCAACAACTTAACCAGCTTCATTCTGTAAATTCATTTATAGTTGCAACATAGTTAAATATAATCATAATTCAATTACTTAATATTATTAAAATTAAACTAACACTTTTCTACGGTCTACCGTGTATATTTTACATATGTACTTAAACCCTTTAAAAATTCTACATCCAAATCTAATCACACATTAAACTTGCTATTCGACTGATCTTTTCTATGTCAGACAGTTTGTTAATCTAAAGTATTATTCATAAATTATCTAACTATTATGCAAATATGAAATCATATTATTATGATGTGCTCTTGTTATCTCCTTTAGACATAATTGTAAATGCAATTTAAAAGTTGATGCTACCAAAAATTAAAAAAAAACTACACAAAGTTTATTAAAAACTCTACACTTAATGTACAAACAAAAGAAATCAAAATTTAAAAATCTAAATGTTTAAATATATATATATATACATACATATATTTCAATAAATCAAATCTATTGCTACTATAAATCAAGCTCAAGTTTAATTTGCAATCTCCTTAAATCAAATGCCAATTCAAATTCAATTTTACAACAGCCAAAGACGAAAGGAAATTGACAATTGGTATTGACGTTGAAGTTGGCTAAGCGGCTTAATATGAGAGGAATTCGCCAATTGACTGCAGTAAATTCGCGAGGAAAAAAATAAGGTAAATGCTGCATGAAATGCAATTTATTAAATAAATAATAGTACTTATACAATACAGAGTATATGACAGTTATTTATGCTTTCATTCCATTCTATTTGTTATTACGATTTTATTGCTAACTGTAAGATATCAACATGCTGTTTACCAATGCCAAACTGAAACCAAAATTGTATCAGTTTTCCTCAACTCTGGCTTCCGCACTTAGTTAGTCTGTCTGTCTATTTTCTATAGAAATTATATAGATTCAGTTCTCTATATTGCGGCAGTGCCAACATTCCATTGTCTAACCAACAGCTAGACAGACAATCTGTCTGTCTTTCTGTCTCTCTGGTTCTGCGGTTGCCAACACGCTAAGATTTCAAAAAAAAAAAGACATATGCAATTGCTCCCCCAACAACATCATCATCTCGATAGTGTGGTTAGTATAGGGTTGCCATAGGGTTACCTCAGCTGGGTTTCGGATTCACTTCTAATTCATTCCTGGCCTTTTCGTCTGTGTATCTGATTTCAATGCTAAAATTGAATTGTGTTCTTTCACTTCAATACAGATTGGTTCCCCTTTTATTTTGTTTGAAGATTTTACTTTGATTTTCCTTATTTGGAATTGTTTTCTATTTTTTTATTTTTTTTGTACGGAAATTGCAATTTTTTTTTGAAGAGTCGCGGTTTGACTTCTGATTGACATTTGGATTTTCTGTGTTGCGTATCTCTCAATCTTGTCTCATATTTCACGGTCATGCCGAGGCCTTTTGACATATGTCACTAGCAGAAAACAGATATTGTAAACCTAAACTGTCGGAAGCTGTATTTTTAATTTGTACTGAAAAATGCTCAAACATAATTGCAAAGAAGCTGAGGTGTTTGAATTCTTTGGCAGAGATTTAAGTAAAAATATTTTCACAAATTTAGTTGCAGAATTCATTAAGACTGAATATATATAACACATTCATAGCTAATTTATAAACCACTTAACCAATTAATTATCCATCATCAAAACAACTATTTGTTAAGTTTTCTTAGATTTTTCACTTCCAGTTTTCATTTCACTTATTAAGCACCATTTTAAAACTATTAAAAGTACCTTTAAATGTAGGTACAAACTGTCTTTTAAATTAATAAATGTCAATTACATGCGCTTACATTTCGAAAAAAAATTCAAACCTTGCAAAAATCTCTAAAATTGTGATGAATTTTCAATTCTGTTGAAATTAGTCAAGTCGCGTGGCAAAAAAAAACCTGAGTTATTAGTTTTGAAATTCTAAAAATCGCCGCAACTGCTTTTCTAGGTAGCAATTGTGTTTTTTTTTTGTTTCTAAAATTTTGCTTAACACTCGTTTTGATATTGAAAACGTGGTGCTAATGACATGGTTACCGAGACAACAATATGCTGATTATACAGAAATCGAAGTGAATTGCAGTTAACAAAATGTACATTTAGCTGATGTCAATGGCTTTCACGCTGTGGGGTTCAAAAAACCCAAATCGCGTGATCGTTTTTACTTGGAAACTAGAACTGGAAATTAATTAATTGATGATTAATCAAACTTGTCTTAAATTAATCAAAGCTAAGGGATTACACAACAACTAAAAGCTGTCTTAACAATTTCAACATTAAATTATGAATTTTTGACGTTAAACTTGCAATCATTAATAACAAAAGGAAGTATTTAACTCACTTTAAAGCCTCGACTTGCGAATATGCTCTTTAATTAGTTAGATTAAACTGTTTGGGCGTGTCACACATACCTGCTTTAACCTGTTACAGGGTATTGCAAGAATTCACCTTTGGCACGCGTCTGGTAAACCAAAAAAGCTAACCGGCTTTTGCTCTCACAAAATTAATCACCGACTTTCAACGCATGGGAGTAATACTAACAACAACAACAACAGCAGCAGCACAAACAACAACAACGGCAGACAACTGCCGCCTGCCAACATTCCTGACATAATTTCGTGTGTGAGTAAGCAAACGAGTTCGGTTAAAAATTAGACGTCATCAACAACAACAACACCAACAATAACAGCAGCAGCAGCAGCAACAACATGTTGTTGCAGGAGACACAACAGCACCACACATTCGACCGGTCACACATTCAAGTTGAATGAGAAACAGAGAGAGAGAGAAAGAGAAAAATATTTGGAATTTTTAATTCTCAAATGAAACGCAAAATATGCAAAAGACACGAGAAGCAGCAGACAGAAAACTAAACTATGTAAATTAAATCAAATGTGTTGCCACAAACAGAGCGGAAGCAACATGTTGCCAACGTCAACAGCAACATTGCCAATTTTAGTCATAGCAACAATAATAACAACAGCAGCAACAACAACAACAACGACAATTGCAGCAGCAGCAATATCAACTACAACAACAACTTTACAGCCGGCTAAAATTTTTGCACGAGCTTAGCATGAAGTTCGCTTCGAACTTGTCGACAGAGCCAACAGAAGCTGTCTAAGCTATGCGACTTGCAGAACACCCTATAAATAAATAAATGTAAGTTAAAATAAGAAATTACTGTTCTAGTCTGTTGTAATATTTTATAAAGAATATGTTTTAAAATTATAAATATGTAAAACATAAATTAAGAATTTCAATTGAAGACCAAAATGGTATCAGCATTGGAAAGAAAAAATTGGAACAGCTCTTTTAAATGTATAGAATATTGCAAACACATAAGTTTTTGAGTAAAAACAATTGCTTATAAATAAAATCATATACAGCTGCGGAAAAAATAATAGCACCAAAGGTTTTTGCAAAATTCTAAGTATAAAAAATAAGAAAATTATTTATTTATAATTATTTTTTTTAGTGAAAAGTTGTTTAAATCAGTTTATTGATCTCTTAACATATTTATTACACAAAAATATCCAAAAGTTATTATAGAATATTATTTTTTCCGGCACTGTATGTTTGATAGACTAAGGGCGTCACAAGTCTCAAAACTTGTAAGTCTTATTATTAGAATTTGGTCTCATAAAAAGTCTTCTAGTTAAGAATAGAACATTTGCAATCTTAACTCTCAATCTAAACATTCGAAGCCAGGCTTTATTTATACATATATTTTCCAGACGTATGTCAAAGCCATATATTCTGACTACTAAGAACGTTGCAAGGTTTGCATGAAAATGAGTATACCCTAACTTAGTTGGTTGCTGGCGTCGCAGCCGGCTCAAGCTAACATTGCGACTTGAACTTGCGCTCGAGCCAAAGTCGCGCTCATGAGCATTGCTGCATGAGTGTGTGTGAGAGCGTGCTTACTTAGTTTGGTTGAGTGTCTGTTTTAGTTACCGACGACAGCAACAACAACACAAACGCAAACGACTGACGTCGACGTCGACGCTGCGACAACGTTGTGATGTTGCTGTTGTTGTTGTTGCTGCTGCTGTTGCTGTTGCTGCCGTAGTTGTTGTTGTTGTTGCTTTAGCCGTTGTTGTTTTCTGTTCAGTTTGGTTGCGCGCCTCGCGTCGTTTATTTTAGTTAGTAACGAGATTTCGAGCGCTCAACGTTGGCGGCGCGGTTGAAAAATCCCAATCACAAAGCTCAGCCACAGTGCGTACTCGCTAAGTTAATACTGAGCGTGCTCAAGTGTTTTGTGTATATGTGTGTGTGCGTGTGTAAGTGTGTGAGTGAGTGTGCAGACATGAAATGAATAAGAAATTGGAAAAGCACTAAAAAAACACAAAACGCAAAAGAAAACGTAAAGAAACGTGTTAAAGCCAATGGGCTAACCAAGCTAACCATCGGCAATAATAGCAACAACAACAGCAACAACAACTGAAGCAGCAGCAGCAACATTAACAGCAGCAGCAACTACAACAACAACAACAGCTACAACTAAGTACGTTAATCACAAAAATATTTTAGCCCATTGCGCGCCACATACGAAAAAGCGCGAAATATTTTGTTGCCCCCATAGCGTGTGTGCGGGTGTTTGTGTTAGTAACATTTATTATGCATTGCAACTACAATAACAACAAAACTAATGCAAAGTTGTTGATTGTTGATTTTGGTTGCCAAGAGTGAAATTATTGAACAATAAATTGAAATACACGCCTAGCAGCGGCTTCAAAAGAGCGGCAGCGATAAGGAGGGGGTACAGCTAAAACAGCTAAATAAATATGATATATGATATTATTCAATAACTGTAATTTAAATCCAATAAATTTTACAATTGTTTGATTCAAATTGTTTAATTGAGTGCGAGAGAGCATAACAAAAAGCTTAAAGAAATGATTTTGTAGAATATATTATTAAATGAAAAGTTTGATGATTTGTTGACTGACTTTATAAAATACAAATAAAACAATTCAATATATTACAAAAAATGTACAATAATTTAATAATGCTATATATATTTTATGTGCTTTGAGTAAATTGATTTTCTAATTGTTAAAGTGATTTTATAGATTTTTTATTAAATGAAAAGTTTTTGAACTCGTTGACTTAATTTTTTAAAAAATTTCATTAACTAATTTTAAAATCATTTAATATAATAAAAAAGTAATAAGATATTTAATATTTTAAATAAATATTTTATGAGCCTTGAGTCAGTAAATTTTCAAATTGTTAAAGTGAATTTTAGCACTGATATTTTCGCTTAAGTTCTAAATACAAATTATTACTTACTGCTCAGTTGTTCCACTTCCACAATGTGTTTCTATATAAACTGTTGACTTAGTTTGTATAAAGCTTTTCCCAGTTTGGAAACTTTTTGTTTGTGTCGCTTTGCAGGAACGCAATCTGTTGTACTTTCATAAACACTTTTTAAAAATTATAAGCAAAGTATAGTATAGTTTGCTGTTTGCTTCCAAACACGACTATGGTATAATAAGTCAGTTCCAATAAACACGCAGATAAAGTTCACTGCAAATTGCCTCTATTTGTATTTGTTGTTTGAATAAAAAACTTTTTTTTTAATTTTTGGTTAATTTAAACTTAAAAATTAATAAAAAAAATATACTTACATTTTTTTTGACCCTATCAGTAGGTCAGTTTCAAACAAAATTCGAATTGCTATTGTATTTGACACACTTGAAATGCACTTGAGTAGGACGCGCAATGAAAAGTATCTAAATTTCAAATGAATTGATTATCTGTGTCTTCCTCTACGTCTCCGCCTCCGTCACTGTCACCGTCACCGTCTGTCTGTCAGCGCTTTACAAGTGCTTGAAATATATTAAAAATTTATAAGATTTATGATGTGCAGGCAGTACGGGGAGTACGACACTACTACTATGAGTAGCATATGAACAGCAGCCGAGACCTTACAAGGTTCATTGCTACTTGTCACAAATCATTTTTGTTGCTTTTGTTTTCGTTTTTCTGTTTTCCATGTAGGCTGTGTGTATATAGATAATGAAACATTGAGCTTAATGGCACTGTTGTTGGCTAAAAGCAACTACAAATACAACTACAAATGTCTTGCCAAATTGACACACGATGCCGCCAACATTGCGCGTGTCAACACCCTTGTCTTCACCTTATACACATGTCTTTCGGCTATAGAGTCGATATACAGTGTATATATTGTCATTTTTTGTATCTGATAACAAGCGTGTTAATTTCAAACAGTACTCGTATGCAAGCCAAAATCTTTCGAATTCTGCTTTTTGGATTGCAAAAAAAGATATCATAATTGAAACAGCGTACTTGTTTTCAGTGTAGTTTTAGCTCAGACCATGCAATTAGTTGACTCAAGTGATTAACGCCGTTGCGCTAATGGCTTAAATGGTTAAAAATGCCAAGTTCAAGGTTAAGGATGGACCGTTTTTGGATAATTTACTGTCGGCATATGCAAAACTGTAGAAGAAGCAGCTATTTGTACTCTCCGCATAGAACGTTGATGGTCTGATGGTTGATGATGTATGTATATGGCGCTTTATAATTATTTCTGTTACGTGAGATTGAGCAGAAATGCTTTCAACTCGTGGATCTCTTATTATTTATAATTATGTGTGTTTTTTTAATATTTTTATTTTGTGATACTTTAATGTCTTGAAATATCTTTCACGTGTGCTCCAGTGAGTGGCTCTGAAAGAGACAGTTGAAGTGATAGCATAAAGCTAGTATCGCAATGAGGAGAGAGTATAGGAATATAGATAGAAATATAGTATAGGATTATAGATTCATAAGAAAACAGTTAGGCTAACCTAAAAATCAAATTATATGGCAAGGAAAATTCGTACAGAAATATACAGATTTCTGGTTAAAGTAAAGAATAAAATTATGCCATATAAAAGTTCTCGAGAGTCAGTTTAAAGAGCTTTTTGGTAGCACTTAAGTTCTCAGCTGATTGAAACCGAAATTGTAGCCGCTTTTCCACTTGAGCTATTTTGGCCTTTGCATTTTGTTGGCCAAAAGCGAACGTCAAAGCGGCTTGCAAATTTCTATGATGTCTGACGTTGTCTTTCACCTGCTTCAGCCATAAAACTTCCTGCGCACCAAAAAGCAAAAATGCGTTTTGCCATTGGCCCAAAACAGCGGCCAAAAGAGAGGCCAGAAACTGAGGAAAAAGCCAAGCAAAACGAATGGCAAACAAATAGCCGTTACCACAATAAATAAACATCATTCATAGGCAAATATGAAGAGAGAGAGAGGCAAAAAAATTGGCAAGCCGCAAAATCGAAGCCAAAAGCAAAGAGAGAGAGAGAAAGAGAGAAGGAAAATAAACAGCGCTTAAAACAAAACACAA
Organism: Drosophila tripunctata; assembly: GCA_035047385.1. Taxonomy (NCBI): domain Eukaryota; kingdom Metazoa; phylum Arthropoda; class Insecta; order Diptera; family Drosophilidae; genus Drosophila; species Drosophila tripunctata. Next base: position 529,463 of record JAWNPS010000307.1, read on the forward strand.
GAGAAAGAAAAGAAACAACAAAAGTAAAGTAAAGAAATATAATCATTTAACGCATTTTAACAGCGCTCATTACCGAACACATTTGCCAGTCCAATGAGCAAAAAAAAAACAAAAAAAGCAGCTAAAGCTAAGACCCCAAAACCAACCGTAGAAGCCTCACCCAACCTCGCCCACAAGCCCGGCACGTGGACCCATTTAAACTGGTGCAGAGACGACATTAGTAAAGCAAAAAAATAAAATTTAAAACCAAAAACAAAAACAAAAAACTACTTATGTTTTAAATTTTATGAATGAAACGCAAAACGTTTTGCATTTGAATTCGCATTGCGAATTCGCGTCAACTTTTTGTCGCATAGTAGTTATGAAAAGTATCTGACAGATACATGGCCTGCATGCCCAATTGCCACCTCAATATTGATAATATGGTTCGGTTTTAATTAAGTTAAAAACGATGGTCAGTGCAAAGTACTATTAGCTTAATTAGCAGCTTTTAACTAAATGCAACGACTAATAAATGCTCTGATCTCAGCTAATATTAAGTTGTATAAACTAGGTTGATATTTAACAATTCAAAATATCTAAAGTTTCAACTAAAACTCTTTATCACATTTTGTATAGGGTATAAAAACAATAGCTAGAAAATCAACAACAATTTTCGTACAATTGTTGCAAAATTATGTTAAATTGCGCGTGCAAAAATATGTTTATAATTAAATGCATAATTAAATATTCGTAGCATGTGAGCAAGAAAATTAATGCAATTTAACTGCAGCACCCGAAAAACACAAAACAACTTTGAAAATAAGAGGAGACAGTAAATAATAAAATAGTTAGTTTGTTGTTTAGTGCATTAAATGCTATTATAAATAATAAATTGTTAAATTCATCAAAGCGAAATTGTTCATTGATACTAGCAAAATGTCTAAACAAAATCGGGAAATAAACTAAGAAAACAGCAAATAAAGAATTTTAAGAAATTTGATCAGTATTGCTTTAAATTTGTCAGTTGCTCTTTATGATACACAACAAGATACCCAGCGATTTTAAATTTTGGCAGCTTTAATTACTGCTTGGAAATCAGTTGGCAATCATTAAAAATTTTGTTCAATGGAATACGAGTATTTATTCATTACTCTCTGTTGGCATTTTATTGTACTTCTGTATATCAAAGTGCCTGCATATTTGTTCTGCTGCGTAAATAAATGTATAAAAACTTGTTGACTGGCCGAAACAAACTGACAGACAAATACAAGCAAAAGTTTTTAATGAAAACAAAATACAAAAAAAAAAAGGAACAATTTGTGCACAGTTTCAGTCTACATCAAGTCTATCGACAAAGATACATTTGATTTGAGCTTTATTTGAATATTTTTATTTGCTTTCATATAGCATTTAAATTAAATAGAGCATTGCCAAACTGTTGTCATTGGCCATAAATTCAGATTTCTTTGAAGGGTAGCTCAAAATTGGCATTAGGTTTGCTACTGTAATTGGTTGCAACTAAATAATAATATAAAAGTTATAATGATTTTAATTAATGAATATGGAATCATAAATCAAAGTTTTACTCAATCCACTTATCGAATTTTTAAAGAATTACAAATTTAGCCCATTACATTGTAATTTATATACTCAGAAATCAGCTTACTCATAAGCCATAAATACATTTGATTTTATTTTTATATTTTAAGTCAAACTTTCATCGGTTTAATCTTGACTCGAGGACAAATCTGTTAACAATATTGGGTTAACCAGGCATTGACGCACCTTTTTTCCCATATCTAGGAAATTTGCAAAGTCTGCTGGGCATATATTGACATTGCTTTTAGTGTTGTTGTTGTTGTTATTATTGTTGTGGGAACTTTATCGCATTTCCGGTGACACTTTGATGACGCATCTGTGACGACATTGCAGAGAAAACAGATGCGTGATCAAATATTGTAAATTTTAACAAAAAAGCTGCATTCAGTCTACGTAATACAACATTGTGTTTCTTTGGATTTTTACTGTGTTTTGGATATTTATGGCTTATTTGATTTTTAGTTGGTAGTGTGTGAAATTGCGTTGGAAGCGCAGTGAGAATTTCACAAGTGTCGCTCAAGTTATTTATCTTTGGTCAGAACCTGTTTGCATATGATTTTGCTAAATAAAATTTTAAAAATCCCAAAGACATCAGCATTAATACAAACAATAATAATAATAAATGATTGAATGAATGAATGAATGAGCGCACGAGCGATTCAAGTGAATTGTTTTATTTTTGGCAATAATGATATTGGAATTTATCAATTTTGTCAACTCAGATTGGCTTAGATCACCTGTCGATGATGCTGCTTACTAAGCTGAAAAGACTGACTTACTGACTGACTGACTAAGTGACTTACTGACTGACTGACTGAGTGACTGACCAAAAGTGGGCAAATTGCGCAACTAATTACGCGACTTTGCGGCGCCATTTAGTTAGTCAGCATTGAAATGTTCAAGTTTTGAACTCAAACAATTGAAAACCCAGCACAAAACTCATAGAATTGGCAATTAGAGATCGTCATGGGTCGTGTTGGGCCTCGTGCTAGATGGGTCGTGCTCGACATAGTGCCTTTTCGAACATCTTAAGTACATCATATAGTTGCCGAAAATAAAGTTTTATTATAGATAACTTTTTGCTCTATTATCTGATTGCTAAAATCTTTCAAAAGTATATTTTGTTGGAATAATATGGAAAATATTTTTAAAAATTTGTACGAGAATTGTATCGTGTTGTGTGATTTAAAACTAAGGCCCACTACTACCTCCGCTGTCAGAAACTAGCCTTAATAATAACCGATAGAGCCATGAATATCCAATGGGCCCAAATGGCCAGCAGCCGTTGTAGCCTGATGTTGCCGGTGGCAGCCTTCGACACGTACGTGTAATTTTAATTAATTTGTTTTTAGAAATTCACAAACCTGTAAAATAAGTATGTATATACAAATTTCTGATTTCGCACGTTTGCGGCCTCAATTTTATATATGTATATCGATCGAAAATACGGCAATTGAGCTGTTTAGCCCAGCCTCGATTTCGATTTAATTTCGTTTTTTTTTTTTTTTTCGGTTTTCTGATTTTTTGTTGTTGTTGGTATTTTGACTCATCTGTGTGCATTTCATTTCAGTTTGTTTGTTGTACCGGGTTTTTCGCATTTATTGCCAGCATTAATCATGCGGCAACAACAATATATCTAAAGAGAAAAAAAATGAATAAATGTTAATAATACGTTATGTTTTGCGGTTGTATGTAGCGGGGAGGGCACTACTAGTTTCGGCTCCACTTTATGAGCATAATTATTGTCTGTCTGTCTGTCTTGAGTATTTCTCGAGTCGAGTCTACACACACACATTTTGACAATTTATGATTGGCTATTAAGCTAAACGCTAAATTGGCGCTAAGGCGTGAGTTTTTGTTAATCGATGTTGATGTTGAACTTGAGGTGGAAGCTATCACTAAAAGTGACGGTGCGAAGTTCACAGCCGACAACGGCAGGTATAAAGTTATAAAGAAATATGGAAGAATTATTTGATACCCTTACAGATCGATCTTGATGAAACTGTGAAGGTTAATAATGAATATCATAACTATTTCGAACCGATTGTTTCAAAAGCTTTTTTATAATATATTATTTCAATTTGGGCAATACTTGGATTGCGTACATTAAAAAACAAAACAGAGAGACATGACTCTTCAGCTGCTTCTTTTATGCATTACATATGTTGTGACAAATGCATAATACCATATGCCAGGGTATTAAAAGGCCAATGTACAGCTGTTAGCTCGGTCTGTACTCGACACAAGCAACGAAATATTTAACGATTACACGGTCGAAAACTCAGTGCACTCGAGACAGGAAATGAGAACAGCAAGTGAGAAGTCAAAGTTATTGTAAGGTACAAAAAATCGGGATAATTAAAAACTTAAAAAATTGTTTGATCAAAATTAAGCTTTCACAAAAGCAGCACAACTGCAGTTTATCAACAAAATCGGAAAGCATTGAATACTTTCTTGAGTAAAATTCTTAAAATAAAACAATTGTTTAACCATAAAGTTTATGTGGGATTAATAAAAGTTTTAACTGGTAGCTTTTATGTATTTCTGTGAACTATTTGTCACTGGGGAGAAACGCTGGCAATTGGGGAATTCCCCAAGCCGTGTTTGACCTCAATTGAATGCAGAGAGGACAATCGGAAAGTGCAGTTAACTTTTCAGCAGTTATATACAGAAACATTCTTTGTGGGTTGTTTGATTTTGCTTACAAATTGTTGCCATAGTTGCGCTTCATGTAGCCATGCGGCAAAGTGGCAAGTGGCACAAAAGTGTTGTAAGTATCTGCTGGAAACTAAATTCATAACAAGACAACCCAAACTTTTAAGGCCCAAAAAGTTGTTATAGCGTAAACAAAGACCTCCCCCCCATTTCTCCATTTCTCTCTCCTTCACTAGAGCACAATTTGCATTTTGTGGCAGTGTTGGGAAATGGAGTAAGGGTAGCTGAAACTCACATCAAATTTTGTGTCAAATAAGCTCAAATTTTGAAGGCGTTTGCCAGCTGGTCAAAATGACAGGCAACACCATAAACCGTCTGCGGGGAGTTGTTCAACAAACACTTTTCACATAGAACGTGCCACAGATACACACACACAGATACAAACACAGATACAGCAACAGCTACAACTACGGTGACAAAGATACACAGAGAGCAGAGAATCCATAAAAGATAGACACTGATAAGACTGCAGTCAGCTTGTTGAAAAGTTTGCCGAAATGTTGTCACTGCTTTAAACCAAAATGCATATCAAAATGAAGCTGCAAATCTATATCTGCAAAGTTTATCGCTTAATCAGAATAAAACCCAAGTTTGATCAATACAAATCGATGCTATGTTATATTACCAAACACAATAAAGAAACAAAGCCAAAACAAAGTCGAAAACTGGTTTAAAAACTATGTTTTTGGAATTCGCCAGCAATTTGTTACTTATTTATGTTGGAAATATTTAAATTCAAAATATTAACAAAATAAGACTTTAATTTAACATAAATTTATGAATTTGCCATAAAAAAAACATGTTAAAATATTTGAGAAATTTCTTGAAATCTGTAAATTTTTAACTGCTGACAAATTGCCAATTATTTTTAATTAAATTGTTTTTGGTTGGTTTGTTTCAATCAGCCAAAAAACTGATTGATTTTGTTGTTTTTTATATACTATACTATATCATATTGGTATCAGCTGTCGAAACAATCAAATATTCTTTTTTTTATGAATATGATTCCGTGGAATACCCTTATGTTATTTGAATGGGAAAGTTTGCTTTGTTGCTTTTGGCTCTAAAGTGAAGTGAAACAGAATGGAATTTGCCCATACGGAAATAACAAATAATTGCAGCTATAACATTGCAATGACGTCGGTGACAACAACATCAGCAATAACACCAACAACCACTACAAAGTTGCCCGATTTGGCATTGATAGCATTTTGGGTGTTTTTTTTTGTACCCTGTAACGAGAGGGTATGATATGTTTATGATGGGTTGAAGTAGAAATTTAATATACAACAATTTAGATAATTTTATTTTTAAAACAAATGGAAGATCTCGAATATGGTAAGAGTCCAAAAAAATTAATATTTGATATATCAGCACTCCATAAATATTCAGGTAGAACAGATTTATTTATTTCAAGTTTATGCTATTACTATGTTGTTCTATGTTAAAGCAAGTTTCAAACATATATGTGGCCAATGTAAACTTTAAAAATGTGCCAAATATCTAGAGAAAAGTCAAGTAAAAGTATTCTCAAAATTTCAGAAAGTTTAGCTTTATAAGCAAAGAAGTAACTACAGGGTATATTGTGTTCGGTTGCACTCAACTGCACTTTCCCTACTTGTTTTGTTTAGCTGGGTGTTCGATTTACAGCGTTACTGAAATTTTTGTGGCTTGGTCATCAACTCGTTTAGCAACGGCAGCTGAAAACCAAAAACCGAAACAAGCGAAATTTATATCATTTTATGATTTCGCCTTGGCGGCCAGACAAAAACTTTAAGTAGAGCAACAGCACCACAAAAAAAAGAAGACAATGCAAGTATCTCTTTCTCATTCTTTTATATTCTTAGCATGTGACCCACATACATGTATATATGTTTGTATTTGTCACTCGAAAATTCTGTAAAACTTCAAGACGCGACTCCTGTGAGAAGGGATGTCTTTAAGGTTTTAGGGCAATAAACCCGCCACAAATCCGCTTAAATTAGATAAACATGTAAATGATTATTGACACAAAAAGGACGAATGCCTAAAGTGTATGATAGACGGGGTAGTTGGGCTAAGCCAGAGGGGGGTATGAATAAAATCTGAATGTGTAATATGCGTATGAATAATAAGGTATCCAAACAAAACGAACACACAGATACACAAACACCAAAAAAGGGACACAACTGGCAATACAAATTGACATTTTATTTGCCTTTCACCTGATGACAGACGACACGATGAGACAAGTCGCAACGGGACGAGACAAGACAAGACAAGACAAGACGAAACGAAACCGCAATAGTGGTAAACGAGCAGGGTGCAGGGAGTTGGTAGCTCGTGGGTGAAAGGGAAGTGACATTTCAGCATAATGAAGTAATTGACTGAAGTTTCTACATTGGATTCTTTCACGCATAGCTGCTAAAGATACATATGTATCTCTAAGATACCAAAATATCTTTAAGTTGCAAGGGACTGTGTGGCTTCTGCTTCGTTTTGCCAATTCCCCAACTAAATTGACAAAGCATTAAAAGTTCGCTCGTTTTACTTTCAAAATGTGAATGCACTTTTATAATACTTAGTTGTTGTTGTTGTTGTTATTTCTCTTCTGCTTGTTGTTGTTGTTGCTGGCGTATACGTGACGATTTTTGTTTTCGGTTGGCCATTGCTCTACTTTTTCTGCAACAGTAGCAGTAACAGGAAGATGAAATTATTTTGAAGTTTGTTGCGTTTTTGGACACACGTAAATATTTTTTGGCTTTAAGTTAAGAGTTTTTCCACAATATTTTTTGCGGCTTAAAGTTGAATGCTGCCATTCAAAACTCAAGTATATATTGCACAACAATTTGAAAATACAATTGCAAAACTTTTCTGTTTGTGTGCAAAACAAATAGAGTGAATTCAATAATTGCTTTGTTTATTGAAATTGTAATTTGTGGTCAGCGGCAATATGATTCTGTGTGCTTTTCACACTTTTGTTGGCCCAATTTTATTTAGGGTTTTTGGTCAATTAAACGCGCAAATTTCGGTGCTGGCAAAATTAAATGCGAATTGAAAATTTGTCGAGTGTTGAGCGGTTGAGTGGTTGAAAATCAGCTAAGCGAGTCACGTGCTTTGAGGGTCAGTCAGTCAGACAGTGGGGTTTGTCGCCAAGGGGAGGCTAAAGCTAAGGAATTCGCATTACACGATTTACTTCGACTTCGAATTCGATTTCGACTGATATTAGTAAGTGGATGTCACAGTCTATCAATAACAAATGAAGCAGCTGCTGCTAATCAATTAAAATCAAAAATAAACGACATTAAAACACAAAATTAATTACGTGTGAGGTCAGGCAACAACAGCTCAATATATATACATACATTTATTCGTATATAGTACGACCCTTTTAGGTTTATGCGTGTGCACGTCAGTTGATTCTAGCTCAAATCAATTGCCAACGGCCGATTGTCAAATTAACCGGCAAACATAACTAATATTTGAGGCTATTTCCTTGATTGAGCCAAGTCCATTTAATGAACTTGATCAACAGCATATTAAGTATACGCAGCGGGTGGTCAGCGCATGTGATGGGTCTACGAATTGGATTTGATTGGATTCAATTCGATTGTAGTAGCCACGATTTGTATTGCCACAAACTTATAGGGCTTAGCTACTGCTATTTAAATATGCAATTAAATTCTATGCCACTTAACTATGCCCATTTACAATTTACTGAGTTGTGCCTGGCAGCAATCGAAACTTATAATTAAGTTTATAAGATCATGTAATGGCTGTAATGCAATCTGTCTGGCTGGCAAAAGATCGTGCTAAAAATAACGAAGAACGCATTATAAATGCCAAATGGCAGAACAACAAACTCACTGAGATGGGTAAACTGCTACTGCTACTGCCACTGCAACTGGAAGTGCAACTCCAACACAGCAACATAGCAGCACTTAAAGGTAATTTGCCCCATTATGGCGTAAGGGCCTGCAAATTGCGCATCTAACAAGTTAAGAATAGAATAGGAAAGCGATATGCACTAAAAATAGTTACGTGCACATCCAAATGCAGCAGCATCAACAGCATCATCATTATCGTCACTCAACAGAGGCTTGTCCAAGCAAAGAATTGCTCCTTTGATGCTGATGATGGCCCATAAACGATGCCAGCATCTTCTGATTGACATAAGCAGCAAGTTGCAGTCATAAAAGAAGTGCCTGCTGAAGCAGATGAATCAACATTCCAAGCGGTCAACGTACCACGTATCACATTCACCCAATCATCGTCATGATGTTGGGGCCAGCAGAGCATCTTCTGATGCTCAGTTCGGGGCCCATAAAGACAAAGACAAAGACACTGGGCAATGCATTGAAAGCGGCTGCTTAACGCAAACCAAAAAACCAAACACCAGAGACCAGAGAAAAAATGAAAGGATGCCAGAACGTAACATTAAAATAAACGCGTGCAGATAAATCTTCAGGTTCTGTTGGCCTGGCCTCAAGCAAACTGCACGCGGTTGCTGCAAGATGATGTCGAGGATGTGGATGTGGATATGTATGCGGTTGGAGCTGAGAAAGTGGTATGGGTATATAGTTATAAGAAGCAGAGGGCCAGTCAAGTCCCAAACGAAAATGCAATCAAATGCGTCGTACACTGTGCGAAAAAACAAAAAAAAATACGCAAGACAATCAGTCAGTGTCAACAGATAAGTGCTTGTCAATAGCAGTGTTATTCATTTGTAACATATTTTTAAACTTTAATTAACTTCATTTTGTTAGACATTTATTCAGTTTTAATGCACAAAACTTACTTTAAATATTTCAACAATTTTGAAACTAGTTTTGTGACTGAGAACCTAATATTGTTAAGAGTTAAGTACAATTATAGAGAATTTATAGTGCTTCGTGAATATAGTTATAGAGAATTTTCAGTGCCCAGACTGTTTATAGGCTGTTATTAAATATAAATAAATATATATTAATTAATACAATATTTAATAATTTTTTGAATATTAGTTTTCATATATTAAGATTTGTAATATTAAATAAAATTGGAATTGCGGTTAAATAAATTAAACGAGAAAACAGGTCACAAAGCCTATCAAAAAAATTACTAAACTTATCGTTAAAAAATTAACAACTTTATCCAGGGTTGCCACCTTCATAAAAAATCTAATTACTTATCAGTGCTGCCAGTTTTTCTCTCAGTGCAACAATGTGTGCAAGTATGTTTGTGTGCCTGAGTGTGTTTATTTGCAATGCGTACGTGATGTCCAGCGTTGGTCAGTTGCTCACTTTATCAGTTTTGTGCCCAAGTGCGCCCAGCTTTCAGTTAAGTTCTCAGCTCTGCTCAACTCAGCTCAGTTCTTCTGTCCAATGCAAGTGTCCAATTCCAAGCAGGCCATCTGCAAAATGCACGCATCGCAAATCGCACATCGCACATCCGTGAAATTCCTCAGATGTTCTCTCGTGCTATGCATTTACGTTGACGTTGCAATTACAACTTGTGGCCAGCAGCAACAACAACAGCAACAACTGCAATAACATCTCTGATGCCCTTTCTTTGCTTTCAAGCTGCGTTCACACGACCAAAGGGCTGCCTGCATGTTAGAGGTGAACGCGTGCCTAAATTTCCAAGGCACGTCACGAATCAAACCCGAAATTTAACCTTACCAAAGTAAGAACACAGCATTACAAATGTAAAAAGCAGTTTTGTTAGCGATGCTTTTCACACAATTTACTAAAAAGAGAGCCAAGTGCTAAAATTTGTTTATTTGCTCACTTTGTAAATGGTCTGTGCTCATCTCTAGCTCACATTTCCTTTGCCGATTTCGCTTTTTCCTCGATTTGTCTGCCTTGGCCACTGCCACTGCCTGTTTACTGTGTGATTATTACAAGAAGCATGAAAATAACAGGCTTTTGCTTAGAAGCGAGCCACAGTTTCCTGGCTCGTTTTACTGGTCACTCGGTTGGCCGGTTGGTCAGTCAGTCAGTCAGGAAAGTAAGTTACTTAAAAGCTTGGCAAGTTAATGCCACAGCGGCTGTGGCGGCTTCATTATGGGCCCAGACACAAAGCCAAACAACTAAAGTGCACTTTAAACTCTCTTAAAGTGCCGAGTGTCACTTCAGTGACCAGACCCAGTCCCCCCCCCCCCTGCCCCCTTTTTTACCCAATTGTCAAATAGATAGTTGTCAGATTATGGATGACACATATCCGTTGTCGCAGCTGTTGGATAATTGCTTGCCTCATGACTATATGTGTGTCAGTCGCCATTTGATTTGACTAGCAAAAGCACTAATGATTCTTATCAATATTGATTACAATCCATGCATATTTTAACTAATTATAACAGCACCATTCTTTTGCCCCACAACTCGCTCTCTCTCTCTCTTTTCAATCATAGCGCACCGAGTTGGGTTTATTGAGTTGTCCTCGTTTCTGCATTGAGAATTCAAGTCCTTTAGTGCTGCCAAATCGTGTTATCTGGCCAATTTTGTATTCAGCCGGGCCAGGACCATATTTTTTGAAAGCCGGCAATACCGGTTTCTGGCCAAAAGAATACTGCGGTCCTCGTCGCTTGCGAGCATCGCATTTCTCATAACCAAAAGTGCTGGGCAGCGCATAGGCAGCTGGTCCAGGTCCTATGAGAGAAAGTCACAATTACTCACTGATTTGTGGTAATATGTGTTTAAAATTTCTCTTACCCGCGTGTCTCTGCATGCTTCTTGAGAATAACTTGCTGGAAATTCGAAAGTTCTTTAAAGCAAGATAAAATTGCTTTATTGCACAAAATTTTGCAGCTATGTTCAAAATGATAATAAACTGTGTCTGACAATTAACCTTTCATATAAACTGCTTTCCAAATGATTCATAATTCAATGATATTTTGATTTTTTGGTAGAAAAAAGTTACAAAAAAAAATCTAACAAAACTTTTATATTGTTAGAAAATTTCACAATAACTTTAATATCTTTAATTTGTTAATCTTTCTTAAAATACAGTTGTGACATTGACCTCAGTTCGATGATTAATGAATTTAAATATAACCAATTAGCATTTCTATTAACCAAAGATCATTTGTTTTTATTTAATTATAGCTATTTATAGCCATATTTTTTACCAGACGCCACATTTGACACATTGGTTAAATATTTATTTATTGCAATGCACGTAATTAACCCCTGAAAACGGCAGCTACTGTTTCTGCCCGGAGCCAGTCAACACCTTGGTTGAAAACAATCAGAAACACACGCTTTTACTATACTTATACTATACTATACTACAATATATTATTAACACCTAAAGCGTAAAAAAACATTAATTAAGTTGAATGCACACGCCATGCTAATTAATGTTTAATTTGTTGCAAATTGTACAATAATAATTTACACACTCTATAGTTGCACTCTCTGGCTATGCGCATTGTTCTATACGATATTAATAATACTCGAATGATGATCAACTTTTTCGGTTTTTAAACAACACATTTCGTAGAACAAACGATTCGTTCATTCAGTTATTCATTCATTCGTTCATGCATTCATTCACATCATTTTTCACTCAAGCTGAAAACGCATTTTGACACTCGTATCCGCAGCGAGTGACCGTCTGTCACATTGTCTATCATACTGTCTGCTGTTCATTAATCTAAATAATATCAGGTTTTGTATTTTTCGCTTACTCGGGGAATCCCTGGACGCCTGGCAAACAGTTGCCCAAATTGAAATAGGTTCCATTCATTCATTTCTGACAACTAAATTACAAAACACGCAAATTTATACAGACATTTGTCTAGAAATGTATCTATATTACCATTTATCTCATTAGGTTGCCAAGTTATTTTTAAAAAATAATATATATTTATATAAAATATTAAAATATTAAAACTTTCCAAAGAAATGCTTATAAAATTCTATAAATTAATAAAAAGGCATAAGTTTTATTTTAAAGCTTAATCAATTCCTTTTCAATTACACCGATTTTTTTTTGCTTTTCTTGACCCTTTTCCGTTAGCTACTTAAACTTTTGGCATCAACTTTAATTCCTTTTGGCGGCACTTTGTTTTTTTTTTCTTAGAACACAAACTTTTGACATTGCACTCTTTGCATAAATTAAGAAAAATGCATAAAACTGAGAGCGAAAAAATAAGTTTGAAAACTTGCAGAACTTACATCAAAATTGTTTGCGCCTAGGGAAGCGAAAGGCTGAGTACTTCAAGAATGTCTTGTCTGCCGGTTTTGACACTTTTAAAGATTACAAAATCAAGAGCATAAGGCACATTCTAGTTAAAATTTTGAAACTTATTTAATTTAATTGTAATTACAGCAAGATGCACACAATATCTACACAATCGCAGCAGCTGAGACTCAATCTAAATTTGGGTATTTGCAATCAACAGCCAGATAACGATATTGCAAAGGAAACAAATCAACAAATGCCTGGAAAAAATTGCAAAAATATTCAGCAACGACGAGGAAAGCGACGACGAGTTGGTCACAGAGGGGGAGGTGCAGCAGCAGCTGAAGGAGGTGGCTCAGTTGGATTTGTTGGCATTTTTTGGTCCATCAATTTGGCCATTTTGATTTGTCTGGCAGCTAGTACGAATGCCGGTAAGTGTTGTTGTCCTGTTGAGGCACTAATAAAATTTCGTTATGACTTAAATGATTTGACATGCAACGAGACAGACGAACAGGCGAACAGACAGCAGCAGACGGGGGCATGAGAACCTAGACATGTGTTGCATATGTCGAGTGATACTTAGCAACAACTACAACAAACTAAAAACACACAGCCATAGAAACCTCAATTAAAAGCACATCAATAACAAGTGTATGTGGGTTGCAACCTGCCCGCCCCATCCTCTGCTTGCCACACAGTTCTTGCCTCGTTTTCCAATTGCTTTGGCAGTGCAATTGGCACTTTGCTTGGCAGCTGGCTTGAGGGTCTGTGATTCTGATTTTGATTTTGATTTATTTAACAATTTGCAACAACAGCAGCGTAGCAGCAATGTGGCAATCTTTGACTCGGGTGTCTCCACTGCCATTCAATGCACCTTCTCGGGAAGTCAAAAGTTCAATGTGGTTTGCAAAAAAAATTGTGTAAAATAACAATGCAAATTTTTATCTATTTGGCTTCTGAACTAATTAGACTTTATTTTAATTTTTTATAAATATTTTGTAGTGTTGTTTAAATAAAAGGTTTAAAAATAAAACGTAAAGTAAATACTTTTCGCAAAATCGATTAAAATATAGATTAGAAATTATAATTAAGAAAAGCTCGCAATTATCCCTAGTTAAATTGCCAATTTATTTCAAGCTCTAGTTTAATTTGAGTATTCAGTTTACCCTCTGGCTGCTAATGTTGGCCAACAGTGCGTTAACATAGCCACAACAAAACAACAACCACATGGCAGTGCAAATAAACAAAAATTGGGAAAATGAAAATGAGAATGAAAATGAAAATGAACATGTCGCTGGCAAAAATTAACACTAGCATGGCATATTAGCTCCCAAGTTACCTGCGTCTAGTGTTGAGTCCCAAACCACTTGTACCCCGCGCTTTCTCCCTTCCACTCTCACTCTCCCCCTCCTCCTCTCTATAAATGTAGATACATATATCCAGGGTAACAGTTTTCACAGCCAAAATAAACGCCAGGCAACGGAAATGGCTAACAAAAAAAAAACAAAAAAAAAGAAAATTTAACCAAGCAACTAAAACCCAAAAGCAGCCGCTGAACATTTTCCCCGAGCGCAAATTTGAAAAGCGCTTTAAATGCTAAGCTGCATTTAGGCGCTTGACATGACAAACACACACACTCTATCACACACATATATGTATACATATATACATATATATATACATATGCTGGTTGTGTGCTAGTGTCCTTTGTGTGTTTACCAGCTGTTTTAAACAATTTTGCTGGCGTTGCTGTCGCTCTTCTCGGTTTTTTTTTTTTTTTTTAACAGGGGATGCTTGGAGGGGTCACGGGTTCATGTGGCAAGTTTCGGCACTCGCGGAAGTGGCTGTTGTGGTTTTTGGAATGTGTTTGCCATGCTGCAACTTCCACCCAGCTGCAATTTGGGGCTTCATTTTGTTCGTGTGTGTTCAAGAGTTCCTTTTGGCTCAGTTCATAGGTCCAAACCGCAGAGCAACATTTTTTTTGCGTCTAGTTTTAAGTGTTCATAAAAAGGCTGAACATTATTAAATAATTGCAATTTACAGCAAAAATTATGCCTCGTTTTTTTTTTTAAATACTTTTCACAGTTGTTTGTTTCGTGAGCGTTTCTCAAATTGATTTTAAGCCTCTTTTTTCGCCATTCTGGTCAAACGTCAAGAAATTAATTTTAATTTTTTATAGCTTAACCTTTTTAATTTTCTATCAAGCGGTTGTGCCGGCACAAAGGCTTAATGCAAAGGGTTGAGAAGTTGTAAAATCGTTGGCAATTCTGCCAGTTACCTGCTCGACTTTAAGTAAACCTGCTGCCATTTGCAGCGGCAAAAGCAGAGACCAGAGAGCTAAAAATTATGTAAATTTAAAATGATGCTAAAAATTACTACAGTTACATAAAGTTTTATATAAGTTTTAAAAGTGGATTGAAAATGTTGAAGCAAATTACAATACATTTTTATTCGGTATTTTAATTTCAAGATATAATATAGTAATATAGCTCTAATAGTTAAAATCAAAAGCCTCTTTAGTCAGTCTGTGTTATAAAGGGTGTTGAGCATAAACGTGGTTAGTAATTGCTGTTATTGTGTGACCATTTTAATGGCACTTTTATGTTCTGCACTCTACACACAAAAAACAAAACCAAAAGCCACTCAAACTTAAGTAACGACAGAAAGTAGAGAACAATAGAAAAACGGAGTTAAATTCAAGTCATGAAAAGTGCATTTAAATTGATCAGAAGGGTTGGGGTTAAAGGGGAAAGTAATCTTCGCATTGGGAGATAAAGTCAAATCAAATACACGTAGCTGGGTGAAAATATGCAAAGTGCAATAACAAACCTGTTCGATCCCACACACATAACAAAGGACAATTGTCAAGGTGTGACAACAAAATGAAAATAAGAGGGTAACTAGCTAGCAACAAGTGATGGAGCTAAAAGCTACCCTGTAAATACGAGTTAACAAATTCAAGATAGCTGCTAACAATTGTATACTTTAAATAGCTATTAAAGTTTGATAACAGTTCATCATACCCTTCATGTTGCACTCTGTAGTACAGGGTATTTTACGAAAAAAAAACATCGACAGCAGCTAAAAACGTAGCACATTTTTTCTGCAGATTTTAAGCACATTTCAGCTGTTGGCAAAGAAGTCTTCAGCAGTGCAAAACCGATTTGCATATTTTTGTAAAACATATACACACACACAGGCAAAAGGACAACAACATAGACACACACACATGCAGAGAGTACAGTTGGTACAGTTATGCAAACAATACACCCACATAACTTGCATACAATAAATCTTGTGACGTCTCAAGAGAAAGACGTCACGTAGCACAGACAAAAATGGTGGAACTTGCTTTTCCTGTTTCCTGCTTAAGTTCCTGCCCTACAAGCACTTTGTTGTTATTGTGATCTGTATACGCTACTGTGTGTTGTGTGTGTTGAGTGTCTGTAGAAATCTTTTCACTCGTTGATAGTTGGCAGCCACAGCAAGCATAAGGCAAGCCAGGTTCGTTGAGGTCCTGGCTGCTGCACATCCTTTGCCCACTCTCAAAACACCCCCCCCACTCTCTGAGTGCCATCGCAGTCTGACGAAGAGAAATTGTAGCTAGTTCACATGAAAATTGTCAAGTAAACGAGTGGCGCTATTACCGAAATGAAAATGAAAATGAAACTGAAAAGAAAATGAAAAGAAAATCAAGCTCATCGTTTTGTATGAGTGTATAAAATATTATCATGTGTCTGTCACAGTGCGCGGTATTTCTAATGAAGGGATTTATAAGAGAGCTTTAACTATATATATGTTTATATTCCCAATGTGCAATGCGACAAAGAAATGAAATCATCGGATTACAGAGGTTAAGCTGTAGTGGTTAGCATGGGAATCATTTGTACTTAGTTTGAATAGTGTGACCTTTTAAAGGTCTTAATGAATTGAAGTGCTTCAATTTTGAACAATACGAAAAATCCTAGATGTTAGAATGAATTACATTGAAATAACACTTTAATACTAATTTATTACAAATGAGTAAACATATGTAAACAACGTCAAGCAACTGGATATACTAAATATCACTTAAGGCTAGACAAAATCAAGATGTTTTTTGTCTGTCACCACAAATGGGGTAAATAGGCAAATAACAATATGTTTACAAGTGACAAACTCAATATGCTAAAAAAAAGAGAGTGCGGCATATAAAAAAGGAGAAGATATACAAAATTTTATTTTCTTCAAACCTTTAAAAAAAAGTGTGGCACATACGACATTGAAGCCTGTTGCCCAAAAGCGAGCAACAAAAACAGAAACAATTTTGGCAACTTTGTTGGCGGCAACGTCTGAGCAATTGTGTGTGTATGCAAACAAAATTGGGAACAACAAACAAACAGACAAGAGACAGAGACAGAGACAAGAGACAGAGACAGAGAGACAAACGAAACAGCAGCGCAAACAAAATGACAACAACTAAGAAAATACATGAAAATGTTATTGTTGTTGGTGCTGGTGTTGTTATTATTGTTCCAATAACGTGGGAAAGACAAATGTCTTGAGGGTCGCCAAAATAGAAGCAGTGTGCAACATTCTGTGTGCCTGTTTCAGTGTCTGTGTGTTTTTGCTATTTAAATGCTTGCAGCTTTAAAATTGTTGCACATTCTGTCAATGGTTTGAGTGCTGCTCATTCTGCATGCATACTTCATAAATCCTTGTCATAACTTTGCCATGAAGCAGCCACAAAACCGTTAAGAACTTTGCCTGCGCCATCGCCTTCTCCATCGAAGGATGCTGCTTGGCTGCCTGCTTTCTGCATGTTGCGTATACGCTACGTTGGCTCCCAATTGCAATTTTTATGACGCTCGCCACGCCCTCAAACTATTTATTGTTCATTTATATGCAATGTCCTGTGCTACAAAATAGATGGTCTGGCCGATAGAAATCCGACCAATGATAAATATAACGACAAGATTAGAAGTCATAAAAATTGTTAGCGACTTGATGGCATTTTGAAGTGAGCACACACAGCACTCAAACACAATCAGAAATAAGTTCATGGCATATTTTAAAGTACTAAGTATGTATAGTACATATATGTCTTTAATGAGACAATTTATGATGCTAGACAGTTAAGCTATCATTAATATTGAAGTCAATAAAGCTTGGAAAAAGCAAGCAAAGAAATCGAAAAGTGTCAGTTTATTTATGTTCTCAGCTTTTAAGTAAAGCAGAATCAATTGAATTTGGAATATAAAATTTTAAATAAATTACTATTTGATTAACATATGCATAAATTTATGTAACTTAAGGAACTAATTTAAATATAAACATTTGTTGTCATAGCTTAGGAAAAATTTAGAAAAATCTAAATCAGCTCAAGCTCAGTTAAATTATCTTAGAAAAATGTTGTAAAATTCTCTTAAATACGAGTTTTTAATTTAAGACAATTCTAAAGTACATAAAGCATATTTTCTTTCACTTAAATTAAATAATTTAATTGTTTCATAATGAGCACAGGGACACTTTAAATTCAACTTGTAACAACATTAACGCTTCAATTAGCATTAAAATCAAAAGCCACGTCTACAACGCCTAAGCCTACCACCCTTAATAAAGAAAATATAAAAAAAGAAAACAAAAATAACGACGAAAACATGAGAAATTCTTCAGCAAACCGGAAATATTTTAATTTCCGCTTTAGCCATCTTTTTTTTTACTCCACTTAATTTTTTGACTGTTGCCAGCTTTTAGGCGCAACTTCTGTGTGGGCTTTTTAATTGCTGTTGCTGCTGTTACTTTTATTTTATACATTAAATAAAAGTAAATACTTTAAGCGTTTGGACAAACAGCAGCCAGCCAGCAGCTAGCAAACAAAATGAGAATGTTAAAAAGATAAAAAACTGAAAAAATAAAAATGTACAGAAAATTTGCATGAAATGTTTTAATTCCCCGGCTGTTTCGCCCGAACCCAACAAGTCCCTACTCTTGCCATACACCACCCTGTCAGAGTTGACATTTTAAAGATGTCCCATGTTTCTCACACCCAGAATCGCAGCTCTTAATTGAATTGTTTAATGGAGTCTTACGACGAAAGCAAACAGAAAACTACACAGACTGAGGGTGTGGCGGGGAGGTAGTAAAATCAAAACGGCGTAAAATCAAGTGAATGCGGGTCGTCCAACCGTTGAAATGACCATGCCCCCACCACCCCACCACTCCAACACCCAACTCCTCGCCATCCTTTAATTTAACGCCACTTTGCAGACATCAGACACAAAAAAAAGATACGCAGTCAACAACAAATTGTCGCCACTGGTCAGTAAATGAGGGCAAAGCAAAAAAAAACAAGAAAGAAAATGACAGTCGGGCATGCCGACCGTGTAATACCCTCTGAGCTTCGTTTCCAATTATATGAATTCATTTTGGACTGCTTACAAGCAGTGCACTGAGTAAATTTTATACACACAAGCAGTGCACTAAGTAAGTTTTAGGTACACAAGCACTGCTTGCGCACTGCTTGTAAACACTGCAGCGTAAACAAAAGCAGTGCACTGCTATTGCGATAAAAATTTAAGTTTGTATAAAAAACTTTTTTAATTATAGTCCGATTTTGATGCAATTTTCAGTATTGCTTAATATTATTTGTCTCTAATTATACACCAAGTTACAAAACTATACGTTAAGAAATAAGTGAGCCAGAGGCATTCGAAGTTTCAACGCAATTGTGGGCGAAGGGGGCGTGGCATCCAATAAATTTTGATGGCATTATATTTATATTGTAAATAGCAACCTGCATGCCAAAATTGGTGTCCCTACGTATTATAGTTACCGAGATATTCGCAAAAAACATGTATTTTTTCCGAGGTATGTCTGGTTTTTCGCTTATTGTGGGCGAATGGGGCGTGGCATCAAAAAAAAAAAGATTCTTGTATTGCCTGACTAAATATGTGATGGATACTGACCATGTTTGAACTTGTAGCTCTTACCATCTCTGAGATCTGTTTGTTCATACGGACAGACGGACAGACGCACAGACGGACAGACGGACATGGCTATATCGACTCGGCTGTTGATGCTGATCAAGAATATATATACTTTATGGGGTCGGAAACGCCTCCTTCTGCCTGTTACATACTTCTGACAAACCCAATATACCCCTCAGAGGGTATAAAAAAGGTAAAACTCACACCTTATTAACATTATCAGCTGTCGTAGTGTAGTTGTTATCTTATCAGTTCCATTGAAAGCTTGGCATTTCATTTACAATTTTATTAACCTATTCGCTAAGCGAAACTTTAGCACTTTACCTTGGCAAATGGCAAAAGTTAAATCCACTCGCATTTACCTGGTTTAATTTCTACTCTCTTTTCCCCACCAAATTCGATGCCTTTTTTCTAGCATTTTCAATACATTTGGGATTAAGCTGTGATTTGCGCCGGCAGCTGTCTAAATATTTTGTTTTTTTTTTTTTTTTTAACTTGTGCTGCTTTTCTTTATGTAATTTAAAGTTGTTTTTACCCTGTAGACTTGACTGGAAGTCACGTTTCCACATAAAGTTTGGCTAGAACAAAAATTACATTACACTACGCCCGAAAAAAAAAATATTGTGTATACAGCACAGTTAAAAGAGCGTGATGGGAATTCGCTTTTTGGTTGGATAACATTTGTTAAGATTTTATTTTAATGCAACTTTATTTTAAATAAAATTTTTTACATTGTAGCTAAGTTGGTAGTTTAAATTTTCTGCAAATATATTAATCATCAATATTTTTAACAATATTTTAAGGTAAATATTGAATGTTAAATTTAACTTAAATTTCTATTGGGATTTTCAGTTTCTTAGAACAAATTTAAAGAAATTTCAGTAATTAAATTTGAATAATTTTATTAAAACAAATTATGCATAATTTTTAAAAATTTCGTATAAATATATATTAGTTACATTTTAAGTAATTATAATTAAATTTCTGAAATTATTGTTTAAAGCTACATTCACGAAAGTTCAATAACCAAATCTGATATTTTATACATTAAAGTATCCCTAACACTGTCCAAGTTTAAACAGTTGTATCCTGTAGCATGTTTACCAAAATAGCTTCACTTTTCAGTTGAATCTTTGCCTAGTTTTGGTAGCTTTCAATCATTAATCGATGCTACCTTGTGGCACAGAAACTAGAAACAAACTGCACTCAACTTTTTGAGAAGTTCTGTGTGTGTCAGAAGGTGTGTGTGCGAGTGTGTGTCCTGGTGTGTGTTTGCTGTGCTAGTGAAAACAGCAACAGTTTGCTCAATTGCCAATGCCAAAGGAAGGCAAACAGAACCACAACAGAACCAGGCATAGACCAACAATTACACTAACTGGTAACCCAATCAAAGTCATATCTAGCAGTCAGCACAAGAGTTTGCAAGAGCTGGATGGGGTTGGGGGTGGGGGTGAAGAAGGGGAAATGAGTACAATGATTCGGTTCAGCGGGGCATGCTTATGAGCAGTTAAAGCCGCTTTAAGCTGCCAGTCAAAAACAATTGCCAAAAACGACCAAAAACAGCAACAGCTTTGGCCAATAACAAAATGCGTGCTTTGGTTTCTGTGGCCAACAACAAACAAACTGTTCAGCTCATCATTGGAGTTCATAATTTCTGTCAAATTTCCTTGGGGAGTCATTTTGCCGATTTCACACACAATTTTACACTCGTCTCGTCAACGTTTTTGGCAAGTGTCTTTTGTAAGTTTGCAGTTTGGTTATTTTGGCAAGTAGCCAGCTTAACCTGGTCAAAAGTGAACCCAACCCAACCCAACCCAACCCCGAGACAAACACAAACACAATCTGGGCAACACAACTTTTGCACTCACTGTCTGTGACTCGATTGGGTTTGTTGCTGTTGTTGCTCTTGTTGTTGTTTTTGGGGATTTTGTTGGTTTTGGTCTAGGCATTATTATGCTTATTGGCGCATATGGAGCACGTATTATGATAGCTAGTTTCAAAACGAGTTCCACCTTCTGTGGCAGCAGTACAAATATGAATTCACATTTGCCACAAGCCTCTGTGTTGCATGTACGGCTCTAAGCTCTATGCGTCTGACTTCAATGGATACGTGTGCGTTTTAGATCCTTTTGGCCATGTTTCTTGATTTACCAGTAGCATAAAGCTCTTAGTGCCAAATAGTCATACAAACACACAAATACACATGCATATTCATATGATTTTTAAAGCTGCCGGAATTGTGTACAAGTCTACATTTTACTTAGTTTTGCTTTTACACTTACTTAACTTTGGTAAACTTAATACGTTTTATTTCTAAAATAAAGTTACGAAAGAGGATTTATTTGCCCAGTTTCTTAAAAGCAAATATAACAGTTTATGAAATTGTAAAATATATTTATTTATACGAAAAAAACTTGCTTAAATTCAACAAATTCTGCTACATGGGCTAGAAAGATTTTATATTTTTATTAACAATAAAGCATTTGTTTGAAAGTGTCTATGTTAGACGATACTAGACTTTTCTATGCCCTTTTTTTGATGCGAAATATGTTTAATATAAGACTTTTGGGCTTAGCTATGAAATTATTGCTAGAACCTTTACCAAGGCTAATTGAAAAACCCCTTTCGTATGAACTAATTCACACAGTTTAAGCAAAATGTTCACTCAATTATAACAAAGTACAACTTCAAAGCTCAACTTTGAATTAAAAAATATAATAAAATAACAACTAATTAATGTCATAACATTGCAGCCAAAAAACAAACACAAAAAATCTAAAAAAAAAAAAGTCAAAATAAATATCTTAACAAAATAAACTAGCATGTAACATGATAAATGCTATAACTCCATAACAATTTGCCCCTTCATGTTCAAAACAATTACAAAAGCAAATCCCAACAACAACCGTAAATGAACAGTAGCACAAAGAAGAAGCAGCAGAAAAGAGGGGTATACAACACACAAAAAAAAACTTACTTTCATTTGACAGCTGACGCTTCATAATTTGTTTAACGTCTCTGAGCTTAATACGTAAAGCAAATAGACCCACACATCATGCCCAAGAGTTACAAACACTTTACAGCGACCACGAGGGAGCGCGACGCAGAGAAAGAGAGAGTGTGTACGAAGTAGGGTGTGTGAGAGAGAGAGAGAGAGAGATACACATACGAGCTGGGAGGTTAACTTCTAAAATGAAAAGTGTTAAAACTTTTACTTTCAACGCCACGGCGTTTTTGTGTATAACTTGGCCTACTCTATGAGGCCCAAAAGGGGGGCAACGGAAACGGCAACCAAAACCGAAACCAAAGCTGAAACCGAAAACTGAAAACTGGAACTGGAACTGAACCGGGCATGTAAATTGGCTTTTAAAGAGCCAAAAAGACCAACAAAGTGGGACTCCAGCAGACTTCAAAAGAGCGTCAACAAGTGGCGCATGTGACTTTGCTGCGGGTAATTATATTGTGGTCACGTTCAACTCAGGCATCTGTTAAATGTTATGTTGTGTTGTACTGTGTTACACTTTAACGCCATTTAACATACAAGTAAGATACGAGAGAGATACTATTGCTATAAATTGTTATTGTAAGACTGCTGGTTGATGTGGGAAAAACTTCAATATTCAAATTCAAATTAAGCAAAAATTTGTATACCCATTTTTCTTAAATTTATTATTAATTATTTCATAAAAGATCAAAAAATAAATTGTAATTTATGTGCTACTAAATATGAAAAAAACTTCCATAATTTTAAACAATTTTTAAATATTTTTGCAAATATGAAAAACAAAAAGTTTTTCTTCTAACTGAAAAATAGATACAAACTTTAAGATTCTAAAAGTTCTTCGATTTATCACATAATTAAAATAGAAATAAATTAAATTAAAATATTTAGAGCTTTAAGAAACAACTTTGTTGGCAATTTATCTTCAAAAATCGATACATCAATACTTATTTTAGCTCTACTTTTTTCACTTATGCAATTTGTCAAACTGTCGATGAAGAAATGATGTGTGATTGTCTCACTGTCTGTCTGGCTATCTGCTGCTTACATGGTTGTCAACATTATTATTGTTTTCATTGTTTATTTAATAATGTTGAAAAAATGAAACCAGCTTTTGATGTAATAATAATTTTTGATGGATTGTATGCACTTTAGTTGTGAAATGTTAAGTACTCGCCTCGCATTGTATTATTATTCAAATAGCTACAATTAGGCAGCTGACTGTAGCTCTGCGGTATCTCACTACAAATCTATCTAGCTACCTACATATGTTTTCAGTTATCTATATGTATCAAAGTGCATCTGTTAAATTAGCTTGCTAATACGCCTAATGACAGTCGCCGGTTTGACGCTACAAAAGCCCGGCTGTCTGGCCATTGTAAACTGCGGCATTATTAATTTAAATAGCATGTTGAGCAGGTAAACACACACACACACACGCAGCACAGTGAGGTAGACAAATAGATAGACACGCAAATAGCGTCAGATACAAGATACACGCTGGCAGAGATACATATGTATCTATTTATATATATATTTCAATCATAGACGTGTGTGCATGCAATAAATACTGTATTTGCCATGGGTATATATCTCTTTTAAATTAGCTGGGCTTCACTAACAACAACAACAACATTTCACACATTGCGCCTTTGACTATTTGATAAGTTCGCTGACAGTTGAGTAATGTAAAGCAATGTTCAATAAATACCTTTGCGTGTCGCATTGTATACGCTTAAAATGCGATACCCTGTAGACAATGTGACAAGCGGCAGGCATTTAAGCCGACAGCGTATGAATGTGTGTGTAACAGCTATAAAGCTGTTTACATTTCTGTTGGCTTAACATTAACAGCAAATTAAGTTTGGTATGTTTGCGACTATTTCTACTCACACCCTTATTGATTCACTGACTGATCGTTGCGCAGCCAAAACTATAAGACTTATGGTAATTAAATTTTAATATATTAGGTTTTGAAGCCTTTGCATCTTAGATTTAGATTCAAACATTAATTCGTTTGACGTGACTGTTCTCGGAACTGCAAACCCGAGTCTTCTACCACAAAATAATTAAACTTTATGGCTCAAATCTAATATCTTATGCTTTATGTATATACTACATTATTATTTATAAATATACTGCTTATCAAAACGTTTGTGTTTTGGGTTTGGTTAGCATTTAAACGGGTTTTATTAAGGTCCTAAACCGCAAACTTAGCAAAACAAATTAATTTTGATAACAAACAACAATGCTGTTAGAACCTTAGCTTGCTATATCCACCTTATGGATTGTTTGTTAACTCCTCCTTTAGAATATGTTCAACTCCTCACACAGTTTTTATCAGTGTTATGCAAATAAAATTTTGCAAATAAAATTGCTAAACTATTGTCTAAGCTAATTACGCTGAACCGCAGCTAACTGTAAGCCTCCCACTCAATACATTAATGTATATCTTTAAGTGTTTCGAATATTACCTGCTGCTTAAGCGTGTAATTTGTTAACTTGACGGTTTTTTTGTTACTGCTCGATGAGTTTGCATTTATTCTAACTTGGCCTTTTTCCTCCATTTCCCCCTGCACCTCAAGTTTTGTGGCTCATTTATCATTTTTCAGTGTGACAAACAAATAAAACGAAAATGTAGACAACACTCAAAACGCTCATTTGTTGTCATTTGTCTGACTGTCTGTCCGTCTGTCTAACATTCACTCTGTATTGTCATTGTTTTCAATTGTGTCTGTGTGTGTTTGTTATTTCTACAAAAATATTGTATATTTTTGTTTTTGTTTTTGAATGACATTTAAGCATCAATTTAGTATGGCATTTTAGCTGCCTGACTTACGCGTCGCAAAAATCTGAGTTAACAATAGGGCAGTAAACTTGATTCCAGTTATATGCCGAATTGATATATCAAGTTATATAAACTGTGCTAGAATCTGTTCATTATTTAATTTTTTTTTTTTGTTTGCCGGTTTCACAGCACATAAATTCCAAGTATTACAGCTGCATTCACAATTACAATTTATGATGCAAAGCAAATTCATTTCAGTCGCTTCACTGAACACTTCGCACTTGCACTTCATAAACAAAACAGATTCTCTGTCTAACTAACCGCAAACTGCTTAAGTGGAGGGCCAAGACGCAAAGACGCCTAGACGCCTAGAAGCCGACTTGTGGCCATAACCGGAAATTTCCATTTGACACTGCGGGTGGGTGGCTAACAAAACGAGCCACTTGCTGAAAATCTAATAACGACCTGCTCTTCGTCAGTCTGAGCCACAGTTGAGTAGTTCTTGAAGTAGGCCCCAAAAGGCACAAGAGTGGAGGAGAGAGAGAGAGTGGGACAATTGTCTGGCAGGACAACCGCAGGACATGCGGCTTGACAGCCTGAAAATTGCTCGAAGTTGGCTTTTGGTTTCACTCCTCTGCATGATTTGTTATTGCCGTAGTTAGAGAGACATTTATGGCCTGGTTTTAACTGCTGCCATATTTATCAATGGGTCGCCTCTAAGTATTATTAATAGTGCGGTTTAGCGCCTTATCTTCTAGGCCATTTTCATTTGTTTGCCATCTGTTTATTGCGTGTTTGCCGTTTTGCTCACTACAATTGACTCAAATTGCGCTTATCATTTATCACTCGCAGTGGAAGAGAGTGAGAAAATGGTGGCCGGAATTTGAAATTATAAAAAAAAATCAATGCAATTTATGACCATGAATCACAGCGTACAAATTTACATACGAAATTTTTGTTGTGCGGAAAACACACAATCAAATGCTAATTTCCAATGCAATTTTTTTTTAACAACAACAACCATAAATTGTGATGAGTTGCTGAGACAAAGGCGACAATCTTAAGTACAACTTATACACACACATACACACATTCATACTTACAGCGAGAATCATAAAGAAGCGCCAGCGAAATCTTAAATAAGATCTGTGCGGTGGCGTATACGTAATCTCATGCACGACTCAAATTACGCTTGTGGCCACAGCATTTTTTTTTTTGCTTTTAAATATACATACAAATTTTTTTTTGCTGCTGCTTTTGTTATTTAAATACCATGTTCTCATAAATTATAAAAGGCTGTTTTGTTTAACAAATTCGAAAATAATTTGATTTGTTTTTAATAATGTAATAAAGTTATTGCAGCCATAAATAAATATATAAAAGAAGTTTTAAATTTTGTATGCAATATTTCTAAAAATCAATTAGCTGATTATAAATATTAATCAAAAAAAAATATATATATATTTAGCACTTTTAGTTGAAAAATTGTGTACATAAGTAATTTTCTTTAAAAATATTTAAATAAATTTTAAAAATTATTAAAACAAATGTTTTCTTTGGCAAAAATTCTTAGATAAAGAAATTATTTAATGGAAACCTGATCGAAAAACAGCTTAGTTTCTATTTAATTTCAGTTGTAGTTTTATAACTGCATTAATAACTCCCAAATCTAGTCAAAATTTTGCTTAAAAGGTCCACAGGGTATTTAGACAGTCATGCCATTTATGTTAAGTTTATTTTAATTTTTGTTGTTGCTGTTGTGACTACTGTTCTACATAATGTGCATAATAATTTCGCTCATTTAAAACGTGTTGGCCAGCCAAAATGTGACGGGCAGACAGACACACTAACTGACATACCCTCGAGACACAGACAGAGGAACACACACACACGTACACACACGTAGTTGTTAAATGCGACGCGTCGTCAAGCATCAGCAAAAATCAAGAAGAGAAGAAAAATGTAGAGAAAAAAATAGAAGAAAAACCTAGAGAACTAAATATAGTACAATGGGAAGTCGCGGAATTAACGTTGCGTTCTACAATGAAAACGGGAAGCAGCTCAACTAATTGCAACGTTTCAAATTTCGCGTGTTACATAACAAAACGAGCCCCAAGCCCCAAGTTTGCCGGACATAGAATCATTTGAAACATTTAGCAACTCACATGAGTGCCAGGATAAAAAAAAACAAACAAGGTAAAAAGAATACAAATTACTTGCACTACAGTTCCTAGACAAACCAGAAATGTCACCCTAAAAACAGCTCAAGCATTACAAACATAATTCCAACATATATGTATGTAGTATCATTAAAATCTATGTAGGAAATAATGCTGAGAGTATAGTATGCGAAATTGAGCTGCAAATAAATCCACATTAAATGAAATGATATGAAATTGAAGCAATAAATGCTATATAGTTTTACTGAGAGCTAATAAAACGAGTGAGTGGCTCATTTATATCATTTTAAACAGCGGATTCTAAACTGTATTTAAGCTTAAGTTGGCTTCTAACACAGATTTATAGTATATGAAAGCATTAGCCATTTATTGCTTGTAAAACGTGAGCAGTTTTTAGAGCTACAAGATGATTCTAGAAATGGTTTTGTTTTTAAAGTATGTACTTTAATATATTTATGCAAATATTTTTGCAGTGAATTGAAGTTTAATATACCATATGATTAAGTGCTTTTATTTATTTAAATTTAATAGGCACATTTAATTAAATTCATTCATGTTAACAACTGTTTTAGCCCATACTAACTTAATTAGCCCTTGCAGCTATTATCATCTTTGAGATTCTGTCGCTTATATTCTATTAAGTTTAATATTAAAAGTTAACCATTTTGATTAATTTATGACTGAGCAATTTGTGTACTGTGTGTTTGTCCATACAGAAACATTTATCAAGAAAATTCGATTTAATGTATCAACAGCAGCAACTGCATGTAATGCTGACTAGTAAACAAATAACTGACAGCTGGTCTGTGTTTCTGCTTAAAACTAAACTCAATAGGATTTGAAAAAAAATAATACACAAAACTGTGCGATAATAAACAGTTTGCGACTAATGAAGTAGCTAGAGAAACAATTTTGGGATAAAATACTTAGAGGAAAGGAAGTTGAGAGCTATTTAAAAAAACAAAAAGATGCGAGTGCGTGTCACACAGTGCGTATGATTAATGCTAGCGCATATTTAATCATTTTTCATGGGTCTCCAAAATGACAGCAAGAGAGATGTCGCAGGATTGTTGAAAACACAAACACACACACACACACACAAAAAGGAAAAGTGAAAAGCCTGCAAGGCAAAAAACCAATGTAACTTAAGAGCCTGGGTCTCAGTTGTTGCTGGCAAATGACAGACAAGCAATCAGAATTATATGCTGGGAACATAACACACACAATCGAATGCAACCAAAAGTGCCACGCCTACATTAACAAGAAAATAGTGGGCTAGAGGCGTTGTGTGGTTGAAGAAAACAATGTCTAGTGGGTAGGGAAAAACAAGAAGCAAGCCAAACTAAAACTAAACTCATTTAACTTTTGCCGTATTTTGTTAGCATTTTACCTTGACCAGCAACAACAATAGCAACAACAACAACAACGGGGAGAAAAACAAACAAACTGTTATCAAAATGTCATTCATTCAAATATGGAGGGAGGCCAAGCATCGTTTGTGCCCCCTCATTTTTAGTTTCTATTGTTGATTCTCATTACATTTCTGTTTGCCTCTTGTTGCTTCCCCATTTCTTTTTTTTTCTTGTGTGTCTGTGTAGTGCCCACTGACAGCAGCAGCCTCAGCAGCAGCAGCAGCAAGAACAGCGACAGCAGCAACATCGCATCCTCCACAGTCGTCATGGTCGCGGTCACGCCGAGTAGCATCATTTCCAGTGGTGCAGGAAGCAGCAACACCAGCACCGCCAGCACCACCGAATCTCCGCTGGAGCAACAGCAGCCACAAGGTGAGCAGCACTATTAAAAGGGAGTTTATCTGGCATTTTCTTTTAATACCCTGTAGCGAGGGAATATAGAATTTGCGGCTGATGGTGTTGTCCATCTCTTAAAAGCAAACGGGTTTCTTATTAACAGCTTTAATGGATTAGTTATATTCATGTCCGTCATATAAACAATACAGTATTTGAGTTGCTATGAGCCAGAAGCACTAAAATTCGTATGGTGTGATCCATTCATAAATCCGGTCAGAATAAGTTTATTTTATTGCTAATAAATACTGCAAAATTTAAATATTCCATGTTATTAAAAACGTATACGTAAACTAAAACGATCCTATGAGTTTCGTTAGGATCAAACCATAAGGAACAGAGATCACTACTCAGGAAGATCTAGAGAGATCAATTGTATAGCGCAATCTGCAAAAGCGCAGGCTTAACAACTTCTGCAAATTTTCTAAGTACTCTAACAGCTACAGGGTATATTTCAGCTGTGTAAACTTTATTGTAGTTATCTTCTGTGTTTTTTGGGCAACCATTTTCCTAAACTAAAAACCAAACAATGCGCTTTTCAATTGTTTATAGGCCAATGCCTGCTGGATGGCAACTGGGTGTCCGAGACGACGGTGCGGTGCGACAAGCAGACGAGTTGCCGTGCTATTAAGCGCACAGGACACTGTTGTGCCGACTATAAATGCGGTAAGTTCAGCAAGCCGCACACTCCAAATCCTCTAACATGGCCACTGCTATGTGCAGTCGAACTTGCCACACATTGCCGTTATGCAAATAGCGTTAGTCTGGGCAACATTTTGTCATATTTTTTGGTTTCTTCTTCTCTTTTCTTGTTTGCCGCAGATTGCGAGAAAGATGGCAAAACTTATGCGAATGGTTATAAATTGGTTGATCCGGATACTCCCTGCACCGTCTGCTACTGCAAAGGTAAGTCATGGATGGAAAGAGAGAGAGTGAAAGCTATGTAGACAGAGATAGGATGTCAGAGTTGAGAAAAAATTAAATAAAGCCAAACTTTTATCTTATTTTTAGTTACAAAATAGATTTATTAAAAAAAAATAATATATTTTTTATAGATTTATTTTTATTACTTGATGTTTGGAGTTTCAATTTAAAATTAAATTCTTTAATTTGATAAGATTTAATAGATAGATTTAATTTGATAAACCCTAAATTAGAATACCATTGATAGCACTTTTGTTGCCTTGAAAGTCCAAATAATAATACCTTATCAACTGTTGCAGGTGGTGAGATTGTGTGCAGTTCCGTAACCTGTTTCCGCCGTGACGATTGCATGCCCAAATACGTGCCTGGTCGCTGCTGTCCGGAATATGACAATTGTCCAAGTGAGTGGTTTGAGTTTTGAGTGTGTGTAAACCAATTTCTTAATACATACCTCTTTCATAGTTCTGGACAACAATCCATCGTTGGCGGGTGAAACGAACAGCTTGGCATCGACAACTACTAAACCAGTGGCTGTTGCACCAGCAGCCGGCTTTAATTGGAACATAACCATTAAGGAGATAACCAAGCCGACGGAAATACGCATCACCGATGACAATCACAAGGTTAAGCCGATGATACCAACACGCAAAGTGGCCAGCATTGAGGCGCCAGCAGCAGAAAGCAGCACAACAGCAGCAGCAATAGTTGCTGAAAGCACGACAGCAACAGCAGCAGCAGCAACAAGCGAAGCCACAACATTAACTACAACAGCAGCAGCAAGTATCACGGCAGCAACAGCCGATACGACAGCAACACCAACGTCAAGCTCTACGCCTAGCCAAGACACAAACCAAAAAGCACTTCCAGCCAATAGCAGCGAAAGCTTAAAGCTTATCGCCTCAGTGGGTTACAGTACACAGAAACCGACGGTTACTTACAATGCCGACAGCTTGCAGCCACTGGTGGCCGAAAACGATCCCAGCAAGGTGAACATCAAGCGGGAATACACCACCGAGGGCGTGGCACTTGAGGGCAACGAAGCAACACTACCGCTTGGCCTAAGCTCCACATTCATACAAAATGGTTTCCGTGATGCGCTGGTTGATAATGGCGTTGCGAATGCCGAACTGGAACCAGATACAGCAGGCAGTGATAACATTTATCACATCATATCCACCACCGAAGGACCCAGCAGCGGCAGCGGCAGCGGCACCGGCAGCAGCAGCAGCAGCACAGAGCGGCGAGAGCTGAGCACTGAAGGCATGACCACTGCCAGCAGCGAACTGAGCTCCAGCTATGGCTATGAGAATAGCACCACGGAGCAAATGATGTTAAGCACTGAAGGTTTGAGTGCGGCGAGCAGCAGTGAGCCCACTCCAGTGGTCAGTTCCACCGCACACAGCTTGCATCACATGAATGAGGAGGAGGAAGTGCCGCAGGTGGAATCCAATCCAGCATATCCATCGCTGCCCGAGGATGACTTCAGTTTGCGCGATGTCAATTTTCCGCTGGTGGAGCTCGAGGAGATTGTGGAGGCGGAAAGCAAGGATGAGCAGCGTAGCATTGTATCGGCCTTTGAGCGGGACAACAACAAGCGACACAAGTCACAGGTGATTGAGCCTACTTTGGATGCGGGGGGCAGTGGAAATGGTAGTGGCAGCGGCAGTGGCAGCGGTGATATGGAACTCCAACAAGCACTGCCCTCTGCTGTTGTGCCGTTGATGTACAGCGCCGAGGATACTTCAGCCGAGACACGCATACAAAACGCCAGTGATCTGGCCAGGATTAGACTGCAGGAGAGCAGCGCAGAGTTGGAAAGTGGCAGTGGCAGTGGCAATGGAGATTTACGTGAACCCACAACACCCCGAGTAGCCTACATGCAGGTGCAGGACATTGATGAACTCGGTTCGGGTGCGGGACAGGCACAGAGCACGGCACAGGATCCCAAGGCAGATGCCGAGAGCCTCAAGCTGGATGAGGAACAGGAGCAGTCATCGCCATCCATACCATCTTTAGCTACACATGCCGAGAGAAGTTTCGTAGAGCAAAGCGAAACTGGAGCAACAGCACAACATCTCGATAGACTCTATCTAAAGCGAATATACTGAGTGTGAAACAAAGGGAGAAAGCTAGAGAGAGAGAATTACTTAGTTAGAGATCGAACAGCTAGTTTTTGGGTGTATATACATACTACATACATATACATATATATAACATATAAAGCATATAAATAGCAAGAATTACTACAACTGCTATTTAACTATCCTAAATCGAACGAACGCCTTTTGAAAAACAGCAAAGTGAGCAAAAAGTCTTAAATTTAAGTAGCAAGAAAACAACAAAACATTAAAACTAAAAACTAAACTATAAACATTAAAAATTGCACTTTTACCTAGACTGCAAATGCAATTTTTAATACAAAAAAAAAAGAACACAAGCGATTTGAAATTTGAATTTATACATATAAATTAACTTAGTTAAGTACTTATAGCAACAATTATTATGTATAACTTAAAAAGATAACAATGAAACAGAACAACAAATGAATTAACTAAATGCTGGGCTCCCCAAATGCAATAAATATATATACATATACATACACACACATGCACACATTTATGTATGTGTATGTTTAATTTTCCAACTATGCGTATGCGTAATTTGCCTAGTTATATTTCTATTTATTCTCACCTAAATAACCAAACATTTTTCATAATAAAACTTAAGCAAAAATAAAAAAAAATAAAAAATAAACAAAAACAATTCACACACACACACACATAAAGCGCCCACAACAAATTTATTTAACTATGATTTTATTTAATATTTAATTTATTGCATAAAACTATATACATTTTGCTCTAGTGATGTATGCAAATTATATTATTATTATATACATAGTTCTGTTCGATTTGCAAAGCTTTTAAGTTTAGACTGAGTATTGAAAGTTTTTAATTTAAAGCAACTACTTTAATTATAATTTATATACTTAATAAAAAAAAACGAAACGAAATAAATAACAACAAAAGTGCAGTCAATCTTTAAACATTTATCATAAAAATCTATAATTTATTTAGGCGCGCAAAAGTTTTAGTTATGTAAAGCAAAAAAAATATTTGCACAATTAATTCTAAAGAGAAATATATATGAAAATTACTTTAACTAGCGTAAATTTAGTAACAAGTTCATTTTCATGTGTACGAATTAATAATAAATGAATATAAATAGTAATAAAATAAAAAGGAAAAAAACAGAAATGGTATATTTAAAATTATTGGGAAATGCATAAAGGGATGTGCTTGTAAAGTGGCTATTTTTAGCAACTTTAAAGCACATAAAATGGAAAAGATTTAAGATTAATAGGCTGTTAACACGTTATAAGTTTTATAACTAGCTATATTGGCATGTATAATTTAATACTTTATAGCTAAATTTAACAATTTGAAATGTTGCTATAGGCAAATACAGCTATAAAAGATCTATATTTCTAGTGGAAAAAATATTTTAAAAATCATTAAAATTTTATTAAGCATTAAACGATTTTTTTAGTATTTTGTACATATATATTTCTATGCTGTTTTCTAGCATTTTTATGAAACTAGCTAACAACGCCTGAAATTTGGCAACAGTGCTTGCACAGCCATTGCTACAAAAAGCTTTATTTCTAGCGAAAAAATTGTTCCAAAAATTATTTAAATTTTATAAAAATTTAATAAATTTAATTTAATTTTATAAAGATTTAAGTGATTTTTGTAATATTTTGTACATTTTTTAAAGCTGTTTTTTAGCTTTTTTTAATAGGCTAGCTATTTGGTCGCCTAAAATTTGGCAACACTGCTTGCCCAGCTGTTTGTATTGTGCGAAAACTTGTAATGAGGATGATTTGGTTGCTGTTGCAGCAATTCGCAGCTGTCCTAGCAACAATTGCGCAATGACCACACCTACAACAACAGCAATACCAACAACAACAACAACAATACCATGACTTCTCATTAAATATGCAAGTGCATGCGGCGGCAATTACCAAGAAATTAAATGAACAAAAAATAAACGTACGTACACAACAAACATCACGACGACAACAGCAACGACAATTGTTGCATCACGGCAGCAACATCAAAAGTTGCCACAACAACAACAAAAACAACAGCAACAGCAAGAGCAACACCAACAGCAGAGACCACAAAAAAGCAACTCAGGTTACCCGCAGGCAACAGCAACATCGACAGAAAATAAGTGTATATATTGAACTGTAATGAACAAAACAATATAACAATAAACCAACAAAAACACAAAGATTACCTGAACCTTATGTAACATGTTTTCGAGAGGAGCTGAAAGCAAAAACTTTTTGATTAATTTAATATGCGCCACGGGATCTCTTGGCCCCGGGAGAAAGTCAAGTTTTGGGTCTTTTGGGCTTTTGGACGCGTCTTGATCATTAGAGCCGCAAAGACTTTCGTTTTGAGGAAGCAACTGGTTTCGGAGGAGCAACACTTTCGCTTCCAAAAAAAAAAAAAAAAAACAGTCAATTTCAAATACTTAAATAATTTGTTTTGGGTTTTATTTTGTGTGTGTGTGAGAAACTTAACAAAAAATGCAAATTCAAATCAAATGATTAATGATATGAATGGAGAGATAGAGAAAGAGAGAGAGATTTGGACACTTAATTGCGTCCAATTTGATCGACCTGCGATTGCAGATTGTTTATCACCTCAGAGGGCACGGTATCGCCCAAGATATCAAAGAGATTGATGCGCTGATTGCCGGGTATCTGTTCGTAGGCACCCAGCTCGATGCCCTCCTGCACATTCTGGATCTGTGCATCCTTGGGGATGAGCAGTGTCTGCTGTGCCTGTCTGATGGCCTCGTTGGAGTAGGCGGCGCCATCCCTTGTCTGTTGGGGCATGCAACGCACGCTAACAGCCAGCAGCAACATGGCCAAAACGGAGCACAGCGCAAAGACTTTCATGGTGAATTGAGGGTGTAAATTACGCTGCAATAGATACACAATCAATTTAGTATTAAACTTTATTTTATTTATTATTTATTTACACACTCCACGCGTGTCTTGCTCTGCATCTTACCTGGCGTGTGTGCTTTGTTGTAATGTTTCGGCTGCGCAGGCGCCGCTCGCATTTTATACGCTCAGCCAGCGGTGCGCCACGGCGCTGGAAACTGGAAAGCCTGGTAAGCTCAGCGGCTGCGCTTGTTTATTTCTGGTTTTTTTTTTATTTACCATTGTGGCTACATTTTTTTTATTTTTGCCAGGCTGCGACCCATAAACATTTAATTATTTTTTTTTTTTTTTTCTTTTGTGTGGGCAAATCATCACAATTATTATTATGGGGCATTTGTCCACTAGTTTTTTGATTTTGTTTTGGATTTTTTGCGGCGAAGGTTAAAGCTCTACAGAAATGTCAAGAGGCGCTTAACCTTCCAGTGTGCAGACCAGTAAGTGTCCAAAGTGGTTGATCAGGTGGCTCTCCGGTCTAAGCATTACTCTATCTGGTTCATTAATGACCGAGCGAGTATTAATAAACTTTAACAATTGTGCGCGGCATGAAAAGCCAAATTGTCAATTGGTGGCTAACCATGGATATTAAACTTCTTTTTTTGTTTCTATTTTTGGTTTTTGCGTAAGCTGACACCAAAAGTTGACAAGTATTTAACAAGGCAGCTTATTAATAGTAATTACTAAGCGATTAATATTTGTTGTGCTCTTGCAAGATATTTGTAATTTGTGTTGCAGTTCTGCAAAACTAAGATTTTAAAGTTGTTCAAAAATGAAGCGCGCTACAAATCAAATTTTAAAATCATAAAACAAGTTGGCAGCATACATATCTGCATATCGACAGCCACCACATAATTTTATATCGAGCGGACTATTGCATTTGGCTGCCAGTTCGATCGTATTAAATATTGTTTTATTAAATATTAAATTGTGAAACTGTTTTATATAAATAATACAAATTTTAAATATTTTTATCGAGGCTAAATATATGATATGCATAAGTAATCGATTGGCGCATGTAATTTTTCTGCACATCGATAGTTTGCTGCTCAAGTTGAGGTATCGATAGACGGCATTTTTAATGTTTTTATGCATCACTAATTTATTTGTGGCCCACCACAATTATTTAGCCATTCCGGTTTAATATTTACTAAAATATTGCCATCAAACGCGAACAAAACTTGTTATAACTTAAAAAACGTAGCAGTTGCAAGTAAGTGTGTGCTGCGAGCAATAAATAAACTGTGCAGTGCAGCAAGTTAGCGTTGAGAACACGCCGCAGCAGCAATCGAAACGAAACGCACGTGTGTGAGCAAAATGGATGCAGAGAACGGCGAGGGGCAGGTGCAGGTGCACCTAAAAACCAAACAAGAACAGTGAGTTTATAAATGAAATATAAAGTTGACTTAAACTCAATCGATTGTATGCTTTTAGTTATGCTGTGCCCGATGTGCCATATGCGATTGAGGGAAGTGTGTCTACCACCGAATTGAATATATTTCTGAATGCTTTGCTTCAGGGCAAAGGAATTGATGCTGTTGACTTTGATTTTCTTGTGTTTGATGAGTATCTGCGGGGCAGACTGTGCGATCATCTGCGCGAGAAGGCCATTAGCTTTGAGGATGCCATTGAGATTGAGTATGTGGAGCGCTTTCCAGCTCCAGAGCCACAGGATTGTTTGCTTCATGACGATTGGGTGTCGGCGGTGAAGGCGTGTGGCAAATGGATTCTGACTGGATGTTATGACAATACCATCAACATCTGGACCAAGAAGGGCAAGCACAAGCTCACTATACCTGGACACACGGCACCCATTAAGGCCGTTGACTGGATATCATTGGACGATACAAACGGACGCTTTGTGTCCACCTCACAGGATCAAACGGCCATGCTGTGGCAGTGGAACATTGAATCCAATGCCGTGGAATGCATATCCGTATGCAAGGGTCATGAACGTGGCGTCGATAGTGTCTCTGTGAGCCCAGATGCTCAGCGCTTTGCCACCGGCTCCTGGGACACAATGCTCAAGGTGTGGTCAGCCCAGCTGGAGGACAGTGCCGAGGGCACTTCCAAGCGTGCCAAGGAAAGTGGTGTTAGGGTAAGCACTTTGATCTAAGAGCCTATACTTGATCATATAGTTTTCATAAACTTTTGTATTCCTTTTAGACACCTAAACTAACGCTACAGGGACATCGGGAGAGCATCTCGGCGGTGCAGTGGATGGATGAGAGCACACTACTCACGGGCAGCTGGGATCATACGCTCAAGGTGTGGGATTTGCATCTTGAGGGCATCAAAACGGAGATATCCACCAATAAGTCCATATTCGATGCCAGCTACTCCAAGTTGAATCATCTCATTGTTACCGCCTCCGCAGATAAGAATCTGCGCTTATATGATGCACGCACAAATCGTAAGTTTTTGAATATGCAAATCCAACTGAATCCTTAATAAATTTCAATTCCAGAGGGTTCGGTGGTTCGTAATACATATTTGGGACACAATGCCTGGGTACAGTCTGTCATGTGGTCCAACACAGAGGAGTTTCTGTTCGTATCGGGCGCCTATGATAACCAGAATAAGCTGTGGGACTGCAGAAGTCCAAAAGCGCCGCTCTATGATCTGCTGGGACATGGTGATAAGGTTCTGGATATCGACTGGTCGAATCCCAAATATATCGTCTCTGGTGGCGCCGATAACACTGTGCGTGTGTTTAAAACGAAAAGAGATGCCGACGAGAATATGGAAACAAAGTAACAGTTTTTTGGACAATATACAATTTATATATTAGTGATAAGACAACTGATTGATAAGTTTAAATAAACAAAAATATAAATTTGTTTTGCTGCAAATCGAAATCAAATAGTCGCACCTTAACCGGCGATACTAATTGCACGCACGCTAACTACTGAACTATCGATAACATCGACACTGCATCGATATAAATTTTTGACAACAAAAGAAACATCAAAAGCGGCCGACCGCTTGTCTGCTGCTGCTCACGAATATTCAACATAAAAAAGCAGAAACTTACAACATTTATATAAAATTGAATATAGTGGCAATATAACAAGAAACATAACAGTTGATACCAAGTGAAAACGGACAACGCCAAACAAAGAACAGCACAAGAAAACAACGCGGCCAACCAAGTGTAAGACAGCGAGCGGTGTGAAAGAGCAAAAGTGAGAGCAACAGAGAGAGAGAGAGCGCGCGACGGCAGCAGCAGCAGAACATTTTTGCAGTGCTTTCGCGACGTAAAAGTAATCAAATTTGTTTTTGTTTTCTGTGTAGCAAAAAAGGTGCGTGTGTATAATTAACCCCGTGTAGTTCTTTGTTTATTGCTTGAAATTGTGCAATCAGGCGATTGGCTCACACCGCAAGCAGCGCTGCAGAGAGCGGCAGAAGCAGCAGCAGTAGCAAAGCATTTTGCAAATGTCTGCGCTAAGCTGATTGATTTTTAACTGCAACCGCGTGCAAGCAAACATAATTGATGCATGCCTACATTTGAGTGTGACGCTGGGCTATAATTAAACACTGAATCAAATCAATATGTATGATAATAAAAGCACTGCGAACGCTGCTGCTTTGTCATGGCCAATGGCAAACTCCAAGCGCTGCCGCTGTCGGCGCCGCTGCGACATCTCTGTGTGCAGCGGCAGCAGGCAGCATTTGCCAAAATGGCCGCTTGCCTCTCCCTCTCTCTCTCACTCGCTCTCCCTCTCAGCACGGGCAACGCGCTGGCTGCGGTGATTAAATTTAATCCGATTGGGGCTTTAAACGCATAGATTTTTAGGGCTCTCAAATTTTGCAGATTGTTGCTTATATATAATTGTGTTACATAGAGCAAAACGGGTCAAGGACCTGTCGCAAACGCAGCGACGTCGAGACGTCAGTGTTGATCAATTTGGTTCCTGACTGGTTCCACTTGGAACCAATTCGGTTTGGAGTAAAGTTACTCAGCGGTTCAAACCTTAAACACACATTTTATAAAAAAAAAAACTGCTGTACATATTTTTAAATGTGTACATACCAGCACTCATTAGACTGACGTCACGGTTCTTGGAACTGCAATTTGATAAACTTTTTAACTTATTGCTCTATATAAAACATTTTTAATTTTTTTTTAAACCAAATCGATTTCATTTACGATTCCAATCTAATCTCTGCCCACTTTCTGCACCTTTCAGAGCCTTCCTAGCGAACTGAGACAAGCAACAAACTATTAATAAAATAAGACTGTAAAGCAGCAACATGTCTTCAACACCAGCAACGGCAACTGGTGCCGGCAGCAGCGCCACCAGTTCCAGTGTTGCAGCCACATCCAGCGCCAGCTCCTCCAGCAGCAGCAGCAGCAGCAACAACACTGCCTCCTCCACCACCAGCAACAATCAATCCACAGCGGCCAGCACACCAGCACGTGGACGTGGTGGTGCCAATACCAATGGAGGCACTGCCACCTCAAATGCTGCCTCTGGCAGCACCAACTCAACGGCTAGCAGCGATGAGCCGCGCAAGGATACGAAGTCAACGCCTAGAATATCCAAAGCTCTGGGCACCTCGGCCAAGCGTATACAAAAGGAATTGGCCGAGATCACATTGGATCCGCCGCCTAACTGCAGTGCTGGTCCCAAGGGTGATAATCTCTATGAATGGGTATCGACCATATTGGGACCACCTGGCTCTGTGTATGAGGGAGGCGTTTTTTTCCTCGACATACACTTTTCGCCCGAGTATCCATTCAAACCGCCCAAAGTCACGTTTCGCACACGCATCTATCACTGCAATATCAATAGTCAGGGTGTCATTTGTCTGGACATTTTGAAGGACAATTGGTCGCCAGCGTTGACCATATCAAAAGTTTTACTCTCGATTTGTTCCCTGCTCACAGATTGTAATCCTGGTGCGTAATTAATCATACAAATTACAAACTCTTTCTATTGTAAATCGTGCTAACTATTAATGTCTTTTAGCTGATCCTTTGGTTGGCAGCATTGCTACACAATATTTGCAGAATCGTGAAGAGCACGATCGAATTGCGCGTCTTTGGACAAAGCGGTGAGTAAAGCCAGTTACTGTTGAGCATTGCAGTTCACAATGTATCTAAAATCCATGGCTCTAAACTAGATTATCTCCCATACGCAACTCTCTAATACTCTTTCTTTTCACCCACTCTACAGGTATGCAACATGATGCGCAAGTCTCAGCATTACACACGTACCACAAGCTGCAACAAGAAACGAAAAATCGCAAATTATAAATATATATATTATAAAACGCTAACTATAAACTTAACAAAAACAAAACACACACACACACACAACAAGAAACAGAACCATTAAAACAATATTAAATTAATCTCTTTGTATTTCTCACTTTACAACACACACATTCACTTTGATTAATTGTATTATTATTTGTGTGTAAAAACAAAAACATTAAAATTATTTAAGCTGTGTTTTGAAATTCATTCTGTCTTTAAGCCAAAACCAAACACACAAACAGAAAAAACCAGAAACCGCAAATAATAAACATTAATCGACGCATCATTAAACTGCACATTGGCATATATAAACAAACTAATCAACTACATAAATAAATGAATAATTATAAATACAATTAGTTTACATTACGAGTATATATCTGTACAGTGTTAAGACAAAATGGAGCTAAACGATTAACAACGACAACAAACCAACAAAACAAACAAAGCCTATTTTAGTAAATATACTTATTAACACAACCAATAACAACAAACAAACAAACAAATCGTCAGGGCTGCAAAATTTTCAATTATTTTTACAATTCTTGACAAAAAGCATTCAAAGAAAAAGACTCGATGTATAAATAAATAACAAACTAAATGCATATAATTATGTATATGTTTGTATGTACACAAAAACAACAACTAAGACAAACAATTTTCCAAATTCCAAAACAAAAAACGAAAAAAAAACAAACTCATTTTTGTTATTTATAAACGATTTTATTTAGTTTTTGTTTTAATGTGATATCCGTAAGCGTCAAATTTGTTCTTTGGCTATATTCTCGTGCTGTAAAAATTGTGTATTAAATAAATAACTTAAACTTACGAATGCGCAAACAACAATTGCGACATTCGCAACGTATTTTAATACAAACAACAAAAATTATAAACAAAGCAGACAACTACAAAAAACAAAAGCTACATATACAAATTAATGAAAGAAAAACCAAGAAAAACGATAAACTTCCTATTATTTTGTAGTTTTAATAAAAATATATATTTAAAAAAACAAAAAACAAAAAAACAAACGATAAGAATTTATGAGCATGAGAAAACTTTAATAAAAACGAAATAAAGGAAATTATTTAAAAATGTAAAAGTGTATTTAAATTATATAATATTAAAAAACAAGTAAGTAATTGGAAATATTTAAATTTATCAATATAAATTGTAGTCTATATAACATATATAGTATTTAGGCACTTTTGAAATCAGCTTAAGCAACCTAGGGAAGAACCTGTACTACTAAATTTGTGTGTACGCCGATCAACTTTTTTTTTAGAATTTTAAAACAAAGATTTCGTAGCACAATTGTTTTAAAATCTCTGCGAAATTCTCAATTAAACTACAGAATTAGCTACAGAATCAAGTTCAAGTATTTAGGTACTCTTGAAATCAGCTTAAGCAGCCTAGTGAAGAACCTGTACTTAAGAGCTAGAGCTACTAAATTTGTGTGTACGCCGATCAACTTTTTTTTTAGAATTTTAAAACAAACATTTCGTAGCACAATTGTTTTAAAATCTCTGCGAAATTTTCAATTAAACTACAGAATTTGTTACAGAATCAAGTTCAAGCACTTAGGTACTCTTGAAATCAGCTTAAGCAGCCTAGTGAAGAACCTGTACTTAAGAGCTAGAGCTACTAAATTTTTGTGTACGCCGATCAACTTTTTTTTAGAATTTTAAAACAAACATTTCGTAGCACAAAATCTCAATTAAAATCTGTGTTTGCTACAGAATCAAGTTCAATTTTATTTATTTGAAAGTCTAATTTGTAATTACTTTAAAGTTATGATTTTATTCGTTATAGTGTGTGTGTGTGTGTGTGTATGTGTTATGTATGTAATTGTTTATATAAAATATGTTTGACATTCATTATTACATTTAACTAAATTGAATCATATGGAACAGCTACACCAGATTGGCACACCGCACACAGTAGTAGTATCGCGTATGCTCTTTTATAGATACATGCCATTGACCAGGAAATCAGCCTCTTGGGAATAGGGCGTCTTGCCGCCCAAACGACGTGCTCTTCGTCCCACTGTGCGCATGCGACAGCCAATTAGTATGGAAAGAGCAGCAGTTACCAGCAGTCCCAAGGTCAGGGAGAGCACAGCGCCGCCAGGACGCTCCGAGTGGCCATCGTGATCCCGAAATTCCAGCACCAAATTCTCGTGTATCGTTTTGTATTGCTCATGGACGGGAGCAACAGGCACCGGCAATGCTGGCGCTGGTAATGATTGCTGCTGACTAGTCTGCTCCAGGGCCAGGTCAATGGGATCTTTGCCCGATTTGGCTTTAGTTTTCTTATGTTTGCGTTGTTTCTTTAAGATTCGATTTAAGATTTAAATTAAATTTAAATATATTTTTAAGACTTTTGAGCAGAACTCACTTTCTTGGGCGCCTCTGTGGACTTGTCGTCATCGTAGTCATCATAATCCTCATCCGTTGGCGGATTCTTGCCACGTGTTGGTGCTGCATTTAGCACTGGCAACATGGATTGCTGAGGTGCTGCTGGTGGTGCAGCTGCAGCTACAAAGCCTTGATTTTGTTGTTGTGCTGCTGGCACAGCTGCAACTTGTGGCCAGCTAACAACAGCTGTTTGCTGTGGCACACCTACAACGGGCTGTTGTTGTTGCTGCTGCTGTTGCTGCTGTTGCTGTTGCGCTGGCGTTAAATAAATGGCGGTGCGTGGCATCGACATGCCATACAAAGTGCCACCGCCAAGTGCGGCATTATTATTATTGCTCGTGTACACTGGCAATGAAGATTGCGGAGGAGACGCCACTTGGCCCTGAACCTGCCCCTGGGCATTATTAATACCAGGTTGTTGCTGCTGTTGCTGTTGCTGCTGTTGCAGTTGCAAGCCGCCTTTGTGATTGAATATGCGACTGTTGCTGAGCTGCTCATCTGTTGAGGAGGAAGTAAATGGTTAATTGAATTAATTACAAGTAGTCACTGAAACCACAACAACAACAAAAACGACAACAACAACAACTACAACACACTCACACACTCGTAAATCAATTCTGACTGACATGACTCCCATTACAACAATGAAAACTGATGGGTAATTGCCATTTTCCCATCCAGCAAAACTTCTCAAGTGCCCGCAGCCAATTGTCAGACAGAACAGAACAGACAGAAGAAACACTGACCACAGCTGAAAATGCTGCTGAAAGTGCAGCACAAATTGGTGCAGTTTACATTGCGTGCACTTTGGCTGGCAATTTATGTGCTAATGTCGCACACACACATACACACAAACAGAAGTACACACAGATACTAAATCTCTCTTTGTGCCTAGTTTCAAGTCTTCTCGCTATCAATTTCTTTGTGCTTACAGCTAACTTGTTTTCGATGCTTAAGATAAGCTTATCTATATAATTTTCTATCTGCAATCTTGACTCATTACAACTGACAGTTACGCAGAATTTACTAGATTTTTTTTTCGCTGCTTTTTTTGTGGTTTTTTCTATGATTTTTTCAAAGAAATATAACTTGTAATTTAAAAGTTGCCTTGTAATTATTAGCAATATGCTAGTGGGAGGAAGTAGGTATGTATTTAGTTTCTTATTGTGGCATTAAACTTTGAATGGATATGCATTTTCTTAAATTTTATAAATTTATCTGTAAGTGTTAAATAACAATAGAAATGAAAACCTATTTAAAGTTTGCAAAGTGCTTAACTAACGAACTTTGAAACTGTTTGTCTGAGTTTAAATTCCTTTTTAAAAGTAAAATTATGCTTCTTAAATTTGACAATAATTTTTTAGGACAGCAAGATAAGAAATATTTCAAAGTTTCCATGTTGTTCCTTTGTGGAAATAAAACATAGGAATTACTGTTAAAGTTGGTGAACTAAAATAAATGTTTACTATAAGGCAAGCCGACTGAAAAAGACCCTGTCACAAGAAGGCTTAATTAAGTGCCTTCAGC
This sequence comes from Drosophila tripunctata, assembly GCA_035047385.1. Taxonomy (NCBI): domain Eukaryota; kingdom Metazoa; phylum Arthropoda; class Insecta; order Diptera; family Drosophilidae; genus Drosophila; species Drosophila tripunctata. The sequence goes on from JAWNPS010000307.1 coordinate 573,791, forward strand.
TCTTATCTGAGAGCTCTTTTCTTTCTGAGATCTTAGTGTTCATAAGGGTAGCTTTACAAATATGTAGGTGTCCAGTTTCCTCCTTGTACTAAAGGGTCTATTGAAGTCTATAAGTCCCTTAGGCTGTCAAATTCACAAACAAATTCTCTGTACAGGCAAATAACACAATCATATTTACCTGTGCTCAGAATCTCGCCTTGCGGTTGTGATTGCTGCTGCTGTTGCGGCTGCGGCTGCTGCTGCTGCTGCTGCTGTTGTTGTTGCTGTTGAGTCTCAGCAATAATTTTGCGATTAGCCCAGGCAGTGGCATCCTCTCGATTATTTACCCTGGGCGGTGGTGGTGGTGGCGGCGGTGGTGGACCCAGCAGTATAGTGTGTTGTTGTTGCTGCTGCTGCTGCTGCAGCGGCGGTTGCTGCTGTGATTGTTGTTGTTGAACTACCTGCAATTGTTGCTGAATGGGCGGCACTGGTTGATATTGCTCTGGGTTATTGTTGCTGTTTACTTTGGGCGGAGCTGAAGCGACGGCATTGCACTGCAAAAGTTGGTCAACAAAATTGTTAAATGGGCCAACGAAGAGAGTGTGTGTGTGTGTATGTGGTTTTCTGTTTGTTGTTGTTGTGTTGTTGGGGGTTTTAACTCACTTCCGGTCCTTCGTCGCTGCCATCTTCGCACTGGGGAATTCCATCGCAGGCATTGTAAACAGCAATGCATTCGCCCGAATGGCAACTGAACTGAAAGCGTCCACAGTGCGCAACAACGGGAGCTGTAAATTGGAAAAGCAGCGGATGCGGAAAATGGGTAAAATTGTCATTTGCATACACAGTGAGAAATATATCAGATATTTTAAAATATACAGAAATATGTATGTTTGTTTCATTAAGAAACTTTTAAGTACAACATGGCTAATTTTAAGAACTTTAATCTTAACACAAATTCTGAAAAAATGGTTTTATGATGAACTAAAATTTTTAATGGTTTCTAAGTTTGCATTGCCGATAAAGTCAATATAATATAACTAAAACTAAAACTTATTTAAAAAGATTTGGAAATCACATTAAGTTTTTAATGAAAATTGCTTTGCTTTACTTTTCCATTATTGGAACATATATTATCTATGTAAAATATGTTTTTAAAAACAAGAAACCGTACACATTAGATTACAATAGATTATTTATAATATTTTAATTTTCCAAGTTTTCTGCATATATCAAATTTTTTTTTAAACAAAACTAAAAATTTTATTGAGCAGCTTTTTTTTTGCCGTGTACTACTTACCGCTTTCAGGTGGTGGCACAATTGCTGCCACAGACTGTGCCACGCCCGGTGGCAGCACCGCACTGGCAGTTGGTGGTATGACCACCACAATTGTGGGCTTGTCCCGCAACACTTCCGGCTTCAGTTTGAGATTGCTCAGCTCCCACTCCTGCTGTGATATATTGTTGCTATTGGGTATGTGCGGCAGCTGTGGCCTCGCTGTGCTTGCCACATCCACTGTGTTGCGCGTGAGCACGGCGCTGGTGTAGTTCGCATGCCGTGTAAACTTGCAGTGGAAATTCTCCGGCGGACCGCACTCGAAGAGGTAGCAATAGCCACCTGACTTGCGCTCAAAGATGTACACATCACAGGCATCCGTTTCGCAGCAGAGTCGCTCGCATTCCTCGAAGGTGTCCAGCTCCAGACCCTGCAGATACTTGCCACCGATTGCCTGAGATTCGCCCGTGCGTATGATTGTGTTTTCGTGCACATCAAAGTGGCCTAAATATTGGCTCATAAGTTGTTGGTGGTGGTGGTGGAATGTAGAGTTGGAATCGGCTGGTAACTTACCTATGCAAGATTCAAGATCCATGCGTTTGGTCAGTCGGTGTGGCGCTGTGGCAAACTCTGGCTGAGCAGCAGCAGCTGCCACTAGCAGTGGCAACAGCAGCAGCAACATTTGAATTGGTTTTGTGGTCACGCCGCTCCGTTAACTTGGCTAATTATGGACACAGCTCACTGAACTATTTATTGGTGGGTGGTTAGAGAGGGACGTGTGGAGGGAGAAGGCTCGAATCTTGGAGGCTTGGCGTGTTTACAAAAATTTACACGCTTATCGATTTTTTCTCTTCTCTCTCTCGCTCTCCCTCTCTCTCTCTATCTCTGTCACTACTCGCTTACAGATAATGTGCGTAGTTTTTGCAGTTTTGTTAACTGACAACTGCTTTCTTAACAAAAATGCAACACTTTAATTTAAAACAAGGAATTTAAACTACTATTTATTGTTTGTTTTTAATTTACTTTTAGCTAATTTATTAGAATTCTTTTTGTTTGTTAGAAATCACTTGCTGAGCAGCTCGAACACAAAATGTAAACCAATGGAAAATGCTAAATGAAAAGCAGACAAGAGCCACCCTTAAACGAAAAGCTCTCAAGCTTTCCCTTAACAGCTGTTGGCAGTGCTGACATTTTGCTAGTTTATAGCCAGTTCAGTTGCAAAAGCGAGTATAATACTACTAGCTACAAAAGTAGCTATTTTCAGATATTTTAGACATTTAGACTAAATTAATAAATTTACTAACAAATAAAGGCATTTTTCCACTAAAGCGCAATTCATAAACTTTAATGATAAATTTTTATTCACTATCTTAAAATTACTAAAAAAAATTTTTTATATATTTTGCGTCTCTGTTAAGCAATATTTACTTTCCACGAAAGCTCGAAAGCTCGCTTGCAAATTCTCTCGCATTTCCAGTGAGAACATATGTTAACCTTATGTTTGCCTTTCAACCCTAACCTTGCAGACCTTGCAACATGCCACATGTAGCACAACAACAATAACAGCATGATTGGACGCTTTCTGCGCTGTCTTCTTGCCCATTCTTACAGCGTCTTTAAGCAGATTTCGGAACTGCAAACATGTAGAAAGCAAATTACAAATAAAAATCAATAAAAGCTTTTGTATCTATTTCTTGTGTTCTTTTTTTTGTGGTTTTATTGCTCTTTTTTCAGGCTTTAATAATTCAGCTGTGGTTGAGGGTGGTTCGTGGTACTAATAGGTAGGTTGATGGGTAGATTAGATGATTAGAGACACAAAGGTGTGGAAGGACTGTTGGGCAAATATCGAGAGGTTGAAAGGAATTTTAAAAAGTAAATGTTAAAAAACAAGTAAATAGAAAATTAGTAGTATCTTCTATAAAGAAATTTAAAAGATATTTCTGAAACTATATTATTTGCTATCTTTTAAATTCCGTCTACATGAACATATGGCAAACTGTCGCTTATCCCTGGTTTTATTGCACCCCAAGCCCTGCGACGAATTATGTACACACACACACACATAACAAGTCTCATACCCTTTTGGCCAAATACATTTTGGTCTCAGCATAAGTCGAAAATGTCTATAAATAGCAACAGAGACGAGACGAGTCTAAATTGTGCACACGGCAACAAGCATTATCAGCAGCAGTAACAGGCGCTTTAACAGAGCACTGTTAAGTGTTCTGCTCTCTGTTAACAGCGCTCTCAATGTAAATGGCGACGCATGCGTCGCTTAAGGTGACAACTTTAAAACTTCAAGTTGTAAGCAACTTGAAAATGTTAATGAAAATAAAGCGATAAATGCAAAAAGGGTCGCTAACACGCCCACTCACACTCTGCTACACACTCCCCCCCACACACATGTGTATGTACACACATAAACAACTTGCACATGGAGACTGGAGACTAGCTGCGTTTATTAAAACACCCAGGCGAACAGTGCACAAAAGCCAAGCCAGCAACAACAAAAACAACAACAAGAACTGCAACAACGACAACAACAATAACAACCCCTTTGGCACTGAGCGCAGTGCAACAAACAAAAAATCAACAACAACAGCAGCAGCAGCAGCATTTGGAGCCATAAAGTGGGCAAAACGTGAGCTTGGGAGTAACTAAAGGCGACTAAAAAAAGCATTGCATATTTCAGGGGGCGCCGCAGCTACTGTTAGGCAAATGCCTGTGTGTTAGACAGGGGGAGAGAGAGAGAGTGCATGTGTGTAAACAACAACAACAACAACTCGTTGTTGGAGGAGCAAATGAGCGCTTTAAATTGCATGTTCAGTTTGGCGAACGATTTTAATGCTTTTAATTTGAACGATGAAACCAGCGTTGCCAGAATATCAAGCAATAAAAGATATAAATAAATGCCAAAAACAGCAAAAGAGTAGCGAAATAAAATTTGTTGAAAATTTAAACTTTGCCTAAATTTTACTTTATAAAATATGTTTATTTATACAAAATAAACATTGAGTAAAATTGTTAAACAAAAATTAAAAAATTCTAATAAAATATTCCTCTGCTTAAACAATTTTATATTGAAGAATGCAAGTATTTTTGTTAAAATTGGCCAAAATATATACTAAACACGATGTTTTGATTTTCAAATAATTTTTAATAATTTTTCCTGATTTTAAATAATTGATTGAAACTAAAATTCCTTTTAACTCATACACCTATCTGGTGAATATAATTTTTCAATTATAATATTGAAAAATATTTATGTTAGAAAATCTCATAGCGATTTGGTCAGACTACTCCACAACAGCTGAATCAATTTAGCAATGCTTGACGCGTTAGCTTTTCTAGCTATAAATTAAATCAAATGACAACACTGTCGGTGACAAAGCAGCGGGAATTGCGACGAAGGCGGAAAATTCTTTTGGAACTGTTTGTTGGTGTCGTGTCATTTTAGATTATAGCTACAGCAACAACAGCAAAAACAACAACAACAATTGTATGCAGCTTTTAGCCGAACATTGAGGTTACACTTAATTGCTAGACCAAACAGCTGCTGTATACTTTAGAGCGTACTTTTAAAGTGTTTTATCGATTTTTATGCTGGAAAATTGGCATTAAGTTCATTGCCTGACAGACGTGGCCCAAAAGGCAGCCAAAGCAAAGTCATGAACAAAATGAAACGAAACTATTTCAAGTATCTGAAGGATACAAATTATTTTTCTATTTTATTTTCTGCTATTTCCTTTTTTTTGCTGTCTGCCTGGACATTTTCTGAGAAAAGTTTATGACTTGCATGATTGTTATACATATATTTATATATACATATATAGTCTTTAAAGCCTGCAGCGCATTCCAATCCAGAAATTATTTTTTGTTTCAAAGTCATTTGGCAGGACGCGACGAGACGACCGTCTAGGCAAGTCTAAGAGGGTTCAATAACATTTGCGAATTCTCGTGCTGCTCGTAAAGACTGAGCAGTAAATAGCATGGTGCACGTGCAACGTGCGCGAAAACTCGTAAATATCCTAAATTTAACGAAATGGAAATTTCTGTTGGCAAACGCAACGACCCCCGCACACAATCACCTCACATTGGACTAGAGTAGAACAGAACAGAGGGTTGAAGTCGTCATCCTCCATTAACTGACAGATGTCGTTGTCTTCGAATCTCTCAATCTCCACAACATCATTTGCTACATGGCCAGGTGAAAAAGCTGCGGCCTTGCCACAGACCGAAACGAGTTTTTGTCTTAGCCAGCAAAATTTATTGTTAACTGGAGACGCTTGTTGTGGTCGAAACAATTCATCTAAGCCGACTGACTCACTCACTCACTTATGTTCAAAACTTGCTAAATAATATAAATAACAAGCATAAAAAGAACTTTGAATGAATCTTGTCTCAAACACTACCACAAATTGCCGACAAGTTGCAGTGGCGGCGGTAAAAAATAAACGTAAAGGGGGTTGTTTAGAAAACAAAAGTCGCAATAAACTCGTATAATTAAAGTTGAGTTATATAAGCTATATTTATAAGCTAATTCCCTTTGGAAGTTTGTACAACTACGCCACTGGTTAAGCACTGCCTCATAAATATAGCTTAGCTTTTTCGAGCTCTTAGTAAACATAGCGCGATCTAATTTTAATTAAAGCCAGCAATAGAAATTTACATTAGGCCAACCACAATGTTGGCTTAAGAAATGCCTCACGGGAGTTGGTTACATTATAAAGTTCTGACAGCCTTTAAAAGCTTACAGCAAAACCAGAAATAACACAATACATGATTTAACATATGGGAAAAATAGAGTATGTATGCGAAATCCGACAAGAATTAAAGATTTAAAGTTTTAGAAAACACTAAAAATCATAATCGCTTTGAAATTTTAGGCTTTTAGTTGTATGAAAACTGTTATAGCTCTACAGCTTGACAATTTTCCAACGTCTTTTGATAAATTGCGAGCAATAACTCAAGTGGAAATTAATCGAAAAGTGTACTGACCGATGATGAACTTGCCAAAATTGCAAATTATTATGCGTAACGCCTGCTTGGCCCAGCATACTAGTATAATGAACTGATGAACTGACAAACAGACCATTAATTATGCCAGAATATTCGAAAAATCAAACAAGTCGCAAGCACTGAATCAGAAAAAGAAAAAAAGCAAATGAATAAAGAAAAAATTCAGACAACGTCGCGACTGGCTAACTAATTTTTCACAAGGGTATGAGTTGTGCCTGGCAAGGACTTGGAGCATAAAGGAGCAGACGTTGGCTGGGTGAGGGCAAATAGAATTAATGGTGGTGCCAACAGGCGAAAGAAAGCATAAAGCGAATTTTCCATTGTGTTCTTAGCATTGAAAATGTCGCGTCAAGGAACCTTCAAGTGTTGGCAACAATAAGAGGGAGAAGTGGAAGACGAAGAATAGAGAGGTAGTTGTGGGCTAAAATGGCTTAACCGCACAGTAAAAGCGCAACAAGAGCCATAAGCATTGAAACAAGATAATATGTTAAATATGCAAGAGTAATACTACAGTTGCTGCACTAAAAGATATCCTAGAATACTCTATATTAAGCTAGAGATGGAAATTTCTTGAGTTAATTTGTTGAAACAGCATTTTAAAAGAGTAATGTTAATTAAAGTCGATTTAGCATATGAAAACATTGTTTTTAAAAATGTATATTTTGGAAAATAAGTCACTCTTACAAATTGTGTTTATTTATAGAGTAAATTCGTAAAACAATATCAAAACTTAATCATAATATAATCATTATAATAAATACCAAAATTTGATAAAAAAAAAAAGGAATCATTTTAAAATCGAATAAAAAATCCATATTTACATTAACAAAGCAACATTAACAGCGTAAAACTATAGAATATTATATTTCTTACTACAACTTTTTTCATATTTTTCTCTCAGTGCATCCGCTTGAAAATGTGCGTAAGTTCTTTGACTAGAAAATATGCCATGTGCAGCATGTAAGCATGGCACAAGGTATGTAGAAAACATTGACTTTGGGTTCAAAAACAACAAAACAGATGCTTGCGATGAACTCTTGAACTTGGTGTGAAAGGGGACAGCAGTGTGAAGAAGAAGAAGTTCAATGATTCCTCGGCCAGGACACAAAAACAAACATAATAGACAAATAAAGCTTTGCTTAGAACGTGTGTCTGGACAGTGTGCGTGTAAAGGGTCAACGAATTTTGGGCGGGTTCTTAACATTAGCATTAAATATTTAAATTTTAATGAAAATTGCGTATACGTTGTGTGGGCGCTGCAATGTTATGCAACCGTTTAAATGCCTGGAATACAAAATGAAATGTGAACAAAAGTGAAAATGACGAACAGAGAGAGAGAGAGGGATATAGCTTTACATTATTCAAGCAGAGAGCTGAATAAAAAGCCAGTGCATAAATATTTGATTAGTTGAGAAAAGAGAATGCCAACAACAATGGCAACGGTAGCTTCAGCTTAGACGCAATTATCTAGCGCCAGTGCCTCAAGACAATGCCAAATGCCAAAATGCTTAATGGCAAAAAACAAAATACCATATATATACATATATACTACACATAGCTTAAGCATAAAAGTGTTTATACGTCTAAAGTGTACATAAGTAGATGCTAAGTATTAAAACAAAAGAAAAAGAAAATAAATGCCTGACAGAGTAAAACGACAGCTCATTAAAACTTAAAGCCAACTCTACGACCACAAGACACAACAAAAACGGCAAATGTTATTTATCTATTGATTTTGTTAAACGCTTCCGCTGACTGTTTTTTGAGTGACGTCTGTCACATTTGTGAAAACTTAGCCAGCCATTGGTATCCCCATAGCCAGCTATCAGCTAATACCGATTTTGTTATTGATATTGACGTCCAACTCAAATTGGCAGCAAATGTAGTTGTTATTCCTGTTGTTGTCGCTTAACAGTTTCGCGCTGCTCTCAAGCTGTTAACAGCACACTGTTACGAGCCATTGCAATGTTAATTGCTGCAGACAATGCGCTGTTTCTGTTACACTCATTTCACTCTCTTTCTCTCTCTATCTCTCCTCCTCTTGCTTTATCTCTCTCGATTTCAAACTGTAATTTTGACCCGTTTGCATAGGCTTTGTTTTTGTTGCAAATTGGCGGCGTCTTTTGTTGTTGGCATGCTAAGCGTGGCCTGGCCACCATCATGGCCATTGCCAATGCTCAACAGCGTGACACTTAACGCTATGATGGGGGATAGAGAGGAGATACTCGGTACTCTGTTGGGGTATATCAATGCAAGGCACAGCAACAGCGCACTGCGGCGACAGCAGCAGTACAGTTTTCCAGCAATTAACGTTGTTGTTCTCATTTTCAAACCCAATAAAAACCATCTAGATTACATATGCGTACTTTTACTGTATACACTGTTAAAAAACAAAACGCTAAATTTCAGAACTTAAATATTGTATAGAAGTTTTTAATCACCATGCTCTTAAGATACTTTTGAAACAAATGAAGATTAGTAATTGATTTGTTTTAGATTTTTTCTATACAAAATTTGGGCATATTTTATGCAAATTTAAACAAATTTTATTATTTATATATTCTGTTTGAATGAAATCAAAATCGAATCTAAGACTAATCTTCATTTGATTCAGGAACCGGGTCATTATTACATTCGAAGAATTATAATTGTTTACAAAATAATTCAACTTATTTTATGTTCTTTTTGCAAAATATAAAGTTAATACATAGCATTATCCATAAGCATTATATTAATAAGTTTTTTACAATTTTGTGTAAAACTTCCGTTTTTTACTCTTGAATTGTTTAATATAATTATTGAAAAAATCTCTTTATATTATTTTAGATTCTGTTTTTGTTCTTATCAAAGCACAATATTTTGTGTATCATTAGCAGATTTGACTAATATTTAAACTTGTCTAAAAATAACTTATACATATTATTTTTTTGACGAGTGTTTTTATTACCTACGTAGTTTATTCGATACTTAAAGTCATCATTAGTTGAACACCTATAGAAATTTTTTAATTAAATAAGCAAAGGTTTTTGACTGCACCATGACTAAGATCACCTCACGACTTACTGTATATCTGCTCAGTTTGTGCTATAAATAAAATATAAACCTAAGATGTAATGAAGCTTCAAACCAAAAAAAAAGTTGCTCACAGTGAGAGTTCTGCGCCGCTAGCGCTTTGTAATTATTGGTAACAGCAACCACTGCCATAACTAGTAAGCCAGATCAGCCAAGCTCAACATTTTGTGCGTCTAGTCGACCACTGAAGCATCATCATTAATCGCACCAAGCAGAGCTAGAACAAGAGCTACAGCCAGTGCCCACAAATCAACAGTCAATCAACACAGTACTGCCCACAGCCCACAGAACTTAACAGACGTTTATTAGAGTTAACAGAGCGCCCACTCTCTCGCACTCTCTTGGTCTGTTAATGCACATGCCGGGCGGCCTGGCAGTTAACATTTTTGTGTATCTCTAAACAGAATGCGTTGCGTTGAGTTCAGTTCAGTTTCAGACTTCATATGGTGCTAACCGTTTCGTCTCGTCTGCGTTTTTGTGTCTGTTTTCAAATCGTTTAACTTGCCGCTATAACAAGCTTTTTTTTTGTAATAAACAAAAACAGTTAAGCAAAAATACACACTTTGTCTCGTGTCTCGCGTTTACACCACTCTGTGTGTACGTGTGTGTATCAGTTTGTGTTCCTCTAACAGAGTGTAAGTTGTTGTATGTGCGGTTGTGCATTTTGTTTGATTGTAGCTACTGCTACTCGAAGCTCCACAGTACGGTGCGCCCTCATTGTGCTCTCGTGCAAATGAAAATTTCATTGAGCAGAAAGTAGGCGCAGAAAAGTGGAAAATCCTAAAACAGCCAAACACAAGAAACAAAAGTAATTAAAAATCGTTACAAGTGAAAGAAAAGAAACGAAGCTATACAAAAAAAAATAAAATAATCAACAATTAAATTGTTTGTGGATTCTGCGTTAAAAATACCCACTAAATATAATGTAAATACAATTGTAGAGTTACTATAAATCGGTATGGGTTTTGCCTAATTTATAGGACTCGCACTGTCTGCACTTTCTTTATGCCTCTTGGCTTAGAACCGGAAAATGTTTGCAATATACAATATCTAGACAAGTTAGTTACAAGTTACAAGTTACCCAGTCAGTCGAGTCGCCAGACAGCATCATCATCATCATCATCAGCAGCAGCGGCAACAGCCGTTCAAGCGTTCCGGCCAGACCTGACCAGGCCAGTCCCAGTCCCGTCCCAGTCCCAGTCCAGTCCCAGTCCCAGTTCTGAACGGGCTAAAAGCTGGAAGCGTGCTCGTCCACCTGCCACCGATCAGAGCAGACATTGCGGCACAGTAGCTTGCCACAAAGCTCGCTGCGATGACTTTTGTGTGCGTGTCGAGCTGTGGAATTTTATGCAGCGACTGGCTCGTTTATTTTCCCAGCTCCTACATATTTACAACTTCATATACGTACCTCTTTTTTTTTGTTTTTTTATTGGCAGGGAGGGTGGTCGTCACCGTCGCAGTCTCGGCTCTGCTGACTCTCTAACTGCCCTCCCGTACGTGCAGCCAAACGTAACGAAAACGCAAACTGCGCTTCACGCTTCAAGCCCAGTCGGACTCCGACTCCGACACAGACTCAGACTCCAGCCCCTACTTACTCCAACGGCGACGGCGACTGCGACTCGCTGTGGAAGTGGCAATTTCAGTTCCAGTCGCACTTGGTTTGCGGGTTAAAAAAGGGGTTGAGGGAAGTGGAAATTTAGTTGCCTGCAGCATTAGATGAGCAACAAATCATACACTATAGCAGCTGTATAGCATTGTTAGTTTGCTGTTCTGTACACTATTTACTTTTAGCTACAAATTGTTTTTGAAACTGAGTCGAAAAAATATTCTCTAAAACAAAGGCACATATTTGTGCTATTATAGCTTAAGTATTGTATTATTTTATTTAGTATACAACGTAAAATTAACTTTTTTAATAAGGCATAATATGCAACAAATCTTAAATTAATAGAATTTGCCAAAAAGAAAGCAATTTCTGCAGCAGCTACTCATAAAATACATATTCCTTATTCAGCAGAAATTTCCTTTTAGCAAAACTTGAATTAATTAAATTCGTGACAAAATGTTTCGCGAATGCAAAGTTTTCGCTACAAAAACTTCCGGAAAACGCGCTGAAATTAATTTTCAAATGTACTTTTGTTAAACTTTAAAAAGTTTGCCATTGTCTTTGAACATAAGTAACTGACATTTGCAATAACAATATGTACATTTTGTTTTACAAATAACTGATGGAATTTTCGGAAGTTTGCTATAAAGTTGGAAAAGTGTCAGACACAATTTCTTTAAAGACGAGAACATGAGTTTAGTGCAGTCAACTGAAATGTGTTACAGGCATATTAAGCAATTAAATTGTACACTTTTTTTTATCAATTGTAGACTCACTTTTTTTTTATTTGCTGTTACAAAGAATTAACGGCCTACTCACTTGTTTAATTGTTGCTATTTTTCACTATTTCTTTCTCTCTCTCTCTCTCTCTTGCACTCTCTTTGTATCACTGTCTCTGTTTAGCTGCTGTGCTGAATTTTATGTGTGTCGTTGTTGAGTTTTATGTTGTGTCTGGACTGCATTTTGTAACCTGGTTTTATTGCTGCCATAACATTTGCCAGCGCTTGTGTGTCTAATCACCAGTTGCAGCAGCAAATGGTAGGAAAACAAAGCAAAAAGATACGATGTACAAGATACATTAAGTATTGAACACACGAGTTTGATTCTGACATGTTTACATAGATATTTTGTTACTGTCTTGCATTGTCTGCTTCTTAATCGATAACATACAGGGTGCCTCGCTGCTCCAAGAGAAATCTTACAGTCTCCAAAGTATTTCAAAATCGATTAAAAGACTGGCGTCTATTTGGTTTTGTTTAGCTTTTGTTTAGTTTGTAGATCGAGCAACTGCGACCTTCAACCATAAACTAAAAGAATTGAAAAAATTACATTAATTATAACCCTTCTCAAAATATGTTCAACGCTAAATGGCAATAAATTAATTTAAAATTAAAACAAAAAAAGAACAAACATCCTCGGGCCAAGACAAAGATACAAAAATACAAAAGCAAAATGGAAGAAATCTGAGAAATCTGAGAAAAGTGTGCAAACGTAACGTCTGAAAATGTGAACATGTCCAAATGGAGGCGATTTCGTCAAAAAGATTAATAAGCAGCTGCGACGTGTTTGGCATATATTGTTTTTTTGGGGCCCAAACACACACTTTTGGCCTGATATCTTTCTTAACGGAAGTGTAAGACACGGCGGCAACTCGTTAAGATTGAAACACACACAACAGACACACAATAACTGCCTGAGACAATGTGAAAAGTAAATACCACAACGAATGTGTAGCAAATAGAAGGGCAACAACAACAACAAAAAATCAAAGAAAAAATAAAAAGAAATAAATAAATAATAAAAATCATTTCATTTCATTTCGCTTCGTTTCGCTTATAATTAGAAACGTTGCAAGACATACAAATGAGAAGGGAACACATTTTTGGATCATTGAAATCGCATTATGCATATACAATTGATATCATTTTCTATATAATTTATTTTTAAATGCAAGATTTATGTAATTGTGGTATTCACACTTCTTTGTTTGCTTAACAAAAGCTACTTTAATTCTACTAAATTAAATTGGAAATAATATAATTTCTTTTTGGGCACTGTAGAGAAATAAAATTCAAATTTAAATTTGAAGAATTATGCAGAATTATTAGAAAGTGTTAATATACTTATTAAAATTGCAGCATTGTTTTTATATTATAAAATTTATGAATAGATGCTTTAAATGATAAATTAATGCATTTAGTTTTCATTTCTTAAAATATTTTCTCAAAAATTTTGTCGTGTAATTTCCCAATGCTCAAAAATGTAGAAACACAGGCGTAATTTCGTAATACCAAAATAACTATAAATAAATACACAAAGATAAACTATTTCTTTAACTTATTACAACACTTAACTTATAAATAAACAATATCTGTTTTAAAGTATTTGATAAAATCTACAAAGCAAGCCAACTGTACCAACTGCAATAACAAATTGATAGATATCAACAGAGAATCAAGCATTCCAAAGCTTATCAAACTGCAAGAACCATATATAAGAATAACAATAACAAATACACGATGCAATCACAGACAGTCGGTGGGACGTTTCATTGAACTCTAACCCAGTGTGCCTACTACAGCGCCCGTCTGACGGGGCGTATGTGTAATGTTTGTATATGGCCATGTTCGTAAAAGAAAAATATTTCTAGAGCAAGCGCATCTGGCATATGGACATATTGATAGTGCAATGGCAGTGCATTGTAACAATATTTGCAGCTCATTGCATCTGTTGTTGCTAATCGAGTCAAATACACTCACTCTCTCAGTCACTCACTCACTCACTCATAATAAGGCCGTGAATGAGTGCATGAGTACGCGTAAGTGTAATGTGTGTGTGTTTTGTTCGCTTGACGCCTTTATGGCCTCCATCATTGCCAGGCGACCAACAATTGCTGTTAAATTGCTATTTAGAGCTGGAGTAAATGTAACGATATTTTATAAAAATCTATAAAAATTTATAACAATGCATTTTGCCTATTTATTTAATTTTTAAAATAAAAATTTTGAATCATCCAAAATTGTTTGAATAATTTTAATAGTTTTTGCTAAGGACTTTGTCATTTAAATTATTAGAAAAATTTTATTTAGTTGATAAAATATAATTACTATCGATAGCAATAGTAATAGTATTTTAAATATATATTTAAATCGAAACTATGTATAATTTTTATCTTAAAAATATTGATATTTCACACATGAGACTTATTTGTCTGGAATAAAAATATTTTCTCAAAATATTATATCAGATACTTATAAAGTTTTTCTTATTGTGGTCGAAACTTTTATATTTTTCCAATCTTTATCAACAAATAGATATATCGTATATTTTCCCATTGCTGTCTATATAGACACTTGTATATATATATCTCTCTGTTTATATGTGTGAAACTTTGCGCATTAATAAATAAATAAACAGCTGAAGCAAAGAGCAAAAGCAAAGTTACTTTGCGTCCCGCTGCGTGCATTTTGCGTGATTCTCGTGATTTGCTGGTCACAAAACTTATGATGAACACAACACCCATCCATAAACCCACCCTCCCGCTACCCACTTCTGCCGCTCGCCAAGTTCAATGAAAGACCCGCACAATATTCTATTGCATTATTTATCACAAACGTTTTTATTTATAGACATCATTCACATTGTATACACATCAGCATATCCCAAAGATACCGCGAAAATAACCAAACGGGTAGCTTAGCACAAAATGAATACAAAATGAATATGAAGACTCAATGTACTAGTTACAGGGTATATTTTAGCTGTGTTCTTCAGCTTATTTTGTCTGTTTTTTTGATTGGCTTTCGACTCGTGTTCAGTGCATTCATCCATGTACAACACGTAATGCTCCTATCGCCTTTCCAATTTTTTGATAGACCCCACAGACCTTCAATCTTTTGCCTCCCTCTCTTGCAGAACATTTCCAGTGTATGACTTTGACTTTGAATTGTGAGTGCGTGTAGATTTTTTTGTTTTTGACTCTCAGTACTGTTTATATTATCGATTGGCTGCGAGCTCAAGAACTTTGACTTTGATAAAAAACCACACATATGTTATTGCTGCTGCTGCTGCTGCTGCTGCTGCACAGTTCCCGATAAGTTGTGTAAATAGTGCATTCTATCGGGGGTTTCAGATCTGCTTTGGTATCAGGAAATGAATTGTGTGTGTTTTTAGATAAGCATAGATGGTTTCCGAGAACAGTTGTTTGTCTTTTGAGCTTTGATCATTGATAAACATTTGAGCACATTTTCAATTTTATAAAGAAAAGGAAGTGTTTAGACTTACCTTAAGAAACTCTTAAACTTTCAACTATTTTCGAATGCATTTCAAGTTATTACAGATCATACATCATAGTCTTGCTTACTTGTCGTATTTGCTATTTGCCAAATTGTTTGCTAATGTCCAAGTGTTCTCATAAGGCAAGTTGACAGTCTGGCAGAAATGTCGGCCAATCCATAGCTCAATGACAAAATCCAGCTATTTATAAACTAAGCACTTGTGCTACTCTGCTCTCTCCCAACCTTTTCATCTCTTGTGTTTAGCGGGAACTCTCTCACACACCTCTTCAACTCAATACCGATGTTTGTTTTCATGCCCCATGACGCAATCTGTTGTGGCATAAAAACAAAACACAAATATTGCGCAAACAATAAATTAGGCAACAAATACGAAAAATTGCCTGGAAAAACAAATTGTTTTTGGCGTTTTTCTATTTCCTTTTCCAAAATTTGTTGCTCTTTAGCAAGAGCAAGTTAGAACCGAAATAAGGTGGAAAAACTTTTTCGGCCAACTAAATTATATACACATTATATAACTTTGGCATGACACTTCATTTTGGCCATTGGCCATTGGCCAACAACCATTTGAATATGACTCTCCTCTCGACAGGGTCAACAAACTCGGCGAACCGGGCTTTGTCACAGAACAACATACACTTGACTTGGCTAACTGTCCGGCTGTCTGTCTGTCTATTGGCCTGGCTACTTGACACCACACAGATCGTGTATCTCGTAGGTGTATTCACTTGTAATTATTTAACCATAAGTCTCCTCTCTCTCTCGCATTTTGTGTAACCTCATTTAACTTTGGTGTTTCTTTTTTTTGCTTTATTATTTATTTTAATGTGAGCAAGTAGGGGGGCTCTGAAAAGAACGCTGTGAAATGAATAAACAATCAGCTAAATTAATTTTTTTGGCGTTTACAAAAGTTCTCGAATTTGAGTCGAACCAAAACCCAAAATCCAAAATCCAAAATGGCAACTCAATCGAGTCACGATTGCCAAATAACTGATTGAAGACTTTTACTTATATTCTTTACTTGTATTCTACTATATACCATTTCTGATACTTGCTATTGAATTTCTGCTGATTGTGGAAATTTTTGTTGCCACGTTTTCGTGGGGACTTTTAATTAAATTTATTACTTCAAAAGTTCTGTTTGTTTATATGTATGTTTTGTACTAGGTACATGTGGGATGCAAGATGCCGGAAATGCGGGTTTGAGTAGGTTCAAACTGGCGATAACTGTAAAAATAATCAAGAGAATTAAAAATGTGCAAATGGGTCACAGAATTAACCATTAATTTCAGTTGTCGTTAGGGGTTATTTTTACTGTATAAGAATTAATTGTATTGCTTAAAAAACCACTAAATGTTTGTCACAGTTATTGGAATTTAATTTTTATATTTCAGTTGTGTTTTATATATTTTGTAGCTAAAAAGTATCAAAATAATACCCATTTAAAATGTTCTGAAATAATTACATTATATGTATAAGTTTCTTAGTTATTATATAATGAAAACTACTAAATTAAAAACCGATTATATATATTTGAATCTAAATAATAATAAAAAACTTTCAAATATAGCTCTAACAGTAAGTTTGATATAAATTTTATAAGCTTATGTCAAACATTTTGGAATTTAAACTGAACTGGTAAAGTGCGTTGACATCTAGTATTGGAATCTATCAGTCTATTTGTTTAACGCTTGATTTTGATTAATTGCCGCCGTTTGTCTGTGATTTTCATTTGTTTGTCAGCTGATTAACTTGAATATATATTCAACTTAAATTTGCGAAAATGACTGCGAATTAGCATAGCATTTAGATATTGATTATAGATTGGCCATAGAATGCGTCACAATCAATCAGTCAATCAATCAAGCAATCAACATGATTGGCGAGGTGTGAGGAAACAGAGAAAAGAACTCAAATTGGCATTGAAAATGTTCAATCAGACAATTTGCGTTGCTTGAAAATCGTAGATTATTATTGAAATTTATGAATATTTATGGAAATTTCCAATAGTCTGAGATCGTGCACAGCTGCCGTTTATCAGCTGATGGTTAATTTGCTTTCTTTTATATATACAAAGTGTATATATGACTGTTTATGTAATGAGACAGCTGCCGTAATTCATGTATAATCAAATTTATTATAATACGTCTGTTGTTTTGTCTGGCTGATAAGTCGATGCATGAATAATGCGACTATTAAGCTATATATTAACAGACTAACTAAAGGGTTGAACTTTTTCCCAGGGTCATCAGAGTGAACATACATAGTTTATACAAGTAGTGAAAACTTGCTTCGATATTGTCTATTGTTTATCAACATTTGCATAGACAAAGCTATATGTTTGTGTAAAGGCCCCACATTTCTTGATCTAAGTTTTAGCATAGACGCGTTACATTTCACTTTTCTCCAAACAAAAGGGGTAAAAAGCAGATGAAATAAAACTCGACTGTAAAAACGTGAAACTTGCGCTATGAATGAATTTCGAATTCTAAAATCAATGCGAGTTCCTCGTTTTTCAACTTGATTCAAACTCCTGTCTTTCTCTCACACACTTACCACACTCCCTCTCTTTCCATCTCTCTCTCTCTCTTTCTCTAGCTGTAACTGAGCTGTAACTGGTTTCAATATGGGTTAATGCCACGCTCAGTTTGGCTTTGTGCTCCATTGCCTTTTTGACTTAATGAACTCATTTTCAATGCCTTATCATATTTATTTCTCTACACCTCTCTTTCTCAATCTCTCTCTTTCACTCTCTGCGATACGTATCTTTCTTTATCTTCATCTCTTTTCCACTTTATTTTATTTGCATTTCTTTTGTATATTAGATTTTGTTTATGTAAATCGCTGCTCGGGTTTTTTTCCACGGCTCGAAAAACCTTAACACAGCATTTGAGTTTAAGATTTCAGTTCTTTATTTTTGGCTGCGCTTCGATTTCAATCGTTCAAATCCCAAAACCGCAGTCATTAGCCCCAATTCGGTATAAGTTCTCTCTGCAAATATAAATAAAATATAAATTCCATATATCCGTAGAGCCCATTAAATAACACGAAATGCTGAAATGATGAGCTGAATTCGTCGCATGCCGCAAAACAATTTTGGCAGAAACTCAAGAAAAAGCACTTGAGATAATATCCATACTCTCGCTCTCAACTCTCACATCTCTCAGCAGCGCAACAAGCGTGGAGAATTGAGAGAAAAACGCAATATGCAGATAAATCACAAAATTGCTGAACTAAAAATTCGACTTCCATTTATTTATAGGTTTCGTTTCGCTGCTAAACTGTGCTACTTATTTTGTCATTAAATTAGGCAGCAAAAAAATCAGGTTCTGTAATAAATTTTAAAAGCGGAACTCAACAGAATTCAAGAAATGTTTTAGGTTTCAGGTTCTAAAACTTTGTTGGGTGTAAACAAAAAGTAAAATATGTGGGAATATACAAATCTGCTGAAATTTAGTTTAGCTGAGGTATAGATATATTTTTCTACTTAATATAAAATAAGCTTAAACATATGAAAAACTAATAAATTAAGTCCAGGGTCTGCTCAAAATACAATAGAAACCAGTTTTACAGGTGAGATTTGGAAATATTTGAAACATTTTTAAAGAAAAATTCAAGAATTTCTTAACAACACATAATAGCTGGTAAAAAAAAGAACTTCTAAGTTATTGTAGCATTAAATAAATATATTGTACTATTTTATGTCTCATATATATTCAAAACGATTCATACTCACTCCCTGCCTTATGCTTTTAATGAACTGTTATTTAATGGAGACAAACACCATAAATGCATAGAGCCATTAATTTTGGTATTGCTATAATTAAGCGTCTGTAGTAATTTCCTTGAGAATTAGCATACTATTTTTGCAGAGTGCCTTGCGCATAAAACTGGAAACTAGGCGCCTGACCGAAAAAGTAATACTGCCCCGAAATCAAAGTCGTAAAAGGTCTTAACGGCAATTGCGCCACTTCTCGAATATTGAAGCATGTGATTTGCATTTTTTCTAAAAATGGTCAACGGGGGGGCACAAACACACATAAATGAGTCAAATGCTGAGCCATAAATGCTGTTTGCCGCACTTGAGGGCGCCCCCTAGTGTTCAGATTTGGCGATGCTTAAAAATCAATTAGATGGAAGCTGTCGTTACCGATTTGTGTCTTTCTACTGCTGTTGTTTCTGTTGCTGTTGCTGTTGTTGCTGGTGTCTTTATGATCCACTTTTTTACAAATATGATGGCTCATCAAATTTGCGTTTGTTAATTGGCTCGTGTTTTTGTGCTTTTGAGATCATGTCTTGTGTTTTTTTTTTTGTTCTTTTGTCAATTTGATTAGCCTAAACTGATTGAATCTGAAAGCTTTTCAAAGGGGGCAATATAATTAAATCAAAGAATGTGTAGCAGAAGAGTTAACAAAGAAATTACCATATAGAATAAATATTTTATAATATGAAATAAAGATATATTCAGAAATTTTTATACATTTCTTAGCTCATTTCAAGATGTTTAGTAAGCCTCTAAAAGAAATTAAATATTTTAGCTTTCTTGAATTTGTAACACAAACGAATAGTTCTAAGTACAGCGTATTTTCTAGTCGTTCACATTTTGTTAAGCACTTTTAAACAAGTTTTTATGTTTATGACTCTATGAATTGTTCACTGAAGTATTAAACTGATACGATTTAAGGTGTGCGTCTGACTAAGTTTTTATGAAGTTGATAAATAAATTGTAAAAAAAAATAACAGCTGTTAATTTAATACTTGATTAAGATACAGAAAAGTTGAATGTTTTGCAAAAAGAAAAAAAGAATAACAATACCGAAGAATATTTGCTTAATAAATTATGCAATTCGTTAGGCATTTTACAGACACAATAAACTCATAAATCATTTTCTATATTTTCACTTCCCTAAATAATAAATAAATGTGTGTGTGTGTGAGTGTTTGTGTTTTGCCAAAAACCTTTGACCCATTTTAAGCACTTCCCATGACACTTTACTTATATAATTTATATGAAATCAATTTTGTTTTCATTTCGTTTGTGTGACATTTGGCAGCGTTGACCCCATAACTGAATTGGGAACACATGTTTCTATGCATACTCCTATTAAATAAGAAAGAAAAGGAAATAAAACAAGCGCCAAAAACATGTCAATGGCAACAGGAAAGTCACGAACCTGGCACCAATACTCCCAAATTATAGACATGAGATACATAAAATATATATATATGAACCCACGCACTATCACGGCATCAAAGCCAATCCCATGAAAAACTCAATTCGATTTTCCTATCACGGGCAATGAAAACTGCAAGTCGTCAAACATTGAAATAATTTTTTTTACATTCTGTTTTTGTTTTTTTTTATATTTTTTTTTGTGGCAAGCACAAAATATTTTCCACAGTTGCGCCAAAGATTTCCGCATCTAAAAAAAAAACAGTATTTAAAAAAAACCAAGATATATAAAAATTGTTCCAGCCATTAACTAAAAATAACAATGGTGTTGAGTTTAGCTGAGTTATGCGTTCACTTTTCTCAGTATTGCTGTCTTTTTCACACCATTCATTGGTGGCTCTTACTTAAATGTGTTTGTGGTGAAATCTGATACCAGATTTATTCCAGAGTCATAAGCAATTATGAAACTGACGTTTAACTTGTCACTCACTTTAAGAACTGCTAAGCATAGCAAATGTAATACGAGACAGTTGACAGCCGCCTTTTGACCAGTTTTGCTTGTTGGCCAAATACTAGACTATGCTTTCTTTCCAGACCCTGTGGTTTAAAGCTAAAAAGACTATTGTCAATAAGAATAACTCATACTGATCTCACATTGTTACAGGGTCACTAACAGCCGACTCACTCGCCTATTAGTCTTTCTTTATTGATATATTTTCCACCGGAAATTGTCAAGCATCGGGCCTAATTGTGCAGATCCGCTTGGCCTAGTGGTAATACACCTATGTTTAGTGATAGTCTGTTGACATGATATGATGGCATTTATAAGGTTCTCAGGCCCTAAACTGCACTGATTTATGCCATGTTCGTGCCTCGTAGTTGAAAAACGTCGCTTAACTTGGCTTATAATTGTGGGATCTTACTTACTCAGGTTACTTTGTTATGTTTAAGTTAGTACTTTGCATAGGAAAGTTATCTGGGGAATTTTCGCTTTTTCCCAAAGTTAAGAAACAAAACAAAAGCAAAAACTAAAGTTGAACCGTTGACTTGGTTTTCCATTTTGGATTACAAGGCAGTAGTAGTTGGTGGCATGTGGCATGTATGTTTGTTACTTTGCCTTATTATTATTATTATTATTACTGCTGCTGCTTGCCACATCTAACGTTGTGGCAACACAACGCAAACTTTGCATAAATATAATGTTGAAATGTTGCCCAATGCAACAATATAACATGCAACACGTTGCATGCCCACAACAATTGCTGGGTAACTACGTTCAAAATTGTAACAACATTGTAACTGTCGACAGACGCCGCAGTAGTCACATTCCACCACAGCCCTACCCTACCCCTCGCCCCCCTCTACCCTACTCATTGGTTGATGTGCAACGTTGCGGAAACTTCCGGGATGGGGCACCAACGCCGTTCACATGTGTTGCACTCTCCCAGCTCTCCACTTAAGTTTGCCTTTTGGCCAACAACTTTGATTCGCTTCAATTTAGGCCCGTGCTCAGTTCCAGCTTCTACTCTGGGCTCGTTTTTAGCCTGCTAATTTGTTGTGAAAGGAAATGTGACTAGCCTCAAATTATATGTAGCCACCACCACCTTCACCACCCAGCAGCTAAACCCATCGCACCACCCATCTGAACCATCATCAAACCATCAAACGCTGTCAATTTGTTAAGTAAATTGCATTTCGAATGCACCACGAATCAATTAACTTCAACTGACCAATTTCCTCATCGCATGTCCGAGCTAATATTAAAATTGACATTTACCCAAAATATATATATATATGTTATATGCATATAGAATACTGTATGAGAATTGGACTAGACTATATCCTGTAGTAGAATTATGCACTCTGCATTCAGGGGTATATTGGATTTTAATACTAGTTTAGTTAAGAAGAAAAATATAGTATATTATTATAATAATAATTATAGTTTATATCGTAGAGTTCTGAGCGATGTCCGAGCAATGTTCGTCTCTCGAGATCTCAGAGTCTTTAAGAGCTAGAGCTACCAAATTTGGCAAGCATCTTTGTCTTATAAATAAATTTTAATGCAATTTCAGTTAAGAAAAGTTTATATATATAAGAATATATTCAGAATTAAATTTATAATTTATATATTCAAGGCCTGAGCGATGTTTGTCTCTCAAAATCTAAGAGCTAGAGCTACCAAATTTGCCAGGCAGCTGCCTGAAGACAAAATCTTCAAACAGAATCAGTTTGTTTTCAATTTCTGCAATGCTCGTTTGCAAAATCGCACAATAAGAAAAGTTCTTTAGCTGATTTCACTAAATTTATATATAATGTAGATGACATTATTATCTACATACTGGTCATAATTTGGTGCTAATACCCAAACTATAACATGTAGTTTTTAAAGGAAATATATACGAATTCACACTCTAAAGATTTCAAGCTAAAATCGAGTATACATTTTAAAACAAATTTGTTATACAAATTTACTCATTTTCATTAGAATTTTAGGTTTGTTGCCTTAACTTATAAATCAAACACTTAAGTTTTTTTCAGAAAAATTTCAAACAAACATTTATAACACTTAAATATTTTACATTTAGCGTGTACACGAAATTTGCATATTCGCTGGGAAAATATCTGAAAGAAAATATTTACAAAATCATTAACAATTTATGCATTCTTAGAATTTCATTTAATCTAATAAGTAATCTACCATATATACAACGATTGATTGAGGTTGAACTGAACTTTTAAATTTTCATTAAACTAATTAAATTAATTGAAATTTTTAATTATAAACTATTTCTGTGTGTAGCAGCAAGTTAGTTGATTAGTTTTCGCGACTCTCTGCCAGCATTTATCTTCATCAATGAGGAAAATTCTTTTTTTGTCATAAAGTTTTTCCGATTAGTTGTCAAACTTATGTGTGTGTGGGTGTGTGTGAAAAGTCGTAAAACAAAAAAAGCGAATCAGAGACGCATTTGGTTGTATGCATTGCACATTAATTTAATTAACTGTGAAACGTGAACAGGATCCGTCTGTGTGGTGTTTATGACTGCTACTCCAAAAGGAGGGGGGGAGGTGAGGCGAGGGGAGGATTATGCCCTTTTTGCCGTTTGCATGTCAGAAAAACTTGTACATAGATAAAAAAAAAAAAAATGAAATGAAATAAAACAACAAAAGGCAGCCACATGGGGCATGAATCAGAGCCAAAGTCTTTTATGGCCCCAAACGCAGATACCAAAATGGAGCTACAGCAGAGGGATTTACAACTCTCTCACACACTCACCCGCACTCTCTGCCACTCTCCCACTCTCTCCTCTCTTTCACACATTCTCTGGCTGTGAGTCAGAAGCGCGAGATTTTGAAAATGCCTTTAGGCCAAATGCGCATTAAATACGTATAACTGGAATTTGAAGTGAGCAACTTGCAACCAGAAGAACATGCCACACGTAGCTTTATAGTGGTATGACGCATGCGGAAAGCTTAGCCACACATTTGGCAGTTCAATTACATAATATATATGTATATATATAGTAATATAACATTTAATTCAATTACAAACTATAAACTACTGTTTGTCATTTGTATTCTGTATTCAATAAACCAATTTTGTGTCTGCTTTCAATTATTACAGTAACGCCAATTAATTGTGGCTGCCACACGAACTGTTGCAAGTTCAATAAACGACGCAGCTGCGTTAATTAATAACAAGCAGCGCTTACTAAAAACAACAACACCAACAACAACAACAACAATAACAACTGGGAAAATGCAGTGCGGCTTGGAGCAAATGAACGACTGTGAACGCTCACCGAATCGAACAAATCTGCGGGTCAACTTCAATGAGAAAGGGTCAGAGGTCAAGGAGCGTCGTGAAAAGTTTCTTACAGCCAAATATGGTTCACACCAGATGAGTCTGATCCGGAAACGACTGGCCGTGGAGATGTGGCTATACGATGAGCTGCAGAAACTCTTTGATCCACCAGTAAGTAATGCTTTGGAAAAGAAATTAAATATTTTAACTTAAAATTATTTAGTACACAAACTTGTCTAATCTGAAGTAAAAGAAGTTCCCAACCAATCTATCTGTCTATATAATTATGTAAAAATTTTTAAACATATTATATTGTACCCATCTTAGTATTATAAACATTTTCAAACTCTTGCTTACAGAACGAGGCCATCGATGTGGATATTGATGAAATTTTAGACATGGACACAGATGACATAAGAAGATCTCATCTTATTGTAAGTCTACCCATAACAGGCTTTAAACATTTTCGAATTTTTATTTAAAAAATATATATCTTTTTGCAGAGCTTACTGTCAGTCTGCAAACGCCCGCAATCGGACATATCGAAGTTCATTAGTGATCTTTTGGATCGGGCAAAAACGCTGTAAATCGCTGCATCCATAACAAATAAATAAAAATCATTAAATATAAAAACATAAACAATATACACATACATACATATACATATATACATATACTTACATACTATATGCAAGCGAAATACAATTAATATTAAGTTTAGCTGCTTTAAGATTCACACGAGAACAAAGAATACAATTTATAAACAAGTTTTTTTAATTTAAAAAAGGATTATTAAATTTTTTATAGTTTTATTACCTAACTGATTTCAAAGCTTAGTGTTAATTTAAATAAAAAAATGACAGAGACAGACACATTATAATACACCGATAAAAATTCATTGTTAGCCATAAGAAAATTAATAACATAAAATCATCAATTTTGTGATGAAATTTCATAAAAGAAGAAAATATAAAAGATAAAAACAAATGGCCTGAAACTGAATGGAAACTGTTTAGCAATAAACAAAAGCGTGTGTAGTTAAAATAAATGTTTAAAAGTAAGAAACATAAATAAAAAGAAAACACTCTGGTTGTTGCAAATCGTTTTTTGCATAGTATGTGTGCTTAATTGTATTTATTTAAATGATATCATAAAACATTTACTATCCACATGTTCTCTCATCCATGTGCTTAAAACATTTGTAGCTGCACCCTGTCGATGATTTTTGAATAAAACAAAAAAAAGCAAAACAAAAACTAAACAAAAAACACTTACAAATTGTGTGAAATATACTATTTAAAGGAAATGTTTGTGTAAAGTTTATTGATCACGAAAACAAAGAAGAAAGCTCAGGTTCACTGCCAAAACGTGGAGTAAGAATGTTGCGAATGAAAAACCGTTTATAACTACAATAAATACATACAAACATATATAGAAATTAATTCTGCAGCAAAAGTTTAAGCTTCAAATAAAATCGAAAACATAGTAACCTAGTAGTTTTAGTTTCAAAACTCTCGTATAAAGGAAACTCATTTTCCTTTAGAGATTTCACAGAGCCGACAGTTGCAATATTACACTAAATAACATACATAACTACATAATAATTGAAAGCACAACAAGAATTTTATAATTGTATATAAAATGTCATACAAACTACATTTCTTATCACATTATTTGTAAATACCTTGAGAAATCATTCAAGTTCTTAACTCCACAAACATTCTTTGTAGTAGATGCTAGTAAATATTTCGAGCAATTCAAATCGAACATAAAAGTATTTTAAATATGCTCAATATGGCTAAAAATAAAGTAAACTCTATTACATTTTATCAACCAGATCGTATAATGCACTAATCTATGATTATTCTCTTGATTATGAACACACAATAATAATAACAATGCTACTTGCATAATAATAATTATAAACAAATCACAAATCATTTTAGGTGCTCATTTAGCCAAAAAGAAAAAAACAAAAACAAAAAATC